>JAKEPQ010001018.1:27071250-28295000 GCA_024500445.1 Entomyzon cyanotis
AGGAAGAAAAGAAGAAAAGGAGTGATAGAAACTGAATAACACTATTTCTGACTTATGCAACACTCTTCTGAAGGCTGTTGAATGTTTCATCATACTGTCCTCCTGTGTTCTCATTAGCATCTCATCTTCTCAAGTGCAGGTCACTTAATTCCCAAATAGTAATTTTCAAAACAATATTTGTAACTTTTAAACAATGGTCTTAAGTTAGAATGATCACCCTTACAATTTATTTTAAGAGCTGTGGTACCCATCACTGCAAGCACAAAAAGGCAAAGAAATACTGTCTTTTCTATTGTCCCCTTAGATGTCTTCAGGCAAACATCTTTTCTATCTGTTAAATCAAAGTTAGATGCTGCCATGAAGTTGAGATGCTATGTATGTCCAGAAATAACCTGTCCAGACAGCTGTCAGAAAAGGAACTAAAAAGAAAAACTGATTCTGTAGTAATGAATATATAACCTGGGGCTTTTATTTAATCTTTACCACTACTAACATAGGCCAAGACAGCATGGTGTGAAAACACAGAGACATAACCGTGCAAGGTAGGAAGAAAGAGCAGGTGCTGAAATAGTTACAACCACAAGAAGGATGAAGAAGATGCCATGGTGGGTGTTACAAAGCTTCAGCTGGCCATAGATCACTGATTTTGCATAACAGGGGAGACTGGAAAAAAAGTTCTGACGAGGAAGGAAGGAAGGAAGGAAGGAAGGAAGGAAGGAAGGAAGGCAGGCAGCAAACAAAAAAAAAACTAAAACAAGAACCTGAAAAATAAGCTTACAAAAAACATACCTATTAATTTCAGATTTTATCAGAGAAAAATAATTTAATGGTAAATTAATAGAGAAGGTCATAAAAATAAATTGCTTTTTATTTATAGCCCTATTAGTACCTAGATATAAGATGATAAGCTCCCTCAGCCACCAATTTATCATGGCAATATTTTTATTTAGCATGATTTATTTTATGTTTATCAAATGTTAATGATGGGCACTTTTGTCATAACTCTCTCTTAAACATAAGTCAGGTTTTGAATTGTAAGCACTCAAAATTTTAGAAAAGAAGATGGTTGTTTTCAGATGTTTAAATCTGAGTTCAACTTAGAAGGTGATTTTTTTTGGTGCTAAATGGAAAGACTGCCCTTATTTTTTCTAGATCTTTAACCTAAATTTTGATATGGAATTAAATACCAATGAAATTAACAGGTATAAAATTCCAGATGTTTTTGAGGAGGCAAGTAAAAAGTGAACAGGAAAGTATTAATATATAGTTACATTTTAATAATTGCCATTTTGTTAGAAATGTGAGGGAATCCACAAACAGAGAAAACCCCCACAACAAGATGAAAAATGCAACAGAGTTTATGCTTTATTCCTACGAGCACAATTTTCAGGACAGCTCTCTTAGTAGTTCTACTAGTTCTGTCCCTGGGTAAGATTTTAAAAGAGAATCCTACTTCAGTACAGTATATTTCTTAAACAGGACCTGTCATTCATAGCTTTAGAAAACACTCTTTTGTGTAGCAGATGTTGTTTCAATGCAAGGTCTCCAGAGATATTCATTAGCAATTGAATGTGTGATTAATGAATGAATTTTAGTCTTCCTCTGTCTCAGCACATGGATAGATATCAGTATTACAACTTCCTATGGAAATGAACAAGGAAACTTTGTGACCCCATCATTTTTTCTATTTCTCTTTTCCCTTTATATTTTCACCTGGGACTGTTCAGAAAAAAAATGACCATAACTACCAACACTCAGATATATAATTGTCTAATCTGAACAGAACCTTATTTTTTTATGTTCGAATTTGGTGAGCCTCTCATAAAGTTTATATGGGTTTCATTACCTCATAGTAAAGAAATATTTTAAATAAATAGAAAAAAATAAACCACATTTATTGTGGAAATATGAACATCTTTTTCATAAAGAAACATTATCAACACCCAAATGTAAATCTGAGTTTTGTTTTCATAAATCATTTTCAGGAACAATGTAAGTCATAAATATGACAGTCAAAGGTTATATCTCTATGGGCTCACAAAACATTTGATCTATATGCAAGAGAACTCCACAGCAAAATGTGCTAATTTCACTCCACTCTAAAGTACAGTGTATTAAATAAATAAACACACTAAATCATTGGGAGAGAAAAATCTCTTAAAAATACATAATCTTAGTTATTTTTTTTTTTAATACTTACCTGTTGGTTGCACAATCCCATATAAATGTGATTTGATCAAAATCAAAATGTTTTCTGTAATTGTGAAAACCATATTAAGGTTTACAGGGAAGGAAATTTTCTAAGTTCCCAGTAAAACTTCATCACAGATAGCAGACTTCCATTGTAAGTAAATGAGTATTTCCTTCTCTTATTTTAAAAGTCATCAGAAGTGTCATCCCAAAGGCAGGAGAAGATTGAACAAGTTTCTTGATAGCAAGCATGTAGGACACATTGCTTTGCATTAAAAAATCACAAATGTTCCCTATTACATCAAATACAATTTTCTTCTTCAACTCCTAGGAGGTTTTGAAGATAATTTAATTCCTATAAATTTTACAGACATGTCAAGTAACAATTTTTCAATATAATAACTTTGTTTATTCAACTTCAGCGCAGCAACTTTCAGGAGCATTTATCTTTGGTGTAATCTGTATCTCCTAAAATTCCACAACAATGCATTAAGCCATGTTTAATCACATTTAACGAAGAAATTAATGGTTCTTAATGAAATGTGGTTGCAGAAAGAAAACGTTGTACTATTTCACTATCATAACTTCTAATGTCAGTGAATTTAAACTGGAATTGAAATTAAATTTCAATGAGCTTGACAATGCACATTGTCACACAGTGCAAGCATTGCTGAAGATAACCACAGGATTATGTTGTAGGAACTGGCATGTGATTCATCTTTGGGACACACAGTAAAAGGCTAAAAATCATAAATATTTTCTCAGGGTCTTTTAACATGGCTGTGGAAAATTATTAAATTGAAAGCACTAATCTCTCATTTTCCTTTGTAAACAAAGACAGCATGTAAACAAAGGCTTTCAGAGATTGAGCGAGATGTATTGGCAAATAGTGTCATTAGTCCCTCACATTCCACATGCCTGGACTTGAAGAATATATTTCTGATTACAAAAATGCAGTCTCTTAGAGTAAAGGTATGTAAATCAATAGAGTTAGAGCACTGCTAAATCATTGAGCAGTTGACAAACTGACTTAAGAAAGTTTGACTTTCATAGCCCTCTGTGACAATGTGAAAGAATTTTGATCTCTATGGGAGTTTTCCCATCAGATATTTGTGACAATATTATCACATCCAACTCTGTACTGAGAAGTGCGTTCATCTAATTCTGTCCATCCATATTGTGAAGTGTCCCATTAGCTATCATGACAAAAGCTGGCCCCACACACAAGGAAATGCAGAGAAAAGTCATCGTTGTGGGAACTCCAGTACCTGGATACATAATCTACTCATGGAGCATGACAGAGGCAGTGTAGGAGGCACCTGGAGAGAGTGAGGAGCCAGACCCACCTGCTGGACAGGCTGAACACCCAGGACTTGGCAATTCACAGTGTGTGACTCACTAGACAAGTGAGATCTTGTCACTGTTGAGCGGCTAGCTGAGGAATGACCCAAGGTCTCAGACAAGGAAAGAGAGAAGAAGAGAACTTTATTGTTTTGGTTTCCATATATATAGAGTTTACAGAGGTGCACCCAGATTGGTCAGCCCGAGACCTCCCCCTAGGCCCAATTGGCCAAGCCCGAACTGACCTAATCCAGAGACATTGTTTGCAAAACATCCAAACTTTATCTTGTTTATGAAATACAGCAAAATGTTCCCACGGGAAGGACCTGTGCTAGCCACAAGATCTCACCAAGCTGGCACATATTGGCAATGTGTACATGACTCATGTTGTGATATACACCCTTGACTCATCTATGGTAATACAACCCAACAAAAGAGAAATTACTGAAATAAGGAATTTTACATTTCAGATTTGAATCTATGTGATAAAAAAAAAAATAAATAGTGATTAATGCTTTCCTGCTGTTTTTCCTTTTATAAAGTGATTCCCAACAGTTTAAGAAGAATTATTTGGTAATGGGGAAACCCTTGAAGTAGATTTAGCCTGTATAAAGACTGGATTCAGATAAACCAAACCAGAACACACCTTTGGATGCTTAAACTTCTAAAATTTCACAGGCAACTCCAAAGTAAAGTGTGGTCGAGGAGTGATGGTCACTATGATATGTCACCTCACTGCTGAAGGGACCAGATGTGTTCAGCCTGAGAAGAGGCTTTGAGGGAAACTACCAGCACCCTTCTAGAGTCCATAAGGAGATGCTGAAGTAGATGCAGCTAATATCTTCATGGTGGAGTGTGACAGGAGAATGTGGGACAAAAAGAACAAGTTGAAACAAAAGAGCTTGGATCTGGACACAGGAAAACATTTTTCACCATGAGGGCAGGAGGCAATAGAGCCTGTGGTCCAAGCAGGCTCTGAGTCCTTTGAAGTTTTCACAGCCTAGCTGGATAAAGCCATAAGCAACCTGATCTGATCCCAGAGCTGGTAGTCAGTGTGCCCCAAAGCTGATGGCACCTGTGGTCTGGCTTTGGTGGGGGAGTGACAAGGCAGAGCCCCACAGCCTGGGCTGTCCCACTGCCCCAGCCAGGAGCAGGCAACTGGTATTTAGTAGAAACAATTATGTACCATTTCCAGGGTTTATTCAAATTATGGATTAATTTGATAAAAAAAAAAATCAGATTGATTTCTATCAATCAGCAGTGAAAAACCTTGAGAAGTTAACTGCTTGATAATTGATCTCTGTTTAAGCACTGTTGTTTTTCATGAGCTGTATTTTCCTTGCTAGAAACATTTTTTTTCCTTGCTTAGTAATCCATAAGGTTTATCTTGTAAGATATTCTGAATAAAAGTGCTAGATTCTAAAGTCCAATGAAAATAAATAGTATCATAAAAATAATTTCCATGCTGTGGCCAAGTAATTTTGAATACCCATACTATTTCACAAGTCTGTCAAAATAACAAAAAATTATTAATTTTTCAGCTCTGATCTTGACTATCTACACTTTACAATTTGTGAAGTTAAATTAAATTAATGAAAAAATGCAGGATGAATTCTCTATAAAATTTTTTCAGTAAAGACAAAACTGTTCCATGATATTAACAATAATTTTTGATCTACAAACACTAGTAAGGCAATATTGACCACAATTTTCTGCATTATGGAAAACCATACTTATTAAGATAAAAATTCCAGAATTTGTTTTGTTTTGCTTTCAGTTTTAAAGAGGAACTTTCAAGCAGGTGAATTGGAATGTGTTTATCCAATACCAGGTCATTATCTAAAACAAACAAAAATATAAAAGTAAGGATGATCTTGTGTGTTTGTGGTTATAGCATTATATCTACTGGACACGTACACAATATTAATCTTTATAGAAAAAGATCAAAATTATTAATTAGGTGACTTACAAAAGTTACCACTGAAATGGAACTGTCTCCAGACTGATTGACTTCACCTTTCTTACCTTCTACACATTAGTTGTAAGATCTGACAGGATCACCATACACAGTTATATGGCTACAGGGCACATAAATAAATATTTAACACCTACAAAAGGAATTTATTTTTCATAACACCAAATTTTACAAGTGCAAGTCAGGAGATTCTGCACATGCTCCATAGCACAAAAATGAGGTCCTGCTTACTTGATAGAACTTACTAATATTCTAGCAAACTGGAAAAATTGTCCTGAGGCCAGGACAGGAGCACCTGCCTCTGACTGGGGCATTGGGGTCCTCCTATCATGGCATTTCTGTGCTATTTCTTGGTCAAAAAATGGGTCTTTCAGTACTCTGTGAGGTCAGACTGTGGTTAACATAAGCAGGGTCTGCAGAAACACTCAAAGAATGGTGGCACGAAATCTTCATTTTTCTTCCACTCCTTCAAATTGAGGGAAGTACAACTATAGGGGAATCTGTAGGGGTTTAGGACTCCCTTTTTTCACAGATTTGATATCTCATTACTATTCCACAAATCAATTTGGCTAACAAGTCCAGATGTATCTATCTGCATCTTACCCTTTACAGACATTCTTAGATTAGCTAAAAGAAGAAAAACAGTTTGTAAATGTAACATTCTTTTCCTCTCTTCAAAGTGATCTTCTCAACCCCATCAAATGCAACTGGTGAGACTACATTTCCCAAAGTAAATAATGATTTTATATTTTAGAGTGTATGTGGAACTCTGCTGGGACAGACAAAAGTGCTTCTAGAAATACTGACATTCTTTTTGCCTCTATTTACATTAGTCCGTTCCTTGAAGTGTCAGATAAGAACAGATATTCTTTACAGATTTTATGGCTAGGACTTCCTTTTTTTATTTTTTCAGTGTCCAGATTTTTTCTCTTTTTCTTTTTTATTTTTCAGTTCATAGGAATTTTGATAAACTTTTCACTTCTGGTTTATACATATTTTACTTGTATGCCATGATATATCCTTAAAGTGTTTTATGTTCTTACTAACAATTAAAAGTGAAAGTTTTCAGATTCCATTATATATATGTATGTCATTATATAGATCTAAAGTTTCAGAGGCTCATTAGAATCAATAATATTAATGAACAGTTAAAGACTCCACAAAAGAAGTAAAAAGAAAAATAATCTTGAAATAAAATTATAGACTTAAAACTGGGGAAATAGGTGAGAGAAGACAAAGCATAAAGCAACAGCCATTTTTGTATAACTATAGTTGACTAAAATTAAATCAATAACCTCATCACATCCGAGCTGGGTGGTCTTTTATTCATTAATTAGTTAATAAAAGGCATTTTATACCAAAAGTATTTTTGTGTAGGAGATGTTGCTTAGGATTTTTTTGAGAACAATATCCAAGAGAATGTTCTATTATTCATATTAATCATAAACAAAGGTCATCTCTCCAGGGGTTATTTAGAAATACTTGTTTATTTTTAAATAAGCAGTATAGCCCATTCATATGTTATTCTGTAAAAATTTCAGATTTATTTCTTTCTGATTATTACACAGGGAAAGCAAACTGTACTTTGTAAGCACATATTCCCTTAAGATATACAAAGATTAATTTATGACTTATATATTTGTTTTGAATTGGATAAATTATGAGAGGTGATGCAAAGACCAGTGATGGGAAAGACTTTTCAACTGTTAATGTAGAGATCTGAGCTCAGTACATGGATGGCAGTCACCCTTGTTCTATTTCCTCTAACCCCTCAACCCTTGCCCACACTACAGTCATTTATATGTGCCAGTGACAAATGAAAAAGAATTAGGAACAAGTGAAAACAAAACCTTTTTTATTCCTTTGGAATTTGTAAAAGTGGCTTCAGTGATTTTTGTGATTTGTCTCCTATGATGTCCCATTCAAAAAGAAAAGCAGAAAATACAAGCAACAACAAATAACCACAGTATCTCCATACCCTCCAAAACATCACTGGCTGCTGAGAAAATAATTTCAGTGGGATAGAAGATCTCGAAAGAATTTTGTACTATAAGAAGCATAAAAATAAACTGAGAAGAAAATTAGGTACTAGAAAAGAAACCTTGTAGCTAGAAAATTAAAGACCTTAATTCCAATTTGAAGATGTGTATGAGTCAATTCCTGTATTGTTTTAGATGTACTTGATTATTCTCTTAGACTTGGTTCAGCAGAATATGATTCTTAACAATGGCCAGGAGGAAACAATAATTACCATTGTTTTTCTTTCACCTCTGAGATATTATAGTAAAAACCAGCATACATATATAGAGCTTTAAAGATGAAGTTCAAAAATAAAGAAAAAAGAAGTGACAGGAAAGCATAGCAACATGACTGGGAGACAAGGAATAACATTTGGAAATTGGAAAAGATTGAAATAATCACACAGATTTTGGTCATTTCTTTAGTGACAAAGAGACTAGACAGGGTGGCAAGCCATTTTGGTTTTCTTTTTGTTCCTCATGAAGGCTGACCCAATCTCATACTTAGTAATTACATCGCTTTTATCACAAAACAAAAGTGCATCTTTGAAGTGAGACTCCAGGACCCAATTAGGCAGATTAGTTTCAAAACACACAGGATGCAGCAGTTCTCATTTATTGACCCTTGGATAGCTGTGCTAATGGTTTTGTCTCTATATCATCAATGTTCACTTACAGCTACTTCAGTTTTTAAAAATGTTAGGAACTTGATTAGCTACCCCAGCCTGGCTGGAATATGTGGGCTGACTGTCCAGCTGTATCATCTGTTGCTGAGTTTAAAAAAACAGAACAAAGACATAGCCAGTGAAGTGGAGTGTCAGCTCAAAGTCCACGTCTAAATGTTCCTAATTGTGATCGCTTTAATTGTCTTTATCAACAGAAATTTTCTCTGTAAACAATGTATTGTTTATCTAAGAAAGAGCCAACAACACTGTCAGAAAATGTACATATTTTTCTCTTGCTACACAAAAGTGATGAATGAATTCTACCTTGATTTCTTTTTTTCAAAGTTTTTAATTTCTGCATTTTTAATTTCCATACTGTGTTATTGTAATAAGGTAAGTAATCTACAGCCATCCATTTCCCTGGAAGTTATGGACAATAGTAAGCTTGCTAACAAATAGTAGAACTTCAGTTTAATATTCCAACAGGAATAAGTCAGTATAACATCATATCATATCACATCAATCATATCATATCATATCATACCATACCATATCATATCACATACCATATATAATATCTTCCTCTTAGCCTGTTGAATATTAGTATTGAATCTAGCTAAGGCCAAGAAAAATCTAAGAGTTGAAACATGATGATCTTCAATATATACAGTGCAATGTGAAGGTTACTACATCATTTCCACTGTTATTAATATTTAAAGGAAAAATACTCCTAGACCCAATTTCTGTTATCGCATTGGTGCTGGTGATCATCATACTCTGAAATCCATTAGACAGTTCCTGAAGGGAGCAAAAACACTTCAGGAAGACTGTTCATTGCAAAACATCAGCAGGAAAAATAAATTTATGAACCTCAGCCTGACCTAGCCCCATCCCATGGGTAAACTGGATTTATAATATTGAATTGTAGTGCTTGCTAAAAAAATAGATATTAAAAAACTTTTTACTTTGATAACATTATTGATGGCTGATGAAAACAATTTTTTGTAATTTTTAAATGAAATCTGAACACTGTGAACAAAAATTAATTTTTTAAAAGAATTTTAATTCTTAAAGAGAAAGAGAGAAAATTAGTTAGGTTGAGGGAGAGGGAGGGGGAGGGACAAGGGGAGGGAGAGGGGGAGGGGAAGAGGTATTCCACAATCACTGTGTGCAGCAAGTGATAAACATCTTGAAAAGTAAGTAATGTTGCCTTAGAGCTCTGAGGACAGCAGAAATTCTCCTCTAGAATTAATGACAACAAAGAGACAAGTGATTTGATGTGTTAAATGGCTGAGGTATCAAATGCAAACATTATACTAGTAGAGAAATATTTCCAAACAGTGTAAAACTAGCTCAATTGCACAATACATACATAAATAACCACTGGGTTTATTGTTAATAGGGTTACAACATCTGATCTGTCATGTAGCCAATGCATTTCTAGTGAAAATGTTCAGTTTAGTTACTGAGCTCACAGAGATTAGAAGCTCCATTTATTGTCTTGGAGTGCTTTCCACTAAGTCTTCTTCAAACTTCATAAAATCTGTGCTGTAACCTTACTCTTTTTCTTGTTAGCTGAGTGTAATTATTTTGTAGGGGGAAAAAATTAGAAAGAAGTACTTTGTGTTTGTGCTGTACAGAATTATAGTGCTGATTTGCATCAGACAAAGATCTGAGTTCTCAAATGCCATTACTTAATCAAGTTATGAATACTGTTTTACTTGGATCTATTTTTACTTAAAACATGAGTTCATCTTTTCTGTATATATTCAATCACTTTCACAGTCTAGGCATGTGACACATCAAAACCTCTCATTTTTCCCCAAATTATTTCTGACAAATTGACAGCTCTTAGCACCAGGCTTGGAGTGCTTTATATGATGTATGACTTAAACAGTGAGTTCCTCAAATGGTCAAATATCAGTTGATATAGCTCTTTTATATAGCAGTCAAATCTTATTTAATTCTGGGAAGGTTTCTTCATTATTTCTTGCATTCTGTCAATAATTTATTTTTCCCTCACAGTGTTGAATACAAATACCTATGTTGAAAACAAATATCTTTCAGAAATGAAACAGGAAACTTCATGGAATCTCCTTTGTCTCTGGAGTGGAAAGAAACTGTTGCTAGATGAGTGTCATGACTATGACTTTTTCCATAAAGCTTTGGAATAAAAGAAACAGAGGGTTGCCTCCTTTGCACAAGTATTTAACACAATGCAATGGGCAGCACACTGGAAGATCAAGTTAACAGAGAGGGTCAGAAAGCTGTAGGAGGACATAAAATTGAAAATTCTCAGGTAATTACATGAAGAGTTGCTTCAGCACATTAACCTGGATTTTGATGAGCTTTTTTTTTTTTTAAATGCATACAATTTGTTGTACTTTAGTGCACCTCTTGAAACTACTTTAAAAGATGTAGAGTCCCAACTGGACTTCTTACAAAAAGACTTGCATCACTCTTTAAAGGTTTAAAACTAAATTTCTATTCTCCTGAACTCAATTCTAAGCTGCAGTCTTGAAGTTTGAGAGGGCCAAAGATGCCTTTTACTTCTTTTGTGAAAGTATGGGTTTCATGAACAGAGCATGAACAGAGCAGTAAGTATGCTTTTTGACTTTGATTGCCAGAACATTTCAGGGCTATTCCTTTAATCTTCTGAGAAGATTCTCTTGATGACTCAGATTATAAAGATAGATCTCATTTACTGATCCGTGCAAGCAGATGAAGTTTCTGACACTTTCATATATGCTCTTTCTTTAATAAGCTTTCTAACAGAAGAACTTAGGTAGATGAAATATAAAATAGACAGTTAATTATGAATATAGAAAAACTGCCTGAATTAAATGAGGATTGTTCCCTATGAGCAGGGAAGCTTTAAAAGTTGAAATATGAAACTTTTTTAATGATTAATATTTTAAAATTGAAGTGAATCAAATGGAAATTCAGCTGAAAGTTACCTGGAGAGCTCCATAGAAAGTGTATGCTTAGTACAGCAGATTCTTGTGGAACTTTGCGTATATATGCTAGGGAAAATGAAAGTGAAAAGATAAAAGCTGTATTCAAAATGGAGATTTTTAATTATTTGATTGGGATGAGAATTTTTTGGTTAGTACTGAATTAAAACTTGACTGATTCTTTTTATAACCCTATTTTCATTAAATGTAAAAGAGATCAAGTAAATAGCTCTGTAAAGTATTTGCTTTCTGAAGCAAATTATTTTTTTTCTTTTTTCTTTAGCCATTTTTACAAGCTATTGATCATTAAATAAAATGTCTATATAAATGTGTCAAAAAACCTTTAAAAACCTATGCATATTTTTTTCTGTTTGTATTCATTATATATATGTGTGTGTGTGTGTGTGTGTGTGCACGTTGCTGGGGATTAAGTTAGAATTCCAATTCCCTGCAGTCACAGTCAATGTCCAGAACTGCTCCCTGCATAACCTCTGATAGATTTCAGTGGTAAGATTTACACAATGAAATATATGGCTAGTAGTTTCAAATCTACTCCTAACATCTCCAGCTGATAATCACCAACTCATTTAAATCAGTTTGCAATCAAGTAAAAAATTGTTGGACATGTCTGAAACTTGCAGGGATCCAGGAAGACTCTCAGTTTTCAAATGCATTCAGAAATTCAGTAAATCCAATGCTTTGGATTAACATCAGAATAGGCATATTCATTCTTGCTCTGTATTAAAAGGTTAACTGTTGAAGGCCACAAGCTATCTTCTTAAAGCTCTATTTGTTTCAACTCTTCTATACGGTACTGGAAATCATATTTTAAAGAAAAAGTGCCTTTCAGAATTGCATCGCAGCAGGCATAAACTCTGCATTGAACCTGTAAGTCTCTGTCATGCATTGCAACTGAAGGCAGCAGGTAAATTGTAATCATCATTAGTTCATAAAACATTTGAGAAACACTACTGTCAACTGAATCAGAGACTGCTACACTTTGCACGTCATAAATCAGACATTAACTAAGAAACTGATCTGATCATGTCCTCTGTGGATTGCACCCATTGTTTCCTTCCTCCCTTCTGCTTTTATTTGTGCTGTTGAAATCAAGGCTTTGGAGAACAGCAGATTTCCTAATCCTGAGAGGACATCGGCATTTTCTTTGTAGTGTCCCAACAGGCAACTCATTTATGATTGTCTCACAGACACATGCACGGGCATATGTGGGTTGGAAAAGCTGAAGCAACCACAGCATGTGGCTCTAGAAGACCTCCCCATTCTCTCTGCTCACTGCTTAGTCTTACAAACAAAGCTAGTTTGAAGTGCTGCTCATCAATCCATACTCCTCACACACACACCCTGTTCAGAGTTGCTTTCAGGAAGATGCAAATAGCAAAAATAATGTGGTTTAGAGAGCTATTTGCTTGTTGATGTGGATCAACCAGGCTTAAGGATAGCAGAACAGAGATGACGTGGATGATACCTAAGCAGAGATGTAGGTAATCTGTTTCTCTATCTTGAAGTGGCTACTGTGACATAAATATTTCACTGAGTGACTACAACACATAACAGCCTGTCATGCAGTCGCAAAAATGTGTTGCAGTAAGAATACTACTTAGCAGTAATCACATGTATTTTCAGTTAGAGACCATTTTGAGAGACACAACAGTGCATTTAGAAAATCCCCATGAAAGAAAAATGTGAGAGAAGAGCTAGCCAGGTAAAGACCAGCTCGTAAACTCCACTTACCTGCTTTTAGCTTAGACATTACACACATGTTAATGGAAAAGCAGAATATTTCCCCTTTGTTGCAGCCTGTCTCGATACTAGGAACTATGAGAGAGCATGCCTTATCTTGTGAAATGGAGGAAAATATGGAAAAGAACATCAGTTCAGCAGCATATGGCCTTTTCTTCCACCACTGCTGCCAAAAAAGGAGTCGTTTGTGTTTTCAGCACAGCAACAAGGAGTGCTCAAGGGAGTAGGAGGCTGTATGGACCTTCCCTTTGTTCTGCATACTGTGCAGGTCCACAACACTGCATGTTAACCACTGATTCAATGTAGGGGTAACCAGATGGATTTTCAGATGCTTGTTTTCATAGCAGAAAAGGAGATACGGTGACTGTGAGTAAGGTGACTTTTCAGAAAGATTAGATGCTATTCCTGAAACTGATGCTTGATTTGTATTTTTAGCTCCAGAGAGCATAATATGTTCTTTAGCATCTAATCCATTAGCACTGCTAGAAACGTCCATATCTATGCTTTCCTGTGGCTATAAACCCCACTTAGAAAAGAAAGCAGATGAATAGAGAAATGTCTTTAAGTTTTTCATAATTTTGCTGAACAATGAGGCTCTTTTTAGGCCAGAGGTGTTAGAAAGCTGGGTGGTACTCTTTCTTCAGGGATGCTAGCAATCTCATGCTGAGAACTTATTGCCTGCTATTCTGTAACAGGGGAAGTGGTTCTTCAGCTGCTCAAAGGTGACATGGAAAACAGTATGTGTTCTGAGAACATAAAAATATTAATAATCACTGATATTATCCCTTGAATTCACAGGTTTCACCTTTCTTTACTGAGGTCTCTAGCCATGATTTCTTGTGTACTTAGGTAGGAAAGGTAGGAAAATAGATTAGGTCCAGAAAATTGCTTTGAAATTTCCTGTAATAATCCATAGTACAGATGTAAAACCAATTTCCATTATCTTGCATTTTAATTTATTTTTTATTTATGCTGTGACTCTATTTCAAAAGAACAAGTTTCTAAATGTTTAAGCTTTCTCCTAAGGTCTGCATAAAAAAAGAACAGCTTTTCAGGAGTGGAAGAGAGATGTATAGAGGTGTTCTTCTGTAATTTTGTTACAGTTGAAATTCGGTTTTTGTTCCTTCCACCCACCTTAAGGTACTTCCTGCATGTGATTACTAAGAATTTTCACAGTCATATTATGTTGGTCAAAAAAGCTTTTATCAAGAATGTATTTTTCCATAAAGTGACTGAACATTTCTTGGCAGAGAAACCCTCCTAAGTACAGGCACCCTGAAGTGCAAACATCTATCCATGAAGATATTTGATTGATTCACATGACTTTTTCATGGTTTTGATGAAATCTATCAGAAAGAGAATTCCCCAAATTAAAAACTGTACCTTTTCCTTGTCTATTATGTTCATCCACACTGAAGCTTACAAACACAAAAGAAAGAAGCACACAAACTTTTCAGCCCAAAAGTTTTGTGATTATCCCTTGGCATGGTTTGGGGCAGAGTGAGGAAGAATCTAGACTGTGTTTAAAACAGATACAGCTTGATGTAACCCAGTGAGACAAGTCCCTGACCTGAGCACCTTGCAGCACTGAAGCAAGGCATTGCTAAGAAGTGTATTGTGGATGCTTAGTTGTATTCTGGAAAATGTGCAAAAAGTGTGAGGCAAGCAATTTCCACTTCAGGCTCTACAGTCAGCTCTCTTGTCAGCACTCCAAGGAAAGTGAGAGAAAGGTTGTCATGGAGGCCTCTCAGTGACTGTTTCTTCAACAAACAGAAAACGCATTGCTCAGTCTGAGGACACAGATGCGGGAATAAGTTATTAATGGATACTCAAAATGGGGTTGTAAATGGCTCCAGGGTGTTTCATGCTTGTTGTTGATGCCTGCCACCAACTGAACAACTTAATGCAGTCCTCTGGCTGCAAACTCCTTTTAATGTCATTCTTAAGAGCAATTAAGTATATCACACTTTCAATACCTAGGACTATATATTTCTGCTAACAGCCCACTTGTGCTGAATCTCCAGGTTACTGCTGCTGCTGTTGCAAAGACAGAGCTTAAGAATGAGTTTTTAATATCTTTCTCTTGATTAATTTTAAAAGAAAAGTCTCGCTTTAACAAACTTGAGTAGAACCCAAAATTAAGACCATTTAATGACACTGTTACTTGTGGCAATGACACTGACAGAAAGATCAACTCTTAGAAGATAATTGCTACTTTGAGGCATTATTTCTCCTTTTCAGTTACCTTTTGTATCCAGACCAAACTTTCATGCCTCCAAGTTTGTGGATGGGAAGAAAAATACCTAGTTCTGTGAGGCAGTAATTTTCAATTAGCAGTGTGCCCTGGCAGCCAGGAGGGCCAACCCTGTCCTGGGGGCATCAGGCACAGCATTGCCAGCCAGGCAAGGGAGGGGATTGTCCTGCTCTGCTCTGCACTGGGGCAGCCTCACCTCGAGTGCTGGGAGCAGTTTTGGGCACCACAATATAAGAAGATATGAAGCTATTGGAGAGCATCCAAAGAAGGGCAACAAAGATGGTGAGGTGTCTGGGGGGAAGCTGTATGAGGAGAGGCTGAGGTTATTTGGTGTGTTCAGCCTGGAGGAGACTGAGGGGAGAGACCTCATTGCAGTTACAACTTCCTCATGATGGATAGAGGAGGGGCAGACACTGATCTCTTCTCTGTGGTGACCAGTGACAGGACCCAGGGAAATGGCCTGAAGTCGTTGGGAGGTTTACTTTGGATATCAGGAAAAGGTTCTTCACCCAGAGGCTGGTTGGGCACTGGCATAGGCTCCGCAGGGAAGTGGGCACAGCACCAGCCTGACAGAGTTCAAGAATCATTTGCACAACACTCTCAGGCACATGGTATAGGATGTCTTTTGCAGGGCCAGGACTCAATGAGTTGGACTCAATGATCCTTGTAGGTCCCTTCATGAAATTGTATCTCAAAGAAATACAATAAATCCGATATCAGTGTAAACACAAAACAAATTACTATGGATTTTATTAACACCCAACAACAAAACCTTTTCATATTGGCAGTGGACATCAGCTGAGTAAAAAGAAATAGAGGATTATCAAAGCCATTCTACTTTTCAGTCTTTTGAAAGCTATGGTATTGTAACTTTGCAAACCAATGCATTTGCTGTAATATGCCCCAAACACTATTCCACAGGGTTTTTCTGATGTGCAGGTATTAGCAGTTACTTTTACTGGTGTTCCTTCACTTTGCATAAAATATTTGATGTTGGAAGACATATAGTCCTGATAGTAGAGTATCACTATGCGAACTGGAACAAAAGATGGCTAGTTTCTGTGGCAGTAAAAAGTATGAGCAGGAGAGAAACAGTCTGAATCCCCAGCAGCTTTAGAAGAGAGAATCATGCGGTCATTCATGTCAGGCAGAAGAACAGAATCTGTCTCTCAATATGTCAGATGAATAATGTGATCATTGCTAAATTCTGTTGTTTCATAAATTGTATCCATTTTCCCCTTTATGTCCATTTAGAAGGTCCAAAATGGAATTGAAAAGCTTTGTTTTGTAATTGAGGCAAATAAGCACTTTTTCTGTGAGGAGAAAAAATCTCTTTGTTTCAACCTCCACCATTTTCCCCCGATTATTCAGTTCAGTGATTGAACTGAATAATTATAGTGCCTAACTGTTATTCATTTATCATTCAGGCCAAACTGGAATTGCAGTTATTAATCAAAGTATACTATGGTGGTTGGCAAAATGAGTCACTGTTCCTCCAAAATAAACTCTTTGTCAGTGAAAACTGATAAATGTATGATATATCAGAAGATGTTGCCATTTCTTTTGGTACCTAGCTACAGCTTTAGGGTTCTACAGGACCATTTCTGAAAGCATTTATTTTGTGGAATATACAAGCACAAACAAGTGTGGGATATCTGAACTAGATTACATAAGATAAATATTTTCTTTTAGTATTCAGTTAAAACTTATTTTAAAAGTTTTGAGAGTTTTATTATGTTCGCAAAGCACGTTTCCCTAAATAATTCACATTAATTTTGTGCTGAGAATTTAAAGCCATGTAAAATTTTCATTAAACATTCGTTTAGTTTGTAGGTCTTCACGAACTTTTATGAGGATAATAAAACTGAACTAGATTGTGCTGACGAACTTCTGCTTGTTTAAAATTAAGAAACAAGGAAAGAGGAATTAGCAAATTTTCCATTCCAATTTCATAGATGTTAAAGTGTTGAAGTAGATTGCACACATTTCCAGCTTATGAAAAATGATATGAAGGGGAAGTAGGAATGGCTGTAAGAATTTACTTGAACTCTACATAGTTGATATAGAAGGCCTGAAAATTATGAAGAAAGAATGACTATTCTGCTGTCACAGTTTTTACAAATATAAAAATATATATTGCTTAACTATGGTTACACAATTTCCAGTGGAAAAAAATTATAAATAAATTCTGAAAAAAAAAGATACATGTCATGGAAAGAAAATTCATAGGTTTGTTTTTAATGAAACAAAATAAATCCTTGCATAGATACTACTCTTAAAAGCACTCAAATTAAAATTGACAATTCCCAGATAATAACATCTAATTCAATCTTTAATTGAAATAATATATGCAGGATTTTAGGATGGTATCTACAAATGCTGAGCAGTATCTTCTCCAGGCATGCATTTTGATTGGTTTTTTTCTTTATGGAGACGTCACCATTTCCAAGCAATTTCTCAGAGGTGTTTTTTATCATATAAGGTCAAACAGCTAGAAAAGGAGGGTTTTTTATTACTTACTGTTGTTGTTTAGGTGTAATTTTTTAAAGAAGATCGATGCCTAGCAGGTACAGTGTTATTATATTTGGTGGGTTATTATATTTTTTGCTGCTATGATCCAGTTATTAAAATGATTACAGAGGTGAGATATTAAAATGATTACCAAATTAAGGTGCAAATGAGACCATATGCTGAAGTCAATAATTCCAATTTGATTTAATAGTAAATATGAGATAGACATAGAAAGAAACAGGGAAAAGGAGAGGAGTCAGGGGGAAGAAAGAGAGTGACAGAGAGACAGACAAATGAGAAAGACAGTCACCATCACATGGATTCCAAATGTATCCTGTTGGTTCTCCTCCTCTGGTCTTATCAATGGCGAGGGTCCCACAAAACAGAGTTCAATGGATTGATCCACGTTCAGGCAAGATGAGAATGCTGAGCTACCTCCCCTGGGGGTGACAAGTTTGACACTGTCTCTTGCAGCAGACTCTGGATCTGTTGCATCCCTGGGATGATGTGCAGTCCCCTGGGGCAAAGCCTCAGGAATGAGCCTGGGGGGAGCTTTGGGAGCCTTTGATGGGATAGGACACCTCCTCAGCTGTCCTCACCTGCATGTCCCCTGTATGTGGCCTTCCCAGGGTGGGGAGGTTTAACAACTGAGACAGTTTGTGTAAGGGAGGATGAGTGTTCACTGCCTCTGGCCAGAGGTTATGCCAAACTCCCAAAAACTCTCATCCTCCCCACTTGCCTGGGGGGGAGTGTGTGCCAACCTGGCCTCAGCAATGAGCCTGTGGGCTATGGATTCCCCCACCCTGAGATGATTGTCAGCACAGCTGCTGAGCTTGGCTTTCCTTGTGGATACATTCTTTTCCCTCAGCCTTGTTTGCTTCTCCTTAGACCTGAGATATTTGGACAAAAGTATGACCTTTATCTTATCTCAGGTTCCCATCAGAGTCCAAATTCCTGACAGGAGGCATATTTGGGGAGGGGTGGCCTTCAGTGGTCAGAGGTTGCTACAGCAGACAAAAGTCCTTCAGTGATCTTAGCAATGTTTAAGCCATTAACCATTTTCAGTCTCTCACATTTGCATGATCACTACCAGTGAAAAAGTTAGGAGAAGAACACATGAAAGAAGGGAAATAATTATCTTCCAGGCCTATTTACCCTAGATTTTGAAAAAATCTTAAAAAATAAAATAATCTAAGATTAATATTAGTTTTGACAAATTATTTAACATTCTCATATATTAGTGTGAAACACTGATTTTAGGTAATTTTCAAATATTACAAGAAATCTGAAATTTTAAAATTTTAAACTGAATTAAAGATAGTACAGTTCCAATTGTTTCAAGATCCAGTTGTGGTAATGGATAAAAAGTGGGTTAAAATGTCGTTATAATATCAATCTGACTCAATTTTTCTGGATTTTCTCCAAGTGTATAGTCTTTTATATCTTGTGAGAAAAAACAGTGGAACTTTGGATTAGGTCATGAGTGCCTTTGTACAGAAAAGCCAGCAAAACTGAGGTCTTTTGATAGTCAAAAAAAGAACAGAATCATATTCTCACATGTAAGTTTTGAGGTGAGATCATTATGTTCTAAAATAATGCTGCAGGAATTTACAAAAATCCTTTAGGGATTCTGTAGGAAGTTTCCATGAGAACAACAGTTGATCAATGAGTGGATATATTTAAACTAAGACAGACTTGTAGTTTGGTGTCACTGGGCACTGGTAATTAGAAGTCACCTAATGAAACTGAACGACTTATTTGACCAGTGAATCACAATCACCAATTATGTGTCTCTCATTAGTGCACTAGACATACCATTTGATTTTCTTAGACTTATGATTGAGACTTTATATTTAAAAAATAACGTTGGTATCTCTTATCTCAAGGGTGCTGTCTTATCCGTAATATAAGAAGATGAAGCAAGGCATAATATGCTATGGCAAATACAGTCTTTTGCCAGCTTCCAGTCAGCTGGGTCCTCTTCAGGTTCCCAACTGAAAAATAAAAGATAGAGGTCTTGCAATGACATCAGCCTGCACTTTGACTATTCTCAGACTAATCCCATCAGGTCCCACAGACTTTTAGGGAACCAACTGGCACAGCAGATCCCACACAAGTTCAGGGTTGACTGCATGCTCAAGATGAGGAACTTCAGGGAACGGCAATGTTTTTGAAGTCCTGATCAGAGGAATAAAACTGTGAAAGGTATTAATGTCGAGTTGCAATAGCAAATGTAATCTATTTACTCAACTTGAAATAATCAGCAGAGTTAAAAGAGCTCATTACTAGAATAAAATAACGTTTGTGGGAAAACAGTAATGGCTGATCTTAGAGACAAACTACAGACTGAGGTCTCTATTTACCTTGCCACTACACTATCGAAATACAAAACCTCAGTATTAGGAATGATTTTTCTGAATTCAGTATCTATTTCTCAGCAATGCATTTTAGTCACGCAATCAGATTCAGTGAGGCAACGTATCCTTAGGCACAAAACTGGTGTCAGCTATGTCTTTGAGCAGGGTTAAATATCATATCTTGTTTGTTGTGTCAAAGGGACTACTGTACCACTAGGTATTTTTAACTTAATTTTTATTCTTTTGCTTGATCAATGCCTGAAAATGGATTTTTATGAATATTAAAATAATCAGGTATGCAACTATTACAAGGGTCCATAATCTAAACAAAATCTAAATATATTTTGGCAACTGAATCAAAACTTCCATATCTTGAAGTTTATAGGTATAATTCCTTGAAAACAGATTTTACAGCTATTAGAAATATTTAATATTAGAAATATAACCATTTGCTTTGATAAAGTTATTTCTTTCTTATTCAATAGTTCATCTTTTACATATCTGTTTCCTAGTAGTTTACTGTACATATGTATAAAAGGTATGTAGACAGCATGCAAAGGTGCATACTAATACTGTCTCTAACATCCCCATATTATCTTAATTTTAAATATCAAATCACATTCTGTAAATAAACACCAATTTAACTGGGGCGAGCAATCAAAAACTGAAGTCAATTGACAAAAACACAGGAACGGATAACATTTAGAATGATGATACAAAGTAAGAGTTATCTACATGCACTATTTCAAGCCTTGTCGATAAATTCCTCTTCCGTATCAAAATGAGTATTAATCAAATGGTGATTAAGGAATAACATTGCATGTACACAGAATATAGAAACACGTCTAAGTCCAAGTAATGGGGGAAAAAATCCTTGAGTTTTGTATGAGAATAAACACTAATTATGGTGAAATTAGGAATAGCAAGGGGGTGGTAGCATGTTCTGCTACTAGTAGTATCTTTTCTACACAGGAAATCTTGACGTTCTGTTTCTGTATGCAGCGAGAAGTGATTTTGAGATCTTTGCTACAACTGAATAGTGAATCAATCTGCATATCTATGAATATTGCATACATGCAGGTGTAAATAATTTACTATGAAGGAGCCTAAGAAAACAGAATTTACATCCTTTCAGAAACTTTACATGGAAATTTTATTTTCATTTTTCTTTTTTTCCCAATTACTTATTATACACAATTTTCATTGTAATTCCCCATAAATATATATGGACAAACTTGACATATTACACAGTATTACAAGCCTGGAATAGGAGTTAATGAACAAAAATGCATTTAAATACAATTTAATGCAATGCATAAGCATTTTACAGGGTTAATATACATTATGAACAAAGAATTTTTTCAGGTCAGAAAAGGATTTGGCATCTAGAAAGAGAATGTTATCATTCACTCATCTCTTTGGAACATAAATAGCACCTCTAGCTAGTAAATGATTGTCAAAAAAAAAAAATCTAGCCAATATATTCAAGTAAAAACCATACAGTATTGCAAAATACAGAAAGGAAGAAATAACTTTATTAGTCAACAATGGTTACTGCATGTTTAATTATTGCATAGCAATACCATGTTCTGTTGATAAACTGCAGATTCAGTGAACTTTCCAAGTAGGCTGTAAGTGGAAAATGCAGCTATATCACTCTGCAAGGAAGGGAATTTATGTAAGTGATTTATGTCCACTCTGAAAAAATCTTCCAGAAATTTTATGGTCGAACTTTTTTAAAGAGTGAGAGCCAAATGTAGACTTTTCATGGGCTTGCCTACTTGCAGACAAAATAAAACTACCAAAACCTGTAAAAGGTATGGTAAATTGTCAGTGTTTTTAGTGACCAGTGTTCTGGAGAGTTTCCCATATTAATCTAACAGGAATATTGCTTGCAGGCGCTTGAGTATTCTCATTTTCTATACCTGTTACAAGAATATCATGTCCACCAATATTTTGCATGAACTGGTCATACATACCACAAGAGATGAAAACTCAGTCTGTTGGTTGCAGTCTGTTCAGAGATCATTTAGTTAGTATTTCCACAGCAACAACACCCCACCAAGTTCACCAACAGTTTGGGTTTTGCCATCCACATCAGTGAACATTCTCAGTGATCTTAGGCTGCTTTGAACTGAGTCATGGCTGGAAACCAGTGTTATGTAATACTGCAGCTTTTTGAATGAATTTCTACTATAAATAAATCTAGCAGAAACTGAAAAATAACATATGCTCTTACAGAAAAGCTTCAGATTTTACTGTCATTTGTGGAAGTTTTTTATTTGCTTACACTTATGTTTCATTTATCAGGCACAATATGCAACTTACTCTAAAACATTATATATATTTTATATATACATAAATATATATAATATATATAAACTAGAGTTTTATATATAGGGGAATACATATATACACACACATACCACATCTGAATATATATTCCCTTATATATATGTCCATATATACATTCACAAAAGACATAAACCATTTTCTCTGGAAATAAGAAAAATGAAGGTTATAAACTGCTCAAAGAAGGCTTGAAAGGAAATCGATAATTTCCTTTGGGGTTAACAGATTTGTCTTGATATTTATTTAAACATATCCTCTTTATTTTATAATCTACATTCAGAGTGTATGGTGGGATTTTCACTTTTTAAAATTAATTTATTTACATAGACTACTAAAATAATATGTATTGTGCGTTAATTTAGGGACTGATCCATTAGGAATATTATGCAGGCATAGCAAATTTGCCAGTTGTAACAAATCCTGCGTTTGCTGTGTTATATCTGATAGTCCTGAGATTTGGAATGGAGAAAATAAGGCTGAACCTCCACTGAAGCCACATCACCTCCAATGTCTGATAAAGCTCTTTGATAAGTACTTTTATGTTGGCTTTAGTGGACATTGTACTAGGTCCTAGAAGGCAAGAATGGTTTGAAGAATATGTTTGAAGGAACAATCATGTCTGTTTTTGTAAAGAGCATATGAAGAACAATCATTATTCCTTGGCCCCTGTCTAATATTTTATGACTACCTCCCTCAACTCCCCTGTGAAAGGAAAAGCAAGCAAAAATTTGGTATCATTACTAAATCAGAAAAAAACCATTTTTTAGGGATGCAAATTTAAAAATATTCTGTAATACTTTTAAAAACTGTTTGGACATATTAACTTTGTTAATTTCCCTAACTCAGAAATTGTAAGAAAACAAAAAAGAAAGGAGGGCCGGCATCTCACAGAAAGATCAGTAGACCTTGGATTTCTAAATGACATATTGAGTTTTTATCCCAGATCAGTGATGCAAAAACTTCTTAAGTATGGGTTAAGTGTTCAGACTTAATAAAGATATGCCAAGTGATACAAAGCTGTGGTCATAGGTATGCACTGTCCTAAAATAGAAGTGTGAGCAGCTTTAAATATTTGGGAGACTTTCTAATAGGCTGTACAGGTTTTATCATTAAGCATTTTGTTAACTCTGTTCTTCCAGGGTTGTGTAAGTCTCCAAACTTCAACTGAGAGGTAGACGATGAGAGAAATTTGAACAGCAAAACTACAACATGCAAATTATGTTGAAATCACAGAGCAATGCTTATGCAAATCTCATCAAATAGGTGATAGTACATGCAAGCACTTTCATTGTTTGTATATTTTCACAAATACCAGAAGTGCACCCACCCCCCAAAAAATCTAAACCACCTTGTTAAAATTGGTATGATATCTCTGAAAATAATTTTTTTAAAATTCCCTTTATATTCCTCTCTGTGAGTACAAAAATAGTAATCTATAGAGAAACTAACAAAAGTTGCCTGAATCAATTTTGTTATAGGCAAAATTGTCAGAGTCATTTATAGGATGTTCATCTACAAAAATGGTGACTGGCTTTGTTTAGTGAAATCCTGATAGCAGCCCAAAATCTGGCTGCATGTGGTATCTGTAACTTATCTCAGTAATCTCAGTAATACATCTCCACTAATATTCACAACCAGCCATGAAAGTAGCGAGTGAAAAATGTTGCATTTGGCAACACGGCAAAGTGGCATTTCAGGAAAAACAACACCAAGAAAAAATTAAAGATTAGTCACTACATAGCCAGACCAAATTTTTTGTGTTACATCAAAATGAAGTATTGGGTGGTGGAGGTGGGAAACTTTTAAAAGGAACGAGAATTCTCTGGAAGAAACAATCATGTACACATTGCCAAATGTTTTTTTAAGCACAGGGGATCCTGATATGCAACATGACCACTAAAATTCACGTGAATTTTGAATCACAATGTCAGTGAAATTGTTACCATTCACTTCAGGAGTAAGTAAAGTTGAACTTCCTCTCATGAGGACAGCATCACTTAAAAAAATCTATTTGAAGATGAAATAAGATTTTGCCTAGCTCTGTCAAAACAGTTAACAAATCACACTCCTGAAATAAATGCATTGTAGTCTTTCACATAAAAAGATGCTTTTTTGAACTTCATGGAAATACAGAACTAACAGCAATTGCAACCATAGTTCAATGGGGAAAGGTGGGAGGGGTGAAATTTTGATATGTTCCTGAAATAGTACTGAGAATTGTTAGTGAGGAGTCTTTCTCTGGAGCTGGAAAGGGCAATATGGAAGAACTCTCCAGCTAGTAGAGCATATGATGTGAAAAACCCAAAAGAGAGAGAAGTATGTGGATGAGTAATTTAACACAACTTGAAATTTAACCTTGATATTAAATAGGGAAAAGTATTATTGATGCTATCCACCTTCCTACTAATTTTAAAATTTTGGCTTGATGTTTTCTAGATTGATCAAATAAGAGCAAGAGGATAATCTGGTTTAGTGATATTGTGGCAGAGAAATTAAAAGAATCACGTATACATGAGTATAAATGAAAATAAGACCAATTAAGAATTTGCTTGCACTGACTGACATACTACAGATTCTTAAAGTGCATAAGAAATACATGTGGTATTTCTTGAAGTTTGAGTACATTTCTTCATCATTGATCAGGGGAATGTCTTAGTCCTGACCCTTCAGTGCTTCAGACTGAGGGTGAGGTAATCAGGAGAAACCAGAGGAATTTAGAGAGATGATGTATATACCCAGGTGTAATCATGAAAGCAGAAATGTAATGATGAAATGATTTACAGTACAAATTACAGGTCAGTGCAAGTAAGCGTGATATTCAGGAGTTTGAAGGCAAGTTATACTCATTTTGCTACTTTGATGCTCAGAATAGAGTTGATTCAAGGCAATTTATCATTATCATTACTTTTAGAAATAAGAGCCACCTAGACCAGGCAATTGCCCCTTCACGACCTGTTATTTGGAAGACACAGGTTTTTAATTTGAGGCAGTTTTTGCATAGATATGGTTCCAATTTACTTCACTCATCTCTGAAATTTAACTTCTTTAATATTCAGTAGTATCAAGAGTATGCTGATGGGTTTTATTTCGCTGCTATTATTAGAAGAAAAAGTAATGAAAGAGGTGTAAGGAAATGTTTCATTTGCCTCTTCCTACTTTATACTGCTCCAGTTTCCTGCCACATCATTTTGTTTTATCAGATTAAAACGTGCACATTGGTGAGGGGTGGTAAAGTAGCCCTTGCACTCCTATTATCTTTTAACATAATTGACCAGAGATGAAAGAGTAGCATCTCTGTAAAAGGTTTATGGAAATCTTTATTTCCTCTGAGATAGCAATGAAATTTTTGCTATTAGTGGTCAGGCGTGTCTATGGCTTGAGGAACCTTGTTTTTCCCTTATTTCCTATGCCATGTTGTTTTGTATTCTGAGATCCTGCATAGAACAGGCAAGTTGCCTGCATGTTTCCTGAGAGACTTTTTCAATCATCATTTTTCTGAGTCCTTTATTTACTCAAGAGAAATTTTTAACAGCCTTCAGTCAAAAGTTGACACTTGTTGTCTTCTACCCTGTATTCTCAATCATGCTGCTTTTTTGCAATGAGATAATAAGCACCTACAAGTTTGCCTCAGACATTTTGGTTCAGTTCCTGTGTTAATCCCTTTTCAAATAATCTCTGCCTTTCTATCAGTGGCTGTGAAGAGCAGAGTGATGTTCCTGATGACTACTCTTCAGCTGAAATTTCAGTTCATCTTTTGTAATCCAGTATTTATAACTGATATTCCTCACTGTATGAAAGCTTGGTGTCTATGAAACTCATCACTTTCTGGCTATTATGGGCATGCAGGGCCTTCATAGGTCCTGGAATTCACTCAATATATTTGTACAGCCAAAAGGAGAGCAATGCTTTCATGTCATGGGGTGCTGGCAAGGCTAAGGTTCAGAGGGAGGTGCAGTGTATTTATTTCCTCTGTGAAGCTGGGACTTGAAAGAGGAACTGTAATTTTACTGGGACTAAATCATTCCCCTTTACACAGTACTCTATTTAAATCTGAGCATGCAACCCGTATTTGCTCCCAAAACTCTGAAATGCATATATTTTGTTTCTGATGCTCCTAAAAAAATTGCAGCATTTGTTGCAGAAGTTTGGTTTTCCTGAATATAATTAGGTAAAAATTAGGTATTAAATTCTGTACCATGCTGAGAGTAGATTCATGATGTTTCTCCCCCAAAACATGATGAGAAAATTAAAAAATTCAGCACTACTGTGGAACTTTATAAGATGATAAACCAGCAAAACAAAAGCAAGCACTACCAACATTTTTAAAAGAAAAATTAAAATAATAACATTGAACATAATAATATTAAGAAGTAACTTTCTTAAAAGCCCTCTCATATCTCCTAGATTTTACTATTTTTTATATAAATTTCTTTATTGGCACATCAAAGTGTGTTTATCACAGCTATCTCTCAGTCCAATATATTTCTAAATTTTGAGATTTAGAAGAGGACTAAAATGAATGATATCCTTTTCCTGGAATTGAGTGTAGGTGTATCCTGCATAAACAGTGCATAAATGTTTTATGAATCAGACCCTAGTTTTCACAATTTCTGAGGCATTTATAAGCATCCCTCCAAAATTAATATCACCTTTCCTTACCTAGAAATAGAACAGAAATAATTTCACATTTTACCTTCAGAACTTGCACTTTTAACTTTTAAACACAATACTACATGATTTCTGTAAAGTAAAATTGTAGATTTATAAATTCTTTTGTCGAAAGGAGGAGGAACAATTGTGTTCATTTTAATTTGTATGAGCGTCTGCGTTAAATTGTAGACACAAGACTAAACATCCTGCATAAAACTGATACATCAATACAAAGCTTCCAGACTGGTATTGTAAGGTGCCTTGCAGCATTTTTACTCAAAGCAGCATTATAAAAAAAAGAAGTAGCTTTTCACTAAATTCCTGGGAAAGGGAAGTGAGAGAGAGTATGAAGCTACCTATCTGCTAAGACCTGAAGTTAGATCTTACATATCCTCTCAGGAAACCATCAAACTAATGACTTGTCAATAAAGCCAAGCATCTACTTTGAAGTCATTGTTATGAAACTGATTAAGGCCACAAAAGCCAAGGGTTAGTATCCTCTTAAAATCAGCAGATTCTGAATCTAGTCCAGTTAGGAAAATGGCTTCACAGTCTAAACCAGATCCTTCAACTACACAGGAATACATAATCAAACAAACTAATTGCCACTCTTGTTAGAAATGCAGATCCTGGGTTTAAATCTTTTATGTACAGGTAGATTTTAGCTTAGTTTGAATTAGCAAGGTCTGAATGTACTTTGTATTCAAATGTATATGTTGAAGTACAATGTAGTTAGTTAGCTATCACAGCAGGAAACTACTTCTGGAATATATTATAAATCAACTTTTTCTTATATTTTACAGATGTGCTCACCAATTATTTGTCTTTAACCCTTAACTTTTATATCCATATTATAATTGCTTAGGCAGACAAATTTTTTTATCCAGTAGGTGTACAAAAGAGAAAAAAATTTAGTGTGCTTCAGTCAGGCATTATGTCTCTTTCGAAACAAATCTTTGACTTTGTACCCTCTTTAATATTAGTGGTAAGTAGAGTTTGGGCGGACTATTTCAATAGACTTTAACCACATCCTAAAGATGAATGCAAGTATCTTCCTAAATAAGAGTAGGACATACTTTTGCATTAGACATACTTTTGAAACAAAACTCTTACTGGGAGGCTTCATAGCCTGGTTTGCCTGACTCTTGATTGTCCAGAGTCAAAGTTTATTGGACTTATTTGCATGGAGTCACTACCTCTGTAATCTTAATTTTGTATCACTGAAATAAATAAACTGTAGTTAGGAATTTATCTTAGAGTCTTGCCACAGGGCAAAAATCTGTTCCCTTCCAATATTGTGACTGATCATTATTACCAGAAAACCTGGCCTGTGTCTTGAAGACATATTCCTAATGGAAGTCATAATTGTTGCCTTCTGAGCTATATTTCAGATTAAATATTGGTTTCTCTTTCTGAGGGATCTTCAAGAGCTTTATCAGCTCTGCTGGAAGCATCATCATTCTCATTGTTTGTTAATGGTTCTGCTTCCTTTGGGTCAGCATTCTTCTGTGCTTTCTGCTTCTCATCTTCTAACTTCTTTTCTTTTGCCAAAAGCCTGTAGTTGATGGCATTGCCAATGAACAACCAGATACTGGCCACAGTCACAATCACTCCACAGACATAATACATGTACTTATATTCACCAGTAATATCTACTAACCAACCTGAAAGACAAGAGGAGACAAAAACAATATTTAGAGTAGGACACAAAATATAATCCACATCTTTCCCTTGGAGAAATATCTCCAATATTTCTTGGTTTTGAAGTTGGAGCAGAAATGCAGCATTTAACACATTAAAGTTGTCTAACATAGACAGTGGAACTCTTAAAGGACTCATCTATTAGTCAAGATAGCAATTGTCATTGAAAACACTGACAATAATTAAATATTGAAGAACAAAGTAAGTAATGCTTAATGAATACTGATGGACGGTTTTTCAGCTCTTTTATTTTCATTCTTTCATTGCCTTATTATTTTATGCACCTCCTAACTGTGATTCCTATTGTTTGGAATGACAGTCTGACACTCACTGAGGCTGCGCACAGACAATAGGATGAAGAGGTATATGCCTTTTTAGGCTGCTGTCTCCGTGCATCAGCTGCCTGCTTTTCACATTTACTTTCCTGTGACTGGTGAAAGAGATTTGTCCCTTCAGCCACCATGCTCAACTGCTGAGTTTTAAACTCTGAGCCCTGTACCTAAAACTTACATTCACACCTCTGAGGATGACCTCTCCCTGGTCATGACTAGGAGAATAAAATGTAACATTTCTTCCAATTTATGAGCCATTCCTTCCAAATTTTCCCAACTCCCAAATTACTGTTCGTAGGTATCCAAGTATTTAGCTCTGAACTTTCCTACACTATAATTGAAACTCACAGGGTATCCTGCACACTTCAATTTAGTAGGTTTTTAGATGCTTTTACTGGGTTGAAACCATAATGCCAGCCTATTCACCTGATACACATTTAAAAGCCATCAAATTAGTCCAGAATTTTCTTTTCTTCATAAACTTAGTATTAGGAAAAACTCAAATAGCACTGCAAGTGTACAGTTCACCTACTAGTGCAAATAGTGCACTTTGGTGATTTTTATCAATGAGCAGTCTCATAAAAAAAATGTTTAAGAATGAAATTCTCAATTAGCATTGCTTCAGCATACTATTTTAAAGGATATGAACTAGCCAAAACTGACGCTGAGCTTTTCCATGTGTTCATCCCCTTTTTTGCCTCTGTTTAACAAGTTAAATCAACTATTCATAGTGTTAAAGCACAAACAAATGTTTTCAAAAACTCTTCAAAAGCCAATACACTGAAAACCAAATAAGTCTATTTATTATGGAGCTACTGCTCCATAAATATTAGATTTAATATTTTTGGGTTGACACTGATCTCAGAACATGACTGAAAAGGCTGGACTGCAGTGGTTACAGGCTCAGACCTCCCACTAGGTGGCATCGGAAGAGTCTGTGTGAGACTATTTTGCTCTACCAAAATGGATTTTTAAGTTAAATGATGAGAAAAATATGGAATGCCTTCAGAAGTATTAAAAATTTACTTGTACAAATACTATTGTGCTGAAGTGAGTGGAATTGTTTTGGCATATTTAAAACTGCACACAACAATGTTATTTTCATAGAAATACTGACAGTAACCTGAAGTACTTCAATACGTATAAACACTTTTAGACACACATAAACTCGCTGACTTCTGAGGCAGGGCTAGTGTGGGTACAGGATATGTTCACAAAGCTGGCAATCTCACTATCTTTATATTCTTGTACTGTTGGGCTTACACTGCAACACACACACCAAGATACACACCAATGCTTCTCAGTAAGATTTGAGCATCTATTTTTTTAATCTCTTATAGCATCAAGAATCTCAAGAATATAAAGCTTCTAGCAGCATTACTGAATACTGACTAAAAATCTAGCAAACAGAAAATACTTGCTATAACACTCTCCATCTTCTTGCTGCTAGAAGCCCAAGTGTTACAAATATAGTCTAAGCTATACACCTAGGCGCCTGTTAAGCACCCCTTAGACTTGAAAGAGAGAAGTTGGCAACACTGACATCTTTCAGTCAGTTCACACTCTGAACTGCCTTACCTATTTCTGCTGGCTATAGAAACAGGCTGAAGGACTGGCTGTGAGCAGAGCTGAGGTGTGAAATCATGCAGGGCGTACTGCTCCACAGCACTGTGATGGAAACCCACCATGTGTGCACCCTGCCTAGACTGCTGAGCATGCCTGTGCTCCTTCTGACACTTTCCTGCTAGTTTTTGCTCTCTGGAAATGTCAATTCCCTCTGTTTAGACAAATTAAAGTTGTTTAAGTCAGCGTAAATGAGCACTTTTCAAGCTGCCCCTAGGCTGTACAAAAGTAACTGACACAGTTACTTTTTACTATCAGGCCGTTACAGTACATTTCTCCCCACAGTGGAAACATTAAATAACATTAAGAACAATGTTTATATTAATTCAATGTTAAATTGCAATATTATGCTGTAATGTCTGAAAAAATAGAAAGAAATAGATTCTTACCTCCTAGAGGAGGGCCTATGAGCACAGGGCAACATTCCACAATGGTGACAAGTCCAACTGCACTGGAAAATCTGGCAGCTCCAACAAGGTCCATCAATGTCTCAAAAAGAACGCTGCTAACCATTCCAAATGCAAACCCAAAAAATACAGCATATATCACCAAGCCAGTGTAATTTTCTGCCAGAGGGCACAAAATATGACAGACGCCATTGTACAAGACTGCGAAACTAAAAAAATACTGAATCTTTGGCCGGATAAACCTGGAGTTTGCTACAAGTCCCATGGAAGGCCTAGCAAACATGTCTACAAAGGCTAAGATAGAGAGCAAAAAAGCAGCAGAATATTCATCAATTCCCTTGTGCTTGGCATAAGGAGCCAAGAATACTATTGGAGCAAAGAAACCAATAAACATAATGACATTTCCTGACAAATATATCAGAAACCCTCTGTGTTTGAAGAGGGACAGGTCTAGATACTTATTAATAGTTTGCCAACAAGACTTCTTACTGTTTTTGTGCAAGGCAGAATCTCCTGTGCCTTTTTCAATATCTTTTTTCACAGGAGGGACTTTTTTCGGTCCAACAGGTCTCATAAGTGACCCAGCCACACAGCAGTTCAAAAGAAGTCCTCCCAGAATAAGAAAGCTTCCTTTCCAGCCAAAAGCATTAAAGAGGAATTGATTGAGAGGTGCCAATGTGCTCAGAAACACTGGACTTCCAGCCATCGCCAATCCATTAGCGATGGGACGCTTCTTATAGAAATACTTGCCAATCATGGTCAAGGCAGGCTGTAAGTTGAATGCTAAACCCAGACCTAAACAACACATAAAAGACAGTATTATTGTAGGTTATGCAGTGAAAAACATATCCCACCTCTTTCAAGTTATTTTTAAAATGACCAGTATCCAAACCAGTGATCCTCAATATAGAAAGAAACTAGCATCAGAGAATAAAATACAGTTTCATTGCTGTCTATGAGTGTTAACGACATTGTCTTGGTGGGATTTGGTAATTTTCCTCCTGCAGTGCTGCACTGAAAGCCAGAACTCCTTGTTGTGTTTCAGCAATGACACATATAGAAGAATGATGGTATCAATGCCTTGACTCACAATTTTTTTATTTGTTAAGCCATAATACAATCCTCTCCTGGCTCGTTTAACAAAAGTTATTAAATGTCACCTCAGCTATGACGAATGCAGGGTTTATTTAAATGCATAAATCTCCTAATTTCTTATTTCCAACCCTAATTAAGATCCAACTTGTCTGCGAAACTGAAGCATAAAATGGCAAATTATTTTAGAGCACATTCAGCTCCTCTTCCTGGTCACTATCAAGGAGTTGTAAAGGACACACATGACAGCAGACCACCCATCCACATCAGCTGAGTGTATAAAGTGAACCCCAAGGTGAACCTCTAGGCCTTCTCTCTGTGTTAAGACATCTAAGCAATAAGCTCTAATATGAATCTGCCTGATGGTACAGGAGAGAAGCTTTGTTCCCTGATAGGCCCATTTTGGACTCTGACTTTATTCTTTCAGTAGGCACCACATTTAGGATGTCAAAAAAACGAGCTTTAAGGATTAATCACTGAATTAAAGAAGGACTCCTTTAGTTCCAACATGAAGGAATACACAAGTATCATCTCATTCATTTATTACCTGCCAATATCTCACCCTTCCTTATTCTGTGAAGAGAGTCTAAAAAAAAACCCACAACTTTTGATAAAGAGGCTATTTAACTTACTGGCATTACAATAACTTTAGTTCATTACTTCAGGCAATATCTAGGTCTTTGATAGATAGATACTGAATAATAGAATTATTAGAATAATAATTCTATTATTCAGAATAGATAGATAATAGAATGGATAGGTAGGCAGGTAGGTAGGTAGGTAGATAGATAGACAGATACTGAATAATTTTATCTGGGGATTGACCCTGGGGGATATTAAACACAAAACTCTTGAACTGAAAGTTGCTATACTTTTCTGTGAGAATATGTGTACGTTCAGACCTACAGAAAGCTGGTACAAGCTTTCGCAATTCTACTAGAATTTCTCTAGCCTCTGCCACCCTGTTTGCAGTGCAACATGACTGAAAGCTAAAACAATGAATGTGAAATTGTACAAAAATAACTGTAATAAGCACTGTCAATTTTTATACCATATAGTGCAGTGTGGAAAAGTCCATACATACAGCATTTATTGAATAAATTCATCAGTTGTTTCTGAATTATCCTAAGAACTAATTTAACATCATACCAGTTAATTTAAAGGATTGGATAGTTTGGTTAGCTGAAATGGACTGATCTTACTACTTTCTTAGATTGCATCCATACACAGAGAATTCTTGATCAGTAAGGCTCATTGGTAGAACAATATGAGAAATAATTCGATATAACAGAGCACAATATAACCTTTTAAAGAGGACTCTTACCTCCAACCACACCGATACATATATACAGTTCAAGGACGCTATTGCAGAAAGAGGATGCAATCATTCCAAAGGAACACAGGATACCCCCTGCTATCATCACAGGCCGGCTACCATACTTATTCACCAAAATGCTGCTTATGGGACCTGTTGGTGGAAAGAAAATGCAATTTCGGGTAACAGGTAACGCTATCATACAAGTCTTTGTATTTACAACATGTTGGAATGCTTTCCTCTTCCATCCTGGAAAATGTTAAACTGTTTCTATACCAATCTGTCTTGCAAACACACTCAGTGAGTTTGCAGGCATGAGACTGGATGTGGATATACTGCCTCCATGACAATATAAATATTGATTAGTTATGGAGCTGGATAAAAAGATTAAAGACAACAGACAAGCAAGAGGGATTGTTACCGTTCACAAGTAATCAATACTGAGATTGGTCAATGGAGTTTTGAAATTGCAAGGACTGAAGAATTTCAAGTATGAGACAAGTATCAAAACTCCACAGAGCAGGAGGAATCTCCAGGCAAGCAGACTAAAATTACTTAATACTGCAGCATGTCCTGAATCCCTCCTTAGAACCACACATGAGCTTAAAAATATCATCAAATCAGAACATAAATCTCTGGCCCCTGAAGCTTGTTTTCCCTTACCTCATCAGGAGGAGAGTGTTAATGGGCAGTAAGAGGACTATAGGCTGTCTGGGAAAATCTAAGATGTGGTTTAGCATAAAGACCTATAAACTTTAAAAATATTGCTACAGGTCCATTTTTCAGTTTCAATTGCAGTTCAGTTTATGGTATAATTACATCCATACTAACCAAACAGCTAGTGTGCAATTTAGCATGACATACATTATATGTTTGTAAACTACCATGGCTAGAATAGATGGTGTGCTACATATCAAGATTAAGAGGTTGTCAAAGCTCTTTAGGTAAACCTGCATAGCATCTGATTGCACTATATTTGGCCCAAACCATTATGAATAGTCTTGCTTTTGCAATACCTAAACTTATCCAACACAAATATTAAAAAAAAAAAAAAGTAAAAAACCAAAAAACCCAACATCATAAAATGCATTTCAAACTTAAGATACAGCAGGCATCTAGCAAAAAGTGGAATGCCTTGATTTGCATCTGAGTTCACTGCAAGTTATTCACTGTACTGGTAACAGTTTTAAGCCTCTCTTTTTATAAATATCTGAAAGAATAAATATCAGAAACTTCATGCTGTGAAAAGCCAAATCCAATGAAATTTAGAAGTGAGCTTTTATAGGCACAGTGTTATTTTAGACTCCACTTTTGAATTACCTTAAATGTATTAGAGTATTATTATGGATTGACTGAAAATGTTAATTACTATTTGCATATCAACAACACAAGTCGTAAGGATATGCCAAATGATCAATTTTTAGCTTACTTCCTTACAGAAATAAGCTTCTACAATAGAGTTGCCCTGTACCTACTTGTCTTTTCTAACAGCTCATGAGTACAGAGATCAACTTGAAATCAACTTGACTGGAAAGCAAAGGTTTGAGTGAAGTTTGGATCTTAGTTTGTGTATTCATTAAATAGAATGAGTCCCAAGGAGTCTTAAGCACAACTGTATATTGAAGCCAACAGACTTAAACATCCACAGCGTGGAATGGACACCCAAACAGACAACAGCCCAGGAATTTATTAAAATACTTTAGAACACTTATGAAGCACTAAAACATTTAAAACATTGACATAAACATTGACAGCTTATACGATGACATCCCTAATATTTATTTCCATTTGAGGGGAAACACTAAGCAGAATTGTGACAAGCGAGGCTTTCCCCTTTAAGACCACATGAAGAAAGCAGTGAAACATGGAAGAATGCAAATTTTTTTCATTTATAGAGCTATGTTTGGAAAATCAGTGGTTGGGCTCATGTTTGAGTCAGAAAGGAAACCCTTTTGCAATATGTAAACAATATAAATAATTTCTCTGAGTCAAAAAAGACCCTTTTAACTGGAAATCTTTTTTTAACTCAAAGCAAAAAGTTTAATCCCAATATCAAGTAATAGCTATAATTTTGAAAATAAATTACATCTAAGGCAATTTTAAGAAAAAATTTAATTGTTATTGCTAAACACAGTACCAGTATTAATTGAAAAGATACAAAAATAATGATTTTTAAAATTATTTTTAAAATAATTTCCCAGTTCTTTTTCCTGTGATGACATGGAAGTATTTACAAAACTGAAAATGAAAAATTTGTTTAGTATTTGTTAACATTCTGACCTTTCCTCAAATTACTGGTATAATAAATGTTCCCTTGCTGTAGTCTTACTTGAAATGTTTCTTTGATGAGTTATAAAAAAAAGTAGGAAAGAAGCATCATAGCAGGGAGATATTTGACCCCCCTATTTCTAGATTAATTCACTACACTACAATTGAAATTGTACCCTTACATAAAAACTTCAGTTATGATATAGATAAACCTGTTAGCGATCTGTTTCTCATTAAACACAGACAGTATGAAAAGCCAGAAAGATAGGTGTGAGACCAAAGAACAAAGATGGTGTAAATCCACATACAGCAGACTATCAAGTGTTGAAAAGAATGGCATTAGAAAATATGTTTGTACAATATTGCTATATCGTCAGTATTTTAAATAAATTTCTGAATCAAAAAGACAGCATGCACAGTGCTGACAAAGTCTTCCAACCATAATCAAGAACAAAGATGAGCTCTGTTTTAATATTCACCCCAAAGGAGAACTGACTATAATATTAATATATTTTAATACTGTTCTATCAATCCTTCCTTTCTTCTACTGAATGACACGAAAATGAGGTATATCCTCATTGGTTATGGAAAAAGATTGGGTTTTTTTGTGTTTGGCTGGTTGCATTGTTTGAGTGTTGTCCAGAAATATTAAGTTCTCCTCTCCTTTAAGGGAAATCATCATGCAGCCATTCCTTATCAGGAACAAGAAAACTGCATTTCTGCAGATCTTCACTGTGACAGTGAGGCCGGGACTGTAAGCTGCAGCTTTCCAGATCAAAGCACATAATGTTAGCTTCACCTACAAGACCTAATAGCTGAGCTCAAATATGGTTATATTAACTTAGGTAAGTAGTAGATGAAGACACCAGACTAAAGGCAAAGATGTCTGAGCATGACTCTATACTTTCAAATGACACAAATCTGGAATATATGACGAATTTAAATATCTTTTAAACATAATACTCTCTTTGGGATGTTTTATTTAAGTTAATTATGTTTATTTACCACCACAGCTCCACTTAATTTGAGGGTTTCTTTATGTATATTCCAGTATTTTGATTTAAAATGTGTGCATGTAAAAAATATTAATTGTTTGATAGGCCATAAAGTTAGTTTAAGCTCCCTAAGATAACTAGGAACTCATCCAGTGAGATAAATAGGTTAAACATTTTATTCTGACATCTGTGAATACACTTGATTTTGAAGTCTCATAAAATAATACATATTCATACCTTAACATAGATAAGTCTACATAAATTCCAGCTGTTTTTCTGCCATCATATGTTTTATAGCCTTGTACAAATTTCATTTCACAACTAACATCTTCTACAATTATTTAAGCAATGCCCACATGCCAGCATGGGTCTATATTCCTTGTGTATTTTTCCTTTTTAGATGAAGGAAGATTAAGCTGTTTAAATACTATAACACTGACAAAATCTTGCTACACATTAATGTACATTAATGCACTAAAGGGCTGCTGGATCTCTGAATCTACTTTCCCAAAGCCTGAAGTCACTGCATAACAGATGTTAAGTCAGCAGACTCACCAGAATATTTACTCTGATCTCTCCCTTAACACCTACAAACCATCACCCACAAAAGATTATATACTCCCTAAACCAAATTTAAGACCATTATCATAATATGCTAACACTCTCACAGCTGTATTTTTATTTTATATTTTTACATTTCAGGCAACTGACCAGGTTGTGAGAAGGTATAAGATGGCAACTGTAACCAGTGCCACTGAAAAACAGTTTCAGAAGGGTTGTGCTTTAAAAGACAAGAAAAACCAGCAGCTTTTCACATTGTTTGTCATAATGCCAAGGGAAAGATGACAAAAGTAATTTCAGCTATGTGAGCAGAGACAGGATCATGCATTTTGGAGTTGTTTATGATGTTTCATACAAAGTCTATAATAGTGTGACACCTATGTTCTGTTTCAGTGGCTCAAGAGAGCATTCACTTGCAGTTGTGCACAGAGAAATCGTGATTCTGAGCGTACATTTAGATTAGATGTCAGGAAGAAAATCCTCCCTGTGAGGCTGGTGAGGTGCTCAAAAATATGAAGTCCACTAATAAGAACTCATTCAATCACAAAGGCTTTAATCAAGTACTTAGTACTGTTTACTATCGGAGTGCTATCTCTGGTTTTCAGAGGAAAAGCAACCCAAATGCTCAAAACCTGTCCATTAAGTTGGAAAACACTTTCTAAATATGCCTTTTTTTTCATGCAGGACTAAGTAAAAATATTATGCATTCTGTGACAGTCTTATCTCTAGTTCAAACACCTTTGACCAAATTCTTTTAGTACTCTTGGACAGGTTTTAGAGAAGACAAACAGGAAAAAAAATTGAAAATATTAAAATGTCATACAACTATTTTTAATTATTTTATGTATTTGTATTTTTTATCATGTTTCTGGGAATGGTAATCTGCATTTCTGACACACCGTATGTATTTGTGTAAAAGCAATGAAGGTAAATTAGTTCAAGAATAATTAGAAAGTTTTCTCTGTGCATGTTGCAGCATTTTTTTTCCATTTCATGTAACATTTACAACTTTCTGATTCCATAAACCTAGTTAACACAGTAACCTTGACAGAAAATAACGAGAAAAAATGCTCTTGCAGTAAATACCACCCAACAGAAAAGGGTAACATTGAGTTAGGGTTGTTAGACTACAAGTTAGGAGAGCTCAGCAGCTAAAAGCTCAACCTGCCAGGGAGGACGCAGTCAGTCGTTCAACAATCCATCACTCTTTGCTCTCCACTTCCCCACCCCTCAAAGACATTTCCCCAGTGTCATTACCCTGAATGCTCACATTCTCACTTGTGTCCTGAAGGAGCCTTGAATTCTACCAAGTTTTTATCTTTCGATCTCTAATGAAGATTCATTTGGCCTTCAGCTATTCCTCAGGAGGCTTATATGAAATACAGTAATTGTGTGTATGGTAACACCCAGGAGGAGCCTGACTGATGGTAGAGTGCTCAGCACTGGCTGCTTCCTCATGGTTTCTCCTCCCAAAAAGGTTACATCTGCAAGTTTTGAAGTGAAGTGCTCAGGTCAGAAACACATATGTCTGACTACAAGTATGACCCATCTTTTTCCTGAAATGTTCAGGAGAAACAAAATGAGTGATCAGTGGTGCTGGTACTTGCTGTAAATGTAATGCTTTTAAGGAGAAATTACAGATGCTTGATCTGCTTTGGTATTTTGTGTTTTTCTAGTGATACGTCAGAGACACAAATCAGGGGCTTTACATATTTTGATTGAAGCTCTTGTTTGGCTTGCAGGTTTTTTTTCTTGTTTGTTAGGGTGCAAATGTGTATGGAGTTATGGACCGTGTAATTTAGAAAACATCTTCAAGTTAGTAAATTGCTCTATATCTATGAATTTTTAAAAGTTGGAAAAATGCCCAGTTTTTAATCAAGGAGTAGCCATGCTGATTATTATTTACATGGATACATATCAATGCTTTATTTTAATTATGTTTTGCATGCTCTGCAGAGGAATTTTTTCATGAAAGGCTAAAACACTTGATCACAATGCAGAAGACTTTAAGATAAATTATGACATTTCTTTTGAAATGAGCAATATGAAACTTCATCATATTTAATAGGAAATGAGTGTAATTCTGTGAGCTACAGAACACTCAGCAGATTTCAGAAACATATACGGTAACTGACTAGAAAAGTTCTGTCCCAAAATTAATTGTCCTAATTTCACATTGACATCTTTATTGTGAATAGAAATCAGATACAGCCAGATATTTCAGCATTTTTATAACTTTCCTTACATTTGTTTTCCTGTTACCTTCAATATGACCAAGTAAAGTGAAGCCCTTGCACAGATATTTTCAAAAACTAGTCTTCCAACTTACAAAAACATAAGAAACAAGAAAGAAGAAAGGAGGGAAGAAGCTAACAAAGAGATGGAACCAAAGCACCTATAAGAGAGTTGTATAGAAAGAGAGACACTGTGACACCCAGTACATATTTTTCCAGCAACGCTTTGCATGCCTATGTAAAGGGGATAGCTGGAAATAGCATCAGCGCATGATATGTGCATTGCAAATAATCTTCTCAGAAAAATGTTCACTTCTTCACAGAAACCCAAGCAATCAGCTTGTAACTTGAGCATGGAGTGTATCAACATGAACATTAGAAAATTCAATGGCAAATAATGAGGTACTGGGAAGAATTAATGGAAGTTTCTGCAGAAGGCAATGAATTTTAAACCTTAGTATTTAAGAGAAATTAAGTCCTCAGGACTTCACAGGCTTGCATGAATCTAAATTTAAAACAGCTTTTCTAACTCAAAAAATGCGTTGGGGATTTCACTTAAATAATATTACTGTTGAACGCACAATGAACTTGTGCCATTAAAAGTTACTTCTCCTTCAAATGAAAAAACAAACAAGGACTTATTCATTATCCCCCCTGGAAATATAGTAAAGATAATAATACTAATATATAAATATTACTAAATGTAATCACCCACAGCAATAGGCACTACAGAAGGCAATAATAAATTAAATTTCCTTTTTTTCAGGGCTTCATTGGCAATTTCATGAGGCATAACTCAAATACTCTCATGAAAATGTGTAGTGGTTTTCTGTTAGAAAAAACTGCAGCGTTATCCATTCATCTCAGTGGCTGTTCCTAATTTCTCTGTGGATGGCTGAAATGAAAGGCTAAGTTCAATTTTGTAGTATCTGTGTTTGGGCATGTGAACTGAAAGCACCCCATTTCTGAATATTTAAAATAAATCAAAATAGGTCTTCCTTCAGGGAACAAAGGGAAATTAGTACTAATCGGAAACTAGAGGTTCATTTATAGATAACCAGTACATCTATCGAATAACTTTTCTGTCTCAAAAATAACCTTACTAAAAAACTGCTATGCCTAGACTTGGAGACTGCATACTCACACAAACATACTCATAAAAACAAAAAACCCCAATGCTTTCCCTCATCTCATTGATGGAGTCCTAATGGTAAAAATGGCTTATTTTTTCCTGGTGTAATAAAAAGCACTTATCCCGTTATAAGTATTTTTCACCCAAAACCTTCTGAATTCACTCTTTCACTTTCAAAGAACTTGAAAATTTCTAATTGAAGACTTCGTGTTTAGTACTTTGTGCCTTTCAAAATCAGGTTACAATTTTTAGTTATCAAACTTGTCTTTACAGCTTGCTAACTGTGAACAATATTGCCAAACAAGTTCTGTATATTCTGCTGTTAAGAAGGTGGTTGATTTTCTGCAGATCATAAAACTGAAAACAAAAAAGATAGAGGTTACCACTGTAACAACTATATTTATAGCAACTTGAAAATAAAGGACAGGTAGTTAATCTATGAAAAAGCTGTTGGGACCTAAAAAAAAACCAAACAAAAAACCAAAAAACCCCAAACAAATAACAAAACAAAACAAAACAAAAAACCCAAAAAAACCCCAAAAAACAAACCCAAAAAAGACAAAACAACCAAACCAAAGAGTTCATGCAAATATTTATTTTAATTCTTTATAGACATTTTTCCTAAACGACGTTATTGGATAGTTACAAAGATTTTCCTTCTTTTCTTTCTTCCTCTTTGAGGAATGACTGTCTTTTCTAAAAATCTGTGTATACACATGTGAACACAATATTAGTAAATGTTCATTACTCACCACCTCCTATTTATTATTTCCCATTATCATTCTTTATTTTTATACACCTACTTAAAAATCCCTGGCTGCTTTTCCTGGAAGCAGAATAATACTTTGTCAATTCTGCCTAGCAGAATTTTAGAGAGCAAAAAATCATAACCAGTACAATAGTCCAGGCAATTGAGTTGTTCATAGGAACATGGGGTATATTCTCTCCAGCTCAAATCAGTACGTTTTTCAGATAATGCATTCACAGTGAAAAATTCAGGCAACTTCAGTTAAGATTAATATTGTCATTTGGATTTCTCTGTCTTCTACAAATTGCCCACCATATTAAAGTTTGTACAATATCCCATTTTCATCCTGCACCTCATCCTACAGTTTATTTGTTTTCTTCTAGAATAATATTCTATTCAACTAACTCAACCTGGAAATGATTCCTTATATACTGTTACAGGCAATAATATGTAATTTCAGAGAAAGCACAAGATACTTGCTTCTTCTCAGTTGCTTCTTTATCATATTCCTTTCTGGTCTCAGTTTTGCGCTGCATAATTAAACTCCAAATTGAAAATACTGAATCTGTTACTTATGATGCTTCTGTGGACCACTTACTGTGAATTATGGATCATTAAATCTCATCTACATACTTAGAATAAATGTGATGAGAAGTATAAATCTGGAGGTATTTATAACATGGAAGTGTCCAGAAAAGTCATCAATATTCAGGTCATTGTCAATAACATTGTAAGATTACTTCCAAATGCACTTAACACATTAGTATCATCAGGCTTAAACTCTATTTTATAGAAAAAAAAAATAAAGTATTACCTTATCATTTTAATAACATTTTTTAATAATCCAATAAAATGCATATGGTGGCTTTTGGTGCTAAAATTTAGAAGCCTAAGTGTATCAAATTCCCAAATTCCTTTACAACCCTTAAATTAAATAATTTCAATAAAACTGTGTAAAGTAAAGGTTTAATGATATTTATATTTGATAATATAATAAAATATTATACTTAGTAATATAATAAATACATTATAATAGTTAACAATGTAGTGAGGAATGTGAACAGGGAGGGAAAAGGGAAGAGTGACACGAAGAGAAAGGGCAAAAGAAACAGAAGGGTGAAGGGAATTTATTTGTGTTTCAAAGATATCATACAAAATGGGAACTAAGCATTCTCATTAGTTTCTGGCACCTATTTAGAGAGTAAGTGCAGACAGTGGTAGTGTATTAATGGGATCATACCAGACACAGAATTTGCATTTTTTCCCACTATTTTTCAAAATCCATTCAGTTGCCAATTAAAACTGAGAATCTTTGTGGAGCTTTATTTGTTTTGGTTTTTATCCCCTGTTTTCAGACAGGTGAAAAAATAACGTGTTTATATTGAGAAGAATCTGTTAAATCATAGAATGATACGTAAAGTAACACTGAATATTTGTCTTCCTGGTCAAAAAGACTAAAAACAATATAAACTGTTGAATGCCTAGAAATGCAATGAAAAAAAATCAAAACTAGAATAATGAACAGCCAAAATGTCCTCTTGATCAAAAACAGTACCAAGATTTATGTGATTCTTTTCATTTTTCAATGCATTTTTATTGCAAGTGTGCTCAAAGTAGTGGCTTTTATTACACCCTAAAAGAAGTGGAAACTTTGAGGACAACTCAGTGAAAAACTCTGAAACTGTCCCACAGCTTCAGACTACAACATCAGGGACATGAAGATGATTAGAGGAATGGAACACTTTCCCTCTTAGGAAAGGCTGAGAGAGTTGGGATTTTTTAGCCTGAAGAAAAGAAAGTTCCAGGTTGACCTTTCAGTACCTGAAAGGAACCTACAACAAAGGTGGACAGGGACTTTCTACAAGAGCATGGAGTGACAGGACAAGTGGGAATGGCTTCAAACTGAGAGTATGATTAGATTCCATACTAGGAAGAAATTCTTGATGGTGAAGGTGGTGAGACACTGGAACAGTTGCCATGAGAAGTTGCTGATGCTCCATTCCTGGCCAGGTTAGATGGGGCCTTGAGCAACCTGATCTAGTGGAAAGTGCTCCTGCCTGTTGGTGGTTGAACTAGATGACCTCTGAGATCCCATCCAACCCAAACCATTCTATGAGCCTATGATTTCCAATTTGCTTAAATTTAAGACAACCCACATTTAACTGTTTTTTAAAAATAATAATATTCAGGAAAACATTTACTGATTAATCAATACTTTAAGAGTGGTTTCTAATCTCGTGCCCTCATTCTATTTTCCTTGATTCTCTACAGACAAATACATGCCTCAGAATAACACTATCCAATAAAATTGAAGGAGAAATCAGATATTATTTTTAAATGTTTATGTCTGAGTAAATATAAGTTTATCTTTGCATATTCCCATACCCACCTAACATATGTTTTCTCATCAGAGTTGAATTTGCCATTGAATGGTCACTTTTAGACTTCCATCTACAACAGAAAGAGCTTTACTTGATGGGTCTCTCAAAGTTTTAGATGTTCTCTGTGCATGGTAACATGCCATTTATTTTGTGGGCAAATACAAATTACCATAAATTACAACCAAGTTAGGACTGAAGGAGTAATGAAAAATTAGTAGAAGAAGCCTGGGACTTGGACAGTGGAAAAGAAATATATTATAAGGGAGCTGGACAAAGGCCTTTATGGCATTTGCATTTTGGCTGGACTAGAGAGAAAACAACATTTGTAACATTCTCTACGTGGTCCTTTCCCTTGCAGCAGCAGAGGACACTCCTCCACAGACAAGGTTTTTTGAAAATGTGCATGTGGGGAAGTCCAGATTGGGTCTGCTTACATGGAATATTTGAGCTCTGCTGCAAAAAGCAACAGGAAGTAGCTTGGTGACCTAGTCCCACCTTGCTGCACTTGAAGACAGTATTTGTGTGGCTTTTGAACAAGGAGGGTTTTTTACCAGCTGGGAAGAAATAAAACAACCTGCCACTGGCAGAAACCTTATTCTCCACCTAGTAATATGAAGCAGCTTCCTTCTAATGATTGTGATGCATCATAAATTCAAAATAAATTAGTGTCCATTAAAATACAGGCTTCTCATGATTTGTATTACAGACACTGCCTAAGCATCATGCATTTCTGGAGCCACCTTTCAGCTAAAGAATTATGTTGACATTCTTCAGCAAGAACATATTAAAATAATCCAATGAAATATACCTACTTCTGCAAAGATTTACCATGTGTGCCTGTGAGGAGAATATTACTTAGGTTTACTGAGGAAGGTAATATTTTCTTCCCACAGGAGGAACTATGTTTCTTTAGTAAGTTTTACTACATCTTTCTGGAAAGCAATTGGTCATAACTTTGACTGATCTAGGCAATGTGTATATCTGAACACCTTGTCAGGTAATTTTTTTCTTTTTTTAATATCAAGGGAAATAATCTGGAAGAAATTCCATGATACAAACTTCTTCTTGTCTTACTCCCATTTGCCACTTTAGCTCTGTTTCTCTGAGCATAGGGTCAAGTGCTTTGCACTCAGGTTACTGTTTACATTTGAGTAAGTAAATATGAAGAGCTTCTAAATCACAATGGCAAATGTAACCTTACACACTTTTTGAACAGGTATAAACTATGGTGCTGAGAGAATCACTCCCACCTGTATTATGTGGTATGCTAGTTGATTTTTAAGGAACAATACGGTAAATTAAGGCAAGCATTGCATGAACCAACTTTATGCTTTAACACTCATTTTATTCCCAAGCTGAAATAAAAATTGCAAGCCTCAGACTTTTCACTACATTAAAACTCTTCAAGAAAGTCACTCTGAAATATCTCAAATGTCTTCTGCCATATAAACAAACAAATTAAAAATAGAAATGTGTGGCATTACCATGAATTAATCCTTCCTTTTAGCTCAAAATAATTACAAACATTTTGTTCAAGGTTATTAGGTATCATATTGCATTTCATTACCAAACCTCCTTAGAAAAATTGCGATTCCACAGTTTCTTATTTGAGTATAAGCCCAGTTGCTGGACTGTGTTATTCATTACTGTACATGTAGTCACCTAACACACATCTCTGTGAGATGAGCTGCAACATCTCCTTCTGTGAGGTGTAGTCCTGCAAGTCTAGCACATAGGACACAGTGGCTTGTGGGCATTTTTTGCTGGGTTTTTGTTTGTTTGTTTGTTTATTTGTCAAACTTTTTTTTCTTTTTTGTACCTTTTTATCACAATAGAAACCTATTTAGCCAAAGTGATTGTTCATGCAAGGGGGCATGAGCCCCTTAAAATTATCTCCAAAGGTGACTACATTCTCTTCCCATGTGAGAATCACACCATTTCAGGTCTCTACCTGGAAGTGTTTTGTTACAGAATATGTTGCTTCAATGAAAAATCAGAATAATCCTTACAGTTACAGTGCCTCATTCTTGGCTCCACAGTGCACTTTGCAGCACTGGAACTCTATGGAATCCAATAAATTAAAATTGAAGTTAGGAGACTCATGCTTCAGGTCAAATTGTACTGTGTCCTTAGATTTTTGTTTTCTATTTATGAAGAAGAGATAAGATTACTAACAAATAAGTCAAAATTTTTATCAAACGATTAGTTCAATAAAGTGAATACCACCAGCTTTGCTTAAATACTGTAAATCTTCAAAGCTAGTATACTATATTTTATTTATATTTTATTAGGGGAGAAAAATATGAATCATTTATGGATCATGTCTTTTTAAGGTGAATATAAATAAAAATGAGATTTTAATGAATGCCTCTGGGAGCACTTAAGTCATTGAAGGTACACTGTCAAGAAACTTTGATGCTGCAAACACCTAAGGATGAACATATTTACATAAACATATAAACATGTTTATATGTTGACTTTCAGTAGGTGAAAAAATTTAATTTAACTTTGAACTTTATGAGATCACTAAGATATTTTAAATGAAGCATCTCTTGCAGGATAAGCACCAATGCCCATACTTGGAATGGAGTCCCAAGCAGTTATATTAGATGTCTCTGATAAAAGCATAATCTCATCAGTGAAAATGTTCTTTCTCTCCAGCTTTAAACCCTTTTGTTCCTTAATTAAATCTTGCATGGTAACAATTATTGAGTCTTGTTTTCTTATGGATTGAATAGTTCCTCTAAAGACAGTCCTTAAGTTAAATATCCAGAAGCAAAACCTCTTGCATTTTATTTGCTTGCTGCTCTGAAAATTGCAGCTATTCTGATGAGTCAAGTAATAGCAGATTCATACACTTTATTACATACACTTAAAGCTTAGCAATGCCAAAATAAGGAGGGATTAATTCTGCCTGTTGGGTACATGCCAATAATTCAAACAATGTAGACCAGAACTGCTCTAGAAGGTTTTCCAAGCGAAAGTTTACTTCCAAGGTCATGAGATTACTCCACCTTCTAGGGAAGCCAGGCAGTTATATTAGATGTCTCTGAACTTTTCCTCTAGATTCTTTTAGCACTGAAAAGATGAAGTCTTTAAAACATGGTTTATTTGATGTGTTTTGAACATTTAACTTTGGAAGAAATTGATTACAAAATTCCTATCTTTATGACAACAGAAGATGTCTAGACAAATGGATCAGATGTAGGTGCCTATGCTGAGGAAGACTAAACACACGAATTCTGTTCATATTATCTCCAGCTACTCTTGCTAAAAAGCTGTAAAAATACCACTACTTTCTTCAAAGTTTTCTAAAAGTTAAAGCCCTTAATGGTAAGTGTTTCAAAGCATTACCCATAGAAAACCAAATAGGGCACACGTTCCCATCATCAGTGAGAAAGTGTTGAAAAAAGGAAATCAACATCTTATTTCACAATACAGTTCCTGTTTTAATCACATTCTTTCATCTGGATGTCTAGTCATAGAAGATATTCCCCCAAACAAAAGTCATGTAGAACCCCAATGCAAATACTTAACTGTTTCTTGACAACAAAAAAAACCGCCCACCAAAATTTGTGGAAAAAAAACTAAGCTTTTCTTTGGCTTGTAGGCACCAACAAAACATCTACCACCTACTAAAGCTGCATTTGTTTGTACTCTTTGACATAAAGAATCTTAACAGAATATCACTATTAGATGAAAAGGTTCTGACTCCTCAAAAATTCTTCCTTAATATGGTTTATACATGTAAATACATGCGTCATGTGGTCTCTGCAAAAACCTTTAAAACCAGTTAATAAATTGAAAGAGTGCTTAATATAGTTGTAAAATACATTCTAAAACAGCCTCATTTTATCATTTCTGCTGTTCCTCTGGCATCACCATAAACCTGTCACCAAGTCCCTGGCCCACTTACCTCTGTTAATGACTACCAAACTACATATCTTTATGAATCATGGTACATCTCAGCTGTTACCATTTGATAATGGCTTAGAATATCTTCTAAACATATCAGTACAACTCCGTTTTCCTTGAATATACTCTCCAAAATAAACAAGGGAATAGTTCTTAGACATTCCAAAACAATGGACCAGTAAAATTCTATAATAAGTTCTTTGTAAAGTGCTGGGTTTATTATTTCATTTGAAGTACTGGGTGACTACAATGGTATACACAGACTTTTCCTTCCCCACAGTTCTTCTCTGGTATTTGCTTAAATATCTCACGATTCCCAGTTGTGCTAGACCATTGTTTCATTACCTTTGAATTACCCTACGCATATTACGAACACAGGCATTGTAGGATCCAGTGAAAAACTATATGGGAACAGATCCAACATTTGCAGGACACACAAAATAAGCATTCCTTCGTCAAAGTTTTATAAGCTCAATGAACATATCAAAGGCCTTAGTTTGTCCCTTGATACCTTTCTTAAACAAACCCTAAGTTTTAGCCACTTAGAAAATGATGCATGTTATTTATTATTGTTAGACTTTGACCTATTACTTGAAACTAAGTGGGAATCAAAAAAGAATCATCCTTGCAGATAAAAAAACCTGGCAATATTGATTATTTTACTTATAGAAATCCCTGTCTATAAAACCAAATTAAGATCAAGACAAATGCAAAGACTTACAAAAGGAAAGAGTGATTAATAAGCCTTCATTATGTGATCCACATTGCCTACCTGGATGTAACTAGACCTGTTTTATTAAAAGGCTCAAGTTAATTAAATCTAAGTTACCATAAATATTTCTATAGATTCATGGAATCATTAAGGTTGAAAAAGACCTCTAAGATCATCAAGTACAACCACTAACCCAGCACTGCCATGTTCACCACCAAACTATGTCCCCAAGTGATCATATGTATCAAAACATTACTAATCCCTTATGGATAGAATACTGAAAGAGGTTCGTAGAAGCACAGAGGCAACTCTCTATAATGTAATGTCTTTCTGATAACTATTCAAAATTAACACAAGCATACAATAAAAAGACAAAAAACTCCTTATTGCTCTTGGTGGAAGCATGTCCTTAACTTTGAGACTGGCTTCCTGAGTGTATCTCAGTCAATCGCAGCCAAAACTTTGTTTCATGAAACCTCAACAAAATTGGATGCCCAAAAGGCAACGAATATTTAGAAATTAGATCTTATCTGTTAAGCCAAATGTAATGAGTTGCAGAATAAAAAAACAGCTTGTTTTTGTACAAAGAATGAAAAACCTGTTCAAAAAAAAAGTGTACAACTATCTATAACAGAAATGCTTTTTTTTTTTCATCTTTCTTCCCATGGCCATTTTAAAGAGTGTTTTCTAAACAACCAGGAAGGCCTCTGTTTTAAACATCCATTACTGCTGCAGAACACTACCATACAAGGCACAGTTTTACTAAAACTCAAAGCCTTCCAAGAAATGTAAGACCTGGCTGTACTACCCTTCAGAGGCTTTAGCATTCAGGTCTTGTTCTGTAAGAACTGAACTAATGTATATTTATAATATTTTTGTTAATCTCATCTCCATTTGCTAGTAAAATTCAAAACACTCTGTTCTTGTGAAACCTCATTATGACTCCTTTTTCTTTATACGTGAGTCTCAAATTGACTTGACATAGATGTTTTACATATATTTTAGGCTAAATGTGAAGTATTCCCTTATGCCCATGAGGCACTCAGAAAGTTGGTAAGTTCTGCTTTCAAGGACACTCTAAATGAGGTTATTAAAATTCAACACTTCGTGTATTCTGATGGGGAAAAACACTTGCCCCTGACAACAAAGGAAGACAGGTCAATTCAAGAAAGATTCTCAATCTCCATATGGATGGCCACTGAATTCGTTGTGCCAGTATTTGTAAAACCGAAATTAGAAAATATTATCAGGGAGGAAGAAAAGTGTAGGAACCCAGGACCTGCCCAAAAGTAAAAATCCATAACCATCTGTTGTTTGTGTTACATGGATTTCACAACTGTCATCTCCACTGTGCACGCCATTTCATCTTCACAGCAATATCACCAAAACACCCACTGAGATAAAATCACAAATATTTTGAACATACCATATGATATGTTATTTTCCAAATTAATATTAGACAAAGTCAAAATGAGGACTTGTCTATAGGTTACTTTTGTGCAGACACATGGAAAATCCTTTAAAGGGTTTGCTGCTTGGAAATATTTAACTTCAAACTTGAATAACTTAAGCAATAAAGAAGAAAGAAGATACTGCATTTTTTAAGTATAACTGTGTTTTGAAAAATTATAATGGCCACTCCATACACTTATACAGCATCTTTTGTCAAAAGCAGACTAAAGATGCTTTTAAAATTATTTACATAGAAATATTATCCAGAAATTAAATGAACCTTTTATGTTTTCTGGACTTCAGACCAGCAAGACTGTCCCACACTTCACAGCTGTGTATGACTTGAAGGATTTATCAGCTCTCAAGCTAATCTTCATAACCCAATGTTTTACTCAAAAAGTTCTTTTTAAGAAGAAGCAAACAAACAAAAGAAACAAAAACCACAAGCTGATATTGTCCTTGGAAAAATGACAGAAAAAGAGTTAAGGACCAGTGAGTAAACAAGCTGCTTTTTCCCTGAGGAAATCTAAAACTCAAGGTCAGCTCTGTCTGAAATCACCAGACCTGTCACATGGCTTTCATAGCTGCCACTATGGCTCCTATCAAACCCACACTGAAAGCAGTGAAAACATTTTTACTGGAAACAGATCAAGCTCTGATAAGAAGCTCCCTAATCACCTTTGGCTGATAACGCTGCACAAGGTGAGAGGTGAAGTTTTGAAAAAGAGAAGAATGAATTATGAGAACTTGATGTCAAATGTATTTGACCTTTTTCTTTATTTCCATAATGTCTCTGTGTGCTGGAGCAGAAATCTCATTCTGTAAGTATACAGATACATATATAGTTCATATATATAAGAATACAAACATGCACATGCATTTTCTATACATATCTGTTCCTATGCATACAGAAACACAGACTGTGCTATCAGGATAACTCAACTAATTCCATTCTATCCCAGATTCTGTCCTCCAGTAACGAAAGTCTGGTGGTCTCAGTCTCAGTCCCTTGGGTGCAGGAATCCATCACAAAACCATCACCCTTAATTTAATGCAATTGACAGTCTCTGCTCAAGAGAGGCAGAAGAAGGAGTTACCATGGAGACTGAACTACTGCTCTTCTCCAGAGGATGCTTTTATCAAGCATGGCCTGAACAGCAGAGGCTGTGCAATACCTGTAACCTTAATTACATCCCTGGATCTTAGTTTTTGGGATGCCTTTTTAGTAAAATCTAACAAACATTAAAGGCTGGGGAATGAGGAAGAAGGAAGGGAGAGCTTAAGAAAACAAACAAACCAACCACCCAAAACACAACAAAAACCAGTATGAAACTGCGTATTTTGCCAGATTGAGAGAAAAGGAGCTTCATATTGATTTGATTTATCAGATTTGTCACCTCTGCCTGGTGCTTTCCTAACAGGGTGAATGCTGTGCTTGACCTATTTGCTGGAATTAACCAGGACTGCAGGAGACCATATGGATTGCCAGATGGTCTGCTATAATTTAATGCCATTTATTCTAAGTATGAAGTAAGTGATAAATATAATTAACATTCTTTTAGCTCCTTACTGGAGCTTTTTTCTCAGGCATTGAAAGGTAAGTTAATACCTTGTTGCTGAAACACAGATGTCAGCTAATTACTGCGAGAGGCTGCAGCCTCCAAAGCAAAAAGTGTCTGCACAGACTCTAAGTTATTCACTGACCCCACTGTGATGATTAATAGGTTGAATGCTAAGCTGTAATGAGGATGACAGATCTTAGATGTTTTCAGGTTACCTTAATTAGTAGTATGATGAACAGTGTTCATTGCAGATGTATGTGTCACACTTCATAGTAAACAATACACCTTGTACTTGTGGCCTGAACGTGTATTTAACATTAAAGCACATCAAATGTGAAGGAAGAATCAAACCACCTTCAGACAGTAAAAACAATGAAGTGATTTCCTTCTGAAATGTTTTTCCGGATTGCTATTTCATATTCTGCCAGTGATTGTCTAAATGGGCTATTTTTTAGGAAGTGGTCCTAGAGAAGCTATGGCTTCAAAGAGTGTTTATATCAGGCAGGGTCGTCATTCTCAGCATTTTAAAACCACGAGTCTGTAACAAGATATCCAAACAACTTTGCCTCCTCTTCCTGTGCTGATAATCTTCGTAGTAAATAGGGTAGGTGTTAGCAGAATGAATAGCAAACAATTTTGTAGTTTTGATGTCAATTTACAAGTGAAGATGGTAGTTGTTAATCAGAAGAGTCAAAGTATTAGGGAAAAGGTAAAAATACTGAACCTTTTGCATTTAATTTGGAAAAGTGCACATTTACCCTTGCAGATAAAAATTACCAGAGCTAAATATCCTGAGATTTGCATCTGTACTGTTAATAAAACTTGGGTGAACTCTGATCTGAGAGAAATTACATAAATTAAATGCTATGCAGAGAACACAACAGAACAGCAGCTGCACTATAGAGCAAACCTGCTTTACGTTGTTAAAGGAGCCCATGTCAGCAAGTCATAGCATATGGAAAGCAGAAACAAACATCTGTGTTCTTCCCATGCTCCAGATGGGTTCAGCACTTGCTCAGAGCCCTCCACAATTGCACAGGTACACTCCAAAGTGCAAGTGCTGATGCACCCTCAAGAAAGCTCTATATTGGTAGAGGGGACCTGAAGGTGATGAGATATACCCTCTTTTACTCCACTCTTGATTGCATCAAGTTTTTTCTTCACCTGGTGAGTTTTGGTGAATCACTTGACAATTGTCACTGGTCCTATAAAATCCTTTATATTTTTCCCCTAGCATATGAATAACTTATGATTTTCTACTAGTATATGAATAAAAATAGTATCAAAATATCTGAACAGCATGTTTTTGTTGATATTGATACCATTTGTCAAGACGTCTTCATAAGGTCTCTGTGACTACTAGAATTTGAAAAAAAATCCATTTTTCCATTCCATCAACTGACAAATATTTACCTGAGATGCTAAAGCTAATGCTGTGCTGGCTCCAGCTTCATTATTATACTCAGAGGGGGAAAAAGAGGTACCTAGAAAGAGCAATCCAGGTAGCCTGATTCTCTTAGTGTGCATGCTCCTCACTTCCCTGACTGGTAAATAAGCTAGAGCCACTCATATGTCAACACTTAGGTAGGCTGAAATAAGAAACAAAAACTTACCACAGTGAAAATGAGACTTCAAGCATCCTTCAATAGATCATTTGTTGGACCTGATAACACTCTATTTTGCTATTACACAGGTAACACTTCTGAAAAATACTGGTGATGCTCTTCAGTGATTAAAGAGTTTCAATACCAGTATGCTATCAGCACAATGTTTTCAATCTCTATGTATATACATACATACACATATGTATATATTCATAAACACACACATGTTTATAAATGTATGCATTTAACTGCACCATCAGTGCAAACATTCAGATGTTCCAGGTGGTTACCTCATAACATTAAAAGAAGTAACTAGATCTGTTACCTGAATTAATGTAATTCACACCTCTGGACTGCCTGAGTAAGTGTTTTACCTAAGCAGCAGCTAGCTCTCACCAACACTTAAAAATGAAAATAATTCTGAAAAAATGAAGAAACCAAGCAGAATTTAACAAGTTAGTCTATGGGGTTGACAGACACAAAGCCTGTCAAAGCAGATTTGACACTTAAACATGGCTTTATACTTTAAAATCCTTTTTCTTGTTCTTTACTTGCTTGCTTACAAGAAAAAAGGTATCAGAGAATTTAAGTTCACTGTTCAGTTCTGTGAATAAGAGTGTCTGTGTCTTAGCTGTCATACAGATGGCATGTTTGAAACATCACTCTTGGCCTAAATGGAAAGTAGGATTTTAGGACAAATAAGGACAAGATATAAACCCGTTGTCTACAGAGGAATACCTGTATCTGACTAACGAACCCGCATTGCCACAACAGTTTTCTGTGATTAAGCTTCATCATTGGATCTACTGAGAGATCTCACCAAGGCAATGGAAGCTGACCAAATTTACCTCTAGACCCAGCAGAAATTACTTGGGCATTGATTTGTTGGAAAATTATATTCACAGAAATTGTGAATTTAGGGAAAGACTGCAAAATAGAACTAGGCAGAGGAACAAAGAAAAGGCCCTAAGGAGAAAAAATGCTTTAGGACCACACGAAAAAAACCCAAACAAACAATGTTATTTACTAATTTCATGAATGTCTTACCTCCTGCATACATGACAGCCAGCATTATCGATGATATCCAAGCTATCTCACTATATGACGTGTGGAAGATCTCTTGTATTTCTTTGAAGAATACTGTGATGGCTTTGGGGAATGCATAGGAAAATCCAATGGAGATAAAAGCCCCAAAGACCACAACCCATCCCCAGCCTCCATCAGGGGGTGGGTAATCTGGTGCTCCTGTTGCAGGTGGCATTTTTTAGTCTCTGTCTCTTCGCCAACTAGACTGAAAAAGAAGGAAAGAAACAGGATGTTAATTTTTTTTTTCCCTTTATTCCATATCCAATTACAGAATTCAATAGTCATCTGCAGGGATCATAAAGAATCCTCAGAGCAAAGACCAATTTCCAGATTTCATGGCACCACAGAATGAGAGTACCTGTTTTTAGAAGCAAAAGCTGTTCTGCAAAAAAACAGGTGGCAAGAATATTTCCAATAGCCTAGTCAATATGTGGCAATTGTTACAAATCACTGATCTCAGTCACTGAAGGTGTATTTGCAATTAGTCACTAATTGCGAAGTGACTAGCTTGTGTGGGTTAATTTATGTAGCTCTACTATCTACAGTGTGGAGAAGAAACAATGAAAAAAGTTACACCTAAATTATAACAAAATGCCCTTTTGTTAGTGAGATTTATTGGTACCCCAGCAAAATCAGCAACAACAGAGAGGAACAAATTGAAAACATCTGAAAAGCAGGTTCCAAGCAGAGACTTAAAATTCTCTGTGTATCCATCAAATAAGTACACAATATTAAAATTCCATATTGTACTCTTAAGATTTTCATCTTCATATTATTTGATGTTGATATTATTTGCAGGAAAAAGGTGGGACTTGATGGTACTAATTTTGCTCTGTTTCCACGTCAGAAGACATCAGGAAGCCTTTCACTAATAAAGCTCTTCTCTAATTTAGAACTGACTGTAAGAGCTGCCTCCAGAATGATATCTTACAGACATTCTGAGAGGTGTAGTCAATGCATTCAGGCAGCTCAAGAAATCACAGGAAAGCCACATAAAACTGCCAAGGCCTGAAATAAATTTCATATTAATGTCATCCTCATATCTAAAACCTTAGGTTTTCTACATTCTGCACTACCTTTTTAGAAAATATGTAGCAGTGAAAATAAATTTTTTATTTCTGAGGTTTTTTCCACTATAATTCCTTTATTATTAAATACCAAACTGGAGTCCACTGTGTTTTTTTCTGTGTAATCCAGCCTACACAGACAGCATGAACTGCAAATTCTTCTTTCCTCCCTGTTTCTTTCTTGGGCATTTAGGCAGCTTATTACTCTTGATTGGTCTCCTGCCATACTAATACTGAAAACTGTGGATGATAACAGTGAGTAGGTTGCTGTTATGCTTATGATTATCAGCAAGTCTCTACATGATTTCTTCTGTGCCACTCACAGCATATTCCAATTTCTCGCAGTAAACTCCACTGCATTAGCAGTGGGAGTGAGATGATTACCTTAACAAATACTAAAAAAACCAACTGTGTCAGCTTATACTAATCTCTTGGGATAGTGCCTGGAGTACTTTCAGGACAAATGCCATGTAGCACTGCATGCAATATATGCCACAAAACAAGCAAAGTGCTGTTTCTAAGATTACCTATCACTAGGCTAGCCCTGTGATAGAAACCCAGTGTACTTCTGATTCTCCACTTCACTGAAGCTGACTGTAGACATCAGCTAGAATCTGATGTAGCTGGCACACCTCTGGGGCAAGCTAAATCAATGACTAAAACATCTGGCTTTTAGGAAAATTTTTAAAAGCCCAGGTAGTTTGGCTTTTGCACCATATAACTGAGATTTCCAGCAGGCAGCAATAGGTATCTATTGGTCTGTACACAGAGCATATAAATCTTTTTATACACGTCCAGAAAGAACCTCTGATATGTACTTTGTTTCTGCTTATTCTAGTCTCAGTTTAGTATTAGTTCACTTACAAAACTCAGAGAGGAAAATCTGGGCCTGCCACTAGAACAAGTTGGACAAACAGAAACAACTCTAGTTGTTGAGACTTAACTTTGTCAAAACCATTAAATACTGCTTTGTTTTTGCCAATTAGGATCTATTAGAAGGAAGAGTATCTCAGAAAGTCCACTGTAACTTAGACCATAAATAAAGATAATCGATTCCATGTTCAAGAGCACAAAACCACAGATTTGCATAAAAAGCAGAATTCTATTTCTGTGAGTTAAGTGGAAGTAAACAAGAGATTGCTATCTATCTCAGAAAGCTGTTGTTCTGCTCATCTGAGAAAACTTTTGGTTGTTTCATTAAAAAAAGGTTAACTATTGTTTTCTTACACTTCAAAGGCTTGAGCATATTTGTTTTCATATTTAATATTCACATGACAACACTTCTATCGCTATTATAATTTTTTTCTAATGGCAAAAAACATCAACACATTGCTCTTCATGAAAATGGAAGGGGTTTATCAATTTACTGAGGAAGCACTCCTTTTCCTAAAAATAATACAAAAGCACTTTGAAAAATCACAGCTACCACATTGTTGAAGGTTCCTGAATGCCACTTATGAGCACTTGGGAGAGATCCCGCTATATCCACCCCTTTAGGGTAGAAGAACAGCCTCTGACAGTTCTGTGTTTTCCTCCCTTCAGAAGCTTCACAGTAAATTAAGGGAGCATTAAGGAGACAAGCAAAGGGGCATTGGCTGCTGTTGTGCCTTAGCCTAGAGCCAAACTGGTGCAAAGGCCACTGCATGGTCCTGTCTGCCAACCTGTACTGGGCATTACGCTGTCATGAAGAAGAGCCTGGATCATTGTATCTCACACCTCCTGTTTATCCCAAAACATAGAGCTAATAATAGCTTCCCTGGTATTCCTTTATGATCGTCATGGCCAATATTAATTGCAGTTAATAGAATGTGAAGAGGAAAAAAATAATAAATATGTGTTTGTACCACGGTGAAAATAAGAATTCATTTTCTCACAAGCGTTAAATCCAGCATCTCAAACATACCATACATGCACAGGAGCTAAAGCAGTATTCTCCTGTAAAATCTGCACTTAAAATCCCTGTAACTGAATCTCTGCTGATTAAGTCTAACCCATTCATATACTCAGCTCTAACGGAAGCCTAACTAGTAAGATTTGGGGAGTATAGGTAGTATTAAGACAAGTGTAAAATCCATTAGCAACCAAAAAAACTGAGGATTTTACATGAGTAGATACCAATGTTAATAAAGGAAGATGCAAAAAAATGAAGGAAAGAAGCAGTGACAAGCAAAACGCCTTTTCTGAACTCTTAGAGGATATTATGGGCTGTATAGAATAAAAAGAAATATGGCAGAAATCATAAAAACAAGCAAGTGTGATGATGTTCATGTGAAGGACACAGTACCAGACCAAAAGAAGAAAAAAAGCAGCAGCACTTGAGTAAATAAAGGTCACCACCAATGTTTTTAGTCAGTCATATGAATTCCATCATGTGGTTAAAGCTAGCAAGAGAGCATTGCTGGTACCTATGCCTTTATAGGCATGCAGTGGGCGAGGAACACTGCCTGCCCTCTTCCAGGGAAGCAGCAGGGGAATAGTGACTGGAGTGTGTCCCGAGTTAAGCCATCAATCTCACTTCTCTCTGTCAAATACACAGAGATTGCTCAGCCTTTACATAGCTTGAGTCAGATGTGCACAAGGATTTTCTCCTAAGCTCTTTCTAGTTCTCCTGTATAAATCCCATTTATGTAAGCAGTGAACAAGAACGCAGCTTACTGTAATAAGAGCTGCATGTGTCTACTACCAGAATAATAGGAGAGAAACAAGACAAGAAGGTACTTTTATAACATCTGCTACGCAACATTTTTATTGCAGTTTTCAGCACATTTAAACTTAATTAGCCATATGAGAACTAGTAAATGAAAGAGAGAATGAGAGAAAAGGAGGGAAGGAGGAAGGGAGGGAGAAAGAAAAGTGAAAGGTAAAAGGGAGAAAGAAAAAAGGAAAAAAGCAACAGGCAAGCAACAAGGTCAAACTAAGAGCAAATGCTACAAATAAATAATGTATCTTGATACCATGCATTGTTGACTTCAGTCAGTTATAATCAACCTGTTCAAACTGCTCATGTACCTACCAATGCTTCATTAATATTCTGCAGATGCCAGGTGCAAGAATCAGCTATCAGTATTACAGCTTGCCAAAGACCCTTCTGAGAAGGGTTTATATTGATGTCTTGTTTACTGAGACTCTGATTTTACTAGAATTTTAGTTTTGTTTTTCTGCAACATTAGAGTAACTGTTTGTTTTCCTGCTTGCATTTTGTCTGCCTTGTCCTCAATGTGCCCCATCACCACTTGACTCAGCAGCCATTTGTCCCAGGGTAAAAGAATTGGCATGTGAAAAATCTGTCCCCAGTTGCTGTAAGATAGTAGGAATACTTGGCATTTGTGTACTGCACTCCAGTTCCACACAGTTTGCCAAGAACTGCGAAAAGCTTTGCAAACGAGCAAAATCAGTCTTATAACATCCCTGTGAGGTGACTGAGAAGTATCTGCCACTTTTAGACGTGGGAAACAAATGTGATAATAGACTAAGTAACCTAAGTCTTGTCCCAGACCAGTGCCAGAGCTGGGATATGGACTAATGGCCAAATAAGACGTGAGTTATGACTGAGATATTTAAGTATGTGTGTATTTTAGAATCTTATTAAGTAGCAAATGCAGATTATTTGTACCTCTTAATACTAGTTAGGAGCTCAGGTGGGGTACAAAGCTTGTTCTATAGGTTTGAATAGTCTGCTGCTCCAACTTACCCTTAACACAAGTTAATTACACTGCTGTATTTGAAATAAATGACTTTGTAGTAGCATTAGAAAATAATGAGTTATATAAGAATTATACTCTTAAAAAAAAAAAAGATCCTTGCTCAAATGCTGTAAGTTTTACAATTTTCATTAACCCCTCTTTAATGAGTTCTAAGCAGGATGGCAGAATAGCAGGTACCATCTCATCAAATGGTATTGCCTCACTAAATTCTAAAAGCTATTGCCATTATCTTGGGAACAGCTTTCAGACTGAAGAAAAACATACCTTGTTAGTATTGTGAGAAGGCTTTGCTCCCACTTGCAAATTTTTTTTTTCTGGAGAAAGGGAGGATGCACAAAGCCTCTTGACTGTAAGTTATCAAGAGAGTCTGTTCTCTGCTTTTAGCTCTAACTACACAGATCTGGAGGCAAAGTAGCTCCTGATGAGTTCTGGTACCTAGCCTCAAAGAACTAGCTAATTGACCTAAAGGGGAAAATAGTCTTCATTTTGTCTACATTCAGAAACTGAGGGGTATGTGATAAATAAAACCCACGTGGATGAAAGATGCACTCAGAGTCTGATTTCACTGCCTTTTTTCCCACTAGGGTCTAATCTTCAGGACAAATATACCCTGTGGGAGACCAAAGCTGCCAAAAATGTGCCCAGGCTAGATATTGCTTTAGAAAGATGCTGGGTTTTGTGGAGTTTCTCCAATATGCTTGAATCTAAGGGTCATGACTGTAAATGCTTTCCAAACTTCTAGGTAACAATAAAATAACAATATTGTATATTATATAAAATTGTATTTATGGGGCTTATGTTAGGATTTGCTACTCTTGTTAAAAGTCCAAGCAAAAATAATCCTCAAAGTCACCATACTTACTTAAAGCCTATTTCACTTCACTATTTAACAGCAAAATATCCAACGATATTAAAATATATATCTACAGGTATTTTAAGCCTAAACCTGTAGCTTATTGAGGAAAAAACCTCTCTTTTTCTTGGAGAGCAGATGAAGGAACTAGCTCTAAATATTCACATCTATGAAACCAGTATGGAGTTATTTACAGCTGAGAATCAGTATTGGAGTGTACTTGCCATCCCACTGAAGCAGTAACAAAACAAGTGCTTGAAGACAGCGTGGGAAAGTAAGAGACCTTCACATATCCAAGGCAGACACATTCACGTCATTTTTCCAACTGTCTAGGAGGTTGGTAGAGGCAGGCTTCATGGAGGGAAGCAGAAAAGAGGGAAAGGCTCTTGCTGCAAGATAAAATTAAAGGAACAATCCCCATAAGCTTCTTCCTTCTTAGGGTCTAGCATTTTAATGGACTGATTCTTAGTAACAGCATCAGCTGGGCAGATAACTGGATGCTAAAGAAAAAACTGTTTGCTGAGCTAAACAAAGATTATTACAGATGTGAGCTCCTGATGGCTATGGGAATTTTCATGGAATCACAGAATATGCTGAGTTGGAAGAGACCCACAAGGATCATTGAGTCCAACTCTTACCCTCACACAGGACACCCCAAGAGTCCCACCATGTGCCTGAGAGCATTGTGCAAATGCTTCTTGAGCTCTGTCAGGCTGGTGCTGTGACCACTTCCCTGGGGAGCTGTTCTGGTGCTCAACCACCCTCTGGGTGAAAAACCTTTTTCTAATATCCAACCTAAACCTCCCCTGAGACAACTCAGGCCATTTCCCTGGATCCTGTCACTGGTCACCACAGAGAGAGATCAGTGGCTGCCCCTCCTCTTCTGCTCACAAGGAAGTTGCAGACTGCAATGAGGTCTCCCCTCATTCTCCTCTTCTCCAGGCTGAACAGACCAAGTGACCTCAGCAGCTTCTCACACGGCTTCCCCTCAAGGCCCTTCACCCTCTTCATTACCCTCCCCCGGACACCTTAATACCACACCTTCTAATACTTTAGTGTATTTCTTACATTGTGGTGACCAAAACTGTACACAATATTCAAGCTCAGGCTGTACCAGTGCAGACTATATTTGAAGGTCTAATTCACTTTTACCAAGAAGACTGAAATAAAAGCCCATCATGTAATTTCTTTCTTCCTCTCAGAGGACTCAAAATAGGATTACTGACACAGAAATGAGTCCTGTAAGATACTGCCCTATAAAAAGCAAAAACATATAAATTACGTTGTTAGTGTAATTAAAATTCTATTTGCACTAAGGCCAAATATTATTACTAAGTCAGTAGCTAAAGTGAGGCTTTTACAGTACTGGAACCTCTGAGAAAATTATATTGTAAATATATTGGAATTATTACATCATTGAAATCAGATTTGGAGCTTTGCTGAGTCAGTAGTGAGATGACTAACGCAATCTGTTAAAACTAATATTAATACAGTATTTATAATTAATTTGATTTGTTGTTAATGAGTTTGGGTTTTTAGTTGGTTTTGGTTTTTGGTTGGTTTTTTTTTTTTTATTTTAAACTTGCTGTGTCATGCTGTCACATTCTCCTGGGAAATCACTACTGTATTCCCAGAGAAGAGTCATGAGTTGGGCTTCCATTCATCATGTTTTCTGTTACTACTTTTTTCCACTGATTTTAAGGGAAGCCTATATGACTAGCGTGCTCTGGATGACTAAATACCTACATGACTGGAGTTAAGTGGAATGAATTGCAACCAAAGTGATTGCAATTCTGTTTTAATTACTTCAAAAAGACAGTCAATAATCTAACCTAAAGAGGTTGGCACTCCACCCAAATTGAACCGCACTGAAATGAATTGTTGATGGCTAAACTGAAAATGCCAGTGATCCAGTCTGAAGAATTAATGAAGTTTTAACAATAAGTTGATTGAAGTGGATGAAAAATTCTGCAGACCTGAAAAAAAATAACCACCAAACTAATCAACCTTTCAAAAAACCCCAAACCAAAACTTTGTCCTGCCATTACAGAACTAGTTTTAACAAGCTCAGCTAAAACCTTTTTAAGTCAGTCTTAGCTCCCTGCACTGCAAGAGTATTGATAAACTTATTAATTAATTTCTAACCACTTGTACCATCTCTTCAATTCTAGCCCTACTCCCTGATATTTAAGTATGGTAGTTACCAGCTTTACAACTTACAGATGCTTGATATTTTAACACTTTTTAGATGAATATTGAACAATTTTTGGTAATATTAGCCTTTCAACTACATCAGCACACTCATCTTCTTTAAAACTCACACTGAATAAACGTTTTTAAAAGAAAACTTCCCAGAACAACAGCAGTCATGTAAATTTGGAGCTGTACGCTTGATATATATTTTGAAGAGCTCTAATGTTTGGGAGTGGGAAGTTATACATTCATGCATTTGTAGTATTTTATAAATGGAAGAACTAAGGTTTCAAGTCAGTGTTAATGGAGTTGTCTGCACAGCTATTGCACATTGCTTGAAAAATAAATAGCATAATCTTTCCAAAGCAGCAGATTTTCCATTATCAATAATAACTGATATTTATTTTTATACCATTCTCTCGATACTAAGCTGCAGGAAAAAATATCAATTATGGGAAAAGCTATCCTATTATTAGGCTGCACCATGAGTTAATATTTTCAAAATCTAAATTTGTCTCATTTTACATAAACATGTTATTTGGAAATGGCAATATTTAATTCATTTATTGCTGAAGATAATATTAACATTCATCTATGAGTTGAATATTTGACATTAGGAAGATGCAATAGATTCCAACTGAAATTCTGCTGACATTAATTTCTGTAAACTTTATCAAAGTTACTCTGGGCTGTTGTGATTAGAATACAACCCTTGGCTGTCTTCTCTGCTCCCATATTATGAGCCACTGTTTTTGTATATGTCCTACCACTCGTCTAAATCCTGCCCTAAAAGAATCCTCTCACACATACTGGGAAAATATTTTTCTTCTATTCTCGTGCAACACATGACTCCCATGGGTGGAAATAGTTATTAATGCTTAAGTCTCAGTGACAACTACTTAGATTATGTAATAGGAAGTAAACTGATCTGGATTCTGTTCCTAGGAGCATATGACGGGGAATACATAACAGGCCAAGGCTGGAAAACTCCAGACTGCAAAAGTTTATACAGGGTTCACATTTCATTTATTCCTGCCAGGGTGGAAATGGTAACTAGTTTAAGAAATTTTTCTCTATTATTAATAAAATGGAAAAATGTAGGAATGCCTCTGATGACATAGTCTTTTAGAAGTGTGAACTGGGAAAGCTAATGAATTATAAATCATCTCTTAGCAAAGCTACAGTTATCTCATGTACTTTATAGAAAAATAAATAAGTAAGGCAAAAAGGAAAAGGTCAGAAATTTACAAAAAATTACAAAAATTTAAAATGAGGAAAATATCTTTTAAAAGAAATTACTTGGGGATCACTGCATCTTGAAAAAAACAGGAAAGTTTCTGCAGTTCTGGGTATACAGTCTAAATACCTTCCCAAGACTTCAGTAATAAGTAAGAAGCTGCTCAGTTAATGCAAATTTTAAAAGTCGTGTGAGAGTAGAGGAAGTAAGCCATCTATTTGTATGAAATATAACTAAAAACATACAGATAATTGAAACTGAAAAATCCAATTGATGCAGCTGTGTTTCTAAAGGCTTGATGTGTGAGCTCTTTCTGCCAGTGAAAGTTAAAATGTGAGCCACTAATTCCAAACACAATTTAGCCAAAAAGTACATTAATCCAAAAGTCATTCTGGAATGACTTAAACATATTAGGTTACATACTAGGTTAGCAGAAAGAAAGGAAGAAAGGAAAGAAGGAAAAGAAGGAAAAGAAGGAAAGAAGGAAAGAAAGAAGGAAAGAAAAAAAGAAAAGAAAGAAAGAAAAGAAAGAAAGAAAGAAAAGAAAGAAAAGAAAGAAAAGAAAGAAAGAAAAGAAAAGAAAAGAAAGAAAGAAAGAAAGAAAGAAAAAGAAAGAAAGAAAGAAAGAAAGAAAGAAAGAAAGAAAGAAAGAAAAAGAAAGAAAGAAAAGAAAGAAAGAAAGAAAGAAAGAAAGAAAGAAAGAAAGAAAGAAAGAAAGAAAATAAATTCTTCCCACTTAATAGAATTTAGCAGAGATGAAATTTTTAATGCATTTATTAAAAAACATTTTTAGAATTAAATCAATGTGACTTCGCAAAACAAAGTGGAAACATTTTGTCAACATTTTTCTCACAGACATGTCTAATCAAAAGTTTTTGCAAGCCAGAGACACTATTTTTCAATAATTTTCATCTCATGACTAATGATAACCATGGCTCTGAAAAAGCAGAACATGACAGCAAGGTATGCTCCCCTCTCCAGCTGTTTCCAGTTCCTGGCAAGTAGATAATCATGCAGGAATGCTAACAGTGCTCACACTTGGGGCCAGCCAGGGGCCATCCCTAAAGATGCACTTGCCATTTCTTAAGTGCAGATGCTAATAGCACCTTGAAGACTGTGCAGGGAATCTAACTTCTCTAACCCACTTTCATTAAAGCTATGTCTAGCCCACTCAACTTTCAGCCTTTCTTCAGCTGATATTTATGCTGGTAAGGGATGATACAAGAAAGCCTATAACTAACTTTGAGGAAACAGCTCAAATGGGGAAGCATAGATTTACACAGGACAGTGTAGTCACTTGCCATCTCTTGATGACTAAACATGGCTAGTATGAACAGAAGAGCTATGTTAGCTCAGTATCCCATTGAGGCAACTGAGCTCTGTTTGAGTATCATGGCATGATGCTACATAAAATAAGTACACATATGATGTTTATTTTTCCAGTCTGGAGCATGATGATAAAAAAATGCATTTGAAGTATGTACCAAAACTAATATAATTTAGGCAATGGCAATGCTGTAGCACAAACAAATACAGGAAAGGAAGAAGTTATGATTGTATTTGATTTCCACAGGAAGGAAGAGGATGTTTAATTACAAACTTACTATGTACTTCGTCCAACTGTTAATGAGATGACCTGCTGATATAGATACAAAACAACTTTAAAGACCAAGATACTTTAATCAAATTCTGACACGTACTCCTCCACCCATTGTAAGAAATTGAACATGCGGAGATCAAAAAACCTCTCTTGATTATTACAGAGGACACATTTTCCTAACACAGAAAGTACACAACACTCAAAGAGTACAGAACACTGCTGTACCTCTTAGAGAATAATTCTAAAATGCTACAGCAAAAACAACCTTCAATCAATTCCCAACAAGCTTTAGAATTTATCAAGGGGTTTATGTAAATCATATTGTTTATGCATGTATCATTTGCAACTTTTTGCCTCTGCCATTTACTAATTTCTCATAGAATAACCAGAATGAATCACATTGGGAAGACATACAGAATCATATGCATCAAGCTTGTGGTTCTGCTCTGGCACAGTGGCACTGAAAAGTTGTTTGGTGCTTGTCAATACAGTCAAAGAGATGACCAAGCACTGAAGAATGCATGAGAAGTGTTAGATCATTCTGAAGACCCTCCCTTCTCATGCTGACATCAAGAATTTCTGAAGAATCTAGAAATCAGTTTTTTCTCCATTTTTGGTCATATTTTCCATATTTGAATCTCCCATTATAGATTTTCCATTTAATCCCAGCACTGTGCATTTAAATTAATACCATACTATTTTCCATTTCATTTACAATGAGAAACATAAGCCTGCTGGAACATAAGCCTTTTGAAGAATAATATAGCAAACTTAGCAGAACTTAGCATCTATCTCAGCCTGGTGTGACTGTGCTCCTTTCAAACCTTAAGACTAGAGGAACTCTTATTCTTCCTATGGACAATCCAAAAAGGTCACTGTCTGTGTTTCAGACCCAGAAGCTCAAGAACTGAAGTGCAACAGCCTGTTAGTTACAGGATATGAACTTGCTAATGCATTAGTTGTGGTTTAGCTATCAAATTTCTCATTTTGCTTGCTAGAGAATATGGGGTAGCATTGTTTCATTGCCCAAAAGCAACCTGATAAATCCACTGCAAAATTCATTGCTGTTGATTTATGCTGGACTCTTAACTGTGAAACTTCTCCCATGTACCAAAGCGTTTTGTTCTACATAACCCTTCTTTGCCCAAGCCATACCTATATATCACAAGCATCAGTTTCACATTTCTGTTTCATCACAAAAAAAGCTTTACACTTCACAATATTTTTCTGCAAACTGAGATAACATAACACTCCTTATTCTCACTATTGAGAATCTAGAACAATAGAATTCAAATCTTCAAAATTTTACTACATTAGCTACACAGAAACAGTAGTAAAATTTATAAAAATACATAGCAAATGAGACAAGAAATATAAAGATCTCTGTGGCATTTGCATCCTTCCAATTAGCAAAAGGACACTGGAAAAATATTCACAGAAGTGACTAGTTAAATAATATTTACCTGGAAGTTTAACAAATCAAGAGCAAGCCATATCCAGTGTAGGGCAATGAGCACATCAATCTAAGAAATGAGCCTATTGTCCCTTTCAGGACACAACCCTAATCAGTTCAGAGGTAAAATACCCAGTTGTGTTTTTCCTTGTAAAAAGCAGATTTATACACACATTTGGTTGTTCATGTGAGTTCTACCGAAGGCCTATGTACTCACAAGAGTTTAGCCAAACTTTCTATATGCAAAGTTGTTTGTAACACATAAAAACATGTACAGCACACTCCACATACCTATTCATTTTCTCTTTAACAAAACAAAGAAGTGGCAGTCAAGTTGTGTAAATCTCAAGGCTTTTCCTTAAGAAAGCAATACAATGCTGGGATTCGGAGCTTAAGCATTATAGTTCCCTGAAGATCACTTTCAGTCTTCAAGACAGTAATATTCTTCCTTGTGTACAAAACACCAAACTCTGGAGTTTGTGTTTTTCTAAAGCCTTTAAAGACACCTCTTTTACTTATTTCCACTGAAGTCTTAAACTATTATCTACCTATGCATAGATATGCATAGACTACGCATACACTTCCAATACACGAACTTTCACATACAGACAAACTGACCTCAAAGTGGAGTAAAGGGATTTTAACTCCAAATCTGTATTTCTAGTTTTATTTAGCTAGATCCTTTCTTAGTCAATAGCTCCAGATGAAACAATCAGCACCTCCTGGGATAACTGGGTTTAACTACAGCTTTGTTTCTTTGCAGATTCTTCTCCAAACACACTTTTCGATATTTATCTTACCTCTCAAAATGATACTACATACACTGTGAGGTTTTCCTGAGGGGAAGTTATTCTCGTTGCAATCTGATTCAAGCATAAAATATATGTTCTGATCATTATTATTCCATTTTCATGATGTTTTGCAATTTGAATATTAAACACAGAATTTGGGTTTGTTTTTTTTTTTCTTCCCTTGAAGTTAAGCACTGTGAGATTCAACAGTCAACAAAATGTTTATATGAAAAAAGAAACACTGGGTAAAATGAATTCTGCCCTAAGGAGCTCCAAATAAATCTGTCTGGCTTTTATGTGTAGAAAAAGCTGGATTGTTTCTTTCCTTTTTTCCTAATATAACTTGCTGACTCAAAACCACGTCTGTAAAAGGCCACCTGCATTTATTGCACCCTTTACATGATGAAAGAAGCATATGATGGAAAAATAAACCTGAGTTGGGTATATTGCTGGTACATCTCAGGAAATGGTCCCAGGTATGTAGATGATAGTACCTATGGAATGAAATTTCAATGCACAGAGTTCTTCAGTTGGCCTTTGAAGGAAAAAGTGTGATTGACTCCTGCATAATAAAGCTGACTTTTAAAAGATGCAGCACTGATAAATCTTCAATTTTTGGGAAGTGAAAAAGGACAGTAACAGAATGTAACTGTTCAGATTTCCAGAGCAAGTATCAGAGAGCAACAAGATGAAGTAAAGAGTATTGTTTTCATCTTCAAAATCTGAGTAAAATTATAACTCCTCTGCAAAAGAAAACAGTACTTTGAGGTGGAGTGCATGAGAAGTTATGTAGCTCTGGCTATTTATGAGTCTTTCAATCAGCTCTAGCTTCTATCTGTTGTGCATCAGACCCAAACCTGATTTGTAGGGTATTTCCAGTACATATAGGCAACAAAATAGCTATTATTACTAGCCATGATAGCTGAGCATATTTTAGATGGTAAATTAACACAAAGTACTGTTTCATTTCCACCAAACCAAAATCATAATCTTTTTACCATTCCTAAATAAAACTATTTTTTCATGTGCCAGTTCATAGAATTTTTACAACTACTAAAAAGAAAAAAATAGAAATGCAAAGATGATGTACAAATTCTGAATGTAAGCGAATAAAATTTTTTCTAATACAGACTTCTTCAGCCATATTTCTAGAAAAGACAGAGTAGGGATTCCATACCTTACCCACCAGTACAAACAGAGCAGAAAAGCAATAATATGTAATGCAAAAATCTGATTTTAAATGACAGCAAACTTTTATGTACTTTCGAAACTTATCACACCTCACATCTGAAGATGCAGGTGGTGGTTTCTAACAAGCGGATGTTTATGTGTCTACCTCCTGCAAATAAAGAATGAGTGCTCACTGAGATTTAAAAAAAAAAACAACAGCTCCCTTAAACTTCATTTGGATTTGACAATTAATTCTGATCTGAAAGGCTGTCCCACAAAAATAAAGATTAAACCTTTTTTAAATAGAACAGATATTGTAATAATAGAATTGTTCTTAGACATAAAATTAACAGATTGAAGCTCTGCACTTACAATATTTGTTCTGTTATACTGAATTTGTACTATTACAAAAGCCAAACACAGAGCAACAATACAGTTCTCAGGAAGAGTACTTGACCAAAAGTGTGACCAGAAGCATTGTAGGGAAACATAATATAAATGCAAAACAAAACAAACCAGTACTCCTGTCATATAAAGTTGTATGCCTTCTGTGATCCTGGAAAAAAAAATATAAAACAAAGCACTCCCCTCCTCTGAGCATGTAGGATAAAATTACATGTAAAACAGGTACTAAAGCAATACATTGGTAGATTCAAGGTTAAGACTGAGTGATTACTCATCATGCTAAGCAGATGTATTTCAGACCGGTGGCAGAATCACCTCATATAAACTGTTCTTTTATAAATGCTCCTGTTCATCCTGATTTCTTAAAATATCAAGAAAAAAAAACCTACTGGAAGAATATACTACATCTATCTGCATTCTTCATTGCTATGGGTTGCTCTTAAGTAAATGCTGTAAAAGGCTACTCTGTCCATTACCTGAGCCTTGAATCACCCATGTTCACCCTCTTCAAATCTTTTATATCATCCACTGAAATTCACTACATTTTGGCTTCTGCATGAGGAATGCCTCCAAGGTTCGTTGGAAAATATGTTAATACAAATACTGTGGATTTATTTAGCGTCTTGGTTTATTGGTGATAATAATAAAAACATATTTACAAGTTAACACAGTTTGAAACAAAATCTTTACAAACTATCTCTAAACACCTAAGAAAGTGAAACAGGACAATATCTTTTGTCTATAGCAATTATATAATGTCAAAAATAATTCAAAACTGTGAAAATTACTTAGCCATAGTAATGATGTTGATATAAGCTAAAGAAAAAGGTTGTACTCAGGCCTCCCTCATAATCACATAAGGAAAAAATAACTTACATATTTCACATACCCAATGTATCTACAAGTCTTTATGATGAAGCTATGCACAGCTACAGCTTACTTTCAGATTTCATTTTGTCTGTTAACAGAGCAAAGTTATGGTTTATTTACTTTAATACATCCTACATACCTGCCCTGATATGAAATAATGTAGTATCACACTGCCTTTTGCTGCCAAGTAACTACAAAATCATTGGTAATTGCCAATAAAGCACTTGAAATAAATTGCTTATTTAAGCACAGCAAAGATGGCTCTAGGGCATATTTGCATCATGGGACTGACATGAAATGGCTCCCATATAATTCGAGATGGAGTCTTTATCCATATTGATGTCAAAGAAGGATATATTTTATTAACAAACCATTATCCAAAATAGAATTACTATCTCCATTCCAGGATATTACACTTCACAGAAGAATGTGTATACAGATAAATCTAAATATTATAATTGCTTGTAGATTTTTGTTTTATCTGGATATCAATGCCGAGGAGCTAAAAGTGAAAAATATGCAGCCTTTCTGAATTACAAAGTTTATTTTTTAAACAGGCTGATGTACCCAGCACTGGAAACAAAGAGCAGAGAGATGTCCTAAATCTTCCAAGGTGTACATCAGCTCTTTATGTTTGTAGCGTCATTCCACTCCAGTATAAGTTGATTGGATTGTATGAAGTTGATTGGTTTGTATGAAGTAGATTGACAGATTTATTCCCTCCATTTTTGAAAATTTTTGCTTTTTCATAGATTCCACTGTATTTATTCTTTCATCTTAATCATTAATTTTTCATTATCTGTACTTGTGAGTGTACCAGTAATATTAAGTACACTTGACTATTTTTAACGATATGCCTGACATATAACCAGTCTTCCAGTCAAGGCAATGACTTAGGTTTCTGGTTACCTGAATCCATTCTCTCATTCTGCATCAAACTTTTCTTGTACTTTTAGGCAAGACTTTCACGTCTCAATTCAAGAGCTTAATAATGTGCACATGTACATTTGTATTTCAAACAAAACATTTAGGCTCACAACCTTTGTAAGCTGGTTGTTGGTTACTGTTGTCTAACACCTGTAGAGGAAAGACAGTCACTTCAGAAAAACATAAAGTCTACATATCTATCTCCAAAGTGGCAATGTCTCCTGCTTAGGCTACATTTTGTTAATACTTGCATTTTCAGCAGCGAAGGAATATGAGAGTATTTTTTTCAAAATAGAAAACTTCATCAGGATCAATCGACAATGTTCTCCTGAACAGACTCAGAATTAAAATTCTCCCCTGAAAGGGAAATGATGTTGGCTAGAATCTTCTTGCATGGAAAACAAACATTAAGAAATGTCCTAATTATTATGCAAGTGCCTAAAACGGAAGTGCCAGTGTCACTTAACAAAACTAACAGTGTGGCACCCTATTTAACAGGTAATGTCTAAAATGTAGAACAGTCCAGACCTAAAAAATGATCTCATGTTGTTTATTTAATAGACCCAAATAGGAGTAAGACATCCAGCATACTAAAGGCTAGGGCACTTCTGATCATGCTAGAAGCAGAACTTTAGCTCTCTAAGTTAACTGGGAAAAGAAATTTAAGGGCCCTCAATATCATACAGCAGTTCTTTGAGGTTTTGATTACTAGAGTTTATATGTATGCTATTTTTATTATCATGTATGTATGAAACATATACCAAGCTTACATATGAAACTTATGCTCCCTTCTGGATCTAACTTTATTGTAGTGAATTAAAGGATGATGAGAGCTGGTGAAATACATGTACCCAAAGCAAACAGCAAACAAGATCATTTTCTCCAACTATTAAAACCTCACAGTTTAAGCACCTATACATAAATATATGTGATTGGTGTTGTTGATTTTGTTTTGGCCATTATGAGAATTCAGTGATGAGGGGAGTTGTAGAATATATGATCTATCAGCTTCTTCTTTCCTCACTCTGTTTGCACTGTGGGAGCCTATGTATTCTACTCAATGCAAGGTCTCTAACACTGTATTATTTCTGCCCTTTGAAGCTGCCCTTTGCACAGATCACTGTCACAACTTAACATACCTGCATCTTTAAACCTTTTATCACTGTGGCGACACCACCAGAGTGGGGTCAAAGATTAAAAAACAAGAGCCAGGCTGTCGATAGTTAGGCAGTGAAATCTGTGTGTTCAGAATACTGTGAGACCACTAAGTTTTTGAACAATCAAGAGAAACATAAAAAAATAATAAGTTCTACATAAAACTTTCCAAAATGAGAGTGGTAGTGGGGAACCCCAAATGTCACTTTTTTTGTAATGTATTTATTTTCACTTATTTACAGAAAACCATCAATGGTTTGTTTATACAAATAACCTAACCTCAGTGGAGAAATGGTTATTTCAGAAGTTTTTTTCTCTCTCTCTCTCTCCCAAAATGAAATTAAATGAAATAAAATAAAATAAAACAAAACAACAGCTACAAAAAGCATGCAAACTAACCCCCCCCCAAAAAGTCATAAAACTCCCATATTTTTTAATGCAACTTTCCTCATCAGTCTCATACACTCATTCAAGATTTATAGATACATATACTTTGAGGAGTGAACAAGTCTGGGTTTAGCTGAAAAAGAGACAAAATGCATTAAAAGCAACATTTCAGATGAGAAATGTTAGTGATATGTGAAACTATTAAAGATTAAAGCCAATATTTTTCAGTCTTTGAAAAAATATTCCCCTTTGTCTTCAGTACAAACCTGGCAATTTCAATGCCAATCACATTTCTAATTGCAAGTGAATGAAGCCTAGTAACAGTGTTAATTTGTTGATTACATGCTAGCAACAGTCTCTCTGCAGTTCATCCCACATTATTTTTCCTAGGCAAAGAAATACATATTCTTGATTATTCTGAATACAACAGATTCCTTCTTCAGTGGGTCACGTGGAAATCCAATATTCAACTTCTTCTACTGGAAAAATATGACATCTTGATTTTTAAAATCTGGAATGATAATACACCAAGAAACTTTTCGTTTTACTTATTGCAAATGAAAAAAGCAATCCATAAAAAACCTCCAGTATTCATCCTGAAATGTAAGGATTTACTGGAAAAATTGAAATCAATGCTGGTTTTGCTGTTACATGTCACTTGGCTGAAACCATACATGCAAAGTCCCCATACTCAGCACTAGTCAAGCTATTGCCTGTTTGCATTTTGCAGCATGAGCAAGTCCTTGTTTAAAATATACACACAGAAGGAGGAGCAGATTAGCATTTTCCTGTGCCAAAGTACAATTTACTCATATAAAAGAAAAAAATTGCCATGAACAAAACAGGAAAACATTGTGAGGGATTTGCATTGCATACATAACAATTTTTGAAGGCTTGATTTCATTCTGTATCATCACATTTATCTTATTTAAAACAGTCTCTTATTTCTCCAGTATTTTAGTATCTGCACTCATAACTCAAGGATCTCTCAGGAAGCCTCAGCTGAAATTTGGCATCACAAGGTCACCTTTTAGCCTCCTGACTAGAGCTTTTGGTTCACCCTCATTGACCCTGCCAGTACTATATTCTGAGTTAAGTCATGCAAGGAGATGGAAAAGATTATGCAAGAAAATGTGGGCAGGCTCAGTAGCATGTATAACCTCATGCACTTAGAAGTAGTCGACTCTCCCCTCTCAGGAGGGTTTGCATCTCTCTGTGGTGTACAGTTGGCTTTTTCTTTCTGTCCTTTTCTAGTCAAGCCAGATATAAATTCTGTGCTTTCACACAGTAATAAAGGCATCTTTTTTTGTATGGCATGACACAGTCACAGGTATTTTAGAAAACTATTTGTGGCTTGCTGACACCCTGAAGTGCTTTTTCCAATAGCCATTCTCACCTCAGCTGACCAGCACAGAACAACATGCCATTTCTGGAGAACTGCCACACCAAAAAAAGCTTTCAACTGTGAAATCATTCAACAGATTTAGGAAACAATACAGGCAACTGCTGGAATTTTATTTGAAAAAATTTATCAACACAGAATTTCAGGGATATTTAATAGTTTCTACTTTCTTCATCAAGTGGTCTCATTAAACACTAGATTTAGGAGCAAATATAAACTAATGTTTATTCTCTGTAACTGTTTTCTTGCTCTTTAGTTTGTTTCCTGTCATCCAGCATATACCCAGTTCCTTCTTTTCAATGATCAGATTCATTATTTCCTGCAAGAAGTACAGATGCATGGGCATCTTCAAAATACTGCTAGCCAGCAGAATAGTATGAGCACAGCCACAGATCAACTACAATGAAGAAAACACAGCAGCAAAGTTGTTTTTTACCTTGAACAATCAGATCCTGAACCAAATTAGGGAGGAATATCAGAGGAGTTGACAACTAGGGTCAGAGGACAGGAATATCTAGCATAAACCTTTTTTTCTTCCCTCAATTTCAGAAGTCTTACAGATGGGGGAGGGGGCAAAGAGGGTAAAAAAAAATCAGTCTTTGTTATTGGAACAAAATTATGTAAAACCTTTCACAGATTCTTTTAATAGCAGTTTCCAACAATTAAATCTATATGAAACTTGGGCTTTGGATTTATTTTTTCCCCAACATGTCTGAGGTAAAAATTATATGAAACACAATTGTTGATGAAAAATTAGTTGAAGAAAAAATATTGATTGAAATAGGTAAACAAACAAAATCAATAAGATTTCAAAACCTGTTGAATTAATTCTCCAGATTCATTCCCTATTTGATGCTCCCGTCTCATCCATGCACGTAAATTTAAAAAGAAGCTTCTCTAGAAAAAAAAAATTGCTTACAACAGTTTAGTTTTCAATCAGGACTCAGAAATTAGTTTTTAAATTGACCAGTTATTTAATGAATCTCCACTTCCGAGTGTTCAACTCATGTCATGACAAAGAAAAGATTTATCTTCAGAAACTGTAGAGAACACATTCTGCAAAGTAACATGGTATTGTTAAGATGTAAGGTAATAAAAACGTGATTCCATGTATGCAAGGCCCTGACCAAGTATTTCAAAATTATCTCTATAATCAAAATTTGTTAAGTAGCAATGCTGTTCATTTCACTTTCCAATTTTAAAACGGGAATTTTCTTTCTAAGAAAATATATGAAACTTCACCTTGATAATGCAAATGAATAAAAGGATCAGAGTATTTAATATCCAAGACATGGATTTATATGTAGCAAAACCAATTTAAACGTCACGCATGGTATGTAGTATTTTATGAAACATAAGCAACAAGGCAAATATAGCACAGTGAGAAATGTTGAAAATTATTTCAAAAGGAATAAAAGCAAACCAAAACCAGCCTTATTTTAGTTCCATTCCACATAAGCTCAGGAGTAACACTACATCCTACAAAACCTGTTGCTAGACTTAAACTACAAAACTGTTTGCTGCAACCTGACAAAGGTAATTAATGATCCATCAAAAATGACAAAGAAGTAAATTTTATACTAACAGAAAATGTGCTGAACCACCCTCAGCTGCCTGAATCCAGATAAATGAACCAAGTAATGCTGTACTACAGCACAGCTTAAGTACAATTTTCCTACTTGCATGGTATGCCTGTGACCAATACAGCCTGAGGTTTCCAACAACAGACATGCTGTTATTATGACAACTGCACAGGGTAATAAAAGAAACTCTGCGAAAACCACACGTGACAAAACTTGAAAGCAAAGTCACAGTAAATAATTGCTTCCCTGAAGCTGGGCCTACTTATTATTCCCATGACTGTTATTCTGTAGATTACACTAATTCTGCAATAGAATTATTTTTATTATCAGTACAGGTATGCACATAATGTTAAATGCTGAAATGAGAAATTTGTAATGCAAGATTGAGGCTCAAAGAATATATTGACATTTGATTATTATATCATGATAGCATCAATCCATTATCGTTAATGGACTTCATCCTCATTAACATGGATTGGAAAGAAATAAAATTGGTTCTCTATTCATAAATAAGTTAGGATGATCAAAAACTGAAAAAGCTGTATGTGCCTTTGAGACTTGCATGAATCATTTTATCCCAATACCCGTTTAAAAAGGTAAGACATTTCTGATTTTTAGTATAGAGATGCACAAATCAGATGGAAGAGAAATCAAGGTAAAAATAAATCAATAAAGAACAGGAGAGAAAAATATTAAAATAAGCATAAAAAATTTTGAGGAAATGTGCTGATATAACAATAGGTAGCTTTGCGGCAATATTAAAGCAATGCAAGTAATTTTCATAACTTGTAATGCTGTCAAGACTTCTTCCTGACATCTCCTCCCAGAAATACTCTCTGTGGAAATCTAGCACTTCTAATGTTGGACATACCTTTTCAGTTCTGAGCAGGCAGAATCATGTTTGTACTGTTCATACTGTACAACAAAAGAAGAGATTAACAAGTGGCTAAATGTCAGTACCTAAGCACTTCTAAATCAGGCTACAGGTTAAGAAAAATCCTCTTTCCAGTTCATTAGAGAGTCAAACATACTTCAGAAATTGTGGTACTCACCATGAAAAAATAAACAAGCAGTGCTCTCAAAGCACGTTCAAACACTGTCCTCGTAAGAAAAGAGGAAATAGTGGAAGTAAGCCTCCGTGTGAAAGAGCACCTCTCTCTTGCCTGGCATTTTGAGATACCCCAATGAGGCATCTCAGAAGCCAAGATCTAGCTCATTAGTTTAAAATTACTCAGACTCATCAGCAATGTTTTTTTGTCTGATGCCTGATACATGTGGCCATCAGGATGTAGACATAAGGAGAGTTATTTACAAGGAAAAAAAAATTCAACTTCTTAAATATTATGGGTAGCAGAGAAATAAAGAAGAGGAATGTATATTTAGCTAAAAACATTTCCCTAGTATCATTAGGAAATTAATGCATACATACTTCTCTGTGAACTTAAATTGAAACTGCCCTTCAGAAAACCACTAGAAATTAAATAATCCCCAAGAATAGATATAAATTGTTACCCCAGGTTTTAGAAGCAATTTGGGGACTCATCTGATATAGATGAAATAACTAATGAAGCTGCATTTTGTCATTGTTCTATTTCACTGTGGTACATATAATGCTTCTATTTGTGAAGGACTTGCTTCTGTAATTTTTCTTCAAATCTCCTATTTCAACCATACAATACCCACCAAATCATCAGCCTTACAGTATGATTTGACTGCACACAGGGCTAGCAGCACTGTTCTCCTCAGTTTGCATCAACTGCTTGAATTACAGTAACTTTCATTTTGGAACTAATGACATTTTCCCATTCTTACACTGTTTCTGCTTTGTCAGTCTGTTTAATCAACATTACACAAGAATACTGAGCCCTTGAGCCTAAAATTATGTATATTTGCATGCCATTTTCTTCTCTTACTGCTATCACACAACTAATTCAGCTGCACTGTGTGGCCAGATGTTAGTACATACTGTTGATCTATATCATTCTTGCCAAGTCAAAAATTAATATCATGGGATCATTTTGAACAAATAAAATACTGAGGGACAGAAAACAATGTGTTTTTTGTGAACGATGCAATGAATCCCACAATGCTTTTTTCATAGACTGTAATTAACTTTAATATTTTCATACGTTATAGAAAGTCTTCCTCATAAGTCAGAGGAAGTCATTTTGCTTAAAGACATATTAAGCAAAAGATGTTTTTTCCAAAGGTGTGTTTCATATTGATTGATACAAACTAGTTTCCTAATAATATGTGAAGAGCATTCATTGCTAAAGCAAAAATTTCTAGTTTACAGAATTATATTCCTGTTCACCTCTTCTCTTCCTTACACATTAAAAATTACTCATTTTAAAATGAGTGATTTATCTCAATTTAAAATTGAGGACACATCAGTAATTTTATGTATTGCAGTGATACTAAAATTCAATTCCTACTCTCTGAAAAGTAGTATCAAGAGAAGAGAAGAAGAGAAGAGAAGAGAAGAAGAGAAGAGAAGAGAAGAGAAGAGAAGAGAAGAGAAGAGAAGAGAAGAAGAAAAGAAATCCAGTTAACATACAGAAGTAGACATCCAAAAGCCCAAACCATGCCAAATGTTTGTTTAATCATACCACTATTTTAGTACAGTGGTGGTCTACTTACGATTAGTGATTTAATGTGTCTGTAATGCCATGTTTGGTTAAAATACTTTTTAAAGATTACCAGTTAGGTGGGATTTCTTCTCTCTTTTCCATTTTTCTTTATTTCTCTATTTAATATCTTAAAAGTACCTGTTTGGTGGGCATGAAGGTGCATTAAACAAAAAATTGCTTCCTCTTCATACTATGCATAAACTTCTGATTTGCAGAAGGTATGATTTTGTCCTCTGTCAAATAAATATTTCCAAGTGTTGACTTTTAGTCTTAAAATGAGTGATTGCAATAACAGAGAGAAGGGGGATAGCTTTCCCTCTTGCATCTTAAGGATTTCTACATTTGAGTAGCTAAGCTTATCTAACCATGCCCCAAAACAGCTGATTTCTTATCTTGTAGTTTCATCCCTTTGCCTTAAACCAGAAAATACCAAAAGAAAGGGGGTTTTGGCTGCTTCTCATGGAGCTTTCTTCATGATATATATCACATAATTCATCCCAGATACATCCTCAGTTCTTTTGCCTTTCAACTGCATGTTTCAGTACTCCACCTCACTTCATGTCTATCATTCCCTTTATACAAAAGAGCAAATCCAAGGGGCTCAAAAAGATTTTCCTTCTCAGATCAGCTGTTCTAGCTTTGCTTTTCTACCTCCTTCTCTTGACCTAATGCACTCTCAGCACATACTGCTTGAGTTGCACACCACCATCAGGCTGTCAGCTGAAGTTACAATCACCCTCAAGCTGAAGTTATATCAACCTGCCATTTCCAGTTTAGATTAAGTTTTTCCTTTGCTGGTGCCCAAATTCAGATGTCTTCAGGCAAAGGCTAGCCAGCAGCAGAGACGTGTGTGAGTCACCTCCTAAGCTCCAGAAGCACTGGCTGCAGTGCACAGCCTGCCTGTGGCTTCCCTGCCACCACAAGCCTGGGTGCCCAGGCTGCACCAGCATGTCTCCATCTCTGCATTCCCGAGGAAGTGCAGGCTGCAGAGAAAACACACCAGCCAAACACACTATGTTATCTAATGAGTATCCTTTTTTTTTTTTTTGCAATATCCATTTCTATCATACCCTTCTTTCACAAATACCTGACGTTTACTGTCAGCTGGGGAAAGTGCTTCAGCGTTAATGAATCTGACAGCAGTAAGGGAGAGTGGAAAAATTAATTAACACTTGATACAGCCACCACAGATAGACAGACACACAGACTAAAGTGAAATACATGAGAAGGCTCTTAACACTCAACCTAAAGATGATGTAATGGCATCAATCACATATTCTTGCTGCTCTATGTCTGTGATACAGTAAAAATACAATGATGTAAAGAATAGTAGGTGACAACTATGTGCTATTGCTCACAATACAAGAATGATGAGCTACTCAAATAAATGATAAGACACATTCTTTAATGATGAATGTTTTTAAGGCAAATCTACGAGTGAACTGTGTTTCTTTATACTTCCCTAAATAAACTTTGAACCATTCCTGAAACCTAAGGAGGGAAAAAAAGCAAACAAAAAACCACTACCCTTCCCTTAGAAATCCTGCTCCTCAAATAATCCTAACAGCCACTTCACCATCTCTTTCTCACAAAACAAACATTAAAGAGGTGTTTTCTTGGTATTTTATCCTGCTCCCACAGGTCTAGACTTCAGAAGACACTGTGAATTGCCACATTTGCAGCCACTGTCAGAGCATTTTCTAATTAAATTGCAAAATTAACCATTTTGAAAAAGGGAGAGTAATTATTATTTGCAAATGTGGGAATAAATCCTTCGAGGCAATGATGAGAGCTCTCTTGACACAAGGCAATAGTATATTTAACGAAATATAAAACAGTTGGTTAACTACCAAGCATTGTAAACCAGTGGTTACCAGCAAAGCACTAATTTCTTCCAACAATATTCCCCATAACAAACCTCAATAAACAATCTCATTATCAAATCCTAAGAAGGCCTTTATTCTTCTCTCTAGGAAAAGACTCCTCGATGATTCAAGGACACAAACACACACTAAATATTTTTCTGGGTCAAAGCTAGGAAGCCCAGCACACCCAAGGGCTGAATTTTAGACAGGAAAGTGACTGTGAAGTGCACCTACCCCTTGTGATTCATGTTTGCAGCTCAGCTGCATGATGGCTCAAGAGCATAACTACCGCTGTCAGACTGAGCTCACGAAAAGGAGGGGGATGTACAGGACAGCTGGCCAGCAACAGATGGGAATATGCTGTTCCATCTCACAGGCTGGTAGACTTCCTGTTGCAGCACATGCTGTCCAGAAGGAATTCTAATTCTAATGCAGCACTGGTCTTCAAAGGAGGCCTGGCTTTAAGTCACAGTCAAGTCCTAGAATTCAAAGAACTTCTTAAAATGTCTATCAACTCCTTAAACAGTTCAGTCATTTATAGCTCAGATCTGTTGTTTGATTCTCTCTCTGTGTTGAGAATTAATTAGTCAGTTCTTTTAATTCTTTTTGTTTGTTTAAGACAGAGTGAAAGGCTTTATGAGCAGAACTTGATATACCAGTGGGCAGCTTAAAATTTTTTGTCCTTGAAGAAGAAAATTATTTAATTTTCTAATAACATAATAGATGCAAAAAGGTCATCATCAGTTGCAGTCACCACAAGGATTACTGCTTTCACTCATTCTGCTTTATGGGAACATTAGCTTTGACCATCGTCTTCTAAAATAGTTAAGCTGCATTAAAATTAGGCTGTTGTTATTGCAATTTACAATGAAATGTATTTTTTATTAATTCTCTTAACTTTGTACAGACACCAAGAATTTAATTTTATTCTTCTGATATTTCAAATTAAATATTACTTGAAAATGAAAAATTTAAACTCATTTGAAAACTCAGAGAAATAGAAATTAAGATACCACTTCATTTTGACCGTCTGAATGGAAAGAAATGAATAAACGAAACATTCACATCACTTCTCATTATCAAGGTATCTGGACACAACTGTAGGGAGCTCATTCCTTTATGCAAACTCACCCTGACCCATCTAGTCATTGTGTGTCAATATAAAGAATTATCATCTCATCTGCTAAAAATAGAGATACTGTTGTGGATAAGGTTATCTACACCACAAAAGACACTATTCATTTGTAGCGCTAGATTCACACCAGTGGTTAAATTAAAAGACATTAATATAAATTAATGGAAAAGCAGGTTAAAGGGGATTACAAAATAGGATTTGGCTGAGAAATATTGCTTTTCTGCACTATCATCTGTGGCACTGCCTACAAAGAGTGTTACAACTTCAGAGGGTACAAGATGACACCTTGAGCTCATACTTGGCAGATAATCAGAATTTCCATGCAAACAATGCCTGCACAATTCTATACATATACATAAGTGCTCAATAGGATAATTTTTTCCTTTATGCATTTTTTCACTTTCCAAAAGGCTTTCAAGTAAAAATTATAATATATTAACAGTGATGTATAAACCCAGCTCTGTAGTAAATCCTTTTTAAGCACACAAGTTACAAAAGTGGATATGGTCTAATATTCATTAAATACCATCTGTATTATGTATTTCCCTTCTTTTTAATCACTTTACAGAAATACACATACAGTCTGACATTTTGAAATGCCTCCTGACTTTAAAGAAAATCTGCCTAATTATCAATGTTTTATAGCTTCTTCCTTGCTATCAACAACTATTTTAGTAGTCAAACTAAAGCAGCAATTCTTGTGAATATTTACACACAGCATTTTAGTACTTCTGCATATTCTTACTAGACCCTACAGCATTATAGTTCACTCTGATGAGCCTCTTAAACAGGGTTTTGATGAAAAAGACCTATAACTTTGCATAACATGCTCTACAAAAAAAGGAACTGGATACTCCCAGCATGCACACAAAATTAATATTCAGTCTAAATGTTTACAAATACGAACCTTAAACAAATACAGTACATTAGAATTGAGTTTACCTCACTTTCTTTGCCACTAATTCATTCTCACCACAAACCAGAACATTTATATGATACAGTTCTACTCAGAAAAAGAAGGTGAACTTGCTGAATGAAACATTGCTAGTTTAATGTTTTCTTTTTTTCTGCAACCTTAGAGCCAACCTTTTTCCTTTTTCATCTGCTCTTAATTTTGAGACCAACAAAATCTCTCTGCTCTTAAATTTGAGACCAACAGAGCCACCGTCAGCTTATCAACTGTCAAATATTTTTAATTATTATTAAAAGATGTTTTTCTAGCCTATTATTTTCTCCAGTTTCTTCACACATCAGATATTATTGTTACAGTTTTATACACGTGCTAAAATACTAAATGACAAATCATGTACCAGAGTTCAAAATCTAATGTAAAGGGACAAATATATGTGTATAATTTCGATAATTCATACAGTTGATGTATATAGTATATATAGCTTTTGCATTAGCAGATATCATATATACTGACACTTTTGTGATTACCGTAATACATTAATTATGAGCTACTGTTGCTAAACGTATAATATTAATTTCTTGCAGTATAATGAAAGAATAGAAATTTAAATGGAAATCTGAAGATATAGTGGAATGTTTTGTCACTTTGAAGGATCTTCAGGACCAAACATCCCATATGGCAATTTTATCTGAGGTTGATGACCAGTTCCATTTGTCATCTCCTACAAGCTGATTCCATCTTTTTTTATTGTTTTGAATCACCAGATGGCACTTCTCCCTGCTGTGAAGACTTACCATCTGAGCATGTAGGAGTTAGATCTGGGACAAACATTTCCAGCAGAACAGAGATGCTGTATAGATGAGATCCTTATCAGTAAAGAAGCGCTTGTCTTGTTTCAATCACTCTCTTTAACTGAAAATATTCTTTCTCAAATTAGTTGCTGTAGACAAGCTATGTCTACAGAAGTGGGAAGAAAAAAGTATTAAATGCACACACACTTTTGCCAACACATATGCACTGCCCAGGGACATTTTTAACAGCATTCTTTCACATTCTCCACAACACTATATTTAAAGCTGCACTTCTAGCTTGAATAAAATAATATTGACAAAACAAAATAAAACTGTGTTGAAAAGTTTGTCCATTTCTAAGCAGCATTGTAATTTTGCTGCTACTATTCTGGTTCTCTCCCTTGTTTCCATGTGCAATCCACAGGAAGAAGAAAAAAATCAGAAAAGTATGCAGTCATGGCAAGAGCTCTCAGTGAAGTACAACCACGATTCATTATCATCACATCCTAATGGAATATCTCAGTGGAAACACCATAAAGCAATGTTTAAACATCATGCAGAAATTGTTTTATAATGTCTGCAACTACACTGTACACACATCGTTCACTCTCCTGCTTTCCTTTGTTATGTGGGTCAAGCACAGCGCTTTCTTTTCTCATGAAAAGTCATTTGTTCAAGGACACTACCTTTATGGAAGTACTTGGGGACCTCTCTACTATTGCCTTGTAGGAGTACCTTTCTGTTATCTCCTGGTTTTGCTAACAGTCAAGAGAATATTTTTAGTGTTGGAGAGATTAAATACATCAGTTCTACACGAGAGTGGGCCTTTGCGAATATACACTGGAGTCTCAGTCATTGGTGAAAAACAAAATATTACTTTTTTTTTGATCTCCCAACTATTTTATTTTTAGAAACAATTTATGAATAATATTTCATGTAGACTTATTGAGAATTATATCACAAGCAAATACAAATGAAAAAAATATAAGAAAGTTATAACATATCCATTGGAAATGTTTGAGGACTCCATTAAGGAGTTTTGTCTTTTTTTTCTTTAAAGTTTGACCCACTTAAGTCCACAGCCTTACAATGATAAGCCCCTACAGTGCTTCTGATGTCAGAAGAGTTGTGAAGATGACAGCCAAAACTCTGGCCTCTAAGCCAACAGCCTACTCTAGTGAAATCAAAGACAGTTTTAAACTTCAGCTCAGCAAACAAAGATTTAAACCTTTAAGCTTTGATAACAGGGATGACAAAAACAGCACCAAAATCACCAGGTTATCTCCATGAAATAAACTCAGCAAACTTTTCTCTGGAATTATGTATAATCAGCCATTCTAAAACTGCAAGTGGACTAGCTGTTTTCAAAACCTGAAGATTTTAGAGGTGTTGTTATAAAGAAAAAGAACTGAATTGGAAATTACTTTTGAGTTGATTCTAAGGAATGCAGTAATTTTTAAGTGGCTATATCTGAAAGGAGGCATAGGATACTGAATTCTGACATTGCAAAGGACTGAAACAGAGTTACTTGTGTCAGCAAAATACACCCCCGTGCTGTTTGCTTTAAAGCAACCCCTCATCCTTTATTACAAAAATCTCTGGTGTTGCAGAAGAGCTATCTGTGTAAGTGCTCAGCAAGGATAAATAACCTTCATTGCGTCACTTGGTTTCATGCAGGGGGATTATGTTATTGCTTCCCTCCCAAATCCTTATGAAAATAAGATGTTTACCAGGAAGACTTGTCTTGTAGGTAAAATTGATGTTGCATTTATAAATTACATGTTACACCAGAACATATGGCATTAATTCTTCTGATCTGACCCGAGCTACACTGAGCTGCACTTTAAGTTTCTCTTTAGAAGGCTCATCTTTGAAGTCTTTATTTCCTCAGAACTTTTGGCAATGTATATGAACAAATCAATAGAGTTTGGCAAGACTAGGAATTGTAACCATTCAGCTGTTAATCCTTGCTAAAACTTTTTTAGGACTAGACAGAGTATAAGAATATTTCTCCTTTAAAGTTCTTCACACTCTTTCGTCAATACATGTTAGATAATCATTAAAAAGCCAACAGCAAATATTGTGCAACATGCTCTGGTGCACTGACTTGTCTTGCATTTAATTAGTCAATTAGTTTTGCATGGATTACCACAGTAATCTGAAACTACCTATTGCTACTAAATAAAGCTAAAGGAAATAGAAAAACAGCACATTACCTGGCAGAGAGCTGCTGTCCAAGACAATAATCGGAACTTGAGAGACACAGAGCCTTTGCTTAGTTTGAACATTTAAAGACTCTTTGGAGACCTGATTGGCTGATTATCACACATGATGTTTGGACAGTTTATTTTGTGTGACCAATTGTCAAACCAACAAGCATCTCAAATTACTGAAGTGCAAGAGGTTATGGAGAAGCTCAGCATTCAGAACACAATCCCACAGAAGGGTATCCTTGGTTTATGAACATTAGATCAACTATTTGTGGTTTCTTTCACAGCTGCTTTGTCTGACATGCAGGATTTTTCCTTATCATTCTGTGTTCACTTTCAAAATTTTATTTAGATGCTGTAGCCTTTAAAATAAGTGCTAACATCTGGGGACACCTGAACATAGTTTGTGTCTAATGCTCTAGGAATTCAGCATGTATGGTGAGGCTGGTTGGGAAACTGCCTTTCATAACATACACTAAGTTAAGATCAACATTAATATTATTTCATTCAATGAAAAAAAGTATAATAAAAATGCTCTAAAGATCATCAGTAGAAGCTTAAAATGAAAATTAGAGGCACTTACTGTGACTAACATGTTGCAAAAGGCCAATTTTTTTCTCATTTGGACAAAATTGTCCAGCAATTAGCCATAAATGTGCAATTAACTTAGATGTTTTTAGACTGCTCAATTAACAGTCAAAGCATAAAATATTACATAACGCTTTTTAGAGCAATTAGAAACTTTGTATTAATAAGCAATGCAAGCCATGACAATATTTAAAAAGCTGTGTTTTGCTGGAGATAATGAAGAATTTGCTCCAGAGCTCCAAAAATTATTTTCCATTATTTCTTCAATTTTACAAAAACTCACTACTTTTGTATAGAAAAAAAAAAAAAAAAAAGAATAATCTGCAAAACTGATGATAGAATAAATACATACTTAGAAGGTAGGTTGCACCTAACACCAGATCATCCCTTCACTCAAAAATTCTGAGCAGAATTCTTTTCAAAGTTCCCATCAAGTCTTTTTTTTTTTTTTTAATTGCAAAAATGACCTTAACTATATTGCTGGAAAACCAAGCAATGAGGTGTGTTTGTCCTCACAACTGTTATTTTTTATCAGTCTCAGACACCATACTTGCCTTGACCCCAAAAATGCTGGAAAGTATTGCCTAGCCAAAAGAAACAGAAAAACATTGTGATGACTCAGGCTGGAAAAAAAATTAAAACTTTCTCTTGTCCTAGATATTCACTAAGCAACTGATATTAAAGCCTCAAAGCTCTTAGAAGCGCTTTGTTTGGGATTTTCAGGCAGTCTCCAGGATAGATTTTACAGGCAAACTGCTGGTACTTTCACTGCCCACCACTTTGAATGTTCACAGGTAAGAAAGAAACTCTCGGAATTTTGTAATTTATCTGAAAATAATGATGCTAATGATGACCTGCATTTTTAAGACCCATGGCAGTCTCACATGAAAAGTGAGACAAGGTCTAGAATTACTGGAAGCTAACCCAATATGAGACTTGCTTAAAGACCAACCTAATCATTCGGAAGTATTATCATTTAATTGATCTCTGTATTGTCTAAAACTTTAATTTTAATCTGAAACAGTTCTTCTGAGAATGATGAAATATACTGGAGATAACTCATGGCAGTGATAGGTGAGCCTCTACTGCCAAACTGTGAGGAGAATACTTGCAAGGGGTGTTCATCTCAGCAGAGGACAACAGCAGGAAGGGAACGTTTTTGCTGACACAAGCACACAAGAAGAGGACAACAAAGGAAGTAAACATGGGTTGCTGAACTCTGACAAAGACCTTGCAGTGGCAACAATACCACATTTCCTATTATGGGGGAGAAGTAGGAAGGGAGGCATTGTTATTGCTGGACACCATCTGTTACATTTTGACAACTTGTGTTTAGTCCCGGCTACAGCTTCTCACTTGTGTCAGCAAAGCTGCTCTCCCCCACTGTGCCCTTCGGTGGCAGGCCCTTCCTTCCACAGGATCCCCATCCCACCCCATGCAGGGGAAGAGAAAATCACCTCTGGCCCCGAGATTTCTGCATCCATGAGAAACAGCCACAGAAAGAGGGATTAACAGTGGGTACCACTGCGATGTCTCTAGGGATGCTGACTGCATAGTCCACATGAGCGAGCACAACACAGCACCAACTTGGTGTCACAGTGGGGAGCACAGCTGCCTTTTGTTCATCCACTTCAGAGAGCAATGAGGACTAAAATCTGTGCCTATCCCATGGCTGAGCTTCTAAATTCAGGGAACTGAGCATGAGGTAGAAGGTCAGAACTAACACTGAAGTGTACTTCTAAGCAACAGAGCTAACTGGCATGGCAGGCAGCTGCCAGCTTGAACTTGACAGAAACAAAAGTTAATACGGTCTTGGACCATTGTCTGTAAAAACATATCAATACCAAGAGGGCTATTACTCAACTCACCATATGAGACTGTGGCTGGCAGTGTATTTTGTGAATAGTAATGACAGTGGAGTTTTACATATAATACAAATCATGCTACCTGAGAGCTCCTATGAGAAAGGGTTCCTAGAACTTGCTCATTTATTGCACCTTGCTGCCCCCTTACACATATTAGATATAACTATTAGATGTAACTATTATTAGACGTATGTAACTATTATTAGATGTAATATGGGACATATTAGATGTAACTATTCCTCCCTGGAAGAGAGACAGACACCAGAAGGAGACTGAGAATTTCTTTCAGGATCGTAAGATTAAACTGTTAAAATTGAAATAAAGTCAGCATAACCATTTAGTCTGAATGCTGATCTGAACTGCAGCTCAGGTATTCTACACACTAACATCTGTTTCAATAAGTCTTTTCATTAATAGACACTTGAAAAGAAATACTCTTTGCTGCATATAGTTGAGTGATACCGTTAATATTGCAGCACAGTTTTTCCTTCCATCTCAATCCAAGTCTTATTAAAAGAATGTTCTATGTTAGCAGTGGCAATAATACCTAAAGCTAAATAGCAGTTCATTCTAATAATGGAGGTTTGGTCGCAAACTTCCTTTTGTTGTGAATTTTTTTTTTTTTTTAAAACTCCCTGCAAGACCTCAGGTATTGGGTGATAATCTTCTTTTCTACTACTAGTATATACTCTAGATTTACACATTTTAGAGAAGATTTAAGCTTGTAATACAGATCTGCAAGATATTCTCTGACTTACACATGATTTATGACTTTTTCTCATTTAAGGGAGTGATTCAGCACAACCATATTTTGACATTAAGAGTGCTGACATCTGCATGTTGTCTAGGTACACAGGTTTCACTTATAATCAGTGGGTAGAAATGAAGTTCTGGGAGATCTTTCACTGACCTGTTTTAGACATCTAAGCTATAATGAAATGATACATGGCCTACAAGTGCCTATATCGCTCCGTTTACGTCTGGAAAAGCTGCTCAATTATAGATGCATATGCTATTGAACTCTGTGTTTGGATGAACCCAGCCCTATATAGTCGTAAAACAGTTTCTTTGTATTGCATTGGACTGAAAATAATAGCCCTGTCCCTTCTTCCAGTTCAATGCTTTTAAATCTTAAGTGTTTTGGGGAAGATAGGACAAGGGTTATCCTGCTAGCTTATTTAGCTCTTACAAAATAAGAAAGTGAAAAATGTATGCTCTAGATTCTAAAAATGTTCTTTCCATCTTGTTTGAAACATATCCACAGCTTAACAGCATAATGTTGAAATCTGAAATTTTGCAATCTTTTCTGAACTGTTGAGAAAAAGATGTCCAGTTTAGCTGAGTATTGAGTGTCTGAAAAGCATGTGCTGCAATACCCATATTTTGTCTCTGTGTTTGTAAAAATGCAACTCAGGACTGTTGCATCACAAACATTCTTGTGGTTATCACATCTTCATGGAAGAAAATTTATGGAAGGTGCAGACAAACTATCTTGTGCTTTACATACCACAGACAACTATCTTTTTTGAAAGTAAATCTTCAAGTCTAATGCAAAAAAGCATAAGAAAGAAAATCACTGCCATGTTAAACAAAAAAATGACAAATTTCATATGTGCAATTAAAATTGAGAATTTACTCAAATAAGTCACTGATAAACCACTCAATTAAAACTTGAAACAATGCTCATTGCCTTGCAGAACACAGAGGACAGTTTACCTTACATAAAGGCTGGACTCTTGCCCAGAGCCACAGAATTGGAGAGGCATCATTTTAGAGCCAATTTGTGATGCACTGGTTAAATTGCTAACAAGACATTAATTTTTATAATGCATAAATACTTTGTCTCGTATTTTTATGGAATTTTGTGAGATAGTATTTCATAATATCTGAATATGTGACATTCTACAATTCTATAAAAGTACCTGGTATTAAATACAATTTCCTCTGAATCAGGAATAGAGGCAGCAGAATATATTTTATTCAGGCAACAAAATAGCTAGGGTTGTCTCTGATGATGTAGGTACCGAATATGCATCAAGGACTGCTCAAAACTTAACAAAAGAAACAATAACTGTTTGCCCAAAATAATGCCAAGTCTTTTTGAATAAGCTCAAGAATTCCACAGCAGATCCATTTGCAGGAAAAAAGTAAAAAGGCAACATTAATTTAAAAACTACACTCTGTGAATTATTTTAAAAGTGTTATCATGCAGCCTGAATTTTTTTTGGCTTAGATAACTGCCGATACACAAGGGCTTAAGTAATAAGATATGCCCTAGGGTGTGACAGTACACAAGTTTGAGTGTGTTAGGTAAGAAGGAAATACAAATCTGAAAGGTATGTTGCATGTCACATTGCCCAACATTGCTTCTTGTCTGTTTCTGTGTAAGCATTCTTCTTCAGTGCATAGACTCAAGGAAATTAGGGAGTGAATGGAGAAAACCATCAGGAGCCATGAATGGAGAACGGCAGGACAAGACCGGCTGCACCTGGGCTAAGTGAAACACAGCTTTTTTTTTCTCATCTCCAAAATGGCAGTAACTCCCACCACCCTTGAGAATGAGCCAGACACACTGATGGGGTAAAAACCACCTGTGCACAAGTCACAAACACCGAGGTTAAAGAGAAATATCAGAAGTTTCCTTCTTCCTAAGCAGCACATTTACTCTCCCTGCAATGGGTCTGTAATGAAAGCAAGCTCCCCCACCAGTCCCTCAGTCTGCCAGCCCTCTCCAGTCTGCCAGCCCTCTCACCCACTGCCCTCCCTCCACTCTTCCTCTCTAGTCCCCCCTCTGAACTTCACCCAGATGTCTCACCCCTCCTTGCTCTAACAGCTCAAGTAACTCAAAAAACATGCCAGCATACAAAGTCCAAGGTAAGGAAAAACTACTCCACAAATGACTTACAGTGTCTTCATCACAAAATTGGTATTTTCAGTTTTCCCTGCTTTCTTGATTTCCCTTCAGTTGTCCTCACTATCTTGCATTTAAATGTATCTAAATTAATGCATAAATAATCATACAAAAAATAAATGAATGCAATACTTTAAAAGTAAGTTTTAAGGCCACTCTATCAAGGCAGAGTTTAGCTGTGATTATGTGAATATCACTTTCTGCCTTAAATAAAGAAGTATACACTCCGCCATGAACATTCTTACTTTTTTAAAAACAGCTCATGAAGATCAAATATGTTTGTCATTAATACACGGTGGTAATTTTTCTCCTTTTCTCATATGTTTCTTAGATGTTTATACCAAATCCATGTCTTTGTTTTTTATAAATTATTTGTGAGTAAGTGTATTTTTAGGGTAGAAAATCTTTTTCTAGTCAGATCAGATAATGTATGTGAGGTTAATTTACTGGAACTGAGTGTGTACATGAGACTGTGTATTAGAAACCAAAGGGTGTTTTTCAGAGGGGAGAGGATGCTATGAGGACATTCCAAAATACAAGTGAAAAGAATAATGAGCTTGAATGCAATGGTACTACTGCCTTTACTAGCATCTTAATTTTTAATGGTATACATCTTGTGAAAGGCTGTAACTATTAACTTAGCAATCTTTGTCATTGCACAATTACAATGTTAAGCAAAAACTACTTGTTTCTCACCTGTAAGAAAATGCAAGATGTTCTCCAGCTTGAAAGTTTATGATTTATGTACAGGTAAAAAGTTGCTAAATATGTGTTACATGTGTTGGAGGTACACAGCTTTTCATATGAATTTGGATCATGTTTAAGAGAAACATTTGAAACAAGTAAGCAGTAAGTGCAGATGTATGCTACAGTGGGAAAATGACAGTTGTACTTGGGTATGTATTACTTAAACAGAAAAGCATAATGATAAAAATATTCAGCAATTGATGAAGAAACTTTGTTTAAAGACAAGAAGGAAATACAATCCAAAGTAATTAAAGGGCATAGTATAATGTATTTCTACTTTGCATTGAAGGGCAGCTATGCTGGCAGAAGTTTTCACCCCTGAGGGATCAGCTCTTGACTGTAGCATCTACAGGGCTGAAGCAGGGCTCTTTTTACAGGTAGAAATCCACACAAATCCTGCCAACTGAGGCTCCTCAGGAGACAGACACAATTTATGCAACTCCCAGCAGGTCTGAATACTGCAAAAACAGCACCTTTCCCTTCCAGCTCACTTTTCTTTGTTACTCTGGACTAATCACTTTCTTCCAAGTCACCCTGAGTATGTACATTTGAGACAAATACAACATTTCTAGCTGCCACAGGTGAAAGATGCAGATTAATATACAGTTTCACTGTAGCTCTACAGCAGCAGGTTATTTTAGAGATGCTTACCTTAGTAGTAATACAAACACCTCTCAAAGGCCAGCCCAATGTCCACAAAAGAACTGCTCAATCTATTATACTTATGCTGTTGCATTTTAGGATTGAAATTAAAGCCAGTGCTTTGACAGCCTCTGCTTTGAGGCACAGTGGGCTTTTTAGGTAGCTCGTGCTGCTATGCCTTTCCTCAAAAGCAGGGAAGTGCATTGTTGGACTACCTGAAGATTAAAGCCTGACAGTTTATACCATGTACCGTTCCTTCCTTCTTCCTCTACCTTCCAGAACTTGTGTCTTTTCACTGCTGTCACCAGCCTTCCTACTACTGCTTAAAGAATCATTACAACACCCTCTGGATATCATCAGTTCTCTTAAGGAGGAAAAAAATAATTAAAAAGCATCTTGGATATGATCTTCTGTCTTTACGACAGGAGTCTCTCATGGTTCCTGTTTGCAGCAGAAAGCAGGCAGCCCATTTCTGTCCTCAGCAGGGCCCAGATAAACAGTTCTACCAAATGAAGAAACAAACAGGGATTCCCTCTGTCAAGGTCACAGAAGCAGAAGAAAATGTGCCTGGGAGCATGAGTTCAACCTAATATAAAAGGTTCTGTGCTCAGTGGGGTTTGGTTAAATAAATCAGGTCCAAACTTTTAGGAGCACAAACACAAACCATTCCCTTCTCAATGGGGTAATAGAAACAAACACACCAAGTTAATGAACGCAGCAGGGATTGACCAAACAGTTCAAACTCCCCTTTGGAGCAGTGCGAATAGCTGTGAAGCAAACAACCTTAGCCACTTGGCACAGGAAAACAGAACAGGCTCTGCTTTGGTTGGATGACTAAAAACTTCCTTGATTACAGAAGTCCTTCATTCTAAAATGAGGGGCTAAATTTACTATTAAATGCTGACTAAAGAATCATCCATTCTGTTCTGACAGTTCACATGCCAAGTCAAAGTACTGGCACTGAAATGCCTCCTCCAAGCAATTGATTCTGTTGTTTTCATAGCTGGTCAAAATTCTGCATCTCCTCACAGTCCTGTACTGCCAACATTACCCATCAGTACTTCTTCTATGCACCTGGTCATAGAAGTGTTCCAAATAGGTCAAAAGGATCATAAGGAAAATACATATACATGTATATATGGTATTTATGGCTGCTAACTACATACTGTAAATGCCATACTGCAACATTTGAACTTCCCAAAACAGCAAAGCAATAAACAGGCACTCTTCCAGGGCTTTCTTCATTTCCCCATTTCACCTCCTAGTGTGCACCATATAGCATATTTCTTCTTATTTTCACATCACTTTGTGTATTTGTATATATACATACAATTATACTATTAGAAAACTATCTACTCACATATATTCAGCTGCCATATTGAGAAGTAAATACTTCCTTGAGACTACACCAGAATGCAAGATTCTCTGCATATAGAACAGCTATAACTGCTGTTCAAAGTACTTATAGAACAGGCTGTTCAATTTACAGTTATAACTTCTGGTTTCATCCAGTACATGTTCCTTAGTAGAGGGGATTGATTTAAAAGTAGGATTTAAGCTTCCGTTATTAAGAGATAACAACCTACTTACCCAGCATCCAGTAACACAGAAATTTGAGATCCTAATTTAAGTGGTTAATTTAGGTATCACAAGAGTATAGTCCTGCATACAAAAATAGTTGTATTTATACATCTGAGATAAAACTGGTGAATGGGGGGAAAGTAAAAAAAAACAATAAGGAAGCACTTTGTAACTACCTTATTAACGCTAAAAACATATCCTGGATACTTAATAAAACATATCATTCAGTGCAATTAAACTATCAATCTAAGTATAATAATTCCATAGTAGGCTTGGAGATGAATACTACAATAGCTTTGCTAATTTTTCAGGAAATAGATACAAGAAAAAAAATCATAGCTAAAATAAGTCACCATTTCAAGGATACAATATTTCAGCAATGCTGAAGTGTATCCAGGAGTGCAAGCTCATTACCCAATTAAGCAACAACATCTTGTTTCATTAACACCTGTCTCTGCTATTCCATTCAGAAGAAGAATCTATTTTAATTGCGGAAAGGACAGGCTTTTGTATGCTATTACAATACTATTCACCAATAACAAAAACCTTGCTATGGCCTACAATTAGGATAAAGAAATCATAAAGGCAAAGGCCAATATTCCTTCTATTCCTTTCTCAAAAAAAGTTAAAAAAACAGAGGAGAACTAAAACTCACTCTGACTAAAAATATGACATGTCATTCCATTTCTGCTAGGTTGAAGATATCTGCCACTTTGATATTCCCCAAAACAATATTCCCCCAGGTTAAGGCGTCTCTCCCACCCACTCTGTTTTCACCTTCTACATGTGTCATTTTTCCAAGGCTACATTTCTTCTGTGCCCTAATAATGACATCTGAAAAGCAGAATTAAAAACCAGAAGGATAAAGAACGTAAACATTTGTAACTCTAAATATAAAAATAGCATGGTAAAACATCAATACTGGTTACTATGGAGAAGCATCATCTATGCCATATAAAAGCTCTGCTACAAGTGACAACTGCCTCTGACCGTTTCCACTTTTAGTGAGGCAAACCCAGCATTCCAGTAGGATGACCAGAGCAGAATATTAATTTGCTACTTTATCTTGAAGTTTTTTATTCTAATAGATGGGGAGAAGGACAAAGTTCTCACCAAAATAAAGATGGGAATGGCAGAGAAGGTGGGCACATTAAAGCATTTATTTGGAAATAGAGAAATCATTTTGGTAATCATTATGAGAAATAATTTCCATTTAACCTAATCAGGCAAGTCAGAGGACCAGAAGACTAATTAACGGCATTTTAAGAAGCAGTCAAAAGAGTCTCTTCAGCCATCACTTGGTATAAACCACGAGTAGAACTGCACCAGAGGAAGGGAGCTCAAGCCTGGACCTGGAGTCACAGAAAGAGAGGAAATGCCAAACAAGCAACACTGACATATTAACTGCCAGAGAAAATACCCCTGTGCTTTTCGGTGTCACTTAAAAATGCCCTTCCTGGATTTCTCTACCTCATGTGAGCTTGGTCCTTACACTCATTAGATTTGCTTATAAACCATTTCCATTACTCTAACAGAGCTAAAACTGAAACAGACCACAGGCCATGCATGGCATTCATAATATTCTAGTGTTGTTATGTATGAATGAGGAAATAAACTAAATTGAAATAATGCACCCCTATTTCCAGCACAACTATGCCAAAACATCTCTTTTTGAAAAACTACATTTAAAAAAAAGAGAAAAAACCCTACCTTATGCCTCTAGCCAACACAATTATACCTGCACAAGAATAAGAAAACAGGTTCTCTTTTTTTCTTATTCACAAATATAAAGCATACTATCTGTTTTGTAAATACAGGCTATTATGGCATATTCTTTTCTACCTATTTTGTTTATATAACCCCAAGGTCAAAAAATACAAAAGCCTTTTACACTCCTTGCTAAAATATGTTGTTGTGGTTTCTAATCATGTGCTATTGAGTCTCCTGATTTGCTTTTTGTAGTGCTGGTGAGAAGGAAAAGAGGCTGCCTAATGGAAGATAAGGAGTTAGGATCCCTGTGTGATAAAATGACTGAAGATCTTACAAATTCCTCAGAGCAGAAAGGAATCCTTTAGTTTAATGTTATGGACAAATTATTATAAAGATGTACATTTTAAAAAGGGGTTGGTAATATGATGATAGGCCCATTGCCTTCTTCAGCTTCCAGCACCAATTTCCTTCCATAGTTCTATTCTCTCCACCTGCTCCCAGATGCAACATCCTTGCTCAGCCTGCTTCAGTCTTTGTCCTAGGCACATTTTCTTCTGTCTTTGAAACCAGTCTTCTGCTCCAGTTTGCAGTATAGATCTCACCAATTTTTACTTCTAACATCAGCAGGAGGCACTACTGAGAACACAGGGTCCAGTATCCAGATTCAGACACAAATCCATCCCAGGCAGAGCATGCAAAAACAATTAAATTCTAGGAAAGATCTGTTCAGTGGAAAGTACACTCAGCAAAGACAGGATTGTCAATGAATTTAGCACACAAAATTCCAATTGTTAAGAAATCAGACACCTACATTACCAAGGGGACTTTATTTGCATCATGAAGTTGTTCTTTTTTCCTTTCTTTTGTGAACCTGCCCTGAGGGCCATATTAAGAATGCAAACTATAGGAGCTCAATTTACTAAAGACAACTCCTATGGCATTTTAATTCAATAGCACAGGTAACTGTTGAAACATCCCACATTTTCAGGTTTCCAATTTCTATCTCTCAATAAGGTCAGCAGAGAAAAGCAGCTATGTCTCTCAGAAGCCAAACTGTTATAGCTGGTAGTTTGAGCACAGTGTTGTATCACTTCAAAAATTCTCATCTTCACTGCCAAATATTTATATTTTTATCCCAGAGATTTGAAAAGAATACCACAGAGCACCTAATTTCTAATGTTAAAAAAACCACTCTAATACAATAATTTCAAAAGCAAATGCTGGAAGTGAGCACACTTGTCTATCTGAAATACTAATCAAATACATTGCAGTAGGAAAAAGCTTTGTTTAAAAAAATCAAATTTACATTTTGAATATATGCTTCCACCATTTTTCTCAGCACAGAAATGAGGAGTTCTTTTTGGTTTGTTTCTTCATATGTTTTTCGTAATTAAAAATAAATACCCGTTCTCAGTATTTCTTGATTTCAGAACACAAGCACTGAAAAGTACAGTTCTGAAGGTGACATGATGAGGTTGAAACTCACACAAAAGACAGATTTCATCTTATTTTGTCTCTTTTTTGTTTGTACCATAGTCTCCAAGTCTGTCTACATGCTGAGTGGCAAGTGTAAATGTTTAAACCTTAATCAATCTATTTATATTATTAAAAAAAAAAAAAAATCTATCTTTGGGGATGACATACTGCTGTTTTGTGAGATTTTACTAACTGCTGTGAGTAAAACTGTAAAAGGTATGGAAGAGTCAACGTACCTCATTGCACTGTCATTACCACCACTGCAGCGACAGCAAGTGCTAAAGTCCTTTGATTCCAAACACATTTGAACACCATTACAACTCTCTGTTGTGTGTGCTATCCCAAGGTGCCAAACTTGGGAGTGTTGCCAACAGTTTGCTAATCCCGAGGCCACAGGACAGAAGGGCAATGCACAATGGTCGTGCCTGAAGCTGCAGCAGGAGTCTGCTGGCAGGTGTGGGAAGATGAGCTACTCTGAACGACCAGAACTTTTCAAACATATAAATAAGAAAAGCTATAAAATACAGTTGGTCTGAGTTGTCTTCTGTGTAATATTCTGAATGTCCCCACAGCACCCTGATCATCACCTACACCTGAGTCTTCCACTAGAAAACCCTAAAGACAGATAACAGTGAAATAACTACCAAGCTTGCTGTCAAAACAACTGTAAAGCATTCATTTGGGGGATACAAATACTCACACTGAACGAAAACAAACACTGTTTAAACAATCTTGCATGTTTGGGCAACTGCAGTCTGCAGAGTTTTGTGCTTTCACTGTTTTTTTGTGGTTTGACACTGTCTTTAACTTTCATAATAACCATATGAAAAGAATGTCAAATCCACCTATTCTCAAATATTCCAACTTCTACAATGTTAAGGCATCCTGTGGTTTGTCGACAAGTGACTCAAAAATACGTTTCCTACAGTCTAAAGTTCTTAGCCAATTTTATATGACTTATGCTATTTTTCAAAGCACTGCTTTCTTGTTGGGTGGAACTGAAATACATTTAATAATCATGACACCAAGTTGAAAGAAAATTCATTAGCTCTAAATAAAAAAAAAAAAATACTGGCTTAAGTTTGTTCTCTAGTGCTTCCTGCTTTTATGAATTAACGTTAATTCCATTTCTTCAGATCGTAAGTTTTACAACTACAAAGGAAGAGAGTATATTGTTATAAGGGTCAACTATTTTCCATTATTTTCCGCCTTCATTTTCAGGAACCTTTTAAAGTGGCCTAGTCATGTTCATATCCTTTTGAAAATGTTTCTTCATTTTTACCAGCAAATGCTCTTCATGGAAACCTCTGATGGCAAACTATAAGTGTCATGAAACAGAAAAGCACTATGTCCCAAAAATAAAATATTTGCATGGAACTGGAAGCTTGACCTTGAAAAAGTATAAATAAAGGAACTACTTAAAGACAACATATATGCTAAAACTAAGATCAACAAAAGGAGATGATGATGATGATGATGAATCTGCTAAAACTAAGATCAACAAAAGAAGCCGATGATGATGAATCTGCCCTCTTACCACCACCTCCCTCCATCTCTCCAAAACAAGTATTATGAATTAAAAAGCTTAAGATTACAAAGACAAAAACAGAGAGATAAAAACTGAGACTCTTTCTAGTTTGTCAGCCACTGTGACCCAGTTAGATGGTCCACTGCTCTTCAACAAGAATTTAAAATTATTTTGATTGCTTGACCATAAGACCAAGAGCTATGAAAAATATTAGATAGATTGTAAAGCCAAGTAGAACTCTGCAGTCAGTTTGTCCAACATCCTCTACGCCTTAAGCCATGGAATATTGTCTCCTTTCTCCTATAGCCAAATTATTTTTGTTTGGACACTGCAAATTTTTCCTCAAATGTTCCAAGATTCACAATAAAATTACAAAAGTTGGCCCAAGAGATCACAAATACATGCAAGTCAAGGAATGCAGGTCTGGACTGAGATGCATATGTGGGACTCAGCCAGTTTCTCATATTCATTTGACACATAAACCAGTTGGTCAATGACATCATATTTTCCTATCTAACCTCCTCCTTGGTCCTGTGCAAACATTATGCCATATATATATTACACAAACAGACATAGAAACTGGTAACGTTCTCTATCAATGATTTATAGCTATAACCTAACCATTTTAATAAAACTCAAAAGATAATTACATTTTTGCAATTATATCAACCTTGAAACATAAAACTAATTTAACAACACAGATTATTAGCATGGCCCAAGGACCTTCTTGATTCTCACATAAGAAAATTGACAGCTTTAATTCTGGCAAATGGTGTTAAGCAATACAACTAATCGAAAATTATATTCAGACACCATCCTTACTAAAGCAAACTCCTCCTCAAGAAAAATGCAGATCTTCAAAAGCATCACGTGATTCTGCAATGGGAAATAAAATTGGGTGAGGCATAGCTTCTTTCCTTGAAATAAAATGGGTCCAATAATAACTATATTTACTGGAAATAAAAGCACCTGCTCATCACAAAAAGAGGACAAGATAATTTACTTGAGAAACAAAGGATACCAAAGAGGATTTTTTTCTAAAATGAATAAAAAAGAAAAGCAATGAGTGCCAGAAGGAAAATATATAAAGAAATAGAAGTATGCTGTAGTGAAGCACACCCAAGAAAGAAGAGTAATGAAAGAAAAACATTTTTAAAAACATCAGCTCGTGATTCAAGAAGTGTTCTTTTCTCTCCCTTAACTTTCGCTCCCTAACAGCCATAAATTTGGGTTGCCTGAACATCTCCTGCCTCCATAAAACTTGGATTCTAGAACAAGAAGTCTGCCATAGCAAGAGCTGAGTGAGCCTAAATACACTATATACTACAGATAAATGACAGATGGAAGTAGGTTAAAGAGCTGGTAGGAAACGTTTTAAATACACTATTAAAGATATATCTATTAATAATGAAAATTACTGAAAAAGAATCCCTTCACTCCTCACTGCAGCTGCAGAACCAAAATATTAAACTACACTCTGGGGTTTTTTTTTTTATATTTCCCTTTGTAATATTTCAAAGTCTCCCCATTTACATGTAAAATACCTGTTCAGAACAGCGTATCAGTACACAACCCAAAGAATTTTCTTATATCTAAAATGTGTGAATTTGGTTTTCCACCATCCTTGAAGACCTTCCATGAAGACCACAGTTTGCATTTAGGCTATTCTACATCTCCATCATATAAATGAAATCAGGTTATCTTTGTTAACCACCATTATTTAAAGCTGCCATAAAATAAAATCCATAATGTCCAGCCACCCCTCTGCCTATTCAAAATGATCAGCTGTTTTGTTTTGAAGCCACTTACATTGTAAAAACTATGTTGCAAGCCAAGCTAGCTGGGCCCTTACAGATACATGGCGTTACAGTTCTGTAATGAATTGCACAAATAATAGAAACATCTGGAGTATAATTGCTTCTCTAAATTTTCCCATCAGGTAGAAGGAGTTCAGCACTCAGGCTCAAGTACAATATTCAAAATTAGCAGACAATAATGTAAGGAGAGAGGTGATTTAAAAAAAGAAGGGAATCACTTATGCAGTATTCCCATATTGGACATAAAAATATATACTACTTTTATTGAATTGTTTGTCAGTTTTCTCCTTCTTTTAAATATAAATCTACATCCCTCTTTCTCAATTACTAACTTCTCTGTCATGATTCATCCAGACAGAGCTAAGGCTCTTGAGCTGTTAGCTCAGTTGGTGTGCAGTTAGGTTTATGGCCCCATTCCTGCAATGGAAGCTGCAAGCACCTATTTCATTACCACTTGATCAGTAACTTGAGAGTCCCAGATGGGTGCCACTATGGAAACACGAGCGATTATTATGGAGACCAACGAAACAAGGATGGACAGCTTCATGAGGCATCTGCTTTCCTTAGTTTCGCTCCTTCTCCCAAAACAGCTTCTAACAACAATTTCAGTAAGACTCCTTTACTGACAGTGCAGGCTGGCACCAGAAACTCCAGGTATCCGCAAATGCTTTTCTGTTTTGTTTTGTTTTCCCGTCCACCTCACTGGAAACACAGTGGAGAACTTGTGTCAGTTTCATGACCCTGCAGGACTGAGAGGTAATGTGCTTTCCCAGGAGTACCAGGGGACACTCTGGTCTCTCAAAGGTGAACAGGGCAACCTCTCCTAAGACATACTGCCTTTTAGGGGCCACTTCAATAACGATGACCCCTGGACAATTGGTCCTCGCCAGCGAGAACCTTCAGACCATTCCCTTCAAGGTCTGTGCGCTAGCAGAGATCAAGTAAAGAGAATGATGAAGGACTGTTTTCCTGGCTCTGGTACTAGTTACACCAGGACCTCTGTACACAGCCCTTCACTAAAGCAAGCAGGGCTTCGAGATAATAATGCAAGAGCTGTGGGACTCGGAGCAACCCAAAGCACGGAAACTAGCGCTGCGGCTGGCACGGAGTTATAGTGGCTCCATCCAGATCCACCTCCCCAAGGTCACCTCGACCACAGAGCTTCTTGCAGGCCCGCGCCTGATGACGGCAAGCGCGGCGGCACGGTTTGCGCTCCGCCGCTCCCCGCCCACATCTCCCGGCCCGCGGCTCCGCTCGGGGTGGGCGCTGCCTCAGGGCGCGGTGCCGGGCTGGCCGCCCGCGGGGATGCGCGCAGCGGCGCGGGGGCGGGATCGCGCCTCGCTCCCCCCAGAGCTGCGGCCTCAGCCTGGCCCCGCCGCCCGCCTCCCTCCCTGCCCCGCTGTCAGAGCCGGCCGCCCGTGCGGCAGCGGGGCACGGCGGGGCGTGCGGCGTCCGCCTGCGCTGCCTGCTTTGGTACCGGGGGACGACAGCTGCGTCCCACGCGGCGTCTGTGTGTCAGTCCGTCCGTCCGTCCGTCCGTCCATCCGTCCGTCCATCCATCCGTCCATCCCTGCCTGGGAGGCGGCTCGTGTGTGTGTGTGACTGACAGTGCGGCGCGCACAGCGCGGGGGCAGCCAGCCGCTCCACGCAGCCCGCCGGGGCCACGCCGGCGCGCCGCGCCTGCGGCAGCCACTTCTCCGTCCCCCGGAGCCCTCCCCGGTGGGACAACCTCAGCGGCCTCGCTGCTCGTCCTCCTCCTCCTCCCTCCTGGCGGGTAGGTTACATTACCTGGTCTCTAGCTCGGACTGGATCTAATCCCGCGGCCGCCGCCGGCTCCTCTCCCGGCCGCGGGGGTGAGCGGGGGAATTAATTTATTTATTTTCCATGAGGTGTCCTCGGCAGCGGGGCAGCGGGGCAGCGGCGGGAGAGCCCGGGCCGGGCGGCAGGGAGGGAGGCCCGGGTGCTGCTGTCCCGGGGGTGCTGCCGGGGAGCGGCCGAGGCGCTTCAGCACCGGCGCGGGGGGGCGGGGGCTGCGGAGGAGACGCCTCCCGGGCTGCCCAACCCGGCTCCGCGGGGCTGGCGGGGGCGCGGCGCCCGGCCCGGGGACAAGGGGATGGAGCCAGCGCCAGCGCGGGAGGTGGGACAGGACGGGACGGGATGTACCGCGCCGCAGCGGGCTGGGGCGGGCGAGCAGCGCCGAACCCCCGCGCCCCCCGGGGCAAGGCGGGAGCGCTCCCCGCCCCGGGCTCCCCGCCCACCTGCCCGCCCCGCCGCGCCCGGAGCCCCTCGCTCGGCACAAGGGCACCGGGAGCTCCGCGTGTAGCGGGCTTCGCCTCGCTTCTCGCGGCGCACAACGTGTCCATACTCCCGTCCCATCCCGATCTCCTCCTCTTCAGGACTGAGGGTGCCATGTATTTCACGTTAAAGACAGTTTGCGCTCTCTGGTCCATCGAAAGGTTAAAAAACGGCGTATCAGTTTGCTCGTGTTAGGGGAAAAATAAACAGTAAATTAACAGAGTTCGTTTTGTGCTCAACGCAGGACCTTCGTCTTCTGAAAAAGGAACTGAATTTTAGCCAGTCAGCAATGAGTTGCTGATGAAAATTTTGGTCACCTCAGCATTTGCTGCCTTTTTGTCTCATTAAGAAAAAAAAAGTTATGAGAACTGTTTTGTACATACAATGAACATATTTATGAAAGTGACCTCTAAATTATCCAGAAGTTCTGTCCTTAAGGCTAAAATCCTGTAGGGAAAGAGATTAACATAATCATATAATTGCATAATTAATGCCTTTACCATCATGCCTATTCTCATGTAGAGGTTTTCTATTATGTGCAATACTTAAGTACTGTGAGGAGACTGGAGTAATTATAGTTGTTGACATTGTTTTGCGGAGCATACAAAAGGAAATGTAAATACATGTTTTTTAAAAAAACTTCATTGCATGCACTTTGTTAGAGCTTTATGAACAGGATCTTTACAGGCTTGTTAGGAGCTGAGACTGCCTGTGCATGGACAGGATGAGAGAACTTGGGCTGTAGCTGGGAGTATTCTAGTTTGCTGGTCTGCTAGTAAAGGAAGGAAAGACTTGAACTTGTGCAGTTTATTTTTGTCTGTTTATTTTCCATTAATAACATTTGAATCCCTTAGCTAGCATCAGCCACAATGAACAAAAAGTTTTGAAAAATAATCTGGCGCATATCACCCCTGAAAAAGCCAGCAGCATGAATGGTAATACCTATTACATTGAAGGATCCATCCACAGAAAACTGCTGTCTGAAACACAAATTAACAGAAATCAGGTTTCTTTGGCTTCTTTTCTTATGAATTGATTTGCTTTTATGTGAGAAGTGTTAGGAATTTTTCTGTGTTTTAAACCATAACCATTAAAGCAGAAGACACAGACCTGGAAATATCAGTAATGTAACATTTTAGCATTCCTTCATTCTTTAGGATGTTACTGTTATTATTTTTGTGTCATCCATTTCCAGGGCACGTTTTCCAGATTCAGGAGAGAATACTTTGTCACATGTTTGTAAATAGGCCAGGTCTCTACAGTCTCTAGGCAGATTCTGGCACTGTACTCATAAGGAACAGTAAGTAGTTCACTGGTAGAGACAGCAAACACTGTTCTTCCAGAAACAAACTGAACAGTGGAGTCAAGTTTGTGACATTGCACAAGCTAAGTAATATTTCAGTTACATCTGACTGCAGGGGCATTTTTAGGAACAAACATGGTGACTGCCAGGGCAGCTTGTGGAAGTCACAGTTGCATTAATTTAGGTAGCAATATCAGTCATCTCTTGTGCAAGTATGTGACAGGAGCCTGTTGCCAGCATCCTCACAGTCACAGTGTCTGTCCTGGCAGCAGGTAGCACTACAGGCTTTGGAAGACCAAGAACCCACAGGGGGCCCACTAAGCCAGTTGGAGGGAAGAAAAAAACACTAAGCCATGACTCTTGGGCATACAAAAAAAGAAAGCTTGGGTACTGATGCCCATGGTCAAACTCCTCTAGGGAGACCCACAATTATAAGGTTAAAAGTGTTGAAATTAGGATGAAATCTGATGTAAAATCTTTCGTAAAAAAGGCTGCTAGTGCTGAAATCAAAGTTGAATACTTGGCATTACAGCAGTCTAAAGCTGTCTTCCATATTCAAATGCTTTATGCCCTGAAGAAAATTGTAGGCCATATAGGACCTCAGACGGTTCCTGTAAAATGCAAAGCATGTCTACATTGCCCTTTGCAGTGAAGTAGTACAGTTTACCTGCTGCTTTATATAATGGTAGGAAAATAATTTTCAAAGGGAGCTGAAAAATAAATACATGAAGATAGAAATGATACCTGCTTTTCATTGCATATTTTTATTTCCACCACTGATATACCCTAACTAAAATAAATGTATATTCATAGAGATATAAAGATATTTTTTTTAATTTATAAATGTATATTGTATATTGTATACAATAAATTTTACACAGTTATAAACATGATAAGGTATATCACATACACAGTATTTGCTGTACTGTATAATACATGCTGCATGCTGCATGTAACATGGTGCTACATACAGTACAAGTTGATATATTCTGTGCTTATAAATTTGTATTTATAATTATATATTAATTGTATTAATATTATATTAACATCTATATAGAAATAGCAGATTATATTACCATATGTTGACTATTACAGGCATATACATCTTCTGTATATACATATGATCCTCAGCCAGCTTCTTTTAATACCTCTTTTTGGAACATCCTCTGTAGGAAAGGTGATCTTAATTGACTTACTGTTGCTATGTGCTTCATTGACTTTTAGGTTTTCCACTCCAAGGCAGAGTCAGAACATAAACTAGCTGCAGTTGTAGCAGTGTGTGATTCTGGCCTACAGTCTGCACAAGTTCAGATACACGTTGTTAAGTGCCTGCAGCCTGCTTGAAGTCACAAAAATCACCGTGAGCCCTCAGGCTGGAAGTTGATATATGAATTAATTTTTTATTCTGACTTTGATTGCAGCAGCATCATATTTTTAAAGTGAATACACTCCTCTGTGAGTTTCTGTAGAATGAAAGCTCTGGAGTAATTTGGTTCCCTGTTACAGATTGGAAAAGCCCTGTTGTAATTCTGCATCTTTGCAGTCTTGGTGCACCTTTGCTGTAGGAAGCACATTATTCAAAGTAAAAATGTTCATAGCTTCCTCTGAGGGTAAGAATTAAACATGTTTGACTGATAGCAATCAATAATTTCTGAACTTTCTTAAAGTGAACTTTAAGAAGCTACCAAAGGTTCAGGGCTCTGTGTGCATGTGTGTGTGTGTCTCTGTATGGAGGTGTGGCACTCTGTATTTTTCAGTGAACTAATCATTAAGAAGAAATTAAACCAACTTATCTATCATATGTGTATAAAAAGAGTCACTTCTCTGGTTGTTAATTTTGTGTCCGGTTGATAGATAGGTTTTTGTGAAGTTGCATGCCAAATGCTATCCTGTTATGGTTGTAACTGCTTGAGTTTTTTTAGTGATATTAACGTCAAAGATTTTTAAGTATTATTTTTCACTAGAGAAAAAGAAAATGCTACAAATGTTGAATACCTGATGGTATCTTCTGTAAGCCTCTCCACTAACTGTTTGGGTAAGTCCCCTATTGGAATAGTCCCTTTTCCCCACATGACACTTGTTACACAGTTTTAGCTGAACCCAGAGTTTTTAGCTGAACCCTAAGATCTTCTAAGCTTAGATGTCTCTGCTACATCACAGGTTATGTCTCTTTGTCACAGAGTATGAATCTAAAGGGTGCATGTTTACGATCATGTGTCGTTCTGGTCTATGTCAGATTACATTCTGATTATGTTCTATTTTTTCTGGACTGCTTTCGGTTCCATAAATACACAGCTCAAACTTCTCTCATGTCCATAAGCAGGCTGCTGTGATGGTCAATTCTTCTCATCTCCAAGTGATACACAGGATGATATAATGAATGTAATATTGGCAAATCATCTAGGCCACATTCTGTAACCTTTATATCAACAGCTAATAATTGTCCACCTTCATTCATACAAACAGATAACTCTGTCACTAGAATAAAATTTATTCCTAGTCCTGTTTGTGAAAGAGATGCATGTACTTCAGGTTTTGTGATAAAATTCATATACATATGATTAGAATATAGAGTTCTATGATAATATATAGCCAAATTGTGTCTATCCATTGAGGTTAGTTTTCTCTGTAACCATCAAGCACGTCTATTCTAGGCCAAATAAAATGCTTTTCTTTTGCAGCTCACGGTGACACAGAACACAGCACATTGTAACTACAGGAACAGACTCGACTGGGAAAGATCTCTATCAGACATCACAGAGAATTTGAGGCAGCTGGCAGGTATCAGCTGAAGCAGTTAGTCAGTAGAACAGTACAAGATAAATAGATAATTGAAAAGCAATCTGGAAACCTGGGAGAGATAATAAGCCTCTCTTCTAGAAGGGAGGTAACAACTCAGGTAGGTCACTGACGAACTCAACTCCCAGATCAGTGCTTTGTCTAATATCACTGAAAATGCAGTGGCAGTTCATGCCTGCCTGCTCTGAAGTAGTATTCAGGTTGTTGTTGGAAATGCAGTTTGCCATATTCAGTTACACAAATCATTATTGCAATAGAGTGAAGGATTGTACTACTGAAAGACAGGTGACCAAAATCTCAGGAGCAACATGGCATTTGTTAAATTACAGTTGCCAAAATAGAAAAATGGTTACACGCCCTTCTTACCCTCCATGCTACTTTGTTCATTCTGCAATGCAACTGTAGTATTCCTGCCCCACTGACCACGGTTGTGGGGCAGGTGATTTCTTTTTTTGCGTAATTTATATTTGTATTAAAATAATGGAGCTATTTTGTTTTCCTTACCATGAGCACAGAGAAGGGAGGGAAAGGCCAATGTCTATGAGCAAAAGAATGTGTTGATCTTACTAGCTGCATTTTAAAAGAGTCCTAAAAACCATCTTTCTGTTCAAGTCACTCTTATGATTCTCAAATTCCTGACTACAGAAAGTGTGGAATCTTGCATGAACATGCAAGGAAACTGATAACATTTGGTAACTCTTCTCTCTGGGTTCTAAACTTTCGTACAACTATACTGGTTGTGGGGAGATAGCATGAGATATTTTTGTGAAAGTGGGCACAGAATAGAAGGTTTTTGGTCTTTTTCAAAAAAGAAAGTGGCATCTTTCCACCAGAGAAGTGCTTTAATTGATCCACTGACATCTGTCTATTTTGTTAAACCACTCAGGTGGACCACAGGAAATAGCTGATGCCAGGGTAATATTAATTCATGTGGAACTGAACATAACAAAAAAAAAACCCAAACAAACAACCAACTAAACAAAACAAAACCAAACCAAAAAAACAAACAAACAAAATAAAACAACAAAAAATACTTCTGCTACTCAATTTACTTTGAAAGATGCTTTTAAAACTCTGTCTACAAGAATTCTGTCAAAAAATTCTGTGCATTTGCACTGAAAGAACACAGAGCAAAAGAAATGTATCAAATATTTTTTAGAGTCTGAGTTCCTACAGTTACAATACTAGCTAGGAGAGCAACATATTAAAATCACAAAATCCATTAACAAAATTTGCATGTGTCCATGTTGCTGGTTACAGAAATAATGTGAGTAATTTGTACAGTCTCTTTAAATCTTAAAAGGTAACTGCTGTTTTTGTTTTTTATGTATTGTTTTAGTATTTTTTTTACTATGGTACTGGACATGAATTAGTTGTGTGCCTCTGCAAATTCTGCTTCTTAGTATTGAATGTTTTGCTTTCATATCTCATTCTGTGACTGCTAAAACAAAAAAAAAGAGGCAAAGTTTTAAAGCTTACAAATAAACCAAAAGTTTTAAATTACCATTTGCTGTTTTGAGGCTTGATTAGTCTTTCCATTATAATCCTAGTGACAGGATCCTAGTGGTCTGTCTGGATCCATTTTTTTTATCTGTTTCTCAGTTTAGATGCAACTCTCCAATTTTAAATTGCCATTGTGTTATAAGATATGCCTAACCTCCTTAGATTACAAAACTTCTTAGGTAGCAGGAGACTTTTCTTTCTGACTTATGTATTTTTATTTGCTTTTAACAGAAAATGAAATGAAACAGCCAAAAAAAAAGATTTTTGGTAAAATTCCAAAATCTGCCTAAATATGTATTATATAAGAATCCAGTATATCAATAATTATAATCTAAAAAGATGTTGACAACATATTGTTATAAACAGTGCAAATAATACTTAGAATAATATACAGAGCCAGAAGTAAAGAAAAATCACTCCCAGGGAAACATCCTTATAATTTGGATAGAAACAGATCTAACTTACTTTTTCCTCTTGCTCATGAATCCTTTGAGTATTTCAGTCTTTTTCTGTGCTGTGATCCAGATTCAACAGGAAAAGTGGAGAATAAATAGTTCAGCTCAGGTTCATGCTATATAACTCTCTGAGGTTTAGGTAGTACTGTAGGAGGTCTGAACAGAGGAAGGTCTTAAAAATTCTTTGCGGTCAAGTTCACTAATTGTGCCTGAAGGGGGATAGCCTTCATTATCTCAAATATTAAGTCAGTGCTCTAAATCTCAGGGGATGAAGGTGTCTGTTCTGTATGAGTAGATGACTTAGATTAACTGTTCGGGCAAACATCATGCTTGGGTGTTCCCAAAGCTATTTGCTTCACCATCAGGAAAAAGGAAAAGGCTTCCTCCTTAAGGGTTCTGAATTTCACCACAGAAGTACTTAATCTCCTCCTTGTTTGAGAGCTGGGCTGCCTGAGGATCCACGTGTGAACCATCCTGGAGTTATAATATTGTGAATAGGGCCCTTGAGAGCTGATGGGTTTGCAGAAATGTTAAGCATCAATGAGCATACTCCAGTGGGATCACATTCTGCACTCAAGGTAACAAGTCCAACTCCTGAACAGGTTTACAGAATATAATGAACATCTTGAATACCATGAGTACATTGAACTAAACTTCAGTACTTCAATTGTTATTCATTGTGTTGAAAGCATTGGACTATATGATCAAAATCATTCACGAAGAGCATTTGCTTTGTGTCATTATGTCTTCTTATTAAAATCTTGGTTTACTTTGCAACTATATTTTTACAAAGTGGGTAAAACCTTAGAAATATGGTTGGAATACTAGTGCTTGGCATGCTTGAAAACTGTAAAAATCATCAGTACATAATGTATTTACTTTCTTTACTGATTAGGTCAAAAATGTATCTCTACATTTAGGGTGCATATACCAAACATGTTCTCCTCCAAACACACAAATCAACACCAGGAAACTTTTGAAGAAAAAAACACACAATACTTATGTATATGGTTCTAAAATGAAGCATGAGAAAGAAGAAGTCAGTTTTCTACTTGGGGAAGGTCTCAGACTGCTAATCCAAACCCTATTTTTCCCAACAACTATATAGCATGGGATTCACACATGTCCTCTTACTTTTTCATGACTTTCTTATTCTTTAAAAATTGGGCTTGATGGAGCTTCTGCTGGTGCCCTAGAATCACACTATTCTGTTTTGTTTATTCAAAAAATCAGTAATAATAATTTCTTTTTGCACATTTACATTTTATTGTCAGTCATTGTCTCATTATCAGTAATATCAGTAATGATACTGAATTGGGATTGAAATATCTACTTCTTGTCAAATAGCTGGAATTCCACAACAATTTATTGTGGCCTAGGGTGAGACTTGTATGGGTATTGATACATCTTAAGGATCTATTGTGGAAGGGCTCAGGTGTAAACTTATGTGTAAACTCTTGTTCTAGACAACAGAGTCAATGCAATCAGTGGACCCTTCTCGGTGCCTTGTCTGCTGATGAACTACTTTGCATATGTTTCAGAGGGAGCTTAGTTGTTCTGAAAGCTCCATCTGAACACAGAGAAAAGCTACAGCATCATGTGAAATTTACTATGAGTTTTTGTCTTGCAGTTCTCTACAGGATGAAATTCCCAGAAACTGGAAAAATACTATACTGTAATCACCAAGTTCTCGACAAAAATAGTGAAAAGAACTTTCTTGAGTTTTTCCCAAAGAAATATCGGGATTCCATAAAATTGTTGGATCTTTGCTTGTCATTTGCTGTGACTCTTGCACATCATACAACTGTACTCGAAGCTATTGGCCAGGAAAAGCAATCTTGGATATCTTCAGGTGCCTTTATTCTGAAAATGTGTATGAATGTAATGACAGTTCTTGGATCTCTCAGGCTTATTCAATGCATTCAAGAAATTGACAGGATTATTTGAGTTGGTAACCTGAAATAATATGAGACTGCTTTTATTGATGCAGGTTATTCTGAATTGCTGTACAAATGTCTTACTTACTTACTTACAGTTCCATGTGAATAAAATACCTTGCTGTAAACATAGTTTCTTGTTTCCTTTGTAGTGATTCTGTCTACTGTGGGAAGTCATTGGCCCCTTATCCTAGAGATTTTTGCTTCTCATAGCACCAGCTCCACAGGGATTTTTAGAGGATTGGGTTAATCTGAAGATCTCCAGCTAATAACACTACGGATCAGGTTGAAATCCACCATAAAATAAGATCAGAAAGCAATAGCAAAGGACACAATTAAAGTTATGGTCAAACTAAGGTTACTCTGCATGGCTACTGTCCCAGCTACAGGGACAGAGCCTAGACAGCTGCAGAGCAGTGGCAGGCAGCCAGCATGCCTGAACAGATGAAGATGAGGCCAAAAGGAGGAGGACTTAAATCTCAGATAGTAGCTGCTTTAATATAGAAAGAACAAGCTATGTAAGAGCTCACACACCCAGACAAGAACTACAACAGCTAGTTGGAAACAAAGTCCTTGAACTTTCTTGTGCAACTTTTCAAATGGAAATTCTCATAGCCAAAATATTTTAAAAAATTAGCTTTTAAGTTGTATTTAGTTCTAAAAATTTGTTTTTACTAGGTACATCATAAACAGTCCTTGTCCTCAAATACGTCGTATACCCCATCATTAAAGTGAGGCCATGACTTCACAGGCACATTACAGTTTATGCAAAGGTAATCCTGCTTTTCTTTGGCTGGGAATTAAAATCTGTGATCCCAACTATACTGTTTTTAGTATCCTAACTAGCCCACTCTTCATGTGGGCTAGTTAGGATATGCTGTTGTGTCTTGTGTACTTTAATTGTTCTTTGAACAAACAAAAACTATTTATGAAAACCCCTTTTCTCTCTGAAAAGTACATTTTTGCAGATATAATGTGTAAGATGTGTTACCTCCATTGGCTAAAAAGATTATTTTTCCTGTTTTATTTATAAAGGATATTAATGCTTTACAGAATAGTTGCAGACCCTGACACAAAGGTCTGGCAGTTGAATAACACGCAATTAAACAGCTCAAAAAGAGGAAAAGAAATGCAGTACAAAAAGATCTATCTAGAGAACACATAGCTGTCTGCAACCCTCCACGTTATTCTGTGTAGGAAGTAGTCAGGATTAGCTATGAATACAGATGATGTCAGAGCCAGTCCTCTAAACCTTTTCAATTTTCCAATATGAAAATATGCTGTAAAACTGTGGTATAGGATATGAAACAAACATCTTTTTTTTTTTTTTTAATGTCAATAGAACCTTTTAAATTAAATTTTAGTTCATCTGGGCTGTATACTGTGTATACTTTTTTTCCTATTAAATAAAAAATCTTTCCTGATAAGGACATCCTTTCTGAAAGCACTTCTTAAAATAGATGCTGTGGATAGTGCTTTGACATTGAAGAAAACCAGGGAGATGCAAACAAATTCTTGCAAGTCTTGAATTGATTCCTGTATACTTTAGGAATGGTTTGACTCATTAGTAGATTAATAGGCTGCACAGAGAGCTGGATCTCTGAAAGAAGTCCATGAATTAAGGACAGAGTATTAGCCTGTAGCTCCCATTAGCCTGCACATTAACCATCTAGATTTACAGATATTTCTGTCCCATACAAATCACTGGAATAATGGGTACAGGTTTTATATAAAATCATCATGGCCATAAAATAGAATGTAGGAACATTTTACAATTACTGCAGTTAGAATGGCCAAAGCATTTGAATACAGCTTTTTCAGGATTTTTATTCTCAAGAGCCCACCTATTCACAAATTTAGGGTAGCTGAACATTACAGAGTTAAGTTTACTAGTATAGTTATTTTTTTCTCAGTAATAATTCATAAAAGCATTTAACAACTTTCATGAAAAAATACTGCTTGACAAATCCTATAGAAACTATACCTGCTCTTGGCTGAGGGCAAAGGAATGGCTAAGAGGACCTGTCATTTCTGATTGCAAGCTACAGTTCCTGCTCTTTATCTTTCAAACAGTCATGAGTTGTGGTGACAGACACAGTGAAATATAGCAGCCCCTTCCAAAGTTCTGTGTGAGCAGGAAGGTCATAGGAAAGGTCAACTGGACCAAAGGGGGGAAGAGCCTTTGCCAGTCGCATTTTGAATTTCAGTTACTTTACAGGAGATTCATAAAACCAAATGAAACTTGCAAAGTAGTAGTGATATTGGAGCTAAGCATCTCAGCTGCCCTTATTCTCAGTGGTTACAAATAGGCATCTGAAGGACACAGTTAATTTCATCAAAAAGATCTAAAATGGGTCAGTGAAACTGTGTTCTGGAACTACCCATTTGTCTCTATTGACTACAAAGATAAGCCAGTGTGTTAGCAAATGTATAAACAGTGGCAGTTTAAAAATATAAAGGTAAATAAAATTACTTTATTTCTACCTTTTCTCTCATTTGCGTATTGCCATCCATTTTCATGTTAAAAGGGATAAGTGGACTCCAAACAGATTTGTCATATTGCCTTTAACTGATTCTTGACTACTCAAAAGTTCATTATATCTATCCTGTGTCCTATGGTGCAATGACTTATCACAGACGTCAGATTTTGCATGGTACTTCTGCACTAGATAAGCACATTATTAGTTAAACTGAAGAAAATAAAACCAAAAAGCCATGCTATTCATGCGAACTTGTGAATTTCCAGTGTAATGGATTTCTACAGTCTCCAACATTGAAAAATTACAAGAATGGAGGAGATGAGGATTGTGATGTCCTCCCTGATTTTATTTTAGATATAATAAGATAAATTTCAGCCTGGTCCTGCCTGCCCACCAATGCATTCATCTAAACATAAAGAATTAAAACTTTGCTGGTCAGTTAACTATACTTAATTGCAGGTTGCTGAAGTACTCCAAAGTTGCTAATGTACTCCATTTGAAAGGTGTGCTTTGAAAAGATCCTGTAGTGTGGATATAATATCCACTAGAAGCCAAAAAATCGCAAAATTTTGCTGCACTTGTGTTTTGTGAAAGTTATAAAGAATCTTCTTACAGATGGCATGAAACCCCATAAAGCTCTGCAGGAACAGGAGTGTTTTATTCATTGACAAGCCCAAAGCTACGGCTGATGAACCAAGGCCAGCAATGCAGCTGCCACAGACCTGCCCATAGCTGGCAGCTGATCTGTGATATTCATGGAGGAGATATTTTTCTGATGTGTGCAACATCTCTTTGCTGACTGTGTTCAGACTCGGCACAGGTAGAAATATTCAATGTTCAACTATTTTCTGCTCTTATAGGAAATCTTGGTGTTTGGTAAGTTTGTTCTCCCACTTATGAGAGCTATATTCTGTGTTACAGACCTCATAAAAAACTTTGCTAACCATAGTTACAAAAATGCAATAAGACAAGACATATTAATCAAAAAATCCTGCCTACCAGTCTTCTTGTAGTGATATGGATCATTTGGAATTATCAAATAAAACACGGGAATGATACTCAAAGGAGAGTAAATTGGATGTATTTAAAATGAATTCAATTTCCATTCATTTCGCAGTGAGAATCTTTAAAGGAGAGAAAGTTGGAAAAATTATAGTCATGTTTTGAGTGAACACAATGAGACTGATTTCTTGTTTATAAACCAGCACTCATGTTTTGTTATGAATATATGACTATACAGTTAATTTTTTATCTTAGAGGACAGTGTTTATTTAGTATTTTGTCATAAATTTTTGTCATTATCCTGAACAAAAGGGGTAAAGATCATGTGGCTTAAAAAAAGTAAAAAAAACCCACTCAAACAGCTCACCCTCCAAATAAAAACCCCACACTAGAACAAAAAGTTCTGATGGAGAAAATCTCTGTCTATATTAGAGTAATATTTGGGGTAATTTATTCATGTTTGTCTGAGTATTTAATTTTGATGGTGGTATGGTAATTATTTTTATTGTGAATGAACTCAGAAGTGCTCAAATTAGCAAATGAGTGCTTTTCTAAATCTTAATAATGAAAGATCAATAAGTGATTCTAAAATTACTTGTGACAGATCTCAGCAATAACAGAGGAATATAGTTTTCAATTCACTTGTGTACTTGAGCGCATTTATGTCAATGAGGCTGATTATATGTTATGGCTGTGCAAAGAATTGATTTTTTAGCTTCTGAATTAAGCAGTAGAAATAATTTTTGAGAAACCAGTGTTGTGCGGTTGGTTTGGTTTTGTTTTTTTGGTTTTTTCACTTTAGGTCTCAGAATGTTGAAAAAGAATCATTTAGTTTGGTACTAAAGTATTTTGTGGCCCCATATAAACAATTTTCTTGGAGCACAGGTAAGAAAAATCAAAGAAGATTGACCAGATCCAGACAAAGCTGCTGGAGAAAGCCACATCTTTCTTTCCGTTTGAGTGGTATAACATCCATCTGGACTGTGCACCTTCGATTTAGTTTTAACTTCAGATTATAGGAATTAAAACTTAAATTTCTCTAATCCTAAATGCCAAGCTGTGAAGAGTTTTAAAAAAGAACAATTCTAGCAGAAGTAGGAGAAGCCTCATCTCCTCTCTTCTCTTCATTATTGTCAGAATATCTATAGCTTCAGGAGAAAGTAATAATTTAACCTATGAAATAAAGTGTTTCAGATTCCTATCCTGGGTCAGAAAGAAAACAAACCTGAGGTCAGACAAGCATAACAAGCGGGATTTGGAGCATGTGAAGGCTGGAAAATTTATGGATAGGATATCCACATGTTGGGGATACTCCATTTTATATGAAAAATTATCACTGAGTCAGAACAATAGCTTGATAATATGGGGTTCAGAAAACCTTTCAAGAACCACTGTATTTAAAAACACCAGTAAAATACAAAAGAGTTAAAGCTAAATATGCTCTCCCATTTCTGCTCTGTACCCTGAAGTTAGGATGCTAACCTAGGATCTATGAGAAAGCTGGGAATTTAATCATGGACTGCCATATTTTGTATGAATGTCAGGAGCCCTAGATTAAACAGTCATAATGATAGTTCTTCATTTGTGTGTATGTAATGAAATTTTGAAAATTCTGGTAATGAGCACATTTGGCTTGCACTCACATCATTTTGAAGTGAAAATGCATTTTGTGGGAGAATTTATACTTTGTCAAATTATTATCTTCATAATCTCTACTCATGTCTCCTCATCTAACATCAGCCTTAGCTGTAGTCCTTCCATGGATGAGGATGGAGAAGAAATAAAAGATACCATTGGGAACACTTAGCACGATAAAGGTGTTTGATATGGAGTATGTTTGATTTTGCATCATGTTACTAAATTACTGCAATTACAGGGAAGGGAAGAAGAACAACTATTTCTAGTTTGTCAAATACACTAAGTGTTAGACTTACAGAGTAAAAATGTTTGACTTAAAGGATTGAAAAGCATAAATGTGGATTCAGAAAAAGTTTAAGATACTGATGCATTGCAAATTTGGAACATGACTCTATGAGCAAGCGCAATTTGCAAACTCAGCAATTGCTCCCTCTATTCCTCTGCTTATGGAGTTTAATGACTGGCTCTATTTGGACAGGTTTTGCTTTCTTTGTCATGTATCTCAGTATATTTCATAGGCTCAACAAAGGGACATCAGTCAGAATTACAACAGATCCTTTTTCCTGCCGTGTTATTACCTCCTTAATACAAAAGTCTTTCTGTTCACCTTCACATACATATACACTTACACAGAGAAAATTAAAAGTGAGTTTTCATAACCTGATGGTTTAAGTTGGTGGATGAGATTAGAGCCTAGATTAAATCCAAATTAAGAAGAGGAAACAATAGGAAATTTTAACCTATTAGTGTTATAAGCTTGTTTTTGAAAAAAGGAGCATGAATTATGTAAATGATATTTGTTTAAACCAAAGTTACTCTTGATTATACAGTTTCAAAGTTTCTAGGCAAGCCATGAAAGTGTTTTACTGAGAACTTAATTCTTTTTTTGAGAGAAACTGTGCCTGCACAGTGCTATCAGATATTTGTTTTCTGTAAGTCTCAAAAATAGGATTTTAAAAGACATTTTTGGAGATCAAGTTCAATCTTCTGCTATTGCTGACTATGTTGTTACAATAATTTTTAAGATTTGGACATCTACGTGAAAAAATTTTTTTCTTCCCAGTTCCTCAATATTTTCTTCCCAAAGCTCCTCACTCCAGATGGATGCATTTTAAAGTTTCTAAGTGTTGCAATCTCTTTCAGCTGAAATGGGATTCAGTATTAACCACATCCAAGGTTTCTGTTCACTCTCCTTACTCACATATTTATCTTTACCTTATTTTGACAATGTTTTAAAATTAAGCTCTGAATTACCTTTTTGAAGATATGTCTTCTTTTTTTTATTCAAACTTCAAGTTGCTCCCTGTAAGTATTGACCTATTAGCTATGTATTGCCTGAAGAGAGGATAAAACTTCTTCATTCAAAGAGCTCAGGATGTAAATTTATGAGTGAAATATTTTTCCTTCCCTGCACTATGTTGTTAGATAAATCTATCCATTAAGAAGTGCATTAATATAAGCATTTTCATCAATCTATGGAGTTTACCCTGGTTCTTAATTGAGGCTATTCACAGCAGTAGGCAGCCATTGATTTAACAATAGTCTTGGGATGACTCATGCACAGAACTATTTTTGAAACACACCATAAAAATTTTTCCAAAAGACAAGTAGTTATTCTCTGTGACTAGCACAGGTCTTTCTCGTGAGAACATTTTGCTACATTTCATAAACAAAGATAAAGTTTGGATGTTTTGCAAACAACTTCTCCGGATTAGGTCAGTTCGGGCTTGGCCAATTGGGCCTAGGGGGAGGTCTCGGGCTGCCCAATCTGGGTGACCTCTGAAAACTCTATATATATGGAAATCAAAACAATAAAGCTCTTCTTCTCTCTTTCGTTGTCTGAGAACTTGGGTCATTCCTCAGCTAGCGGCTCAACAGCGACATCTCTCTCCAAAGCTGATAACCTTTTGCTGCGTTTGCAGAGGCCAGGCAGATTCTCTTCCAGTACTTTTTGCTCCTTCAACTTCCTGTGCAAACCAAGAATACAATTCTTAACTCCTTCAACACTGAGTTCCCTATTCCCTGCAGCTATTCTAGTTCAGATAGTCACCTTTATATTATTTTTACTGAGCAATGTCTTTTGCTAAGACTTTTAAGAGTGATTTTGTCTGATGCACATAGATTAAATTTTCAGTTCTATGCTTTCCATACCTGAAACTGATCAAAATATCTCAGAAGGTACACACTCTTTTGCTGTTCGGAATCTGGAGATGTCTGTATGTAATGAGCCCCTCTTTTTTTCTGTCTAAAGTTTTGTCGGAACATATATGATTGCAGAATTATTTTGTCTTGAAAAGCACTGCCTTCTCTACATCTGAACTTCATTAGGCTTTAGACACCTAAGGTCTGTTTCCCAAAAGATCCAGTCTAGAAACTGCTTGTTGGACATTCTCATGAACTGGCAAGAGAGTGTTCAATCTATGACAAGACACAACTGCTTCCTTCAGAAACCATTGCTCAGAAAAAGATGTGATTACTGCGGTGCATTCACTTGTCACACTGCTTAGAGTTTGGGGCATCCTGGTGGAAGGTAATATATATAGGTTTGATCATCTCTCCCTCAATAATTTATGCACGTTACATTCAGTGTAGGATTAAAACAAAATAATGCAAACAACAGTATTCACCCACTATGGAGCCTATCCAGAACTAACATTTCTAGCTGGGTTCTTTGGATATCACTGTCAGCCCCAACCTAAGCTATAGCCTTATTGGGAGGGAGTTTGCTTGAGATACGAAAGCAGTGGATTTAAGCTTGTTGGAGTGGAAGGGAAAGAAGTAATTCTCTGCAACATATTTATATAATGAGCTACATTCTAAGAGTAGGTAGTATCAGACATGCTTTAAAAAAGTGGAGCCTTTCTGCACTGTTTATGTGCTTTGCCTAAGGAAAGAATTTAGTACCTCAGTCCAAAAGGCTTACTGAAGTCTCTTTAGAATGAAAAAAAAAAAAAAAAGAAAACTGGTCAAACTCTTCCTATAAACTCTGTATCCCTCCAGACCTCCATACAGAGGATGTGACCCATAAAATAGCTACTCCTTGACTATTTAGTGACTTTCTGTATCAGCAGTAGCATTGACCTGCATCTTCACCCTGCAACAACTGGTCATACCTGTATGTCTAACAGCCAGGGAACACTCTTCAGCTCGAAGGACAACTGACATAGACTGGCCACAGCCACATAATATTCTTAGGCTGGGGTCTGTGCCTCTGACAGTGTCCTTGGGTCCAAAGATATAGTAATGACTTTTCCTTTTCTTTATTTTCAGTTAATATGTTTGAAACAATGAAAGAACGTTGAAGCCCAGAATGTTACAGGTTCTGAGACAGGACTTGTGGGTGTATTCAAGGTGGAAGACTCACTGGAATAGTGCTGGAGGTGGTAGTAGGTTAGTAGGGAATTGCAGGGTGGAGGGAGCTCTGGGTGGGGGAGTTGCCCTTGTTTCTTGCAATGCCAAGCGTTTTCCAGAAGAGTGTTAGATGGTAGAGGTGAAAACCATGCCAGAGGGTATGTTAATTATTAAGCAGTGTGAATGGCTTAGTTCAGGGTTTGAGCTTGGTCTCTAGCCCTGCTTTATTTAGCAGTGTAGACAAAGACAAGTGAGATAAGGTTTTACTGCTGGGGTCATCTTCCCCTAATCCAAAAAATGTTCAAACATGAGCAGGGAAGGAGATAGAAGCAGATAACATCAGGCTGCTCTCAATAACAAGGATTGGGCAAAGGTAGCACAAAGTGCTTGGTTTTCTGCTTCACAGCTGAAGTAAACTGTTCTTTTATCCTCTAATACACATACACATTTAGTGGATTTTGTTAGAATGGGAATGCTGCAGGGACACCAGAGCAGAAATGGAAAGTATCAGAGGAAAACAGATCACAGTGATGCAAAGAAGGAACTATGAATGTGTTATAAACCCAGAACTATGGCAATAAATGAAGAGGAATCTTAAAACAGGATTTTCATAAATGCAATGACACCTTCATCCTAGGCCCACAATAGATCTTTAGAAGGACTGTTGAGGTCACTTCTCTGGTATTACTTTTTTTTTCAAGTATTTGTTTTAAATAACAGTTCCAAATAATAATTTTTTTCTAGATATATGTCAATAGGACAGAAAGGCACCTTGAATTTCAAAAAGGAGCTGACACATCTTTGGACAACCCTGGTATCCAAATCTATTTCTCTTAAAAATTATTAAAGTAGACATCATCCTTTGAAACATCTTGGACAGTATGTCTATAAAGTACTATAAAATAGGAAATACAAAAATCCGTTCAAAATATAAATAAGGAAATATGGCAGTTTATTTGATTCCCTATTGATTTTTATATTATCACTTTATTCTAAATGATGATTTTGTTGCTTTCTGAATTACTCTTACCATTTCTATCATTTGCGAGTGTTTGGCTGAAAATTATTGCAGTCATTCCCTTAAGGGCAACAGCAATGATAGGAGATTTTGCAGCTGTCAGGTTTCTAGAACAAATAATGTGATACATAAAAATAAAATAATTCTAATTATATTAATTGAAATTAATTATAATTATATTGCAATTCAATTGTAACAATGTTTTTAAAATGCAGAACACTGTTGCTGCTTCTTGAAAAAATCTCTTTTAATGTAATTTTCCTCACAACACTCCATGCTGTTGAGTTTGGGATGTATTTATTTAAAGAAATTCTAAATCAGGTTTTAAAACATTACAGGTGATCATCAGTTACATGCTTGTACTATTTATTTCAATCAGACAAATGTATTGCTGTGTCTACACCCTCAACCAGAGTTGCATTGACTGCAGTAGAAATGTGGATCTGTAAAGGGCTGATCTGGCAGGTCATTCTCCAAGCAGTGCTTTTACCTTTCAGTTAAAATGTGATTTTTGAGAGTTAGAGTGAGAGGTACTTCACAGAATAATGGCCTGAAGTGAAGAAGAGCTGATCAAGGCTTTTGTAATTGAAAAGGAAATCATCAGCCTGCTGATTTTAGAATCGCTTTATAGTGGACATGGCTTTATGGTGTCTCTCTGAGAAATATTATTTCTAATTTTTCAAGAGGATAAGCAAATCCGTCAGAAATGTTTGCTGAGAAATCAAGATCCCAAGTTGGGAAGAAGGGATAAGATAGAACTTTAAAACATTTGATTTCTTGGATCATCAGATCCCCACACTATAACTCTTACTTCTGGCGGGAGCACTAGCCTCTTATTTTTTAGTGCATTGACAGCCATTTAAAGCTGCAAAGGTACTGAATCAAGTACATTATTTACTAGCAAAGATGACAGTGGGAAAAGCTTGAATGACAGCTCTATGCTTTGCATTACCATCTCAAGATGAAGATCTGAGAACAAATCTATCATAAGGGCTTTGTACCATAAGGACTTCCCTTTCAGAACAAAGCGCTGCAATCTCATCCTGATGAGCCTGAGAAATCCAGGTCTCCTTTGTGAGTAGAGAAAAGATGCTGTACTACTTCTCCAATGGCAGGTGACAAACACAAATCCCAATAATTGACTTAAGTACAGTGTGTGTATACTGTAAAGGCTTTTAAATGGTCTTGCTTAAAAAGGTCTCTGGTCTGCCTAGATGAGATGGTGATGATCAGCCTTAGCCACCCAACCAACTAATTTATTAAGAGAGTGGATTTTGTCCAAATTCTACTTGCTGCTGTTTTGTGAGTTGCTTCTGGAGACCCTAAATCCTGATGAAAGTTAATTACTTAATTACTTGACAGTTAATTTCCTCACCTATGTACAGTTTTCCACCTCATTCAACAGCAACAAATGCTGGCCCTATATGACTATAAAAACATCTTTTCTTATATAAAAAATCCATCTTGGAACTAAACAATTTGCTGCCAAAGTTCTTTTTTTTTCTCTTGGGCTGATGTGATATTTTCAGATAGCAAGTCAGATTGGCTTGTACTGTAATCAGGTACTCTCTACAGGTGGAATTATCTGACTGTGAAACTGGGAAAATCTTTTTCTATCCTTGCATTTAAAAGGCAGGGGACACGTTCAGATGAAGTAGATAACTATCATTGTGGATGAAGCAAGAAGGCCAAAATGCACTGACAAGGACTAGAAGGGGTTGCTATAAGCTTTGGTGATGAAATTTGCTTTGCATTAATCCACTTCATCAAGGAAAGAATACACTTCACACAACAGATTGATTCAAGGTGTTTGGGGCACTCTGTGAATCCCTCGTCAAGACAAGTGTGAATCATTTTTGTGAGAGAGAAAAATCAGTTCAATAAAAAGGAAAGAGGCAGCTTAACATCAGAGAGATGTTTCTCTGAGTGTCAGAGAGCCACATTCAACGTTCTCCTCCTCCTGATTTAGAGCGGAAATTAAAACACTGCTGTCATTCTGTATTTAAGAACAGAAATCCCATTGTGAGAAACACCAATGAGGAGACATTGTTATAACGTGTACTTGTGTAAATAAGGCTAGTTATGCACTAGCTGTAGTTTATTTAAGTAACTGCCATATTTCCAAGTCACTGGGAATGAATATCTGAATGCACATATTTTCCATGATGACGTAAATGTTTCATGCCTGATTTGCAGGCAGTTGTGGTAAGATTACTGGCATTTTTCCTGCTGATGCATCTGGATTCTTATAGCATTCTTTTGCTAGCTAATAAATCAGCTGAACTATCTATTACACATCACAGCTTTTTTTATGGTTTATGGTCATACCCAAGGAAAGCATTTCAATGGATATCTCTTAGTAAATAAAGGAGTGGCCATCTGGACTTCAGAAATGTGAGACAAAACTTTCAGGTTTTTTTCAGTAAGATAACTACATTCTACAAATAGATTTATCTTTCTCCTCAGAGATAATAAATTTACCATTATCTTCTAGAACTTCCTTATTTTGTAATTTAAGTTTGAATTTCATTTTTAAGGAAAAAATGTACAGGATCCATAACAGATGAACTGACACTTAATGACTAAATTTTGAAAACTATGTAAACAGCAATTAATGTCCAAGAAGTGCTTGATTTTTCTGATTAATAAGTTAACAATATCTATTCCCAAAGTTGTAATTTCTATCACTATAAGCTATATTAACAGAACGATTATATATTCATTATTAAAAGATGGTGATATATTTGTTATGATTATATAACAGAATGATTATATATATATTCATATATATTATATATATATATAATATATATATTTTATGTAAAGCTTCATGTTAAGCACTATATTTTATGGTACAGATTTTTATCAGTACATTTTCTAATATAGTAATGGAGCTTGGTAATCCTAAAAATAGCATTATGCCAGATGGAAAATTAAATAAATAAATAAATAAATAACCAAGGGGCAGGTATTTGGTTAGGAAAAGCTATGAAATAATTGTTGACATAGTATTGAATTTGAATAAAAAATTCAAAACCAATTTTTTTTGTTTGTGAAGTATTTTCACACAATAAAAACACACTCCTAGGTGAATAAATATTAAAAAATGCAGATGAAATTCGACTCTGATAATAGCACGGAAATGCACATAGAAAGCAAAAGAATCTTAGCTGTGGATGCAATGACATGCATCAGTGCAACTGTTTCCATAAGAAAAGAGATCCTGGGAAGTTTTGGTGATTGGTTCCCTGACAATCTGAGTTTGATATAAAGCTAAGCAGGAAACATAAATGTACCAATGTGTAAAAGAGGTATGTCCAAACAGTAAATATTTTATTAATTTCTGAAAATACAAACACATAAAACTGTCCAAAAATCTAAAAAGCATGGAGAAGAGTGTATGGAAAAATAAGAGGTAAAAAACTGCTTAGGACAAGTGGAAAATAAAATAAAGATTTTTGGGGTTTCAAGTTCTGATTGCTTTCCCTTCAGATATATAATTTCCAGAGCATGTACTTGCCATGTTTCTTTATCAAAAGGACAAATAATTTAGTATATTCTGTGATGCTCTTTAGGACTGTATATATTTTGTCTAAATTAAATGTTTGACAATTAGACAGTAAAGTCTTAGCTATCCATTTTAGCTATGCTATCTAATCACCAGGGAAAAATAGATGCTACAGAAAATTTCAGCTCACCTTAACAAGTGATTCAAAATTGCTCCAGTTAATTGCCCTTGAGGTGCCTAGCTGCTTAGAGGTGCCAAGACAGCTTAGAGTAAGGTGCTACTGGTACTTCTGCCATGTGTATTTCTGCCACCTCTTTGGTCTACAGCAGTGTCCTGAGGAAATCATCTGTAATGATGAAAGGTTGATCAGGTTTCACTTTACTTCTGAGATGGCTGACTTGTCACTGACTGTTGGCCATTATTTTGTCATACAAACCTTTAACTGAGGAGAAATCAACGAAGTTATAGCTAGCAATTCATAAAAGCAAGGCCTGAAAAAGCCTCCAAACAATCAGCTGAGCATGCAAAACTACTTCTAGTGCAAACACTAGCAAGGAGAGAATTTGCATATTGTATCCACTGCTAACCTCTCTGCAATGTATGCTTATTTCAAGGCTTCTACTATTTCAAGAGGTGTTAGTAATTACAGAAGAAAACAAATTTTCTGTGGAGTATGAAGATTTGAATGGAATGGGAACACATGAAATACTAATAGTATCTGACAGGTCATGAGTTAGTGAAATAGTTTTTCAGTTTCCTTGCAAACCATGGCGGTTTTCCTACCCTTGAAAAAATCAGAGTGCTTAAATCTGACAGCAAAGAATGTTTGTGATGATTGTAATTAAAGTTCAAAGCAGTTGTAGACAAAATATTGCACTATATGTGTGCATAGGATTTTGCTACATGATTTCATCAGTTAAGGCTGTAATATTTACAGTTTTCATGTTACCTGAGAAATCCATTTCTAGCATAGTTTGTTCATGACACTGCTAACCCATTGTAAGCGCATAAGATATGTCCTTCAGACACTGCATAACCTTCCTGTCAGTTTTGGGGATGATTTAATAAAATTGTTGTTGACTTTAGCATGCTTAATGGCCTGGAACATTTTTGTATTAACAATTTGCATATTCCTAATGAAAACACTGTGAGCTGTTTCACTGTCAGCTGTTTGCCAGTCATAAATATCACCTTGCAACATTTAGACAGAAATGCATTTTTTTCTCCATGTGCCCTTATTACATGCTTTTGCTTCTTGCTATTCTTGCTATTCTTAGCTTAGCATTGAAGCTGATGTGAAATGAGGTGCATAAATATGCCTTTTATTGTATGTTTTTGCACAAGACAGTAAGGTGGCAAACCTGAATCTTCTATGTTTAGTAGGACAAATCCAACTTAAAAATGCAGGGGTTTGATCTGGTTCAGTGAAAGCACAGTCATATATTAAAGGAGGAAAATAAAAGTATCAGGAGTCAGTGCAGATTTAGATATGGAAGACCATTCATTAGAATTAATGAACATTATCCTTTTATTCTTAAGCTGTGAATGTAAGTTATTTTATTCCAGGCCATTATTATTATCTGTATCCAGCGTGAACTGTGGAAAAGGTACAGTGATTTGCATTTTTTAAAAGAAAAGTTATGTTTGTGTTAGAATTAGAAATATGAAATATGTGGTAATTTCACTCTCAGAGGGTCCCTTTTGTTATGGCAACTATTATATTTGGGTTTTATTAAGTAAGCAAAATTATCTTTCATCTTAACAAATGTCTTGTACTTTTAATTTCCAATGAGACAAAATGCCTTCCACAGCAAATTTGGTTGTAAATTTTGTCAGTAGAAGTCTGCCCTATTTAACATTGCTCTTCTCTGAACTTCTGTGTTTTGAGGTTATTATAGAATGCTATTGTTTTGGGGTTTTTTGGATGACATTATTGGTATAGTGTCAGTACATAGGACATCAACTATGAGAGAAAGCAAAAAGAGAAAATAAAAATGCTTTTCTCTTCTAAGAAGTTAATGAATTGTCATGAATTCAGAGCTAAACTTCTGGACATTAAGCAGAACAGAAGACAGTCCTTCTGAGGAAACAGCTTATCGCCAAGTTCAAATCAATCAAAATCATTCAAAATAACATACATTGCAGATTTTTCCTTAGGAAAATGTTTTTCTTTTCCAAAGTGAGGTGTGTTCATGCTCCATTTACTAATATTTTTTAAATTTTATTACCTCTTCTCTCAAATTAATACCTAAAACATGAGACAACTGTACAAGCAGAAACGGTCTTTCTCCACATGTCCTGTTGCAATTAACGTTCCACATAGATATAATAACTGAAGAGAGATTTCAGCTTTACCACGCTTTTTCACAGGAGTGAATTCTAGTTTCAGAACAGTTAATTTCCTTCTCTCCAGCAAGAATATTTAGTCATTTATATGAAGAGAAGCAACTGCATGGAGATATTGATGTTTAGGACAATCATCTGGTATGTACAAAGGGCAGGTGAGTTCAGAAAACTCTCCACATTTTCAATAAATATCAGACATATTCTTTAATCAATGATCCCTTTCAGGCTGATTATCCATAACCTCCCAAAGCTCAATGCTTTGTCAAGAGGCCTTTGCATGGCTGGGTGGCATATCTTATGCTGTGTTTCTTCATCTTATAAGTTCAGGGTAGTTAAACCTTTTCTGGGATCTTTACAACTGAATTTTCTTAAACTTTTATTATTATTATTATTATTATTATTATTATTATTATTAGGTATTTCTCTGAATATCTGTCATTCCCACTTATTTTTCAAGCATTTCTTTTCGTGCCCATATAACCTATGAATGACCACCATACTTCAAATTCCTATAATGCAAATTGGCCTAACATTCCCATTAGAAAAACAAACGGAACCAAACCAGTTTTCTCCAAGGTCCTATGTTAAACAGACAATTACCCTTACAAATTGAATTCTAATAATTTCTTTCTGTCCTTGACAGATTGCTCCAACTCTACATCATAATGAAAGACATGTGCTTCACAAGCATGGCCATGAATAAAAGCTGGTTCATAGATGTTCTCTTCTCCTTCCAAGGAAAAGGACAGGCAAGAGAGCTGCATAATTTGCAATGCCTTTCTTCAGAAGGGAGTTTACAGCTCTGATCTTGAGTTAAACAGACAGTTAAACAGCTGAAAGACATGAAGTCCAAAGCTCTACCTGTCACCTTGGGGTGTGTCTACATGTGTGCATGGAGGGGGCTGTTCCTGTTACAAAAGAATGGTGCCTACTTTGAAAACACTTGTTTCTGTCACATATTTCCTAAATTGGACAAACAGGTAGTTTCAATAAGAAATAATACGTGACTTTAAAATATTCAGTTCTCTAGCTTTTGAGAAAACTACAGGATCAATTCAACATTTTTTCCTCTGTTTTTCTGAAAATTATTATTAGCAAAATTGAAAGTGAAAAATGAGTCTGTGACAAGTAAGGTCAGACTTGCTCCTAAATATAATTTGCTCTTAGCATGCTGGTATTACTGTTATGTCTATTATGACATTTCTATGAATAAATAGTTCATATTATAAGAAGATCTATTTCCATTCCAAGTGATGCTTTTTCATTTTTTTCCCTAAAAATATTCCACCAGAATGTGATTTACAAGTATTACCTAGTGTTATGTTGTGGGGTCTTATTTTCTGTTAGATACTTACATACACACATTCATACATATATAAGCATATACATACATAGTCATATATATTTTTATAGAGTTTTGAATCTGCCAGTTTGAATTTTGAAATCATTTAACTGCTGCAAACAGAGCAAGAAATTCTTGTTGCACTGATAAAGACTCAATATACAAACTTACGATGATTATAAGAACATTCGAAAAATTAAGTTACAGTGACAAGGCCCCCTTTGCAATGTCACCTTATGTACTTCTTCAGTTTTTCACAATCTCACCTTTCTATGAAAATGCTGTCAAATAAAGAATGCATTATGTTTTTAGGTAACCCTGGAATCACTATGCGTAGAGCTCAGAAGCAGACCAAAGGAGAAATATAGAAGTAAAAAGAAAGGAAATCCTTATGTTTCTTCCACATATGAAACTCTAGGAAGCATATGCTTGAATGAGTAAGAAAATCAAGCTGCAGTGATTAGACATCGATGTTATTTTAGCACAGTTACTGCAGCTGAACAGAATTGCTGTAAATCGACAAGGCAGTGAACCACTTTAAGCATGCAGGTATAATTGCGGAGGATAAACTGTGATACATGGAATATTCAGCCTTTTCCCATCATGGATGTCATTCTTCTGTTTTACAGTTCTGGATGGTGAATGCCATATTCTTGTAGAGGTTAAATGGAATTGCAAAATTTCTAAGCAACTGGGTTTTGTGTCTACCTGCTGTGATAGAGAAATACATACATTCCTCTAAAAAGGTTTGGTGACTTTTTCTTTCATGGGAAAACATTGAATTTGACAGGATAAACATTATATGTTTACACAGTTGAATAAATATTTTACAGGGAAAATACTGAATCAGTTTTCCATTGAGATGGTCTGGGATACTTGGAAGACATTTACATTTGTAGCATCCTCTCTCTCTAGTCAGTGGAAGGGATTATACTAGTGTCAACTTACTGCTGATCAAGCTGTATTCTTTGACAGAACTCCATATACTGTATTAAGAATGTAAGAACAGAGAAAAAAGGTGGCTCCAGAGAACCATGTTTTAGAATATGAACTTTTGCTTTGTGGTTTTGTTTTTCTGGTTTTTAGTGGGTTGTTTGTTGAGGTTTTTTTCCCTCCCAGAAATTCCTTAGCAATAGAAAGAGTAACTCTGATGCTAATGAGGACTTCTACACCACAATATAGTGGTGTCAGAGTGCCTTTTTCCATCATGAGTTTCCTAGGGGACCAGTATGAAATTAACCTAGTTAGCAGTCCCAGCCAGTGCATATCAGGCTCCTCTAAAATTCCCTTTTCAATTAAAGCAGCCTCATCTGTTGGCAATATCACTGAGTTCCATAGGAGATACAGAAGCCAAACGCATTGGGAATTTTTTTGTTGATGTAATTTTTGTCAAAATATTTTTACTGTTGTTATTATCTCTCATCATTGAAGACTGGGACGTCTTTCAAGTAGCAAAGTATTCTGTACCATCTCTCATTCTCTATGCATTTTATGACAATAATTAAAAATTAAGAATTATATCAAGAGTTTGACATAAAATGAATTCTTTAATTCCTTTTTTTCTTCTTAATTTCTGCCCTCAAGCAAAGGAAAATAATGCAGTTCAACACTGAGTTTTCCACTGGATTATTGCTGAATCCTTTTAAAGTATAAGAAAGATGTTAGGGCTGAGAAGGGCTCCGCAAATATTTTCTATGTAGACATCATAGTGTAACATATTTTGATATACCATCTTATTTAAATTCCAGTCTGTGTAACCAGATTCAGAATAAAAAATTTCTCTGTGTTTCAACTGAGAATTTCAAGGCTGTCTGTGAGGTGAAGCATGGGTCTCTGGCTGGCAGTACTGGAGACTACAGGGACTTCATTAGATACAGTGTCTGTAGAAAAGCAGGCAGGTTTATAGATGGTATCTAGAGGAATGGCACAACAGGGAAAGATTTGGGTTATGCAATGACAAGGCCGTCAGGATTAGCAGGAAAACAGGGTGCAAAGAGAAATGCAGTTTGCTGGGTTTTTTCTCAATTGAAGAACTCTTTCAAGATACTCGAGGTATTGCAATAAGTCATTCATGATTTAACATTTACAATCAACAGCCTAGCCTGAGGCAAGGGAGCAAATCAGAAAACAGGACTGTCCAAAATGTGGGCATCATAGTAATTGAGGGAAGTGGCCAAGGGTTTTGATCTTTTGAACATCGTACTTCCAACTCAAATAAGTTTCTTGATCCTGGGTGGTAGAACTTGGATTAATAGTCATGAAATATTGATGGCATCTCAGCCATTATAATCCAACTTTATAAATTGAGGGAATGTTGTCAAAGTTTATGATTTGGCAATTTTTAATTCAAAGTTGAATATTCTGCCTAAAAAAAAGTGTGGGGAATAAAAAAGTTAAACTTGCGAGCTTTTGAAATGCATCTAAAAGCATTACATCGTGTTGCTTGGGGCTACTCTTATAGAGAGACATCTCTGTGTTAAGTAGGGAAAAGTGTGATTAATTTCCTGAGACAGTGTGAAAGTTGTTGCAATGGTCAGTTTGTGTGAGCATAGTTTGCATCATTCCCTAACTATGGCTTGGTCCAAGCTGAATTTCATAAGTATGAATTTTTTATTAGTTTTGGTCGAAGGTTTTGAAAACTAATCTCTTGTTTACTTGATAATATAGTTGCCTATAAAAAGACTGAAAGCATCCTGAACACAGTACAAGAGGCTAGGCTGAAAAGATAGGAATGAAAGAGAGACTGGCCAAAGGTTGCATGTGGATTTGAGTGGCAAGAGTAATAGAAGATTCAGGGGTTTGTCAGGTCAGAGCTTTTGGCAACATGAGGCTTACTTACCCCTTCAGTCTTGCACTGCCTGCAGCTTGCTAATCACTTGTAGTTCCTGTACATCAGAATTTTTCATATATCTCTATGGAAAAAAAAACCCATGGTGGATAAATAGAAGCATTGGGAATAAAGCAAGGATATTTGCCAAGTTTATTTTTATATTTTTCCCTAGGTCCTTTGCACAGTACAATGATTAGAGGCATAATTAATCTGATATTTTAGGAGAAATTTAATACACTATTTTGCTTTTTTATTTTTATTTTTCTGTTTTTACATCTAAATGCAGTCAGACATGACTGATGACCCATTTTCTAGGATCACTGAAAATATGCCATAAAGCAAACATAAATATGCTTTGTCCCATGAAGATGCTTTGATAGATTTATGTGCATGATGTGATATCATGCAAGGATATCCAAATGTGTTTTGAGAGACCTAGCTTGGTTACTTGCTTGCCTGAGCATTGTTTAACTCATACTAATATATCATTTTCCTTAGATCATTGGACTTTCTCCTGCTTTGCACGTCAGTGCATCAGCCATCAAAGTACAAGTTTTCACATATTATATTCAGTTGTATTTTGACAAAAAAATTCAGGTAGGGACATTGTAGCACTGAGGTCCACAATTTAGCAAAATAATGTTTCACGAGGGTCTCAGGTAGTATTTTTCTGACTATTTTTGCAGATTTTGACTTATGCAAAAAATGTGCTTGCAATACCTTAAAAATTAAAAGCTGACCACTGAAACAAACTGATAAGAGCTGATGCTGAGACAGATGATTGAGATGACAAGACTTTAAAATATTTCCAAGAGTTTTCTACTATAATATCTGCATCAGAGACCCCCTGACTTCAAGCAAAAAGAACATTCTACAAATGGGATCTTTTCTTTTGGACAAACTGTGAAATCCCATGGTTTTTCTATCTGATATTCTTGGTGCAAAAGATAGGTTACTCCTATCTAGGAATTTGGATAGAGGTAATGTATTGTAAGTTAATCCTTTTGCATATTTTCCCTGAAACTGTTAAATAATGTCTATATCATCTATGCCACAGGAATAAAGGTGATTTCTGTCACACGCCCCTTCTACTACTATTCAAATTTCCCATTACTGGACATCAGTATCTTTTAAGTATGCAGTAAGATGAGTAATCTTACTCATATAAAATGAACATAAATTATTATGGAATTTATAATGATTGTATTGGGTAAAGACTAAAAATCTAAATCTGCTCCCATTTCTGCTCATAGGTTTACACAGCACTCTGCCCCATCTTCCTTTCTTCATAAAGTTAAAACAACAATCTATTTCCATTATAAAGTTGTGGTGAGATTTCCTAATAGGAAGCTTTGTCTGAATGATGGAAAGAATTGCAAGTTACCTAACCACATTTCTGTTGCAGATGCATTTATATGCGAGTGCAACTTCAATTATTATTAAATAATTTTGCCATGTTTGACTTTTAAAAAGACACTCAATTCAATGCAGACATTCTCTGACAAAAGGAAGTGTTTCATTAAATCTGAGTTAAGGCTGCCTGTGTGTTTGTGCCCTACCTAAGAATTAGGGTCAGTGAAATGTGACATCTTAAAATCAGACAATTCTGAATCTTAGGACATGGAGTTGTTAATCTGCCACCTTTGAGCAATGTCTTTAAAAGTCCACAATATACAGATTCTCACTTTGTCATTGGCAACAAGGTCGTGTTTGAGAGCAAACAGAATAATATCTAACACTTTGTTCTACCTTTTCAAAGGTAAAGGTGTGGCTAAATAAACTACAGTGGGTTGAACAGCTGTAACAGTGGGTTACAGCTAGGAAGTAATCCCAAATAGGCAATGTTTTACAATCCCATTATATATTTCCACAAATTAAATCAATTTTTCTGGAGAATTTTCACTTACTTTGAGAGCACTGAAAGATCTATGTCAAGAGATGGCTTGAATTTCTTTGCACTGATATTGGATTAAGACACATATGCATATCTCTTTCCTTGAATAAACCCAGTACAGGCTCGGTCCCAGATCTCCTTACACTGCCAAGCTTCTCCAACTAATCCCTTCACTGTTCAATATCACTGCACTTAGCACAGTGAATTCAGCTGAAATTCATGTGGGTTTTTGCCAGCAAGGGAGGAAGAGTGCAGTCAATATTTCACTTTCATATTTTAGCATTCTTTTTCTAGATATTCACAAGTTTAAGCTACATATGCACCAACACTTTTTTTCCTGGCTTTCAGATATCTGAAAGTCACTGGGCTAAACATTCTGGAAAAGAACATGACTGGACTGATATTTTAGATCCTGGTAAAAGACATTTTTGTCAGACATTTGTTATGTACCACACGCTTTGGATCCAAACAAACACGATTTTACCACATGCCAAGGTAAGTTGCCAAGAAATGTTTTACACAGAGTGTGGAAAAACAGGGAGGGGGATTATGTAGCTGTTTGCAGCTGCTGTAAATTCTTGAGGTCATGTAAAAAGTTTGTGGAATAGAGAAAAGCAAAAAGAATGCACGAGATTTAGCAAAAAAATAAGGTAAGGTCAGAAGATGTTTTCTTGGTTTAAAGCCTTGGAGTTGGGATCTGAGGTAGATGACAGACACAAAGGGTTTCTCTGTAGTGCTTGCTGCTGGCAGTGATTATAGGTGTCCTGGGACTAAGCAATAGGAAACAGAGACATTGTGAATACCAGAGGGAACAAGATCAGGAACAGAATCTGCAAGAATTGCAGCAGACAGTTTAGCCCAAAAATAAAATATAGTTTAATGGATTTCTTTTGAACTTGGGGATGTCTGGGGCATTGTTTTGTATAGGAAAAGAGAATAGCTTTGTTCTCTGTTTGTCCTAGGACAGAAGTCTGGGACTTGGGAGAGAAAAATATTGCCAAACCACCAGCCAGCCAGCAAAATATGAAAAGAGACTAGGATAACTCATCGAGGATCCAGTAAGGCCTGTGGAAGCAAAATCAGAATAAATGTTAGAGAAAATGCATCATTCATCTCTGGAGCAGCTACACTCATGCAATGACATTGTACAAGAGATGATTACTGTTGAGGTGATAAAAGGCAGTAGGGAGCCATGAATAAATATATCCAAGGAAAGTCACAAACACATGATTCATCAAAATGGGGTATCTTTAGAAACGTTTCACTGTTCAAACTGTTATGCAAGGTTTCCTTTAGGAAAAAATTTTGAAGCATGAAATTAAATCAGTCCCTTGTTTCTTTCTCTTAATAATGCTCTAATTTTTACCTTGGAAAGAGACTTCATAGTGAAGACAAACAAAAAAAAAAAATCCAAACCAAAACCAAGCTATTAAAACAAAAAAAATCAAGTATGACTTTGTTAAAGTTTTCAGACCTTATAACATTATGAAAATGAAATGCCAGATTGCTACACAGTTTGGATCATGAGGTACAAGGTAGGTGTGTTCATGCTGCAGGATAATTACAAATAAACCCTCATTTCTACCTACAGGAGCAGCTACTGAAATTGCAAAACTATAATTAAGAATAACTAATAAATAATAAAGATAAATAGTTAAGAATAGCTTAGCTGTTAAAATTTTTGGCTGTAAGGAGGAGAGCAAAAAAGAGAAAATCAAAGGAGAAAACAAAAAATGCAGATGTTAAGACATTAATTTGACTGCATACAAAACCTTCAGAGTTCTAGGTCTTACTGAACAACACCCTAAATAACATTTTGTCCCAACAGGGTTTCAGAAGTGCATGGTGGACAATAGTGTGAATCTGAAAAAGTAATAAAATCTACCAATATCAGGTTTTTCAATATTGCCTTTATTGCTGTCACACAGAGACTGCATGTGAATACAATATTTCTACATCTGTTGTTAGGGAGCTGACTCTAGAGCTAGATTGGTGTTATCAGTATTTAACTGTGATTGGAAGAGTGGTGCTACACAGGAAAACTATTACCAGCTCCTAGTGTCTGGGGTGCTCAGGATTTCTGGGGAGTGCCATAATTTCAGATCTGGATAATACTACATATATATCACAATATGTAGTCCACTATCCCAGATGAACCTAGGAATTTTGCATCCTCAACAACTTATGTCTTTGGAATAAAGTTTTTATAATATAGTCTATGTGTTTATCCTTTCTCATGTAAAATATGCTTCCTATGCTATAATTCATTATTTAGTAGGACGTTATCAACATCAGTATTTAAATAAGGCTTTCTTCACTCATAAGAGAAAGATGTCAGATTAATCCTAATATTGAGATATTTTTTGTCTTAAAGAATGGTTACTCATCAAATGTATTTTACCCAATATAATTTTTTTTTCTTGTTTGCAATATCACCTCTCATTTAAATTCTGTGTTAAGCAAAAGCACACTCAGAACAATATGCATACCCTAAAATTGTAAACTCCTGAGTTCACAGTATCCACTTGCTAATGTACTAATCCTTTGGGCTTGCATTTTGTGTTGCATATTAAGCTTGAAGTTTTATTTTTTCTTTACTTTCTTTGAATCTGAGATAACTCCTTAGTAGCATTTTTTCAGTGTTGATAATAAAGAAAAATCTGTTCTGTTTATTTTTAGATACCATGGACACATTCAAAGTTTCCTATCAGAATAAATAATCTTTGAATTCACTTTGCTTATATTATCTTTAGTTATTGTTCAATTTAGAAAGTTCAGCCAGGGCTTAAGCTTCATTAAAGTATACAGCTGATACAACATACTATACAGTCATTAATAAATAATTTTCCTAACCATTAGCAAGCATGAACAGAAGGATGGGGGTTTTGACATCATACATTTTATGAAACATTTCTGTCTTAGGTTCTAAATAATGTATACAGCTGCTTAAAAAATGTTCCGTTTTTTCCCCATTAAGATCTTTGTTTACGTTGCATATGTATTACAATAGCACCTACAAAGAAAAAGAACATAATAGTAAAACTACTGAGTACTCTTAAACTCTGAAATAGTACATTTTATTTCTTGAAAGAGAAAACCAAAATGAAACTAAAATTCAGCAGAATTAAAATTTTATTGGTTGTAATTTAAAAATCTTTTAATGATGACAAGTATTCTTTATTATTCATGCCAAAGAAAGAATCCTTAAAGTCTTAAATCATGGAAGAAAAAACAGAAACTAAAATCCAGCAACCTGCTGAGTTTAGATTACTTTTCATGATTACCCACAGACTAGCAGTCTTCAGAATTGAGGGTATCATCATGGACAATAGGGTGATAACAGCTGCTAAAATAAAATGGATCATGGCTGTATAGGGATTTGTAAATAATCAAGAGTACTATAAAGAGAGTTAGTCTCAGCAAACTGAGACTCATTGCTGGCACCTCCAGAGAAGGCATGAATGCCAAGAGAATGTACAAATTGCTCTTTTGAATAAGCTTTTCCTTGTGTAGCGTAGGAGATATTTCTAGAGCTTATCAAAGATTAGGTGATCCATTTGGCCTGGTTGTGCATCATGTGTGATCAGAATCAAATAATCAGAATAAAATGGAACCAGCAGTGCATTAAAGCGGGGAATAGAAAGCCCATCCTATGTGGTGAATCTCATTCAGTTATTCTGAGCACTGAAGGCTTTCTCCTGAAAAGCCCTTTCTGGAAACGAAGGACTTGACAAAGCAGGGATCTATGGTTTAGGACTTACCTACATTAGTGCAAACTCTTAATCAAGATGTGCTACACCATTGTGAAACTGAGCTTGCATACACTGTACACTGTCATTTAGTCAACCTCTACATATTGATGAGCTCAAACTGTTCAGGCAACAGCTCTGTAAAAGGCAAAGATCTTTAGGAAATACCATCTTGTCAGTAATCAACGCATTTTCAGAATATTAGTTATAAGATTAATTATCATTAATAAGAAAGGACCACACCCTTTTTCAAAGGAATTCAGAGGTTTTAAAATTTAATATATCTCTGTATCCCCCACTCTTCCTCACTCTTTTCTCACATATGACTGCAACTATTTCTCTTCTGGGCAAGCAGCTGTGAGGGGAAAAGAGAAACATGGGCTCCACTGACTTTCCTCACACACTTTTTTTTGCGCCCTGAAAGAAAAAACCCAATGTGTGTTCCAGATTCTAATTCCTTATCTACATAGTGGTTTGTGCATGTATACTAATTCACACAAATTTTCTAGCTATTTCAGCTATTCCAGTCTGGTGAGGGGCCACAATGGATAACTCATTCCCAGAATTCTGGATTGGTAGGTACTCACTGGGATCATCAAAGATAAACCCCTGGCCGTGCACAGGACCACTGAAGAGTCACATCATGTGCTCAAGAGTGTTGTCCAGATGTTTCTTGAACTCTGCCAGCCTTAGTGTTTTAATCTCTTCCCTGGGGAGCCTCTTCCAGTGCCCAACCACGCTCTGGGTGAAGGGCCTTTCTCTAATGCCTAATCTGACTGCCCCTCCTATCCCTAGCCCTCTACTCAACACAGCTTCAAGCATTTCCTTTGGATCCTGTCACTGGTCAGCAGAGAGAAGATTAGCAGTATCTAATCCTTCTTGAGAGGGATGTTCATGACTACAATGTAAATTAATCTCCAGGGGTCTGCAGAAGCAAATGTGGAATTCCAGAAGTAGAGATGCAAGAGAAGATGTCAGAAACATCTTCCTCTCTACATCTTCTTCTGTCAGAAGTGGAGGTGGAGCAAAAACCAAGACTTCATCATGAAAATTAAAAGAAATAGACAAATAGGTTTTATTAACTATATTCATGTAAAGATATCTTTTAGACTCAATATCTCTGTCCACTCAGGGCAGTTTACTGTGCTTCTTTTCTCTGCACTGCTCTTCAAGATAACTTTACTTGTATTTTAACTAAATTAAATAAGTAACAGGCATCTTAAACATCTAAGACAGCACACAATCACTTTATTTAATCTTTTAGTGTTTGAAATACCTTTTTTTTTCAAAATTCCTTGAGACATTCCAGGCTTGTCTTCTCATTTATTACAGACTGACTGTTGCTGCTGAAGAGAACCTTTTGAAGACTGTAAAGCTGGTCACTCAAAAATGTGATGAATGTCTGTTCTGTTTGTCTGTTTAACCTTATTTAGATCATATGTGTATTTTGTGCTAGTGTTTAATGATAATATTGCTCTCCAATTTTCTACCTTCCCAATAAAAACAGTATGCTGTGCAAAGCCTCCAGTATATACTGATGTACTGATAAACCGATAATTTAAATTCCGTATTAAGTAAATGGGGGGAGAAACACATCTGCAGAAAAGGTCTAGTTTACTGAGGGTGGGGTCTGATATCGTAGATAAGCTTATCTAACTCCCATTTCCTGTTCTTAGACTGCATGTCCCATCTGCATCCTGGTGCTGCCTTATTGGCTTTTTGTTTGTTTTATTGATTGTTTTTTAAGCCCAACTGTTCACGGAATTAATGTTTGAGAAAGATTTTTATATTTCTCTGTGTTAGATTACTTTTTTCACTGCCATTTTTATAATTAAATAGAACCTCAAAAACTGCAGAGTTAGCAGAAGATATGCAGCAGAACTGGGAGGTACACGCTGGAAGCTATGAAATCAGTTTCGCTTCAGACAAACTTTGAATTTTCATTTATTTTTTGGGTTTTTTTCTCTCTCAAACACAGAACATTTAGCATTCCCAGAGGAGGGTTCAGTCTTAAACTAGATATCTACATCCTTTTTTAAGGAGGTAAGGAAAAATAGGGCATAGGAGTAGGAAATAATAAGAAATGTCCATTGTTTACATTCACTTGATGTTTAATCCATCTAAGGAAATAATTACTGATGCTCATATGAGATGAAACACAGAATGTATGACCTTCATAACAGATTCTAAGATTTCCTGGGTGAATAGCTTTTCCAACCCTTTTCTTAAAATTGAGCCATTCTCATTATGCCTGCGGACGTAAAAAAGAGAAAGTCAGTCTGTAGTGAATTATTTGGATACTCATCTGGGAGTGAGTGACATGATTCTAATTCCTCCTGTTAAGCATGATAGGAAACTGGAGTTCAGCTGAGATGCACTTAAGCTCTTACAGAATCACAGAATAAGCTGACTTGGAAGGGACCAGCAAGGATCATTGAGTCCACCTCCTGGCCCTGCACAGCAGCATCACCAAGAGTTTAGTTGGGGAATGCACCACCTACCTACGAGGCAGTGAAATGCTCCTGTTCTGCACAGAAGGAGTAGCAGCAGGGGAAAACAGCAAATTTACAGAGAGTACTCCAGACAGCTACATCTCCAAAACGGAACATTACATTGAGCATACATAGATACTGGAAAGCAACCTGTTGTTCTGTATGTAGGCACAGCAAGAAATGTGAAGAGTAACTCTGGTCTTGAACAACATGCAAAGGTTCAGACTGGGAACCTGGGGAATCATTCCCACTTTGGGTGATTTTAGCTAGATGTGAAGAGAAATCAGATCTTAATAAGAAAGATTTCATAATTATTTGGGAACATGAAATACTGAGGCAAACGTATCAGGCATGTATGTTTTGGTTGTGGTTTTACGTGATGGGGGGGGGGGGTGTGTTGGATTTTCTTAATGCGTTTCTTTTGAAACCCCCCTATACTGTAGGACAAAAATCCTGAGATAAAAATATCTTTCCAAGATAACATTAATAAAAGAGGCAGTGTATCAGCAGACTATGAAACAGAGAAGAGAACCTAATTTTCCTGGAATGCATTTAATAAAAATAGTCCTGCTATGTTCAGAAGAAACCTCTCAATGATAATTTAGGTAGATCAGTGACATTTAGTATTCTAGGAAGTTCTGTAACTTGATTTCTCTGGGAGGAGATGGTCACAAAGAATTTGTTCAACTATGGTAAAAAAAATCATCCCCTAGCTACTAAGGAAGAGATTTTGTGGCCAAAAAAAAAAAAAAAAAAAAAAAAAAAAAGTGTTCAATATTCTGTATTAATTGAGTTTTTTTTCCTTAGAAAGAAGTTTGTTTTGTTTGGAGAACTGTGGCTTTGCTGGCTTATATTTGGACTTAGCTTTGTTCCTGAAGTACAGTCTGAAGTAATATAAATAGTTGAAGCTGTTCAGATTATTAAGGCATAATAGAGAGAATAGCATAAAGTAAGATGAAACACTGTAGAAACATAGCTAGACATTCTGGTAAGTTCTGAAATCAGTTCATGTAGCAGATGTAAAACACAACAAATATACAATACTAAAGAAAGCATATAATTAGGAAGAAGAGTCTTGTGGGATGTGTCAAAAGGGTAGAAGTGATTCCTTGACCCATAGAAAGATATGTACAAAAATTTGTGGAAAGATATGATTTGGGGAAAGTTTTTCATATTCAGTTGCCTTCTTAAGGACGTTTAGTAAGTAAAAGTTCAGAACAGAAGAGATACCATCAAAACAAGGAGTTTGACCTTCTTACACAATTCCAGCAGAAGACAACTGTCCTGACATTCAGGCACAGTAAGTGCCAGACAAAGCTGTCACCTGGTGCTTGTAAGCAGGGCCTCGGGGGCACTCTTGTACAAAGGCAGAATCATCACTTGAGACTCGAGCATATGTTTCCAAAGCATGGACTGACTGAGCAGTGGTGTGCAAAAGCAGAAAACAGATCCAGATTTATTGCATGCAAGGAAGGAAATATGTTGCTTCTTTTCCCTGAGGGAGACCAGGTTTGGTAGAAAAAGGTCATGAGTTTTGAAAAACTACTGCAAAAAAAAGAAGTTAAAAAAAGGCCTCTGAATTTTAGAAACTTTTTCAGTTTCAGTTGTACGATCTACAAGCAGAAATAAAGACTTGGTGGGAACAGGAAGCTTGTTTTAAGCCTGGGATAGAAATGAAGTAAGAAGACATGCAGGTCTGATACTGGAGCTTGGTGAGCCTGTTCAGAAAAAATGCTTCACAAGATGTGACAGTCTTCTCTCAGAGGATATGGTCTGTCACTGCAGAAGCGACAACATGAAATCAAACTGCCAAAGATAGTGATGGTTATTAATATCTTGCCCTTATAAAAACTTTGAAGCAGATCTTTCTGACACAGATTATACCATGTTTAAGAATAACACACTTTATTCTGTGTTGATTTTTGGCTGCAATTTTCTACGTATGGTAGTACCAGAAACAGAAATGTTAAACACAAACTTAGGTCAGCTACGCTTGTGGTTAAGTTACAGAGTAGTTTCCTTGAATCTGATCCTTTCACCTGTTTCAGTGTTTTTTAAGTGAAATTAAAAATCAGACCACTAAGCTATTTAGCCAAAAATAATGCTATTGTATGCTGTTGTAAATACTACAAGAGATTGGGTGGGGGGTGCTGTATAGATATATATGCACATATGTGTAGGGGTGATAGAGATGGGCAGAGACAGCTAGGCCAAATACATAAATTCTGTCAATATCATAGAACTGGGTTTATGTGTATGTTATTAAAATTCAAAAAAATAAGAATTTAGGCAAAAAAATAGGAATCTTGGAGGAATTTTTCCTTATACTGAGGAGGTGGTAGCTAAGAAAATGCAACTGTATAAAGAATAGAAAATATTTTCAGAGGCTTCATCAAGAGAAGAGAGGAAAGAGGTGGACCCAGTGTGCCTGTCTTCTACAAAGGAAAAAGCTAGAGAGTAAAAAGGATCAGAGGAGGTGCTGAGCAACAAGACACAGAGCAAACATGTAGTAGTGTGCATTGTCTCTTTGTAAAGGATTGTTGAAGGGCAAGTAATGTGTAACTTAGTGTTGCAAGGCAACACCTCTGGAACACTCTTGTAAAACTGGTTTGACGTCTGTACACAAGGAGAGCCAATGTGGATACAAGGACAGCTGCAGACCTTTCCTCTTCCTTCTCAGATCTTAGAAAAATATTTGTAGCTTGCTTGATAAATAGCAGAGGTTTGCCTTAGAAATTAGTCCAGGACAGAAGTTTCTCTACCTGCAGAAAAGCAGCATGTTCAGGGCTGGTTCCTGGATCCGTGAAAGCCACAGAAAGCTGTTGTGTCCACTGCAGCTGCTGCCCTGCTGAGATAGCTAGCTTTTCCGTCAGGGAAACCAAGGTGTGTCTGCTGTGTGACAAGGTCTTGTCTTGGATATGTACTGGGGAAAATGAGAACTTGGAGGGAGCAACGTGGCACACCAGCCCTTCAGGGCCAGTGCTTAGTCAGGCACATTAGCAGAGATAGAGACATTAGCTGAGTTAGAGACATTAACATCTAACAACATTGCTTTCCCCTGAAGGCTGACCAGTTTCTGACTGCTGACCTAATCCTTAATTTTTGGTCCAGTTCTAATGAGCCTAATCTGACAGCACCTATATTATTTCTTCTGTTTCATTACCAAATGTACTCTTCTCAGCTCAGCAGCTCCATTCCCTGAAGACCTGCTAACTGCCAGTCTTTTTCTCCTCTTTTCTTTATTTCACTTGGGATATTTTTCTGTCCTGTTTTCTTCTTTACAAGATCAGTACCACAATCTGCTCTATCATCCATTTATTTGTTCCCATTTTTCCTTGATAAGGAAAAATAGGATAGGATAGGATAGGATAGGATTTGGATCTTGTCTCATGTTTAGGTCAATGCTTAGACTTCCTCCTCCATATTTCTTGCAGGCTGGAGAAGCAGGGTGTATCACAGACAGCCTCTGAAGTGACAGATTCCCTTTTATTTTTTCCAGTTCTAGCATCTGTGCAATCCCACTCCTACTCTCCTGCCGGTGAAAATCGCTAAATGGAAAGTCTGACTTTTCATTTAGTGACTTCATAAGTTTACATTTAGGTTATATGAGCCCACTGCTGAGCCCATGACTCATTGCAGAAGCTATGGTAGAACATATGGTGAGGAAGCACTCTGAAGGTATGAGGGCACTGAGCACAGTGAGCTGCCCTACAGATCTGGGGCCTGCTGTGGCTGGTCTGAAGCTGTGATAGACTCAAGTGTACTAGGAGCCTTTGTTTACACTGGCAAGTTATTATTAAGCTTCTATAGGTGCTGCCAGGCCCCTGAGAGCTCTAAGAGGTCTCACATGCCCTGGCCAGCCTCAGCTAGGGCCCTTCACTCACACCCTGCCCAGGACTCTCATTTAAGCTCAGGCTGGCAATCCTGATTTAAGGTATGGCATAGCTGTGCCTGTGTTAAGACCTGCTCCTGGCCTTGTGTCATGGCTGGATCCCCTATACAGATTCCAGCCCTAGTTCATTACTTGCCTTGTCTGGGACTGAAGACCCTATTAGCAACCCTAACACAGAGCAACCACTGGAGCAATGTCACTCATGGCTTCTCAGCCCCGAGGGAGCAGCCATCCATTGCTGAGCCCTGACACCCATTTGCCTAGTCTGAAGGTCAATAGGAAAAATATATCAAATGCCAGAGTTAAAACAGAGAAATTATACTAAAAGAGTATAGAATTATCTTTAGTTATCCTTTCTTCTGACAGACCTTCCCAGTGTGCAGCTCCATGGCAGCTTTAACAAGCTTTAACATCACGAGGAAGTTATTTATGGAAGGCACTGTAGGTGGGAAAAAGAAAATTCCACCCGTTTGAAGAGCTGGCTGCTTATGCAGTTCCTCAGTGTGCTAGATATCTCTGGTAGTTGTTTGTCTTCATGGCAGATTTCTGTTTAATGTTGTACTACTTCCTGCAGTGCACTGACTCTTTCAGCCCTGTACTTCACTGACCTTGATTATGCATCCTTTTTGTGGGCAATAAGTGCAGGCTTCAAAAAAACCCACATCATTGTACTTCTTAATTTCCTCGCCAGTTCAAGATCCTTTCTCTGGCAGAAAGTGTTTGAGATTAGTATGAGGCTTGGGTTTGCCTGAAAAACTAATGAAGCATTTGTACCTTTGGCTTGTGGGTCTTTTATTTAATTTCATTCCTCCCTCACAGCTTGGATCGTGGAGCTGGAGCTGAGGAAGCAGGCGGGCATGCCTTCAAATTGTAATTTGCCTTGAGCTGTAGCTTTTCCTGGCTCATGAATGTAGTCCCTGAGTGTCACTGCTGAAGTGCTCCCATTCATGCTGTGTGTAACTGAGCACTTATGGCATACTGATATAAGCACCTCTCTTTGTCTAGGAATGTGTACACTCTAGTTTTGTACAAAAGCTTTTACACTGGGTAACCGTGGATTGTCTGAGGGGCTGCGTGAGGTCATATCTAAAGATACTTTTCTTCCTTCTGGTTGCAAAATATTCATTTAGCACACTTCTTACTCTTTCTGATTATTGCCATCTTCCTCTCTGCCTTCATCATTGTTTTGCCAACTTATCATGGGTAGGCGGCTATTAGTATATTGTTTTTAATTGATGAATCTTCAAAGAAGAGAAGTTATGGATTTTTTCTTCCATTTCTTCTGGGGTTTACCTCATTTGCTATTTATATCATGTAATCTTTCCAATCATATGATCCTACTGCATGTCTGATCAAATGACTGGGTTAGTTTACAAAACTGTGATCCTTTTCTCCTTAAATACAAGAAGGGTAGTTTGCAACATTTAGTTGTCTTCTAGTGATTAACACTTTTACTTAAAAACTGTCTTTTCTTCCTTTGCCTTGCATTTTTTCCCCCCAAGCTGTCAAGCTGAAACAGCAACAGCTGTTGAATCATAACTTCCCTTTCCACATTTTTTTTCTCTTTATAATTAAAGTTGGTATGAACATTCAGTATTTATATCTGACTTTCATTCTCTAGTGTGGGATTGCATCTCAGTTGGAATGATCTCAGGTGGAAAATTTCATCAATGGAGCTCTTGCCCAGTATAAAACATACCTTATGTGCTTTAGAAGGGAGTGATGTTAGTAGATCTCAGTGAAACACATGCAGGCAGTAAGATGCACCTTTGCTAATGACTGCTTATGAATGATTACACTGGGTTCTGGGGCAGCAGAAGCCTTATAGATTTGGGGAGGGGATGCTACAGATATTGTTGAATGACTTTGTTTTTTTTGTTATTTTGCATTTTATTTTATTTGAAATCAGTTTTACTTACAAGAATTACAGAAGAGCCATTAGGCCATTATGATTAGAAATTCCAGTGATTCACAAAGGATTCTTCCTATGTGAGTGGAGTCCTACTAGACATTCCTTCTATCCATAAATTCAGGAGTATCTGATTTTTGGGATAGGGATGTTGAATACGTCTGAATACGAGGATAGTTACATGAGTCTTTGAGATCTGTTGGGTATGAAACTAAAATGTGCTTTCACCACTGTGGCTTGATGCAGAATCTTTAGTACAGCAGGTGGCATGTTGTAAAACATCCATCCATTTTCCCTCCTTCCCTGTTGATTCCCTTCAGCGCACTGCAGCAGATCACACAGCCTAGGACATGATATAGTGCCTCAAAGAAGAATCTCAGAAGATCCTAGGGATGAAAGCTTTTAGAGAGACTGGGAATTTCAAACTTAACTAGATTACTAGGATAAAGCCAGCTACTGCCATTGACATCTGACATGCCAAAATCCTGTATATGTCAAAATATTTAATATAATTTCTCACATTTACTTACTGACTCACCTGTTTTTTCATGGTGCATTTCCAGTGGCAGCTGCATTGAGTAACTGGGAAGGTTTAACCTACGTACATTAGAGATGGATGACTCCAGGCTTTTATATTTGCAGAAGACAAAAGATTTAAAATTAGTTGCCTGCATCCAGTTTCCTAGTTGCTTTTCCAATATTTATTCTCATAGCATTACCTCCTGCTATTTCAATTTACACTGCCAGTTCTGGCAATTTCTGTTTCTCTGTGAAACTCCTGTAAAGCCTGGCCCATTTCTTTGCCACGTAAATAGAGCATTTATGAAGCTGAATGTCTACTGTGGTAGTAGCTCTTCATATTTGATTTTGTCTGACTATCAGAGTCATACTGATCAAGGTGGGAGGGTGAATCTACCCTGTGTATTTGTAATGGTTTGCAAATACAGTCATATTCTCTTTCATTTACTGAGCTGGCTTTTTTTTTTTTTTTTTTTTTTTGGGGTATGGAATGCAGAAGAGAAACTGCTGCTCCCATAACACACTGGAACAGCAACACAAACTCAAAGAACTGATTTATGCCCTATTTCTACTAAGTCATGCAAATTGGAAAGCTTCAAAAGACTTAGAAATCTGATGCAAATGGTAAGATTATTGTTGGAAACTGATTTCCATGTGTATATGTTGTATGCATGCCTCCAGACAATGTACAGACCTCTATTAGCAAAAAGTTGCATGCATTTATTAATGACTAAGGACATCCTTGTTTTCAAAGGGAAAGTAAAGAAATAATTTTGCCATGAACAGGCACAAGTGGAGGCAAAAAGAAGAAAAGACTAATTGATCATTAACTGTATGATGTATTCATGGATTTTCAGAAAGGAATCCAAAGAACATATCTAACAAACCCTGCATACAAAACAGGATTAAAACTGACTGTTGTGATTTAACCCCAGCCAGCAACTAAGCACCAGCAGCTGCTCAGAAGGGGGATAGAATTAGAACAATAAAAGTGAGAAAACTAGTGGGTTGAGATAAAGACAGTTTAATAGGTAAGGCAAAAGCCATGAACACAAGCAGAGCAAAATGAGGAATTTTTCCACCACTTCCCATGAGCAGGTGAGTATTCATCAGGAAAGCAGGGATCCATCATGCATAACAGTTAGTTGGAAAAACAAAGGCCATCACTCTGAAAGTTGACCCCTTCCTCCTTCTTTCCCCAGTTCAAATGCTTAGCATGAAACCACATGTTTTGGGATATACCTGGAGTCAGCTGGTGTCAGCTGTCCTGGCTGTGTCCCCTCCCAGCCTCTTGTGCACTCCCAGCCCACTCCCTGCTGGGTGGAGTAAGAGGCAGGAAAGGCATTGACTCTGTGTAAGCTCTGCTCAGCAATACAAAGGCAATTGTGTTATCCACACTTTCCAGCACCGCCCCATACCAGCTACTGTGAAGAAAAGAAGTTCTGTTGCAGCTAAAACCAGCACAATGGCCTAGAAATTAATATTCAAAGTACATAGTATGCTGCTGAGAGAGCTGGGGTTCTTGGGTCTGGAGAAAGCTCAGAGAGGACCTTACTGCTCTGTGCTGGTGAGTGATGCCTTGAGTGCAGGTGTCTCAGTGCAGCTGCAGTGTGAGCTGCAGGTTGAGCTCTGGGGGCAGAGACAAGAGGCCGTGAACTCCTGACCCTTTGCATAACAAAGGCAATGTGGCCTGACCAGGTGACCAGAAAATGGGACACAGCAGGAGCTGTATAAAAACCCAGAGATTCCTTTGTTCTGTTCATACTGATCTTGATTCTTGCTCTAGCAGACCCCACACTGTTACTCTTTTCCTTGGCCTGTGTAATGCCTTACAAATAACTGTTTAAAACTCCATTTATCCACATACACTACATACAGTGCAATCTTTCATGTAAGAATACTGTAAAATTTACATAAAAGCAGAACTACATTGCAGCACTACTCATACTACAGCTATGTTTTCCATCTGGGTTTATAGTCAAGACTAAAGTGCACCTAGAAAGAAGATTGCTTTCTGAGTAGGGTCATCTGTAGAATCAAGGAAAAAGAAGAAGTGTGTTTTGGAAAGCTACTCACTGATTCACAAAGAAAAGGTGATGAGCCCTTCAGAGGGATATGGAGATGCAAATCAGAAAAGGTAAGTAGCCAGACTTCAAGAGGAAGTCTTCAATGTACTTAGGGGCTTTGCTCACACCACTAAATAAAACAAAATTACCTAGTGGAATCAAGAACTAGTGTGGGCCTGTATGTATAATTTATTTGTTAATGCAGTGACTAACTGGCAAGATTTTGAATGAAATAGAAATATTTCAGAAATTTGGTAGATTTGCTTCTCCATCCTTTGGAAAGTAGAGTGTTTAGGCAGAGGAATATGAGCTAGAGCATAGTGACACGTATGACTTCAGGGTCAGAAATTTGCCCCAACATCTTTTAGTTTCTTTTGTAGATGTAATCACAGGCCTCAGAAAGGGAAGAGAGCATAGATAATCCTGTGACAGGATCGTTGTACTGGGAAATGGATAGTAAAAAGTGTGGTCATTCAAGGTAAAGTGTTGATTAAAGATCTGATTCCAAGCTTATTCTTCATTTTCAGCACTCCTATGAAATTCCAAGGGGACTTTAGAGGTGCCTTTAGAGGTAGTCTCTCAGGGGAGAAAACAGCTGCTTTCCCTTATAGTGCATCACTTCTAAGGACTAATGGGATTTGCTGACAGGAGAAAAATTATTTGCACCTGTCTATGCCATCTTTAGAGCATCTGGTCAATTTAAACCAATTTACGTCAATATTCAGAAAGTGTGAATATTGATGTAATATTACACTTTGAAATTGGTCCATTCATTATTTAATGAATATTGAATGAATTATTTAATGCATGTTGCTATGTGCCAGTTTCTTTATGGACTGGATAGAAGGAGGTTTACTTGTTTCTATTGACCAACAGTAGTGTGGAAATTCTGGATTTTGCTACAAATGTGCAGGAACAGCACACTTTTCCACTGAAAAAGAAGCTGCTGATAAATGAATGAAATTAAAATTCTGGTTCTATATTATTTTTTGTGCATACAATTTTTAATTGGGACAAAATAGTCTTGAAATATTTTATGAAGTTATGTTTCACAAATATTTCAATATCTTGTCTTCAATTTGTCACCATTTTGTCAGTTTCTAAGCATTTGGAATGAAACCTTCCATCTGAGAGACTTGTCTTAGCCTAAACTTCATTGGAAACTAGCAGTAAACAGTGCATGTCAATTTTCTAGTATAAGGCTGAAGAAAACTGCATTTTTCCTTTCAAGTTAAAAACAAATAAAAGAATTGCAGTGGTGTTGCTGTCAAGCCTCAGTAACTCCATATGGAAAAGGTGACAACATTTGGCACCAGAGCAGGACAGCATTTTGAGTGTGCCCTTCACCAGCAAGTGTCTGTGAAACCTACTGGCACAAATTGAATCTGTAGAGTAGATCACCATGCTGAATGAAAAGTCAGTGGTATGTTCTATGAAGTGTGTATTATGTCCAAGAGCAGAGGCTGTGTCATGGGTGAGTTGCCAATCATTTCTTCAATGCTCTTGAACATTTAATGATTCTTTGATTTTTGTTTGTTTTATTTTTTTGAATGAGAAGACATTCTCATTAAGACAGCAAAGTCAAGTGCTGAAAAGATAGGAAATGATAAGGTTTATTTTATTTGAAGCCTTAACCTAATACATATATATTAGGATAGAATTTTATTTCTGTGCTTACAGTGTTTTTTCTTGGTGGGATATTTCTTTCATTCAGTTTTCTTGGTATGTGTGGTGAATCATCAGAGTGATTCAGAACCCTAACACACAGAATCACTACTAAACTCAGAAGATATGTAGTGACAAGACAGGGTACAGGAAAAATCTTTCATGCTGATTGCCTTAAAACTATAGTGTGATGTTAGGCAAGTCAGTGGAAGTATGTTTTTTTTAATTGCCATATCTGCAAGTATCTCGATTCTTAATCAAGAACAAGTGTGAGCTTGCACTGAGGCCCACAGAAATCCATGAGATCTTTTTCGAATCACCATTCTAAATTCCTGGAAATTTCAGAGACAAAACTGCAAACAATGAACCTGAGATTAAATCTTGACTTGCTCATTAGCTGTTTGCCTAGCTGCCTGTCCACTTTGAGCCAATAGTAGGAAACCCTCAGAGGTGTTTTATCTTAAGTGGGATTATTACATGGATAAGTGTATTGAAATGTACTTCCAATAGGAGCCTGATTCTGGCATTTCCCAACTCGCCAGGCCTTAATTTTGCAACTCTTGCATTTTATGAGCATTGTGAAATGGTGTGGAGCTTTATAATTCAAAGGTAAAATATACTCAAGTGAATAATTTTATAATAATTTACATTTTATAGAACAAGGGCTTTTTGTTTTTCTTTGCAGGTTTGTTGGGGTTTTTTTGTAAAATAGGATAATGATTACTGTTGTTTCTTTCACACTTTACTTGTTTTCCCATTTAAGTTTGGATACCATGTGGGATCTCCTTTTTTCCATTTGTTTGGTCCCATTCACAGTTGGTTGTTCTGATCCTTTCTCCCTCCAAAACTTTCATCTACCCAAAACTTGTAGTATTCATTTTCCCACTGAGATGTCACAGCTTCTGCTCTGCAGTGTTAAGCAATGCCATTGCAGAAGAATATCAAGACAAGACCAGTGAAGAGAAGGTGAAAATGGTGAAGGGAAGCAGAGACAAGATGAGGCAACTGGTGTCTGCCACAAACTGGGTCCTTCTCAGTGTGTCTGGAAACTAATGGAACAGTGCCAGGCAGTGAAGCATTGCAGTTTTAGGCAGTCCCCCCAGTTCTCTAATGATTGTTGACTCTGTGTCAAAATGAAGACTTAGCTTAAGGAGCACTGGCCTTCCTACCTGCTGACCTTGTCTCTCTTTGTGTGAACAACTGATTTGTTTTGTTATTTATCTGCTGATTTCAACTGATTCTCAAATTGCTTTGATTTTTTTCCATTACTATTTAGAAAGTGTATGCACTGAAGCATAAGGTGAAATCTCATCTTTGGCAGTTACTTGGAGACTTTCAATAGTTCTCCTTAGTAGTTCACTGTATAAGCATGATCATCCCATTATAAAGAGCCCTGGCAGGTTACAAAAGCTACAGTCTCTAATTCATGCCTGCCAAGCCTGTTCACTCAGCAGCAGGTGACATTTCAATGGCAGTTTGAACAAGCTTCACTGTTAGGCAACATCTTGTTGGTTCTCTCGTTATAGCAAGACCTGATTTACTTCATTAGCTAGAAGACTTCTACTTTTAGTACAAATGTCCAAGAAGTGGCAATAACTTCAGACATTCTAAACTGGCTTTCAAGCCCAATTAGAATTGATCAGATTGCTTACTGGGAGAGGAAAAAAAAAGAAAGAAAAACTTTTTACAAACAAAAAAACTCTCTCTCCAAACAAACAACAACAAAAAATAACCTCCTCCCTGAAAAACAAAATCCCCCTTCAATTAATTTAAATCCAGGACTTGCTTTTTCATTTGCGGGTTTTCCTGGAGGGCTCTGGACTTTGGCTATTCTTGTGAACACACTCCTGTGACATACCACATCCCACTTATTTCATAGCATTGAGACTGGCTTTGTGGCATTAGCCTTCTCTCACTTTTTATTGTTCTATTCAAATTCTACTCAGATATCTATTTTCAAATACCCAGGTGCAAAAGTAAATGGAAATACATAGGTTTCTCATAATATCTGATCCACAAACTTAATGCAAATAATAAAATAAACAATACCAGACCATTTGTGTGAAGGCTGCCAAAAATGTTTAATTTAGTTTGTAGATTTTTTGCATATGTGTCTGGAAATAATCAACAATATCTTTAGTAGCAAGTTATTAATAAAAAAAAATTGTATTTTTAAGATATACAATTTTAAAACTTAATCTAATTTTTGTAACCAGATTTCAGTTATGCAGATATTCATAAGCATGCATGTCAATAAAATTCCATACTTTTTGTTTCCCAGAATATTTTAAAATTCATTCATTCATACTTCTCCATTTGCTTACACAGTAATGGTCCTCTGGTTATTATTAGATTACAGAAATTTTTTAAGAGAAATAAACTGGGCAAGATATCTCTAGCCAGAATATTGGTCTTTCTTTTTGTCATACCCACTCAAATTCCCAGCAGCCTGAGAAGGATAAGATTTTCAGTTGTATTGCTAATAAAGGCTACTTCTTTGCTTAGTCTTCTTTGATTTATGTAGTTCCTTACATTGCTTCCTGAACAGAGAAAACAATGCCTAACTTTAAATTAATGGTTTGAGTTTTAATTTGAATTACTTTCTGATATGATACATTAATTCTCATCACCAACTGCAGTGTTATAAATCTTCAGAACCAATTCAGGTGAAGCTGAAGAGTCTTATACCTTGCTGAGGTCTGGTGCTATAGCATTAAATTATTGAATTCTACTGCTTTGCAATCTGAAAGTACTTTAATTTTCCTGCTGGCAGGAAATGATGAAGGCAGGGATGCACTAAAAGCTTTTAGTTTCTTGTAATTGAGATGCATTTGTGCAGCTGTGTAAATCTCTTTCTCTCTACCTATTATCCAATTTTAGACATATTTTGATTTCAATGCTATTCACTTGTCCCCTGTAACACTAGGGTTGATGGCAGGACAATGAATTCTTGCACATTTTTATTTGGTATAGCTGGAACCTATATGTCTTACATTTGTTCATAAGACAGATTTCTATACAAAAGTGGTAGAGAAGTAGTCTGAAAATGGAAGAGTATTGTATCACAATATTATATTTTTTCAGAACAAGTCAAACCTACTTCACCCTATTGGAGCTGTAATGTGCAGGTATGAAACACAATGTATGGAGATAGAATGAATTACACTCAGTATAAACCAAAACACTGATACTTAATGTCTTCTGAATCACATTTGCTCAAATAATATATTAAAACTAGCAAAAATCACAAAGAATGAAGAGGTTGCTTGTAAAACTTGTCCTAATTTAGGTGAATGCTGGTGATGAAAAATTGCATTATATTGGCTAAAAAATCCTCCTTCTTTACTCAGAGGTTTACAAAAATGAAAGCAGCTGTGAAAAGAAAACAAATTGACATGAAGCATGCAAAAACTACAATATAAACCAATTCCTGGAATATTACAGTTTCCCCAGGTATTTACAGTTTCAACCTCATTGCAAGATACTCCCTGGAATGTTAATGGTCCCACAGTCTCAAAAAGATCTCCTGCTTTGGATTGGGTTTTGACGAAGATACAAGTAGTATGATGCACTTGTTCATATTTCCGGGGAGCTCAACAGTTCTCCAACTATCTAAAAGTACTTAATATTTTTAATAACAAAATTCAATATCTGCCTCGGCTTTTAATTTGTGAGCATAACATACCATTTTCTTGAGGAAAACTTGAATTCTTTTTAAAGAAATAGAAGATTTAGATAAATGTTAAATACTTTCAGTGCCACCTATTGGCTGATAAATTGTATCAAATGAACTGTGGCTTCATAATTGTGGACAAAGTGAGGTGGGACTATTTATAATAATATTTCTAATTTGTACTGAAGGTAAAACCAGAATTAGAGTCTATAATCATATTTGAAGACATTATTACATCTCAAAGAATTTAAAGCCTAACCACGTTTTTTTCTTTATGGAAACAATCCTGTGGGATCCTTCAAATATATTATGGTGGTATCAATGTTCTGAAGCATTTAGCAAATAAGTATGGTGACAGGAGACATATGAAGAGGCCAGGAAGTGATTAAAACTTATGTTTTTAGCCTGAAAATGGGGTTTTATTTGTCTGAACATATTGTCTAATCAGTGTAGCTACAATTAACTTCTCTGTAAAATTTCAAGCCAAAGATACTCTTCACTGCATCTCAGGTTCAATTTCTGGAATATACTGAATTCTGTGGCATCTCTCAGCACTTAGGCATATCCTTAACTTTCCACATTCATAATTTCATCAGGAACATGAGAAATACCATTCAATTTCCTGGAATTACACACATGGTTAAAGGCAATTTCATTATTGTTTTCTAGAGCAAAGTTTGCCACTTTGCATGTCTTTAACATGTGCATGATTCTTAACTCTCCTAAAGGTATTGAGTTTAGGATTTTGGGTAAACTATCTAGAGTCTGTGTTTGCACAAGGAAGGTTTATTTTTTACATACATAGTTATGAAGTTTGATACTTCTTTGAAGAAATTATAATTGAAGATATTAATTATTTCTTAGCTCTACGAATTCTACCCCTAAGTATAATTTATACTTTCTTTTCTCTGTGTTCTGAGTTTTTTTGTTTGCCTCCTAGGTAAGTTATGTCACAGTAGAGATGAAATTATGCCTCATCATTTCAAAGAACATAGCTGCTTTGAACACTGGGCTTGATCATAGTGCCCTGGGTCAGAAAGGGACGCAGTGTCCCGTACAGCTTTTTGTTTTTACTTGCCGACACTTTTTTTAAGATTCAGCTTATCTCTTTGATAAACTAGATATTTTAGATCAGCTGCTTGGGAAAAGAGCAGAGCTACACCTATGCCAAGAGAGTCCAGCCACTGCAAACTGAGTTCAGTCCTGGGGGAAGGAGTTTATCTAACGACCTTACAGTTTGCAGTCCCCTAAAGCTGAGTCTCTAAGTTCCTTCTATAGTCAAAGACAACTTCTCCAGGCTGGCAACTTAGAGAGAAATCCTAGTTATAGGACAATGAACCAGAATAGTAAAGTATCTTTATGATGTGCCTGCCCTATATCAGGGACTATACAGTTAATGCAGGTGACCTTAAATTTAACACTAAAACTTTTTAGGAGACTGACATTTTGAAATGAGTCCTACCTTTACTGTCAAATCTTTTAACTTTGAACAGGTCCTTTCCAATTGTCTCAGTTTCTTTCTAAAAGAAGAAAAAATTATCAGGTCTGTGTTACAAAAATAATTGGGATAATGCCCCCAGCTGGGGGCAGGCAGGGCAGGACCTTTCTGGCTGAGTCCCAAAGGTCATGGAACTGGCTCTGGCTGTTGATGTCCACCCTGCCTGACCCGTGGGCAGCCTCCACCATTCCTGTCCTCATGGCGTACTGACACTGTCAACATTTTGGCACTGATTTAATCTGTCCTTTCAGGTCTTTTCTACTCCTGGCATTAATTTTTTGCTGCTCCGTTCCCCTTATGCCCTCTCTGAATCAGACTGCCCTTTTTTGGCACTGAAATGCAGCAAAGCGGCCTGAAGGCTATGAACTTGTGGCCACAGACTCAGAAGCTGTGACAGAGGCTGAGTCAACAAAATGACTCAAGGCCTGAAACACATTTGAAAAAAGAAAAAAATCTGTCCCATAGGATTTGAAATAAATTAGGTTTTTAACAAATGACAACAAATCCTCAGCCAAAGGAGAAAAATCCCAGAATGGGAGCATTGGTTTTTCCTGGCTAACACGGTGAAAATAGCATGAACTCCAGTGCTAAACAACATCCTTTGGTGAGGAAAGAATACAAAAGTGCAATAATTATTTAATGACAGAAGAAAATGTCTGACTCAGTGTTCTTCTGAGTCTCAGCTTACTATACTGGTGATTGCACTTTAATTCCCATTTCCAAACCTGATACTCTATAGGCTGAACCAGAAATGACTCTTAGCTGTAGAAGACTGTTTCCTGGTTAGGTGCAAAGTCATATGAGGACATCTAATCTTGGTGAGTGTGAGGACTAGAAAAATAGATATGGAAGCTCATTTGCAATACTTCTGGTGTTAGAAGCTTTTACTTTCCTGAGTCGCAAGTCTTCAGTGCTGTTATATCCAAAACAAAATTCACATTTTAACTAGTCTCCTGGATAAAACCAAATGTAGACTTGGAATGCAACCTGTACTTTTTAATAATAAAATGCCACTCATAACATACATAGCTTTTTTTGAGAAATATTTTGATTATTAATAGATTAATTTATTTAGTTTCATCTGTCTCTAATTTCCAAAACAGACCAATTTTTCATATTAAATTATCAAGCATGTATATATATATTTGCAAAAAAATTTTGTTGGAGAATTGCCTATGGCATCATCCTCATTTTGGTACTTTGCTGTCCCAAATAAACAGAAATCATGTAAGACCTACCTTTCAGATGAGGTTCCTTACCATTTTTGAATGTTTATATAATTTGACTTAGAAACTCATTCCTCATGGCCCATATTCAAATAATTTTAACAATATTCTGAGTGAAAAACATGTCACTACTATGATTAATCTCAATTGATGACAATACACTGCACAACTAAATTGTCACTCTAGAAGAAAAAATTATTAATAGGATTTCTTGGGTCAAGATACTTGTTAAATATTATGAAGTACATAATAAATTATCTCCATATGGTGTTAACTATGTTCATGTCAAAGATATAGGTTATTTCCGTGTTAAGTCAGCTGAAACCCATCTCTTTGTTGACAAGCCAAATAATTTATTCATTTTGCAGTGTTTGTAGTCCAAAATTATGTTCTCTGGATACCCTTAATGTGATGCTGTTGGTTTGTTAAGTACATCCTGAAAAGAGATGAGAAAAAGAAAAATCTTAGTTATCTATCATAAAACAGCTAATAACACAGTTTCATGTTTATCTAAAAAGATTTACTACAATTTTAAAAGATTATGACAGGAAAAAATTCAAATTCATGAGTGCGTTTCTGGACAGCTTGATCGTTATGTCCCACAGCTGTGTCACTTATATTTTTGTATACAAATTTATGCTGTAGAGTTTCAAAATAAGCAAGATTCCAGGCCAAGTGGATCCAGTATGATGATGCATTCTGAGAGTGGTACAGTTCCATTAACTCTTGCATGGAATGGCTTCTCAGTCTTCTGAGTACCACCAGAGTGACTAGACTCCATTATCGCTGAAGTGTCAGGGTGAGTAGTATGTGTACCTCATGGTGCCACTGGGATAATGTACCATTTGCTATGCCCACAGTCCTTAAAGTAGGGATTTTTTGGTTATTTATATAGTAGCTTGTTTTTCTGTGAATGATTAATAATAATGACTGTTCACAAGGAAAAAAAGAAAAATCCCTAAACCCTTTGAGTGACTTAGACTGGCAGCTGGTTTAGTCAATTAGCTTGCAGCATCATTTTCCACTGTGACAGTGTTCTTATGGGACTTGACTTTCTTTTATGCCTGATTCTGGACAGAAAAATGGTAATGCTTATTTTATTAATCTGTGTGACACAGAGTACCCACAAAATTTCTCAAAAGCAATGCTTTGTTGATGGAAATATACTCTTGGATCTTTTTAAAAAATATATCTTGGTATATTGATTTAGCAGCTGAAAAGGACATGAAAAGTCAGCAAAAGGAAAAACAAGCCCTAGAAAGGAAATAAATATATATTACATACAAATATCATTTCTACCTGAACACATGCATCATATTTTCAATTTTTTTCAGTGTTTTCCACATAGCAGTATAATGTCCTGTCATTAATTCGAAGAAAGGCAATGCAAATAGCTTCAAGACAAATACTAGTATCATTGAATAAGATCAATTTCATATAACTAAGTTTTAACTGCCTTAAATATCTCATCTAAACTCTATGCTTCCCTCCACTCTGAGCTCCTTTAGAGAGAAGTTCAGCCAGAATTTGGATGAATTGGCATCTGGAAATACCTGTCTCTCTCTATTTGTTTTTGCCTCTCTCAGTTATGGTTAGGTGCGACGGGGTGCTTTTTCCTCACCTTCTCTCCAGTCACTTCAAGGTTATTTGAATGAAGTGAGTATAGGAGAAATTTATGTGGTCTCCCCTTTTTAATCACACACTTTATGGGTAAACATTTCAGAGTTCTATCTTATTCTGTTATTATTTCCATTTTGTCATTACTGTCCTTAAACCCCTAACTTTTTTAACATTTTCACTTGAATAAAAAGCCTTCAAATATAGTAGATGAGAACCTTATTTCACTGTAAAGGTCAAAGAAATGCACAAAAGTGCTACATATGCTCATCTTATTGAATAACTGAAAATAAAAAAGTTTTTTTCTTAATATTATTACAGCAAAAAGATAAAATGGTATTTACCGCTCTTTTCTGGTTGACAATTCAATCCCTTGTTGACTGATTCTTGTACCTTAATAAATCCACAATGACATATTTGGGAGTCAGTCTTTTATCCAGGAGCCAGTGATGGAGCTTTCACTGTGAAAGCTGTGATGATTAGTGAACACAGCCGGACTCTTTTCAAATTTTGCATTGTCTTGAAAAATAAAGGAAGGTGTATTTTATATTTGCACATATGCTTTGTAATTATTTAATCAACCAAATCAAAATTTTGCAAATAATAAACATTTGTCATTTCGTTATGCATTGTCTGAGGCTGAAAAGGCATTTGAGTAATCGAGTAATAGATATTAGCTACAGTGGTAGTCAAAATAAAACCAGAACATTTATATAGCATCTTTTCATAGTCCTTTTCCAAATTATATAATCCAGGTACAAACTGCACATGAATAAAGTGCTAAGGTTAAACAAACAAGCCTTCAACAATCAACGATGGTGAAGTCAAGAGGTTTCTCCCTGTTAATATGTATTTTCACTGTAATCTCAGAAAGGCAGAAAAGGAGAAGGTTTTAGGAATTTTGAAGAATTTAGAGCAATGGTAGATAATGTGTAAATTAAAAGAGCTGGATGGGAAGAAGTGTTAAAGTGTCATCCTTACTTTCCTGATTCCAGTTTAGTGTTGTTTGGGTTTTTTTTGTGATATTCAAAATGAAAATATGTTATGGTATACTGGACTCCTTGTAAAAGTGTAACTAAGGAGAAATTTGAAAGAGAAGCAGCTTCTTGAGCTGGTTCTCAATGCTAATAATTGAGGAAAATAATGAAAAGTCTCTGAGAGTGTAGGTCTAGCTTTGTGCTCTTAATGATTCTTGGTGTACTTTATCCTATTGTATTTGCAGAAATGTGTCAGAAGTCACTTGCACTATGATAGGTTTAACATCAGGACATTTTGCAGTTATGTGGCTGTCTTCAATAGGTTTAAAAAATAAAAAAATTTGCTTGTGCTGTGTCTTGCCTACCATATATTACTGTTGCATACATGTTGACGAAAGTAACTTCATAATTGACAAATCTTTCCATCATTTTGAATGCTTTATGAAATATTTTCATAATGAAAATAAGTAATTATTAATAAAGTAAATAATGATCCTTGTGATGCACATGCACACATGCACTTTAGTCTTGAATCAGTAATATGGAATCCATGGTTTATCTGTCACAGTCCTTGCAATACAGTACTTCTTCCATGAAGGATGTATTAATCAGGCTAATTCAACTCTGCCCACGCCTGCTGTCCAAAACATCATAACTCCCTTGACAGAGGTGTCTGTTCTAATGCCAAAACTTTGTCACCCTCCTTTTCTGTTCAGTAATTGAAACCTGACACACTTTACATGCCTTCAATGCCATTAACTGTTGTTTTAATTCTAGGTAATTATTGGGTCATACAAAATAAATCTTTTTACAAGGCTGATTATTTTTAAATAAATTTAAATATCTTATAATATACAGTATCTTCCAAAACACTTGACATTAATGAAGGATCTTAGTAATCTGACAGTTTTAGTTATTTGATATCTATATTAAATGTCATGACTTCTGCACAAATTTCTGTGTCAGACCCCTGAGTGCCCCAAGGTACTGAAAGTATCCTGGCAAATATCCCCCTGAGGCTGATGCCTGATGGGTTTTTGTATTTTTTATTTTACTTTTATACTCTCTTTATATATATCCTTTATATATAACCTTTTACCCTTCCCCATTCCTGTACTTTTTACTCCCTGTATCTTAACCCTACATGTCTATCACCCTAGTAACCCTTGCCCTGCTCAGAATCCTTTGGGGAAGACGAAACATATCCACAATCGCAAAAGCATGACGCACAACCTTGAACAGGGCCCCCATCACTGAGACATGTTTTTTGTAAACTAAGTAGTAATCTTTTGGGGGGAGGTAATTTTAATAAGGGGGAAATTACTTCATTTGTTAGACTTCTTATTGGAGACTTTTCGATAGGTATTCTAATCTAGGCTGTCCATAAATTGTTTACGGGGGATATCGTTGGGGCTTGCTTGTTTGTCGGTGCGCATCTGGGATCCTATTAAACCAAGGTAAAACCCCTTTCCTATACTGTGTGTCTGCGTCTAAAAATTTTTACTAGCGATTTAAGGCATCAAGGCCTTTACCTGTGCAGCCTCTGCTCTCTGAGCTGGGTTCTGCACCCATCTCGAACTCTTGCCCTTCTTGGTCCTTTCTGGGTTATGCAGTAGGTTTGCTGCCCCTGGCCCTGCCATTCAGGCAGAGATTTGCAAATGGGTCTCTTCTGTGCTGCATGGTAGCTCTGACCTCTGAGGTACTGGAATGAGACTTTCATTTTCATCTGAAGAAAGATGGACCTACCCCTGAAGAGGGGTCATAGTTCAGAGGTCTGCATGGGAGAGCCAAACCTGAGGGGTAGTTATTAAGACTTAAGTCTCTTCTGAGTACTTTCTATTCAGCCTAGTCTATTTTCTGACTGTTTAGCAACTAATATTTTAGCTTGTTCTATTTCCCTAGAAGTGTCTTTCTGAACCATTCCGTATTCAGTGTACTCTTCCAATGAGTGGGAGATGGAAATTGAGTTCCCTCCTGCTTCAGAGTATTTCATCTCCCCACAACTAAGGGCCCTAACAGCTGCCAGCAGAAGTGGGTGGAGAGGTATCTTTTTCTTGTGTAGCAATAAGTAAAATAGGAAAAAGAGAATGTTTTGCATATAAATCACTAAAATAATTTTATGTGATAAATTAACCTGAGTAATAAATACTGCACTACACAGTTTTCCATTGAGAAAGAAAGCCTCTGGATCAGGTATATAATTTCCAGGCTTAAGCTCTTCTCATTATCCTGCAGCTTATTTTTTCTTTGCAGTATTATTTCACACTAAGCCATGAAAATGTTAAGTATTGTGCATTGTTCTTACTGAATTTTTCCTCAAAGCCTAACAGTACGAGAGGAAGGTGAGAACTGTAAATGCCTATTTCTTGCCTATAAAGATAAAATAATCAGGGCCATTTTTCAGGTTTATCTTCTCTTTGTTCTGAACATTGGTCATTTGGCAGTATTTACACACATGTGGGAGGAATCATGTTTTGTGTGCCAAGCAAGGATCTGTGACTGTCACTGAATTCAACTGCTTTTGCTGTGCTTCTGCTTGTAATGGATCACATTCAGAAAAGCAGAGGCAATGAGTTATGTTATTAATAGAAGGATTTAAAATACAAATACATTTGGCTACTTGCTGACCCTCCTGAATAACACTGTAATGCTGAAGAATTAACAGAGGACTGAAAATCCCTCAACAAAGTGAAAGGTAGAAATAGGTGCTTTTCTATCACTGAAATCCATGTTACTGTCTATGCCAGAGGGTTAGCTTATAAAATATTTCCTTGAAGAAAATAAGTACTTTCACCACCAAATAACACCTATGGATTTTTTTCTCTCTCTTCTTATTAGCAAGGGAAGATCCTACATCAGAATTTGCTATCCAAATTTGTCTTAGTATGAAGTAATTTCATATTGCCTGACTTGCAGGTATAAGAGTAGCTGCCACAGAAAACCTTTTCTCAAAATGCTACATAAGTTTTCAAAGATATCTTTGTTCTTGTGGCCACAAAGCTCGCAGTTAACCATGACCAGACTACAAAACATTTAAGAATTTGTAGACCTGGAACTGAATGTCAGGAGAATACTATGATTCAAGTACTGAAATCATTAGCCTAATTTATATAATGCTGACTTCTTTAGCCTTAAAAAACAAAGAACAATTGTTTGTATATTTGTGATATTTTGATCCTGGATTACAGTGGGGTAAAAAAAGCAAGAAACAGTTGTTTTCCAATATAATAATATCAGAGTCATTTTTAAAACAAGCTTTAGTCCTGAGTACCCTGGAGTAGACATCACTGTCTTGTACAAAATTAGCATTAGTTCCAAAGTTTATTTTTAAAATGTGCCTATAAAATCAGCCAGAAATTTGACAGCTGTGTGCAAAATTAAGTGAAGTTACATTATATATGGGAGTTGCTTCAAGCAAGTCTTGATTTTTTTTTCCATGCCTAGCAGATTTAATCAGAATTATATGTTATGATGTAATTGTATCTATTTATGTTATGTACCTATGAAATTTTCACATTGTAGAAGGTTTTTTTTTAGTGAGTACAATCAAAGTAAGTCAAGAAATAGTCTTTTCCCAAGAAATGATAAAGGGATACTGGGGATTCAGAACTGTATTAATTTTGGAAAGTTATATTTACTATAGCCTTTCCTCCAAAGTGGAACACCATTCATACAAATAGCTTAGGTATATTCAACTGAATGTGCCTTACTAAGAAAAAAATAATGGCTTGTCAGTTGTGTCTTCTGGTCTCCAGCAACATATGAGATTAAACAACCAGTAGAAAGGATCACATGAGTTTCTGTATTTTCTGCTTTCTCTTAAATGACGTAGAATAAAATAAGGTCTTATGTAAGGTAGAAAAAATTTAGACTTATATGGGTTATATTTTGTGGATGACAGCTTATGGATGACTGCAAAGTACACCCCTCTATGAATACACCTGTATCTGTTAACAAAGTGCTCTGAAAAAATGCTTATTTAGGACCAATACAACACTTTAACCACATAGGAGACCGGTTTGGTTTAATGTGACATACTGCAGGTATATATTGTTTACTTCAAGACACAAATAAGGACTCCGTTATTCCTTGGTGTCACAGAGAGCACACATTTAGGCAGGACACTTGGCAATCTTCTACTGTAATCTGTTCTCAAGCAGGATTTTATGTGGCTATGTTGCTAGAGCCCCAGTTTGAACATGGCTGGAACATTTCCCAGATGAGAGGGAAAGAATGTCATAGCCAGAATTACGATCTGCCTAGCAGACAGAAAAATACTTGTACACAAGTGTATACATGTGAGGCCTTTGCTAGGTCCAGATTTTGTCTCACTTATTTATATAAATGCCAGATCTATGGCCAGGCAGCAGTGTTGGTGTCTGCTGGGTATTCCCCCCATCCCACTTAAAGTGCCATCTGCTGTTTCATATATCTGCCAAGTATATGGATTAAGTCTGCTGTTTCCCATTTATGTCACGTTATTAATAATGGTAATGAATGTTTGCCAAATGATAGTCACGCAGACTGTAGTTGTAAAATTCATGGTCACACATTCTTGTCCTTTCCTTATTTGTCTTATGAATGCCAGATCTCTGGACATACTTTTCAATTTTCAAATATTTATTTCTCCTAATGATTCTTCCTAATGTCCCAACATATCATGGTGCTTTACAAGGTATTACTCCCTGATTCTATGAACTGACTGTATGAGGCAGAACATGCACATACCCATGCATTTTCAACCTGTGCAGGCAGTGAGTACAGAAGTACAACAAGCTTCAAATGCAGAAAGGAATAATCTGGTAGGTTTACCCTGTTTCACATATAATTTGAAGAAGCCCATTTTTCACAGTCCCAACAGTAAAGATAGTACCATACCTGTCCTGGTATCAAATTTATTAACCCATTGTGATGAACAGTGTCCAGCATGTTTTGGTATTTTAAAACATGATAAAATGCAATTAATTTCATTTTTAAAAGCCTCACACAAGGTTATTTTTCCCCGTTTCAATAGATCTTTCTTTTAAATGGCTGAACTATGAAGTATCTTACATCTATTACATAAATGAAAGAAGTTTCAAAGGGACATCCCATGTGTAATTTTTGTGATATGCAATTCAATTTCATTGTAATTGTGGATACATATGATGCTACAATATACATAGATGACATACACTTCACATATTTATTGTGATTATTTTTCCACTGAAATATGGTATCAGACCTCTGTAGTGGGACAGTGCAGAGTAATCAGAAGTAATAATGTCTTTCTCATAAGAACTGTCTCACCCAGTGTTCCCAAGTGTGAAAAAAACCCACTTAATCACTAACTCTAATATGTTAGTTGGCAATTTCCTTTTTTTTTCACCTTGAGAACTACAGTGAGCTCAACCTGCTTGAGTAGAATTTTATAGTCTGGTATAATAACTTGAATATTTTTAAACCTACATCCATATGAGGTCAGTGTAAAGTGTAAATATGTCTGTCATTGGACCAATACTCTTGATTTTGTCCTTGTTTTCTGACAGTTCTAGCAGCTTGTAATAAACTTTTGGATAGGATTTAGTAGCTAAAGCAGACTTAACTAAGACCAGATCCCTATAATTTCATTCCCACAGGAATGAAAAATGGAGGTCAATTTCTGCTTAGCCTTGGAGGTGTCACAGGTCCATTAAAGACTTTCTTTTCACATGCAGGACTTTGAAGCATTCGGGAAATTATCAGCAAGTTAAGTGTGGATTTTATCCATCCATAAAGGGCTCCCTACAGTTTTGCCTAGTGAGCTTTGATCTAGCAGCTGTTCCCAGGGCATGCCTTATGCACTTCAACATAGAAGCATAGAATGGCTTGAGTTGGAAAGGACCTTAAAGGTCACCCACAACTTCTCTGTGCAACCTGTTCTATTGCCTCACCATCTTCACAGTGAAGAATCTTTTTCCGTACATCTAATCTAAATCTCTCCTCTTTTAGTTTAAAACTATTTCCTCTTGTCCTATCACAATCTGTCCTTGTAAAATGGCATGAGAGGACACTTCACAGATGGAGGTACATACATTTGGCCAGACTACCTGAATTCACATTTTTCTTTTGACCTCACTGTGAATTGCTCCATTAGGCTGGAAACTACCTGTGAAAAAGGGGTTCTTGTTGAAAGCAAAGAGAAAATGCTGAGTTTCATTGGTCAGCCTGGTTTCAGAGCTACATGTATCAAAAAAAAGCTGAAAAAATATCACCAAAAGAAGAAATACATGGGGCTAAAAATCACGATCCTCCTCCTCCTCCTGCTCTTTTCTCCATGTGCCTGTCTTTCCAAGGCAGCACACCATGGCAGCAGGTGGAGGAGGGAATGAACATCACCACAAAGCAGCCATGAGACAACAAGCATTGGTGCAAAAGCCACAGAGGGTAAAAAGTCTACATCTCACCATCCAGAAACTGGGCTGTAAATGTGAGACCCCCACTGCCCCTGATGGAAGGTTACACTTGTACATTCAGGAGGGTGCTGCAAAATAATGTGATTTTTTTCCCTGTATTCGAGGGAGAGAATGAGGGTCAATGACTTGTCTGATTTTCTTGTTGAGCAGTGGTCAATGAAAGCTGATGATTTCATGCTGCCAGGTCCCCTCTCCCTGGATGTCTGATTTAAACTTTTTCCTAAGACAACTGGAACACCTTTGGGATCTACTGGGGAGAATAAATGCCTAATTTTGAACTCCAAATCACACTTGAATCTGGCATTTTTCCTTTGAGTATTTTTCTCATAAGGGATGCTTACAAACTGACACAATTCCCTTTCTTTTTTTTTAAACCAACTGAAACAATGTATTTGACTAGTTAAAATTACAAGAGAGCAGAATAAAAAGGTGGTCTAGCTTTTATCTGCCTGTTTCTCTACATATGAAGCCCACAGAAATATTTTTGGGTGGGTTTTCTCAGTGAACAACTTCTTTCAGGCAGCTAAAAAATAATATAAAATTCTTAGTGTCCAAATTTAAAAATATATATATATCATACTTAATTCTGAATCTTTAAAAAGCATTAAAATTCATATTTGGAACATGGGTCTTGATTTCTTATTTTGCATAATGACACTGATAGCCTTCTAAATGTGTTTCTCTTTGTGTAATGTACATATATATATGTCAAATTACAGAATGGTGATTTCTGAAGTAAATAGCTACATGTTCTTCTTTTTATTGCTCTCTACTTGAAAACTGTATTGACTTGCTAATTGAATGTCTTCTGCCTAAGACTTTATAATTGGAAGTGAGCTCAAACATTTGAAACTGCTCATACTTGGATCTTAACTAATTAAAAAAAAAAATTTATTTCATATAGTTTATCTCACTGGAAATTAATACTTGTTCATTAAAAATATGCTTTTCACATCCCAGTGTTCATACTGTCAATTATTCCAATTGTTCAAATTCAGTTATTTATTATTGGAATGTCTACAGTGAGTGTTATGAATAGATTATAAATCCATTTTTACTTTTGCATGTGAATATAGCTCTTGTTTCTAAAATTGCTCTACATATTATACCTAATTTGTAAGGTATAGTAGGAAGGATAATTTGGTTGGCTCATTTGTCACCATTATAGTCATCCTAAACACTAGTTAATTTATTCTAAGTATTTCTAGAGTAAAAAAAGAGATAAATTATGAAAGATGACTGTATAATCATATTCAAGGATATTGGTAATGTAAATACTTCAGCATGAAAGTCTTAATTAGCTTTCATACAGGCACACAAGGAGAAGATGATGGTGAAGAAAGCTGTAAGCAGTTCTCAAAAAAGAAGAAAAAAAAAAAAAATAAAGAGAAAACCATCGCCTCATTTAGCCTAAAAAGGGAACATAATTTTTCTGTTGTATCATTGTGTCCATAGAGAGCTATTCCACAGCATAGTTACAGAATTATATCAGCTCAGACTTACTAAATTTACCAATGCCTGTGTTCCTTTACTCATTTTTGATAGCTAGGGTCTGACAGCAATATTCTCCATACTGGCAGAGACTCTTCCTTTGACAGCAGGTTTTCTTAATCTCCTTGTATGATCTTTGATGTAGAAATCAAAGAATGTAGAAATGTATGTAAAAATGTCATCCACGTGTTTTTAAATTCTCCTTACAAAATTAATACTACAAACCCTACTAATTGTATTCAATAGATTCTGAGAAATATAAATATCCCCCATCCCATCTTACAACTTTATTTTTACAAAAGCATCATCATCCTTCTAATAAGTTAGTAAGAGCATTTCTCAAAGAGAAAGAAAGTGGTAGATATGGCAGGTACTGTACGGGTGGTGAAGCAAAAGTTATAGGCTTTCATGCTGTCTTCATCTGGTCAATTTTAAAATGGCAAATACTATTGAAAATGTTTTCCATCAAACTACAGCAGCTGTGCAACACTGAATACAGAAAGGTACAACTGCCATATTTTTCATCACCTGACTTGGCTCTTGGCTCCCACTTGGAAATCTGGCGCAAACTCTTGGCCTTGAAAACAAGGCACACTTACTGCTGTTGTGGGCCCTAGCCACCAGAGAAATCTATCTGTGCATATGGTCCTAGCTGGTGTCCAGAAGCAGCAGCCCAGAAGGAAAAACACAGGTCATTTAACTCATCAGGTACAGCTTTCACTGTTACTTGTATTAAGGTAAAATATTCTCACAAATTATTTTAGTGTCTCTACCAGTGTATCTCTTCTGCTGGCCTTTCTCTTTTAATTTCCCCCTCTCAGCAGCAGTTTGACAAATGTTTGGTAGGTCCCTTCTGTGCCAATGAGTCATTCACTGCAGAATTACTCTGCTTCTGTTTGCTTTCAACTGGGCTCCACTCCAGATACATGGAAATATGTTCCTTTGATGCAATAATGATTTGTTTTTCTGGACATCTTCTTTGAACTATTGGCCATTTGTTTTGTCCTGATTTCTGGATAAATCTACCTCATTGCTAAGGTGACCAACCAGAATTTATGAAGCTTGTAGACAATAAGGCTCAGCATATTAAAACAGAAGCAGATGCCACTTCTGCAGTGCTCATACTTTGCTGGCACACTGGGTGATTATGATCAGACTCTGCCCTATTCCAACTTCCTGTTGACAGCCCAGAAAGTACCAAGTGTGTTTCACCTCTTTATCAGTTGCAGAATAGATGTAATATAGTCTGCATATCTACTGTTGTGAATTAATCTATTCCACAGGTTCAGAGCTACAGTTCACGGAAGACCTTCAGAAGTTTTAGGGTAAGCCATATTACTATTCAGTGTAAAACTTTCTTTAATGAATTCTCCTTACAAATGGAAAACTTATACCAGGGTTCATAATTCATTGCACAGGAAATGATTAAAAAATATGGCCACAGTTTTCAAAGTGCTTCAAAGAGGCCACAAAGATACATCTTATTTGTTAATCATGGTTGTTTGTTTAACATAATAATTTCCTTTTTCTAGACCATTTCCAGTCTTCAGAATTTTGAAATTAAATGTCCTTAATCAGTTTAAAGCTCATCTTGTTGTCTTACCCTGAATAATGGTAGTTTTAAAATTCTGGTTTATGATTAAGCCTTAATTGTTAGCACAACATAGAGTATGTAGCACTTGCTTTGGGACAGGTGATGGCAGGAGTCCATTGCTGGGTCACCAGTAAAATTTTGTTTCAGAATACCAGTACACCTTTAAAATTAATCTCAAAATTCTCTATTCGTCTGTTTATCATGTGTTGCTTTAATTTTCAAGTTGGTTTTAGTTAGAAAAAGCTAGATTTGTTCTGGAAAAAATAAGCTAGAATATGTTGTCATGTGGTAATTTAATATCTTTCCTTTTTTTTCTTGCATAATACATTTGACTGACCTAAACAACTCGAGGAAATAAATAAGAAGCCCAAGAGTGTGATTTATGCTGACAATTTTCTTCCTGAAAAAGATAGAAGAAAGGTCTGTGCTAAGATACTGGTTTCATTCTCCTCTTCAATACTTTTGGTTTTTAACTGTACCATCCTTTGGCTCTCCTTCAACAGCTCCAACTCCCAGGTGACTTTTGCAGTTGCAGATAGCTCTGGTTTTTGTGTAGTTCTTTGTTTATGCATAGGAGATAGAGAAATGGATAAAATGAAGCAAGGATTAGTCCTTTTCCCCCTCTGTTTCTGACTTATCTGTACATCCTATTAAGAAATCATGATACAAAGATGGCTAGATCACAGGAAATGGCACATTTTCTGCATTAATTCATGCAAATGATTCATGACAGAAAGTGACAGTAAGTAGTTTGACTTTTCCTTCTCAGAATGTTTCTTTTTCTCCCTTTCTGTAAAATGCTTTAACATCTTTTACCTTATTTTTAGATGTAGCAATATCTTACTCTCAGATACAGGAACATACCTTAACCGTGGCTCTGTTCCAGGAGTGAACATAACCTTCACAACTGCTCCCCACTCTGCCTTTGCTCCTCACTCTCTGCTTGGGAAGGAATTCTAGATAGATGGACTGGAAGACAGTTTCTGTGCCTGCCAAAAAGCTCCCTGGCTGAAGCGATCAGAAGACCAGGACAAGGCAACACACTGTGAGGCAGGGCTGTCTGTGCAAGTGGTGCCACCACCTTCCATTGATCAGATGCATCCAATACAGCCTTTGCTTTTGCCCGTTGTCTGTTTTCTGTACTGTTACAGGCATTGTGATTTCTTTCCTGTGGAGCAGAACCTATGTGAATATAGACATGAAAAGATGGTCATGACACCTGTGCCTTCATTGATCTAATAACAATTTGGCTGATTGGGTTGTTGTACCTGGAACAGATAATTCTTGAGTTTGAAGAAAATGGAAATAGAAATATTCTTGAATTTTTCTCTCAAGTTAGTACTTTTCAGGCAAGGCTTTATTTGGTCTTTCAGTACAAGATTGATAAAAACTGGAGTGATCATCCTGTGTTGTATTGCCTGACAGTTCAATTCATGCAGTGTTTGATTCACTGTTTCTCAATCTGTGCTAGAAAAGTTTGTAAATTCAATGAATTAAGTGCAATAGTTTTAAGTCAGATATATTCAATGATACTTTGAAAATGAAAAAATTGGGTAAATCTACTATTGCACTTTTTATTTTATTTTGGTATGACTTCATACCCCACATGATTCCCTTCTATAAGAGGACAAAGATTGTGTGTTGTGTCACAATTGTTTTATATAAGCTGTAACATTCATTTAAAAAATAGTAAAAGGTAGTCCCTAGTAAGTCCTCTGCTGTGGTCTGCCATGGCCTTCCTTGGGGTCATGACCGCTGCTTTGCCAAATGCTGGTTTGGAAATCTTTTTCTAATAAAATACACCCTGGTTTTTTTGCCTTAATAAGATTGTTCTCAATGCAAAGATGGTGAATAAAATTACATATATATGAAGAATGCATATAAATGGCTATTTATCTTTTTGCCCTATTGCATACTGTAGTGAAATTAGATAAAAAGGTGAAAAAAACCCCAGCGAGTTTATATTTTCATAAAGCTGCTGAGAGAGATGCTGACATTCAAAGGATGTGTTCCAGGAGTTGCGCCAAGGAAGCAGTTAGCTGATGCGAGTGATGATGATGCAAAGGCTTGGAAGGAAGAACAGATCATGAAAAAAAAGTAAAACAATCAAGGAAAGGAATTAGATTATGGGACTGCTTGTGTGCCTTTGCCTCTTCATGTCAGTTTTACAAAAGGAAATCGCTGGTCTAAGAACAAACTCTTATGAGCTGAAATGAAATGTGGATCTGAAGGCCAAAATGTCCAGTTTATAGGGAGCTTCACTGTTTCACAATGACTGCAGCTGTTCTAACATAGCAGCATTTGTTACTACAGAGAAACACTATTGTTTTACAGCTTCTGGTTCCCTTCAATACAGACCATTTTCCTAGCTGTGTAAATATTCATTAGCAAAACTCAGTCCTCTCCATTTTCCTTCTTGCACTGAAAAGACTCAAATGGAAACCAAAGACTATAACTACTTTATCCCTTAGGATGAAAATTAGTTTGGTTTTCTTTCAATTAAGCAGTTTAAATGATAGTTGCTATTAACAACTGTCTTCTTCAGCAACAAATCACAGCACGTAAACAAACAATGCACTTCCTGCAGACAGATGAAAAGTCCCAACACCTTTTAAGGTGTATTGAGTCCAAATTTTGAGTATTGAGTCCAAATTTTGCAGCCAGTTATCTGGAGGATTTTCTCTTAAAATATTCAACTGTTCATAGCAGAAACTGAGTTGACAGAAGTAAAAATCAGAATAAAAATGGCAATAATATTTTGGAAAATGCAACCTGTATGAGAAATAAAAAACTTATAAATATTTTTTCTTAACATTTTTGAATTTTTTATATCTGTTTATGAAGAATTGTGTGTCTTACAGAATTATGATACTCAAAAAAATATTTTTCACCAGTAAAGAATGAATGTTATCCTGCATTTTTATAGAGTCAAGTCAGCTCACAGCATCACTCTAGAGTAAGAAAGTATTGTTGTCTTGCCTTAAAGGGAAAAACATTTAAAATATTTGGCCAAGATCACACAGACCATCTGTGGCAGAAACCAGAATTCTTGGATCCTGATGTAATCCCCTACTCTGACACTTTGAATTCCCAACTCACAAAAGACAAAAAAGAAACCAAAAAATATCCCAAAGAATCCTACATCTTATGCAGTGGTGGTAGGACCACAAGTAGCTAGTTGATTTTTTAATTCCATTTGAATCAAGATTACAAGTAAATCTGCCTCTAAAAATTTATAAAGAATTTAAAAGCTGGTTTACAGTTTCACTTTTGCCATTCTATTGTATATCAGGGGACATTACAAATACCCATTGCCTGCACATTTTAACTGTTTAGTAAGTTTTCTCTGTGCAAGGTTTAATTCTGTATGCAATTTTAAGAGTTAGTTATGAGCCTAAAGACTCATAAAACTCCTGACCATATGTTCTCTTGCTCTTCAACTTTTAGTATAAAATTCAAAGTATGGATTTTAAAAATATCTTTCAACTCCTAAACAAATGTTGTTGCTAAGCTATGAATAGGCCTTAAAAACATTGTTAAAACTGTCTAACATTTTCATTGCAATAGAGAAACAGCAATGAAAGAGCAGAAGTGAAGAAAAAAGAAATCTATTTTCCTTCACTTATGCACCACTTATTTTCCCAATTTTCACAGCGTTATGTACTAGCATCATACAATATTTCATACAATAATAGCCTAAAGCTCAATCAGGTCTTTGAAGGGAATCAGCAACGAAAATCCAAAAGCAGTAAGGAGTTTGATAATAATTCAAATTTTCTTATTTTTCTTCCTTATTGATCCATTCCCTGACACAATATTCTATGCCACTGACGTGTGTGTTTAATAAATTCAATGTCCAAATCCCTTAGAAGTTTGAAAGATAATGTAGTTTTATATATATAATTAAAGAATTGTTCAGAACACATTCTAGCTTACATCATCTGTATATTCTAGAGATTCCATCTATTTTCTATGTATATTTCCCCCCCCCCCCCCCAAAAAAAAAAGGTGTAACAATAGCCTATGGTGATGGAAAGATCTTTCATACTAAGTTAACAGACCACAATCCCCACCCCATCTCCCTGTGTCACTAGGAGGAGGAAGTACAGCCTGGGAAGGAGGGAGGGGTGGGGGAAGGTATCTTTAAGAATTATTTTATGTCTCATTATCAAAGAAATGTTGATTCAATATTGCTGATGTTTTATGGACATACAATAAAATTTTACATCTTGTCACCTTGATGTTTTCTTTAAATTAATTTTAAATCTGTTACCTTTTTTTTTTTTTTTTAAGAGTACTTATGAGAAATTGAGAAGATACCCTTTTGAGAAAGAACCTCTATAACCTTAGAAATTTGCTAAACATCTTCAGTAGTACCTTGGGCTTCAATACTTCCAAGATAAATTACAGCAATCTAACTTTCACATTGGATGATCTCACAGAGAGGAGAGTTGTGATAAAGTAGGAGGAAAAAAAGGATACATTTTGAACAAATAAGAATACCTTCTTTTCAATAATGTACAAATCTCAGGCTTACTGTTCTTGTTTGTATCCTATTCTTTCTCAATAAACTTATGCTACAGTGGTGCTTCTAAACATTTATATGCAAAGTTAATGTGGTTTCAAAAGACCCTAATTTATAACTGTTATCATAAGGTTTTGATATTAGACTTCTATCAGCAAGATTTTTTTTAAGATACAATCCATAATACACTATTAGTTTTGACTATATTCAAAGGCTGATTTTTTTCTAGGAATGATAAGTCTTGAAGGGATTCAAACTTGCATTTTTCTTCAAAGCACAGGAAAGATGTTCTATAGAAATAAAAGATCAACTAAGAAAATAAAACAAGCTTACAATGAACTCTCTCCAATAACAAACAAATAAAGAATAATAACTTAGAAAAATTAGAAACTTTTGATATTTTGATATGACAGTGTGTGTTTGAAATTAACTAAGAAATGGCAATGTGGCCAATGATTTCATTGAACATAAGCATGGCTAAAATGAGATCCAATATAGTTTTTATCATCATAGTATGATATCTTTACATTTCTGATACCTTAACATTTCTGAGCTAAATAGGATTAAATCTTCTTAGCTCCACTGAATAATGCACATTTTACCTTCATTGAAGGCATTTCAAATACGTATTGATGCTCACCAAAAAAACACCTCAAAATTCACTGTGTTGAATAATCAGTATGAAATATAGTTGAGGTTCTTGAAATCTCCTAATGTATTCTCAAACCCCTTACCCTCCATGCATAGCTGCTGGCTGACAGCTGCTGCTACTATCAATCAAAAACCTCAGAGAAATACCCACACGAGTGTAGTCCACAGGAGAAATAACAAAGATGAACTTTACTTTCCTTTTACTTTTTTGCTGTCTCTTTTCTAATGATAATTGCTAAAAGGGTTCATGCCAGACTAAGCTATTCGGCTCATCTATAAGTAACCCAGCCACATGAAGCCCTTTGTGTCCTCTTTTTGGAGCAAAAGGCATTATTTGTCTGTATTATGTTGAAATTATAAATTACTCCAACCAGATATATAGGCATCCCATTTCCTGTCTTTTTTTTTTTTTTTTTTTGAGCAGATGATGCAAAAATGTGTTGTTGAGTTTTTATTTTTTCCCTTTGCTCTTTAAATACCAGTTGGGGTATTCATTACAGTTTCCCAGTTACTGTGCCAATTAATAGGAAAAACTACAAGCCTATGTCAGAAACTGATCTCAATCAAAATTGAACTGCAGTTTATTTCTATCATAAAAATTAGATGAGAACAAGATATATTTTTCCTCTTTAAGAACAGAAATCTATTTAATTATCACATATAGAAAAAATTACATTTAATCATAGCTGTACACAGGTTCATAAGATTTTCTGCCATCTCAGACAATGCTATAGAAACCAAAACTAGTAGAAATCTCTGAAAAAAAGAACAATTTTGTTATGAATATACTTTTTTATTTAAGAAGCAAGAAGGTATGACTGCATTTGTGCTCCCCCATGTAGCTGCCAGAGGCTAATTAATGCCTGGTGAGAAGAGCTGAGTGAAATGTAGCCACACTATTGTTTCACCTCAGCAATGCATTGCATTTTCCTTTTCATAACCACATTAAATTTGCTCATGTTCACTAAAAACGCAGGTCTGTTCCTTTTTTAAAAGTTATGACTCTCTTCTGATCCTGAAAAAAAATACCAAGCTATAACCTAAAAAAAAGACAAGAGGTTTAAAAATTTTAGACAAGTTTGGACTTTTTTTGTGCTCCTGAAATTATCTTTGTAGCTGCAAGTAGCAAGGCTATTTGTTGCAATGGTGCTTATCATTGTAATAACAGAGACAGCAAGGATGCTCTGAGCGACTATTTCACATATCAGTGTGTGAAGTATGAAAGCAGTCAAGGAGCAAATCCTCAGCTTCAAAATTCTCTTATACAATTCTCTTGCTGGGTGACAGAATCAAACTAGAATATTAGAAGAGTTTTACAGGGAGACACAACTTCATGGTATTAGGTAGGTGCAGCTTTGTGGTTATCTTTGATGCTTGGTATTGTGCAGCTACTCTTTATCTTCTCTGTTCCCTGAGATGTAAAATAGGCATTTTGTAAAATCTAAGCTCTGGTCATTGTTCATGTCTTGTTGTTAGCTAGTTCAGACTGCTTTATAGCCTGGGCCTAACATCCCTTATTACTGTTTCATTTTTAGTGTTGTCAGCAAATTTTGATTATAGTCGAAATTCTGTCAGTGAGAAAGATTATTTTTGGCAGATTCAGATTATATAGCCATCCAAATATTCAAATTTGCACCTTATGAATAAAAGAGAGCTCTCCTTGGAGACTGAATGGACCACTGAAAATGCCTAGCATGGTGATCACCTCCTAATTAATTTGAGAATTCTTGAGTTACCCTGCTCTAAGGACCTCCTGAAAAAGTGTTTTAAAAAACCACCTAAATGTTGAGAATCTGACTAGCACTGCACAAAGAACATCACTCCTTATACTACCTTTATTCTGAACAAATGAAATTCTCAAGTCAAGCTTGTTTCAGAACTGTATGGTTTTCTCTCATGGAAGATACCATACTACTTCCATTATGGGGAATTTATTATTTTAGTCATGAAGAATTTTGACCAGTCTTCATGAGATTGATTAGCTCCCTCCAGATCTTGTCATGAGGTTCAGCAGGTCTGCGCTGACCAGAAGGGGAAATGCCACAAGGGTAATTCACACTGACAAGCTCTGGCAACCTCCATAAGGAGCCAAGAATCAAGGTAGTAACTGCAAACAGAGACAACCAGGCATCTAGCTGTTCAGCTGGCTGCTGACCTCTGTGTTCAACAGTGCAGGCATGCTGCAGTGCCTGGAATGAGGCGTTCCCAGGCCATATTAAAATTTGGAAGTCAGCTGGCAGTATCTGTTCAAACACAGCCCCTCACACCGCTTTGGTTTTGCAGAGCCTCTTAATTCTCTTTCCCTGAGCCTATTGAACTCCTGTACATTATAACTGGAACTAAGTTGCTTCCTTTACTTCCCTGTCCTTAGAAGAGAAAGCCATGGGGGCAATTTTGACTAAGATAATACTGCTGGAGGGGCACACATGTTAATTTATATTTTTTATTCAAGATTCAGTATTACAGCTGAAGGTAAAACCTCTAAGTAAATCCAGTATTTTGGACTTCTGTAATATAATTTTGATTACTTATACATATCCCAGTATCAGTATCAGAGAAGGAGATTTATTTTTACTTTTCACAGTCTGTATGAACCCAAAGCTTGTGAAAGAACAAGAGGGGAAAAACTTCATCACTCTTATCAGATGGTAGACTGTCCACTTGGCATTCTGCCTGGAAACTTGCAAACTCAATTAAATGCACATATGGTCCATAGCAGGCAGAATCAGTCTTTGCCAACACACATCCCTCTTACAGGACTTCCGAACTGTACCCACGCTAGATAGCTTTTTCCACATAGGTGATTTTTTCCACTTCTTCATCAGCATCAGCTCAGCATATTGTCTTCTCTGCCCTGGAAGGGTACAGGGAAGAATGCCAAGTTGAACATCAGTTTGAACTCCACAGGGGTGATTTTTCTATCGAGGAGTTTTGTTGAGGAAGACAGGTATGTAGATACCTAGATTTAATGAGCAGTGCTGGTAGAATTAATAAATCTTCTCAATACTCCCTGAAGCAGATGCTCTATTTTGAAATAATGAGCATATGGTTTCATTATATTTCATTGATTTGATCCCCTTCAGCTAAAGAAATATTTCAGGGGAATGCAAACAACTTACAGAATTTCTGCATATTTCTCACTCCTTTTATTTTTCCTGGCTAAATGGAAAGCTGACTAGCATGTAAAAGGAAGAGCCAGAGGCAGCATTCAAATTCCTTAATAGGGGTTGTGGAGGGGTGATGGGGCCTCCAACAATAACGAGGACCTGTGTGGGCCTTGAAGCTGCAGTGCTGGGAGGTTTCCTTACAGGTTTTGTTTCTGTGAAAGAAACTGTCTGAAAGAACCAAGCTCACACTGGACTAACACGACCTATATGCTCTATTCTATATTTAAAATTTCTCTTTAGAGGCAGGGAATGGGCAGGGAGGAGGCTGATAAAATATCAAAGCAGCTTGTTGATCTAAAATACTCAAAATTTATAGAAAGAAAGGAAATTATGAGTTAATTTTCAATTGTCTACAAAAATAAACCTTTCAAAGCAAAGCAAAACGTATTTTACTTTCTCAGTTGCTAGAGCCATTTCCCTTTCCAGCTGTTTAGAGGGGAAACTGCATTCAATACTTTATCCACTGTGCATCCTGCTGCTGACATTAGAAAACCAAAATCTGAAGTGAAAGTCATTTGCAATTTCTTTTATAAGATCCTTCTAGAAACTAATTTCTAGCAGCTGCAAGTTCATAGGCTGTCCATTTAAAGGAGTCAGAATAAAGCAGGTAAACTTACATATGTTTTCCTTAGGCAACGGGATGGTCTTGGCACTTCTGGTGCCTGGAGGGCAGGAGCCATTCACAGAAAGTTTGGTGACTGAGAGGGAGGTACCATGTTCTTTAGGTCAACTGTGGAGCAGATGTACATTCTGCTTCTGTCTTCTTGACTCTCTTCCTTATTCATTGCCATTATATTATTCTGCAATAAGTGTATATTACTATGTTCTACCTGCATAAATGTCTGTTAAATATGTGTGTGCATAGATATAGATAGATATAGATATAGATATAGATATGGATATAGAATACATATTTCCACCATATATATGTATACATTATAGTTTTTGTGAACAGCGAATCATGTAGTACCAGTTGACAAGATTCTGTTTCTTTACCTTAAAAAGTGTTACAATATGGCTGACAGTACTTCAGTTTTCCTCTTTTATTTAAATAAAATCTGGTTCTAAAAATTCCTTTGAGACTTCTAGGCATTTTTTCATGGTATTTTAGAAGAAAAAAATCCGTATGTTTTTAATGCTGCAGAATCTTTCTCATCTGCTTTAACACCTAGTGTTGTATCAGATAATTATTGAAATTATGAAATCAAAGCAAAAGGATTCACTTCTTGATGTTTACCACATTTGAACCAATTATGTTCAATTGTAGATCCAGCCTAGTAACTACAAGACCTAAAGGACACCCATGGTGGCATTTTTTATATACAAGAATTCTATGCTTCTTAGGACAAGAAGCATATTTCCAGCAGAAATAAAAGTGGTCTGTGCATTGATGAATTGCAAATTTATACTAGAATCAGTCAAGGCCATCTTTTTCTCTTTTGGAGCAAGCAAAATAAGCTTGGACATCATAAAAAGGGAAACAACCAGTCTTCAGAAACCAAATTAATCTCACCTGCCCTTAAAATGTATCAGAAATTTTACATTTGCTATTGAACTCAACTGAAAAATTTATTTCAGCCTCTTTGGTCCTGCAGAGGTTGTTCCAGGTAATGTTTGCTCTTTATTTCTGATGAGCAAGTGGCAGGGAGACAGATGAATGCAGCACCTCTCTTTTTGTGACATAATCCATACACTATTAATTTTTGTTGTTGTTGCTCTAAATCTGTGAAACAGATGCTATTCTGAACTGAAAATCACCATCCTGATATGAGCAGACACAATCCCTGAGCTACCCAGTCAACTAATTAATGCAGCATAATTTAATAAAGGATGGTAATTACTCAGTGTTCCCCATCTTGTTCCCCTCGCTGCTAATGATAACATTATCGAGCTTAGACAGTGGGTTGTGAGTAAGTGTGTGTGTGGAGGGAGATAATTTACAATGGAAGAGGATGAGTAAGCAGATGAAGCACCAAAAGTTTCAATCCAGGAACAGGCTTCTAAATCTTCTAATTTCTTGTATTGGGGGAGATGCAAAATGGCAGTCTTAAGCAGAATAATAGTCACAACAGAGCTGTTAAAAGAGGTAGGGGGGAAGCAGATGAAAAAAGTTAATCTTCATGAATTTATTTATCAAATTTCATTTTTATTGAAATCTTGGTTAGTAGGCAAATGTGTTGGTGGACAGAAATGGAAAAACTTCCTCCACAGACTTTTTTCTTTCTCCCTTGTTTTGTCTGAATGGTCAACACACTATGTCAGTTACAGCAGGATCAATTTTGGAAGCAGAAATAGTTCCTTTAGGCATTCTTCAGTAGTCCCACCATATGGTGCAAGCTTTTCCTTATTCAAAAGAAGGTGCCAAAAGGTTTTGCAAGCATCAATTCACTAATCCAAACTTCTGAAATCTCATCCTGGCACATTGATACTTTTTTGCATATTTTAAAACATATCAGAGAACTCCTAGCACACCTGCATATCCTCTGTCCAAATCACAGAATATTTAAGTCATTAAAATCTGGTCACATTTTCAATCTTTTCATTCGATCTATTCTCAAAGACTTCCCAAAACAGAAAAAAAAAATTCTCTTAAAGTAAAAAAACGGTAAGCAACAGCAAGTTATATAGTAACTGTACTCCTGGAAAAATTTGATAAGAAGAAAAAAAATTAAGAGGTTTTTCTGAGTTAAGAAGCTTCACCTGCTTGAAATATGTATTGATTGAAATATTTTCCTAAAATCTGGATTAAATTAGATTAGGTTAATTCTTAGAATTGGTGTATTATTGTCTCTAATATCAAAATTTTTTGCTTGATTTGGAGCTTAAATGTCTCATTGAGGAAAGGGTTTTAAATAAGAATAATTAATTGAAGTGATTTATTACTAATTTGTGGAATTTTTCTTATAATAATTTATATTGATAAATGTGATAGAGTACTGCTTAAGGGGTAAATTTAAATTTAAGAGATGATGTGTAAAACTTCATGTTTTCTTAAATTTTCCATAGATACAAAAGAAATATTTTCAGACCACAATATAGACTGAAACTGCTTTGAGTTGGGAGCCTATAAACTCTTATAGACTACCTTCTCACATCCAGCCTGATTTGGAAGACACTTAACTGCCTACTCAAGGAGGAAAAAGGACACTATAAAGGACACTTCAGTGGGCAAAGAACTGGTACATTCTCTTACCTACACAATATTTGTCGAGGCTGGGTCTCTTATTTGTATTCCTCTTGAGCCCACTCTAGAGCACTAGACTGCCATAAAAAACTGTTTCAGAAATGCAACTTCTTTTCTATTTATTTTTTATCTCTGTATGCTTGGCAGACTGATCTAAGGTAAAGTCCATAAAGCCTTTCTTTTTCTTCTAATTTTTTTTAAATTTCCTTAACTTTGGAAAATAAGACAGTGATGGCCATGCTGCTACATACCCGACACAGCAGAGAGAAGATATGTTCCCCATCGTAAGTAGGACATGGACCTGTGGGAATGAGTCCAGAGCAGAGCCACAAAAATGATCGGAGGGCTGGAGCACCTTCTCTAGGAAGACAGGATGAGAGAGTTGGGGTTGTTCAACCTGGAGAAGAGAAGGCTTCAGGGAGACCTTAGAGCACCTTCTAGTACTAAAGGGGGCTGTCAAGAGATCTGTATGGTTTGCCCAGAGAAGTTGTGGATGTCCCATCCCTGGAAGGGTTGAATCCAGCTTGGGTGGCATTTTGAGCAACCTGGCCTACTGGAAGGTGTCCCTGTCCATGGAAGCAGACGAGAATAAGAGTCTTTATCTCAAAGTCTGTGGGAAAATGACTGGGGACTCTGTGGACAAGTAATTGGGGATACAATTAGAGAAAATTTTTGAGTTATATTAGCGTCTTAATAAGAGTTATAACAATACAGAAATTATAGGGTAAAATATAGGGCACAGTTGCTGGCCCCTGGATGAAATGCAATTGGCATGACTTGACACCTAGTCCATGATGATTTTCCACATACACACAGCTGCTGAGGGGGAAGGAATGGAGGGTGGAGCAGAGTGGAGACACTGCAGCCAGGCTCTGTGGAAATTTTTGCAGGGAGGGGAACTCGATGGTACTTTGCAGCTGATAAACTACAAATCAAGAGGATAAGGGAAGATGTCCTACTGCTGAGTGAGCAACTGTGGCGAAATCCCTCTCCTTAGATGAACTTGCTTCATTGAAACCTAATAACAATAATATTAATGCTCACCTCCATCCAAAAGTCACCTGTCTCCAAGGTACAACCACCCCTTTCCGGGCATGGACTCTACATTCTTTTTTACTGTATCTTTAAAAGCTAAGCGAGAGAACTTTACAAATATCAGTTACAAAGGTATGTATCACTAGATTCACTCAAGCTCCAACTAAACACAAAGAAATAGTATCAAATGAATCAAGAATGGGGAAAAGTCAGGGAAGATCCATCATAACTGCTGGGATAGTCGATGGGCTGAACCTGTCTTGTGTCCCATAGGGATGCCTATTAGGAAAGAATCATACTCTATGCATGCTGAACAATTTGCTGAGGTTTAGAGATTGCCTATGTATTCCTTCAAATGTATTTTTGCAGTCAGACACTATCACCGACAATCTTTGAATGCTAACCTGTCACAATTTTATATTGATAAGAGTGTCATTTCATAAACTGTTAACGTGGATGCTTTGGGGACACTGGCAGTCACCAGCAGTGAGTAACACAGTCTAATCAACAGGAACACCTGCAGAGGGCTCTCCTTTACCCTAGTGCTGTGTTTCCCTGACCAAGGCAGTCGAACCACCCTCCTGTCCAGTGGGACTGCCCAGTGAAGGATGTCCCTGACAGGATGCTGACAGACTAGCTGGGCACAAGGGTCTTAACTTTCCTGGGACACTTACAGACAACACTAGGAGTTGAGTAAAACTCCCCACACTAAGGGTCAAGGAAGTCTCCCCTTTTCACGTGACACAGTCGTTATGGATGAGATGGTAAAATGAACAGAATTGGACTAAACAAAGAGGTATTCATGTATTTATAGGTTTGAACGTGAGAAATAAGAATGTAAATCACCTCCCACTTTAGCAAGAACCTGGGAAGAAGGCAAGTTAAAGCTTCTGATAGCAGAATTTTGGACTGTTTAATCCAAAATGCAAAGTTCTTAAAAGCCCTTCAGGTTTACCAGAAGGTTTTACTTGCCTTGTCACTGGATAGTCATTAGAACCACAATGGCAGAAATGTGCATACAGTAGTGGTCTCAAGTAAAGGGAATTCTGAAAGGAGAGGTACAATGTGAAGTTTGAAACCAGCCAAATAATCTTGGCTGCAGAAGATGAATAGCTCTTTAAAAATGAATAATGCAAATTTCCAATGACTTGTCTAATGGGAACCAAGTATACTCACAAAGGAAAATGTGACAATTCCTTTAAATCTTGTTAGGAATTAAATTCATGAAGTGTTGAGTTGCCTCTCCTGTCAGCAAGTGGGAAAGTCCATGACTGGGCTTAGGCTGTGACTTTCTTTTCGTTACAAGGGACACTCTGAGCTGTCTAGCAGCACACATATTCTGAATTATGAACACCTGCTTAGTAACAATCCAGTATGCACAAGCAGAGACTCTCAACAGAGAAGCCTGTCTGAGATCCCTTAAAAATAAAACATAACTGGAAGTATAGTAGTCCCAAATCCCAATCTCATAACTTTAGAAAAAATTAATATATTATTTATTCTATTAATATCCTTTTTTTTTTTTTTTTTACTATAACCATGTCATGACTATATTAGAACCTAGTCTGATTCCATTAGCTGCAAGCATAGCAGGTTTAAGGCTTTAATATACGATCTTGAGACAGAACCATTCTGTTATATATCAAACACTATATGCATCTGTCATATGGTATATAGATAAAACCAGGAACAAAAAGTTGCATTCCAGAAAGACTTTGGGTCTTCAAGCCATTCTCATTTTGTATGAGATCTAATGGGGAGGGGGGTAAGTGTGTATGTGTGTGTGTGTGTTGCACAAAATCTAAAATATAAAAATCTCTTTGTAAAAAGTATTTCGAAAACATTTTGGATCCACTGAAACAGTGAAACAAAGAAAACTAAAATATTTTATAATGAAAATGTGAAAATAGAGTGTTTTGAACATAACAGAACTTTTCCCCTACTTCTCCTTGTTTCTTTTTAACAATGTATCAGGGAAGCAGAAACATTAATTGACATCGCAATTTACTATCTACATGTTTCTGACAAGATGTAGTATGAAGATTTATTTGATTTAGTTTGCCTGCCAACACCAAATGAAAAATAGAGAAAAGCAACTACAGTACTAAACTATATTAATTAACATAGACTTATCTTTAAAGTCAACGGATGCATCTCTGTGGTAGGATCCATTCTTAGATACAAACCTAGTGCCTTCAACTGATTTCCTCTTTCTAAATTTCCAGCAGTGTCATTTGTGCATTTTATGGTCACATTGTTCCTTCCCCTCAGGTTTACTGGTCTAAGCCTTCACTGAAAAAAAGCTATTTGCCACTGCTATAAGTGTTGGTAATTAAAGAACATTTCTTAATTTCTTTCTTTGTATTTTCTGCACTGTTTCTTGCTCTCCTTAAATAAATTGGTTCCTTTAAGTAATAAATGCCAATTTTAAACAAGATTGCTCTGCAAGAATGATACAAAATAAAGCAATACAACCAATAGCCACAAAAAGTAGAGATAGCATTCATGCAAACAGAATTTTTTAGGGTATAGAGTTGTTATAATGGCTCAAACCCCATATTGGAGCTTTGCTATCCCACTAAAATAGTGTCTGCTGGGTAAGAGATTTATTAATAGAAATAAATAACAACATATTGACCCAAGAAGCTTTAAGGGCAGACGAAATGCCTGTAGATTGAAGTAGTGCTTTCATAACCTCTGAATTCTTGAACCAGAAATCTACTTTGTTTTATTGCAAATGAATCTGGGATGTTACCTTAAAAAAATTGCAGATATAAAATACAAGTTGTTTCATGGTTACCAATTGATACATTGCATATTGATGGTCCTTTAATAGCTGTGAATGAGCAATAAGAAATGTTTCAATGAAACAAAGCCTCACTATTTCATAATACGAGTGTGAATAGTGAAAAGCCTCTTATAACAAGGCAAAGAATGTATTAAAGTAATAAATAGAGGGTTATCTCTCAAATATTCATGAACTAAGTCCTGGGGAGCTTAACTCTATTCAGTCCACAGCAACCAGCATTACATGGCTAAATCTTCATATGACTTGGAAGGTGGCATATATTTTGCTGCATTTGCTTTGTTGAGGTTTGCAGCTCATCTTTAATAGGAAAATGTTACAGAAGGAAACCATTCACTCTAATACTAAGAGTAGCTTTGATAGCACAAAATGGTTATGAATGTTATTGCTTATGGACAACACAGCAGGAAAATACATGGAATCTGGTCATAACAGCTGGCAGAAGATGACAGACTTCCTAGTTCTGCTGTTTAGTTTGTCTCTTCATATCAATTACCATTATAATTCCTATCAATCTATCCTCCTATGTTCTGATTTACACCCAACTGCTAAATATGATTTTTACTGTACTCTTGAATTACCAGTCAGCCTTTTTTTGACACAAAGCTACTTATTATGGATACTATGGCAGTGTTATAATATGAGAGATTGTATTTTAAAAAATAAAAGCAAAAAAATATTGCTCCACTGGGAGCCCAGGTGCTGTGTGATTCAGTGAGCAGATGCTTTCAAAAGTGGCACTACACATTTTTCTGCTGTGCTTTTAGAAGAATTTTACTGTGATCTTTGTATTCCATACTGCTTTATGGTGCTTAATTATCTTCTGTGTCTTCTGCCCTTAGAGGTAGGCGAGTGGCAGTTCTCCTGTTCTTGAAATGGAGGATGACACGTGCTATTTCATCTCATTTACCCAAAGCATAGAAGAAGATAAAAATGTTGCTATGGACTTCCAACACCTGCCAGTGACAAATTGCTTCAGATCCCCTTTGGAACTATTAATAACCGCTGCTGCAACTTCAGCTCTTCCCAAGTGAGGGGAAACATTTTAAATGAACTAGTGCAGTGGGTGGTGAGAAACTCCTTGACGCATCTCATGCATTTTTCATCATTATTTTATGCAATTATTTGCCAAGAAAGAGTGCAACAGCAGACTCCCTTTCAATTCCTCAAACTCCACCTGACTACATTTTAATTTCCTAATCAGTTCTTCTAGGTTACAATATATATATATATATATATATATATATATACATATGTGTGTGTGTATGTGTGTGTGTGTGTGTTACTGTTTTTCTGTAGCTTTTGTACACCTTATCTGGAGACTAAAATTATAATAACAGTCACAAAGTCACCGTGGGGTTTCTGGGGTGAGGAGGGGGAAATTCATGTCTTCCCTCCTGATATGACTCAAAACTGCTGTCAGACAGAAGCTGAGTTTCAGACTCCTGCATGAAAGTTGTTTCACAGAACTCAAGGAGCCCTGGACAATCTTCCTAACTTTATCCAGCATTTTTCTCTTTTCAAAGTTCAGTTTGCACTTGAGGCTACAGAGAAAACTGCTGAAGAAGCCAAAGTGATTGCTGGCAAACAAAAGTGAGATTTGGACTGATTCTCTCTGCCAGTCAACAGATATTGTTCTAGATGGTCTCTATATGTTTACTGCTGTTAGAATGTTTATTAAAAATGGCAATAGTTTTCAGTCTGGTCCATACAGATTGACAGCAGTAAGTACTTTGATTAAAGTAAAGAATACTGTCAGCAAGATTCATATTTACAGGTGTAACTTCTGAAAACAGAACAGTCATACCCTTGCTTAAACCCCCTGCCAGTTAGTTATATGAGGCAGCTGCCATTACTGGTATTTCAGATCTCTTCCTGAGGCAAAAACTGCTGCAAGTCCAATGGTAGTTTTCTTTAGTTATGGAAAGAATTGGAAAATGTTCCATTTCAGCCAACAAAAATTTTAGCTAAATGCTGAGAAAGCGTCAAGCTGCTTTACTGTCATATTCAGAAAGATCATGAAAAGTCACTTCCACAGGTGGTGTTTTTGTGAGGAAAACTAACTCCTGGAAAAGGGTGGAAGTGATTAATCTTAGTGTTGTGTTGTATGTGAATGTCTCACATTTATAGAATTTGTGTTTTCATTTCAGGAGCAGAACCACTGATGCTGATATTAGGATGGAAACAAGACATCTTGAAGCATGGTTACACCTTGTAAAACCTAAATGGAATATCATGCCTGTCAGAAAACATCCATGAACAAAATCACCATCCATATCAGCTGCTGTCCTTAGTGCACACTGAGCTATATTTGCTAGGCATGAGTCAGAAGAGATTTATTACATCACCTTATGTAACTTGTGATATCCAACAGGTGTGAACAAAGGCAAAAGATGTAATAAAGATAATCCACCTTAAGTCTTCTGGAACTGCAGCTGGCAGACAGCTGAGATGCTTTAGAGAGGAGAAAATGACAAGAACAACCTGTGCTAAAGTCAAAGATCCCACCCAATGTGTCTCACTGTTTGACTGTGAAATGATCTGAGTAATATCAGATTATTATCCCCTGAGTAATGATCCTGCCATGTCCAGGATTTCTCAGTGCTTGGTGGCTCAGTTTCTGGCCCTACCTCTGCTCAGTTGGAATTCACAAGAGATGTTTCTCCCAAAAAGCCTCACAACTGCACATTCTGAGATGATCATGTTAATTTTTAGTGATCTGTAACTGAACTCATTTAAAAGTGCAAGAACTAAGTTAATTTTCTCACTTAGGCTGCAAGAATTTGTGTCCACTCTTTTTCAACTGCTAGATAAAACTGAGGAAGATAAATCAAGCAGCAAGTTTAGCTTTGCAGGTCCTAGCTCAGAAAGTCAAGATCTTTCCATTGCAACAAAGCAAAGTCACCACATCTTTCAGTCAATCAACCCCAGCTACTTCCCTTCAGCTGCTAAATGTCTATACCTAGCATCTTTTTCTGCACATTTAGCAAATACGCTCAGTTGAATATAGTTTATGTTTGTACCATGGACATGTTCTTTAAATTGCAGTAAGGAATCTGAGACACAGTTACAGAACATACTCTGCTTGAAATTTCTTGGTGGAGTTGCACCGAGGATGGAGAAGGGACAGGAACAAAAAAGACATTAAAGAATGAATTAAAAGTCCTGGAGCTGCTCAAGGAAAACCCATAGGCTGTGTCCCTGCAGAAAACACAGCCATTTTTCTTCAGAAGTGCATGAAAGGAAATAGAGAGGGTTTGGGCTGTGGTAGGGCTTAAAGGTCTCTTAGACTCTAACCCTCACATTCAGATTCAGTCAAAATCTTGTCTCACAATAACAGCATAATTACCTAAGTTTTTGTGCACTAGAAAGAAGTCTGGTGTTTACTTAGTTTCCTTTCTTTTTTTATGTCCTTGGCCTTATTTTCAGTTGAATATTCTGCCACACACATTTTCATTTCCTGTTATAATCTGAGCAGGAACATTATTGAATGATCAGTGACACAGAAATGATCAACCAGCAACAAAAAACTTTCATTTACTGTTACAAAGCTTAGTCTAAGGTGGAGTTTCAAGAGTATAAAGGAGATCTACAGTGTTTAGTCATGAAGCTGAATCATCCATTTTCATTGCATAATTAATTTGAAACGTAATTAATTTGAAATTGGAGTTTCTATTTGTGTATAATTTAAATAAGGCAGAAATAGCATGGTGTGAGACATATCTGTTGTATCAAAAGTTTCTGACCCAAATCACAAAAAAATAGCAGGAAACAGTGGGGGAACATTGCCTTGGAAATCTGATTGTGAGAATCAAACCTCCCTGAAAAACACAAAGGTGAGAGTCAGTAGGAGGTGATGAGGAAATTTCTGTAATTCTGGAGTTATATACTAAGTTTCAAGAACAGAAGTGAAAGATCTAAGAAAAGTAGAAATTATGATAAAAGTTATATTACAACAACAACATCAACATCAACTGAAATACATTTAAGGAGTATATTAGTCTCTTTCATACATGGGTGGAGGTGTATTTTTTGAGTGGATGGTAGAGTACATCTCAGAGCTGGGAACAAAGGTGGTAGAGGAACAAAAACATTGAAGAGCAGACATATGGTGCTATCTTTTTAACTGCTGAAGACAGAGATACTCTTCTAAACAGTGATTCAATCCACCTATCTAAAATGTTTTTAAGAGGGATTTAGTCACTGTTGCAGCTGCCAATAACTGTGGACCTTAGACCCTAAATGAAGGGGTAGGAAAAATACATCCTTTTGAGATGGCAAAATGTCAAATGGAAAAAAATACCCAAAACCCAAAAAAAGGAATCATGCACTACACCCTCCGCATATATATACTTTTTGAAGATGGATAGTTGTAGCTTTTCATTAGGATAAGATCATGCATTGCTTAGTAGGTTAAATACAGCCAGGCTCCTCATGCACTGCTGGAGAATATCTGCTACCAGCAGGAAAGTAAGATGAAAGAATTGGGATGAAAGACTACACATGGAGAAATTGGAAATAATTTAAAAAAAGATAAACTAATTTAAAAATATTCCTGAGCCACTTTTAAAGCATGATTTATTTTTTTCCCACTAGACACCTATAACATAATACCTCGTGTTTTCTTTTGCATTTATTTCCATTTATTCTTTGATAGTAAAGATACACCTGTCAGCAGGTGGTCACTTAAAAGTGCAAAGAAATTGTATGTTGTAGTGACTGATATATTTTGCATTGATGTACATGAAGTAGGAAAACTCAATGAAAAATAATATCAAAATCTAGTTTAGAATATAAAAAATGCTGCATCAATTGTCTAACCTAATTTAGATTCTTTTTAGTGTCTGAATTTCCAGGTGGAATGATGAATATTGGAGCACAGTAATATTCCTTTCAGTAAAGGACCTGAAAGACAAGAAATACATGAAAGCAATATTTAATCACTGCACAAAAGTGCAGTATGACAGATATTTTTTTGTTTACCATGCCTTTGCTACAGAGCAATGGACATAAGTCTATTTTCTAAATGTCTGCAAGAAAAAGAAAACAAAAAATGGAGCTGCTGGAAGTCCTGCAGCCTGTGACCTCATGTCTCCTGCAAACCTGAGACAATACCAGAACACATGAGGATTGTTCAAGCCACACAAAACTAAGAGATTAAATAAGTCTTCAAAATGCAAAAGGTTGTTTCAAAAAGAAAATTAATAACCAGAAATTATTATGGGTTAAATTTGTTTTGGATATTAGGCAAAGAACAACCTAAGGTATGGTGATTAAAAATTAAAAATGGGAATAGGGTGCTCAGGGAGGAGCATAGCAAACATCCTTGGGGAGCACAGGCAATATCTGTGGAAGGTTTTCTCTTTTTTTTTTTTTTTAAATAGGTTTTGCAAAGTTCTTTCAAGAGTGGTTTGAACAAAGTTGCTCCTTCTGTTGGCAAGCAGTTGAACTAGATTGACGTCTCAAGGTCTTGTTGATTTCTATATTCTGCAGTTCTAGGAAATCCAAATTACTTGTTAACACAGAACCAAAAAATGGTGTTAAACAAGGTGGCAGTTAACACACACATAGTTATTTCCATGTTGAGGCTGAATCAATTACATGTCATTTAATGTGAGCGCAGAAATATAAATGTATGCTTGCCTATAGAGAAAATTGAAACTACTATTTGTAAGAAAATACTACTTTTGTCAGAAATATGAAACTACTATTTGTAAGAAAATACTGCTTTTGTCAGAAATATATCAAAATACTCTGTGAATTCTGATTTTAAAATATCCATTTGGTATAGCAGACTTTTAGGAATAGGCCAATAAAAATCCTTTTTGCTTACCTAAATGACTATCCTCATACATGCACCAGAGAAAATCAGAGAGAAATGTTGGCTAAGAAGCAAAATCAGGATTAAACAGTCTTAGAGCTCACTGACACCCAGACAAAAAGGTGCCATGTGGTATAAGGATCTTAAGTTTGATGGAAACCTTACTTAGCTACTGTGATGTTACAGATTCACTTGCAAACTATGGCATTGCAGAGCCTGGACATTTAATCTTTGTGTTTTCAAAATAGGTATGAAGACAAAGATAAATAAGATGTTTTTGTGTTCATGATGGCCTGGTTTCAGCTGGGGTACAGCTAATTTTCTTCCTAGCAGCTGGCATAGTGCCATGTTTTTGATTTAGGGTGAGAATACTACTGATAACACTCCAATGCTTTAGTTGTTACTGAGAAGTTTTTACACTAAATCAAGGGACTTTTCAGCCTCCCCTGGTGCCCTGTCAGTGAACAGACTGGTGACACAAGAAATTGGGAGGGGACACTGCTGGGACAGCTGACCCCAAATGACCAAAGGGATATTCCAAACCACACAGCATCATGCAGAAAAATGAAAAGTAAAACTGGCTGGAGTTGGCTGGTGATAGTGGAGGGCTTGGGGTGAGCATCCCACTGCTTTGAGACTGACTGCTTAAGCTCGACCCACAGGTTTTATCTTTTTACTGATCCTTTCCCCAGGCCCAATGAGTGAGCAGCTGCATGGTGTTTACCTGTGTTCTGGGTTAAATTATGACACAGAAAGACCAAGAAGAAGTCATAGTTTTTGCAGATGGATTTGCTTTCCACTGTGCCAGGAGTTAACCCCATAGAGGTCCAGCTTAATCTTGAATTTTGTCTTCATCCCCTTTCATTTAGTGCATGAAATCATCTAAAATTCTATTAATATCATTTTAGTCTGCAGAAAAAAGTGAGAAAATGGACTTTATATGAAGTTTATTTGGAAATAACTATGACAGCTTTTTCTTCCAAAAATTGTGTGTATAACAAAATTCATTATATTTTAATGAAAATTAAATTGTATTTATTATTATTGTTGTATTTTTTTATGTTATGGCAGTCTGTAACAACTTTGTTTCCTTATGTCTGTCAAGACTTCCGTGTAGCACTGAAAGGAAAAGCTAGTTTATATGCCTTCTAAGCTGAGACCCAATGCCATTTATTTTAATTACCAGAGTTCTCTCTATCACTTGCCAGTGAGTCTGTAATTTTGTTGGGCTTGTTCTTCAGTGAGGCCCTGTAAACACTCACAGCATGGTTGTACATGGATATGAGCTCAGGATCCACGCTCAGTTCAGAAAGCAGTAAGACAGTACTGGGAATGAGAGTCCTGAAAGTCTTCCTAATGCCAATACAACTGGTAATTTCTCAGTGTGAAATTGTACTTCATCAGCTATTGCCTTGTTTCACACACCAAAATGCCAAGACTTTCAGTTCTTTCCCTCTTGCAAGAGTCAACAGCTAGTGTCAAGCAAAGGAAATAGAGTGTCAGCAAGGGGATTCTGGCAACACAAAGAGGTGCTATTAGCAAATGTGCAAACACACAGCTGTTGATGTTAGAGGTGCAACGAAGCCCAAAGACTGGCTGGATTGCTGTGGTCTGCAGCAGAGAAATGAAGAGGTAGCACTTCAGGCATGAGCAGCCCTGCTCTGTAACAGAGGAGTCTTTGCATTTTCAGATAACACCTAAGTTTCCTAAAAGAACAAGAATGTGTTACTGAGGGGAATTCTCATTTCATTTTTCAAAGCCTCATTTAGTATGCACTATAACTGGAGGATACACCCAAGAAGTTCTGTGCTGAATTATGAACACAGATATAGAGATTCCAAGAAATTTTCTCAGATTGAGTCCACACTGGAAATCTTTTGGTGTTCTCTCCTTTCACTTTCTTATAAATAAAGATTATACCAAGTTCCTCATGAGATGATGACCTACTGTGGGCTTTGTTAGACCATTTTGTAACCTGATGATAAGGTTCAACCGCTTGAACATCTCAGAAACTTTTCAGATATCATTCTGTGTAATTCTGCCTGATTTTTAATACCTTCCAGGATTTATTGGACTGTGACAAAGCACAGAAATAACCACTCTTGTGTAATGTTTCTTCTTTTCTTGTACTAAAGAGACCAAGTACAGCAAACTGAAGACATTAATCATCTGGAAAGGTAGGAAACAGATCTTAGCCCAGCACTGGAAATTATGAGATCTGGGTCATATAACCCTTGACAAATTGTGTTCCTGTTGACAAAATGGAGACTTAACTGCTTTTTTCAGGGTGGTAAAACAGAAACAAGAGCTGATCTATCACCTGCTTTCCAACTCTTATTTTCACAAATGATAATCAGCTGAAAGGACTTGAGTATATCGCCTAAAATTGAAAAATCAAGGCACTTCCCCTTAGGATAATACGTAAAATATTAAGGTAATTGGTGTGGGAAATCATACTGTAAGAGAACAGGACAGGCTGGGCAAGGATTAGCAGTAGGTACTCATTTGCAATTCCAAGTACTCCCTCTTGTGAGAAGTCAAAATTTACTCAGGAATCCTTGCAGACACCAGGTCCTGTCTTGACAGAATGGATGTGAGCAGGGAAAGATTGGACAGAAGCACTGGTACCAGACGCAGGGCATGGCCATGGCACAGAGGTATTATTTGTGCCATGACCCAAAACCAAAGAAATTCAATGGAGGTAGCATGAAAGACGTGTGTATCTCTCAATGTCATCCCAAGAGTGGGGAATGAAATGTTATGCTTCAAACCAAGCAAGTTTGGGGGTTATTTAGCTTTGGTAATTTGGTTTATCAGTTGAATTTTTGACTGCTCCATAGTAAGTTGCGATGACAACTCAAAATTGGAAACCTTTGTAGAAGTCCAAACTAATAATCTGCTTATTCAAAAAATGAAGATTATTATGATACCATATGATCTCAGCAATAATTTTGGCTTGTTTAGAAGTACAAACTTGGTGAAAAGCACTAACTTACCAAAATAATTCCCATATCCCTTTCAGAATATAAACAAAGCATGTTTCTATACTGACAATGGGGTAGGCTGACGATCAACAGGGTTGGCACCTTTTAAATAGAATCACTAATGCTTTTTGTGTGGCAGTGATGTTGCAGCCTTATTGGAATTGCAAAGAAGATGAAGAAGGGCAGGAGAGGTGAACAAAGTGATAAAGGATTTTAAATGATCCCTTTGTGCAATATGCAAACTCCTCTTTACTGTATTCATTGGGACTGGCTGAATTACTTGGGGTGAATAATTTATGTCACTACTTTTGGATTTTTTTCCATCAAACAAATTATTTCAAGGTTTCTACATGAAGTTGAATCATGCCTGATTAATACTTCAGTAACCTTATTTTGTATTTACAAATTTTTTCAAATAACTTCAAATTATTTGCAACCATATCTTCCTGTGAGTTCGACCAACCAACAGTAGAGAAAAAGGGTCTACAAAATAATAAAAATTCACAATGTATAAAAAAAATCCCTTTCTAAAACATACTTTTAATTTTAAAAAGCACCTATAAATGGATACAATAAGATGGGTTTTTGAAAAAAAAATCCTTCAGAGAATGCAGGAGACATGAAAAACATAGTGCAGGTTTTTTCTGTGGAACTCCCTGTCTTCATAGTTAATTTGGGATTCAAAAATAAAGTTTTCTTCTGGTTGTACAGATTGCATAGAAAAGAATGTACAGGCAGAATTTACAGCTGCATTTCAAATGGTCCAGAAGACAGACAATTTCTGGGGCTTTGAAACTGGTATGATTATAGAGAAGTCATTGTTAGAGGAGCAAGGATTATTCCTCCACAGGTGATTTGAATCCAGAAGGCAAGACAGAAACAAAGCACTTGTACCCAGATGTCCCTTATCTCCTTCCTTCAAACATAGGAGCTGCATGCATTATAGTACTGCCACAATTTGTCTCCTGCAGGAGCCACACAGAATTAGTATTCTGCTTAACATCAGTTTCTCTGGGGTATCCTGAAAATGGAGAATGGGAATCCACAAAGGTCCAAAATATGGAAACTTTTCAACTTAACAGCCTCACTTATTTGCAGGCAAAGTCCCACTCCTGCAGCCTATACAAGCTGAAATAAATTAAAAGTGTCCTAGCTCTAATTCAGTTCAGTTCATTCCACTCACAGAACCAAAGTTCACTCTGCAGCTTTGATTCTGTGAGTGGATATGGATTCAGAGTCCTTTATAGTGCTATATGGATAACTAGCATATCAGATTCTTAAGAATATCAGAAATACCAGAATCTTAAGAAACAATTTACTGTTCACACATGAACTGAAAAAATTTGCTCTTCAGCAAGAATATTGACTCTGCAGTAACATGAATTGCAAAAGTGGGTACCCTAAAAATGCAAAAAGAGGTCCTTGACTAAATCCAGAATGCTGATTTGTTAACTGGAATGACAGCATTTTATAAAATTACTCTTTATTATTATAATTCCTCTCTGAAATCGTGGGAATTGTAGAGTTTTTTTGATTCTTTTACTGAAGAGATTATGAGAATTTTAGATTTTACAGAACAATCCTAATAATTCAGAACTGTTAGAATTTGTATTTATAACTTGCATTTTTTAAATTAGTATTTATTTATTTTGACTGTGTGAATTGTACCTAGTAGATGACTGATATATTTTAACATAGGTTTTAATAAAAAGGTATTAAAAACTGCTTGGAAGAAGGAGGGTGCTAAAATGCCTTATAATTCAATGCAACCTTATTGTAGTGATTTGACCCTATCTCCCTGTTTCAAATAACATTCTACATCAGATGTAGAGCTTTAAAAAATTAAATATAAATGAAAAAAAAACCTATTAGTTGTATTTCTTTGGCTAAAAGTAAGTTTGATTTGGATCATATTTCAAACTAACTCAATTAACATTAGAGAAACATGTCTTTGAAAGCTTTGTCTGAGGCTTTGTCCAAAGGACACTACCTAAAGGAAGAATTGTATTCTGTTATTAAATAGTTTTGTTGTTAGAATTTTTAAATGAAGGCTGGACTCTTTTTTCTTGTTTTTTTGTTCTTCATCTAGATAGTTCACTAGATTAGGATGTACTGCATGCACAGAGAAACAGGAAATGTTTTCTTTTAAAAAATTCAATAAATTATGTCCTGGCTTGCTTGCTATTGTTTTTCTGGAAGTAACCCCAAACCACTGGTCCAAAATAAATCAGTGTTTATCCTGGTACTTTAAATGCCAGTAGATTTCTATTGTTATTGTAGTAAAAACAAGATACCATATTTGGTGCTATTATCATTAAAGAGAGCATCAGAAGATCTGAAAATACAATATCAGTATTTCATTGTTGTCTTTAGGGAAAACAAGTTTTTCTGCAGCTAGGTGTGATGTGTGATGGAAATATTATGTTAAGTCTTGATTTTGTAAATAAGTGAAGGTAGTTTGGCTGTGCAGGGACTGTCAGTCTGTATGTGACTTGCTGTAAGATTGGATCTTATTTTCTATGACTTATGACAAGAGTTTCCATATATCTTCTCTTCACAGCATTTGCCTGTCTTTCCTTTTTATACTCACAGAACCACAGTATCAGGAATCATCAAGATTGGAAGAGACCTTCAATCACTTAGAACAATGATCAGCCTAACACTACTATAATCACCCCCAAACATATCCACCGCCTCTTGAACATTTCCAGAGATGGTGACTCCACCACCTCCCTGGGTAATTTATTCTAATGCCTAAACACTCTCAGTGATTTTTTTTTTTCCTACTATCTAATCTGAACCTCCCCTGATGCAATTTAAGGCCATTTCCTCTCATCCTTTCATACGACAGAAGAGACTGACCCCCTACCTGTCTATAACTTCCTCTTTATGTCTTTCTAACACAAACAAAATTTCTCAGGGGAAACAGTGATAGGACCATGGCCAGCTGTTTACAGCCAACTACCTCACTCCCAGCCAAATGTACACCAGTGCAGTGATGTAGCAGGCTCCGAGGGGGCTGCAGGAGCCAGCTCCCCCCCAGATGGGGTCCCTGGTCTGCGTAATTCCACTGGAATCGGGGCGGGCGGCCCCTGGGGTCCACTCGGCGTGACGTGAGTCTCGTAGCCACAGAAATTCAGCAGGAAATATAATTGGACGAAGAAACGACCTGGACTCATCTCTGTTCTGCCAGGGAGGTTTATTTGGGGTAAGGAAAGAGGGTTACAAGGGAAGGAGGCGGAGAGGAAAGCAAGGACAGGAATGGGGCTAGCAGCTCAGAGATGAAGACCTTGAGCTGATCCAGACATCGGCTTATAAAGGGAAAGGAAGGGGAGGGACTGTCTCCCCTAGAGCCAGTCCCGGGGAGTCTGAAGGGAAGATTAGCAAAAGGGTACACACCAATAGGTTTCAGGTACAGCAGAATGCATATTTCAAAATGAACCAATAGCATACAGAGCAGGAGAACAAAGGAAGCACATGGAATCCTAAAAAAACGCATTGCTACAGTGCAGTGCTACTATTAGATAAAAATCTCCTTTGGTTTTCTAGCTTTTCTCTTTGGCTACTGTTGGTTGCTCTTACATCCTCACTGGCATCTCTGTTCAAGATGATATTGATCTTAATTTTTTTAAAAACTGCCTTGCAGTCCTGTGCTCAAATGTCTGGATTTGAGGATGCTTTGGAGGAGCCACCAGTTTTAACATCACAGAGTTTTGTTCAGTGAATTTTGAGTGATTTTTAGAATCTCTCAAAAATGAGGACAAGATTTAATTTTCTTTCTTTGATTTTGATGTACTCACAGAAATAAAAAGTTGAGTTCCTCTAACTCTTGTGTTGCTTACCAGCTTTGAATTACGACACTTAATCACATACTATGTGTTTCTTTTTGACTGCAAAGCTTCTTACTCTCTCCACACCCCTCTTCAGTCAGATTGCAGCTCTCACCATTCTTGGATATCACACAAGAGCATCCAACAGTAGGTGCTTGGGAACAGAGCAAGAGCAGGAAAAGTGCTCTTCTCCCTGCACATTCTGTGATAATTTGAGTGTTAGGTAATGTTAAGGCTTACAGTTGTCTTCAGGAGTACTATAAGTACTTGCTGTCTAATATTTTTTAATTTATTTCACTTTTAAAGAGCCTTTTACAATTTGGGTGTCACCATATCCTGTAGAAAGAATTTCACAGATTCATTTGTATACTTTTCTTTTTCATTTAAGTTCTCAGTTCATCCTCTCTTGGAAAGACATTAATGATCTTTTATATCTTTTTCATGACACTCCTGTTTTATCAGTTCTTCAGCTCATAAATCCTAACCTATTCAGTTCTTGTACAGAAGTAGCTTCATACCTCCAACCATCCCTTTCTTCCCTCTGTGTGTTTATCTTGGTTCTGCTACATTTTCTTGACACAGAAGGGACCAAAATACTCCACACAGAGTTCAAAATCTGTATTTTCTCAAAGCTGGATTGTTATTTTTGTCTCATTTTCTATATCTCTCACCACCATTTCAGCACCAGATATGTGTTTGTAAACTCCGTTAACAATGAGAAGATGAACTATCCATGGTGATTCCAAGATGTCTTCCTTAAACAACAGGAACTAGCTTTGTGTCCATCAGGATATATGAGTTGGCAGAATGGTTTTCCTACATAATTTTTTTGTATTTCTTCACATTTCCATCAGAGAAATTAACAGGTAGGGTAGTAAGTCCATGTGTTAATGTCATTATTTTATTCATTGTATACCTCCTACGTTTATTTCCCTTGTATGCTTGACCAGCAGATTCACTGACTTCAGTTTCAACTCTGTCTTAAGATGTGATAAATGTACTTGTCTCAGAACATTCCTTCCTAAACCTACTGGGTATTTTTGTTTGTTCCCCATCACAGACAAAGCTTAACCCTCTCTTTTTTTTATCAGTGTATATCCCCTGCAGCACCTTTCTCCCTCTGAGCTGAACTGGTTTATTGCTTGTAACTTCACATCTTGTTTGCTGCTTTGTCAATTTGCCTGGGGCTTCTCAAACTTATTATAGCATGTTAATAAATGCCATCTGCTTTTCTGTATTATATGATGAAAGATATGGATCTTTTCAGTGTATCTGCCATCAGCTCTGACTTTCAAAGATGATCCTTTCTCTTAAGAATGTAGAATTATGTTTTCACTAGTATTTCTTGCAGTGACTTGAATCTAGATTTATCTCATTTAACTTCAGGGACCTACCTGAGGTGCCTGTAATAAGAACACAGTTGTCTTTGGTTCATTGTGGAATCAATGCAGCAGAAGAAATATGCATAAGATGATTCATTCCATGTGAGAGTTGGCTCAGAAATCTCAGAAATACCTGTCTTTCCCTAGCTGAGACTAATATACAGAACCACAAAGAGTTGTGCTGGTAATTTAGATACTCCAATTGCATGCTGATGTTAGATGAATTAATTCCAGGCTGTGGTATTTTAAAATGTGGATTCTTCAGAGCCACAAACTATTGAAAATCTTAGCCTTCAATAAAGAAATAAAACAAAAATAAAGGGGGGGAAAAAGTAAAAAAAGAGAAATAAATAAAGGAGAAAAAAAAGGTTATTAAACTTCCTAATTTATCAAACTAGAAAAGGTGCAAAAGATTCTCAGAATTATCTTTACAAAGTTCAGTCATTGTTTTTGTGAGCAGCTTCTACAACAGTTGTTATTGCTGGTACTTCAGGACAAGTCAAATACATGTGAGTGTAAATGTAGTTCATATGGATAAAAGACTACAAAAGTGGTAAGTGCCACTTAAATGAACTTTAAAAAGAAGAGGAATAATTACTTTGCCACATTCTTCCCCTCCTAGAAATCCAATCTCACCTGGCCTTGACTCTGGAAGAGAAAAACAAAGGGCAAATGGGAGAGAACAGGTTTTCTACACTTTCTTCAGCAAACAGAAAATTAGGTATTTGTGCTGCATGAAATAATAGGTATTTTTCTATTTGAAGTACAGATGAATGCCCTGTAAGGTGCTTGTTTATGTATAACTATACATATGAAATTATTCAAGAGACTGCCATGACCTGTCACAGGGCTGTATAGACTATGATGCAGAATGGAGAACATTCCCAGCCACACACTATCTAGCTCAGAAAGGTCTGAACCTGTGCTAAGATAACCTTTTTACCTCAGTCAAGGGAAGCCCACAGGAATATGGGCCTTACAGCATGAGGGTTGTAGTCTGGGACAAAAATGTCTGGAAATACAATAAAAGGGCCCTACTTTTCTGTAAAATTCTTTTCTTTTCTCTCTTTTGAATTCTCTGGACATACTTGAGATGAAAGGGCATAATAAATAGATTGTTTCTTGCATTAAAGCAAAAGGGAATTTTGTTAAATAAGTTTTCCTACCTATTATGTAAAACACCTTTGCTGGCCTACTACAGAATTCAGTAATTACCGACTGAAAGGGGCCTAGCCCCTCATTACAGAAGATGACCTGATACCTCTGCTATTGTCACTCTCTGATGAGGGCCAGGACTGCACAGAGCCCCTGAAACCATCTCTACCTCAATTCGGACACATGAGACACCTAACCTAGAAGAGCAAGTCCTCTAGACCTCTTCCTCATTCAGCAGCTTCTCTCAGGAGGTGCCAACCTCATTCCTTCTTCAGGTTAGATGCTTAAGGTAGTTATACTCAGAAAAGTACTTAGATTAAATTTATGGAGCTAAAATGCTCTTTATTTTTTAAATGAAATTATTCTGGAAACGCTTTGCTTCTATCACTTATAAGTGATAGTGGTAAGTAACCACGTTGTTTGTCCCACCTAATTCTTACCTGAATGCACAAAGGAGCAGAAAGGCCAATGATGTTGGTAAGTTTTCTGTGTTTGTTCTGGGTGGTGGTTAATTTAAGAAGGATATAAACATGAAGACAGAAAAGTGCATCAATCCACAGAAAATGCACAGGATCTTCTATTACTTTTAGATTAGAAAAATTTAAATGGCAGAAACATACAGAAACTCAAGAAATTGCTGTCCACCCATCCCAGTATTAAAAGTGTGGGGGAACAGGAGCATTGCAGCAGACCTTTAAAAAGACAGAGACAAAAGAGAATGAAGGGGAGATGGAGAGCTCATTGTTGAATATAATTTAGTTTCTAAATTTCCAAAAAGAGCTATTCTCTTTTAAATAATCTCTTCTGAATGTACCAAAAAAATGAACTACCCAGATGCTTGCTTCTCCGTACAACAGGCTTTTTATACTGGCAACACTAGAAATAATTGGTATCTTCATAGCATCAGGCAAGTTGGCTCTGTTGAATAGTCAGATACAAAAATCTGTGGGGAATCTGTCGTCAGGGAGAATCTTCAACCATTGTGCTTTACAATGGCAAAGAAATTCATGGTGCAAAATGATTCTTGCACAGATCTCAGTGATTTGGCATGGAGAGATTAGGCAGAAGGGAGGAAGGTAAATTTCTTTCTCATTTCTCAGAGCATCTCTCATATATTAAAGAGGGAGGCTGAATCCTTGAGCTCCAGAGACTTTACAACTAAGCTGGAGTATATTCAATGGAGGATTCAGAGGCTGTTCCAGCAATACATGTGCACGTAAACTCAAACTGTCATCAGATGTGAGACAACTGGACTCAGGTGAGGTGATACAATTAGAAACATATGCTTGGTTTTAAACACTGCAGGCACATTTTGTAGCTGGCAACAGCTGTTGTTATGACTGTTTTAAATATCTAAGCACAGGAAAGGACAAGGGACCTCTATAATATACGTGACAATAATAAAACTACAGCCTAAATGGAATTTTCTTCATTTTATTTTATTTAATTAAGGGTGTGGGATTAAGAACCAAAGCCATTTTAACATTTATTGCCCAGAATATGTTTTATATATTTTCTCCTGGTCATTTCTTATGAAGAAAATTTAATAGAGATGTTTAATTTTACAAAGCCCTAGAGTTCAATCCTAATCATGTCAGCAAGTTTATTCAAAAGACTTAAGATGTGTTCCTGTCCTTTTCTTAATATGGGAAGTATGTGTGTCTATGGATGAGAATCATGGGCTAGAAAATATATAGTTCTTTTCTGAGCAGAATATAAAAATACGTAATTTTGGTTCACTAACTGTCCAATGAATTTTGTATTTTGTTTTCTATATTTCAATTATTGGATTAGCTGAAAGAATCCTAGAGGGATAAAATAAGATTACTGAGGTTTAGGAGAGAAAAGGGTGAAAGAAATTCTTACTATTCCTTACCAGAATTGCAAACTGAATCCAAAATAGTAAAAGGTTTCATCACTCACCAGTATCTAACACACTCAGCAGTTACAGTCTATGATTATTAGTGTCAATATAAACCTGGGACCATTTGGAGACCTGCTCAAATAGTGTGGCTCACATCACAGGCTTAAACTTCCTTACATGCATTCTATAAAACCAGAGTGATTGTGTTAAAATTGCTTAGTGGAACCCTTTTCTGGTTCTGCCCCAACTGCATGTGTTTTTTCCCTAGCTGAGCATGGACATTGCCTACAAAGTTACTAATTGCCCCAGGGCAAAAACAGTGAAGAGCACATTACAAATTAAACAGGATGGGTTTCACCGCCCTGGCCTTAGTTTGTTCGCTAAAACAGATTCAGCCAAAATTTCTCAATACTGAGAAGAAAAGGAATTGAAAGTGCATTTTTCTATAAAGGAGGTTTTCTTGTTCAGTTCTTATTTCAATATTTAGAGGAAATTATAAAGAAAAAGAGATATGATAGATCATGCATTCAAAACCTAGGAAGTACAAGCTACAGTTCTAGTTGTGAAGGTAGCACATATTACAGTAATTTAGGAATTTTTTCATCCTGTGCATTGTATGAAGCAGAGGTTCTTGGAAAAAAATCTTGATGGGTGAGTTTAAAGACTGCTGTAGTGCAAATATCCAGAGACATGAATTACAATTCTACAGATAGTCTTACTGGTAGTATCTTGCTTTAGGCTTTATACTTTTATGTATAGAGAAAATATTTCTAACTCGATCTGAGCCAAAAAGAGTGATCAGTCTCCTTTTGAACACAACATAAGTTGTATAGGATTTCAAAGCTAATTTCTATCATGTCTTATTCAGCAGAGTAATTTTTTTGGCAAAAGAATATTATTTTTTTTCTCATGCTTTCTTGTAATTAAACCAATCTGAGTCTGGTTTTGCTGGTTAAGTGGGAAGTTTCTTGGAAAAAGCCTTTGTTTTCTGGTGTGTGGGTTTCCATCTACTTTCATTGTAGAGCTCATTAGAAATTCAGTAAATAAAGCCACTGTAATCTAGAGTTCTGCTGACAGATGTACAGAGGATTTAGTTTCACAGGTGTTCAATAGCTGTTTTGGCATCTTGGGCTATCCAACACATCTCATAGGAGTAGACTTACAACTGGATTTTTAAGGCACACCCTTTCTTCTCTAGAGCTAGTTGGAGGCCAGGCTAAATACTCTAAGAATATTTAAACTGGGCAGCAGGGAAGTAAACCTAGGCATTGCTTTATGGGTCACACAGTCCTGTGCAGGAACTAGAGGACACCTGGAGCCACATACTGGGAATGTTTCTGTTCCCCAGGGAAATCCACATGAAGCTTAGTCATATGAACATGCAGATGCCACATTTATTTAATACGGAGATAAATCCCGGTCACTGGGCTTGATTCTTGCCAATACAGACACCTAGTATCATATGAAATGTCCTGGGGTCTCCTGTCTAGCATTTGCTGCTATTTCCTGTGGATTTGGGTCTCCTGTATGTTGTTTGGCATAACTGCCAGCTATACATGAACATGTCTGATAGTTTACATCTTGACACTAGATGCTTATATTTCAAAAATCACTGTATCTGAATCAAACACAATTACCTTTCCAGTGATTCCAGATTCATTCAGAATTCAGCAGTTAGTAACTAGAGCTAGAAATGCCCTTTTGCCTTTAACACAGGATACATTTTGAGAAAAAAATCATTTGTTTTGCTGTTAAGTTGCTGTTCTATGTGTTAATAAGAGTCTAAGCCTTTGAAATTTTTGCTAAAAACTCAGGACACTTCTCATTTTTTACAAAACCAGAAAATAAGGAAATACTTATGCACTTCACAAATCACCAGCATTTAGTACTCTCAGGCATCAATAGCAACATCAGCTGATATTTCATTGATGATTTTTCATGAGAAAGGTTCCAGAGGAATTGCAACAAGAAGTTACACAATGATATCCAATTAGAAATTACAGTTTCATCACACTTGGAAAAACCTGCGTGAATATAATAGAATAATATTTCTCTGGGGTAAAAGAAATTACCTGATTACCGTGATTTTCCTATAGTGGTAATGTTAAAACGTATTTTGTTGTATGGTCCTTGTTTATATTCAGGCAATTCTAAATTTTATTTGATATTTAAATAATTTTCTTATCATAGGATATAAATGAAATAATATTTCATTTACATGAAATTTAACATTAGAAAATTCTTGTTGTCAGCATGCAGGGTTTTAAGAAGTCCAAGTTCATTCTTTCGGGGGACTGAGGGAAGCATTCTTTTCACTGATAATTACAGAAACCAGGCTTTTGTGATAATTTGTAAGGAAAAATAATAATAAATGCTGAACTTCCCCTTCTGAATATGAGATTAGGTTGAAAATATGGTCTCCAGCCTGCTATATAACCATGAGTGTGCTGTGTCCTTGTTACTGCATGTAAAGCAATGAGTAAGAGAGATGAACCCTGTCACTGTTACGTTCTCTACTAATTGTCAGTCCCCTCATCCAGCTCTGGAACCAAATCAAATTCTCTGCCACAGTTTTGGAGAAAGAAGGGGAATGCTAAACAGTTTGAGGTATTGTGAAAAATAATGAAAAGCAATATATTTCTATCCTCATCCACATAACTCTGTTGTTAGTTCTACTCATACCTTTTTATTGAAAACATATACATGCAAAATGGATCTCATTTTTCATTCTTTTTTTTTCAAAAAGTGGCATTCAGAAGTGCAGACTATTTTAATTAGCAGCTTCTAACATGTCTAAGGTCTATTATGTCAAGGTTGGAAGAAATTGATCCTCTTTCGCAGTCAGAGCATTACAAAGAATTCCAAAATCCTTTTTCAGTCCATGTGATCTGTGCTGAGATGTATTCACTGGGAAATATCTTTCATCATACCACAGGGAATTTCATGCTAGTATATTAACATTAAGAGTACATTTTTATATTTTTTTTCCATAAAGCTTTTGGTAAGAATTTATATGCACTGTCACATACTAGCTAGTCTATGTTCCATGGCATGTAGAATAATGATAGCAAAAACCTGAGCTACAGCATAAATGTCAGCACACTCCCTCAGCTATCTCACAGAACCACTTCAGCTTCTTGATGTGTCAACTTGAAAGTAGCTGCCTTACATCTACTGTATTCACCTACAATAGAGAGGCATCCACCTCTGTATTGCTGCTACTTTAGAAAACAGCTTACGCTGACAACAATTCTGTTTTCCTTTAGAAAATCCTTGAAACAAAATGGTCATATCTGTTGCTTTCCTGTCTAAAATAAGTATCTGTCATTTATACTACACCAGACTCCTAAAAAGTGCTTTTCAAAAGGTAATAACTATTTTTTGCAGCACTCAGTGCATTAGGACTTACTCATTTGTCAGCTGGGTCACTGAAGATGTAAGGAGGATAACTGACTTAGTCAAGGCTGCACATGAAGTTCATGATAGCAATAGGTGTTGAGTTCAAATCTTTTCTTTTCACCACTCTGTTGAATGCTTTTCCACTTTGTGAATAAAATACCATTGTTTTCTGTTTTTCTCAGGACTGAGGAAATAATTCATCAGTGAGGAGAAAGAAGTTGTTGGGTTTTTTTGGTTTGTGGTTTTTTTATATATACAGAATTTTCTCAAATTTTTAACTGGACAGCAATCAAAGCTGTTTTCCTATTTTCTTTAGAGAGGATTGTTCACCTACTCCAGATTAAGTGATAGACTCCAGTACTTCATCTAAAGGAGTTCTTGATGTTTAGGATGAGAGATCAGACTTTCCAAAGATAACAGCTCTCTTTTCCAATACACAATTGCTTGCTTCAATCAGGAAATAACAGCGCTTTTTTTCATACAATCCATAAAAGTAGGGTGGGATTTTATTATATTAATTTTATACTTCCCTCTGCAAAGTAGAACTAAGGACCTTGTTTTCAACAAAGATGCATAACTGCATGAAGAGTCAGTGCTACATTCTGTTCTATGCAGAAATTTAGGACCATTTTTTCTTCTCAGCCTAGCTGAATCATCAGAAAGTAGATTTTTCCTGTCCTTCTCATGGGCATAAAATAGGATATATTGAATTCTGGTGGCAGACAGATTATGGGGGGAAATCGGAAAAAGGTGTACTCTTTCTTCTTCGGTTCTGTGACTTTGATCTTATTTTTCTGCCTCTTATGAAATGTCTTCCTTTCTTCTTACCTGTGTCAACATATCTTTATATATCTAATTGATTTCTCATTCCATCCGCATCTGAGTAAATTTACAATTAATAAATCAGGATGCAAATGCAGGCTGAACAGCCCTACTGTGTAGGTGTGAATAGGTCACTGTGGCCATAATTACCATTACACCTGTTGATGTTGGTGGTTGTTTTTTTTGCCATTGCTATATTGTGTCAGAAGAGCCCAAAGATCAGTTTGTTACCTAGGATTCCTGACTAAATTTAGCAGAGAGCAGTGGAAAGGGCAAACTTATATGAATTTTATCTCACTCAGCAATTACCATTTTTTTAAAGGCCAGGTTTAATCCACTGAGAAAATTCTTATGATATACTTTACATTAATGTTCATTACTTTAAAGGGTTATTTGATAGAAGAAATTAATTTACACTCTTCCAACAGGTAAACATATCTGTTGCCAAGTGCTAGTCCTTGTATACAATTACTATTTAGGTAATTTTTTTTAAATTACATTTTTTCCAAAACAATTCTCATATGTACATTTTCTTGTGAAAATTTTTCCAAGTAGCAAGCTGGGGTATTACAGGCTGTACTTTGCACCCTAAATTTCCAATGGAGGCTGCTATCAGAACTGATGCAGTCTCAGTGACAGATTTGCTTTACTGTGCAGCTGAAATAAAGGAGCATGTGTATTGACACAGGGGATTTCCTGTGACATGTCAAAGGCATTTTCATTTACCTGCAGAAGACAGCAAGTGGCAGTGTATGAGGATTCATATATACTTCAAGGATGGAACATTTCCTCTTTCCTGTGTTTTGACAAAATGTTGCTTTTAAGCATCCTGGAATGGAACCCCTGGGGATAAAAATGTAAGAAATAAGGGATTACATAGAGGTATTCAGAAGCCTGACTAGTGCTGCAGGTGCCTGAATCTTTGTTAGTGCTATTAATGTTTTTGTGTACTCATTGTATCTGCACACCCTATGAGCTGTTACTCATAAGAATTCTAGAATCCAATTTTCTCTTAAGTAGCTTGGTTGTATCAAATCCTTATTGCTGATCACTGATAAGTCTCAAGAGAGTCCCTAGAGAAGTCATCTTTTATTTGGGATTATTCTGTGCTTTTTTTTGTAGTTCATAGGCCACAAGGGATGGTGGCTCATCCCCATTCTTTACTTGCTAAACTCAGGATGGTAAGAAAATATCATTAAGTCTGATTGAGTCAAAATGCCTCATCAATACCCTTATGTAAAAAAGAGTCAGGGTAAATGAAAGGAAACAGAAAAAAAGAACATAGTACAAATGAAAAAAAGTGGAAGATGTATAGAAGGAGACTTTCTGGAAGAGCTTCCTAGATAATACAAGGTGTAGAAAAACCAAAAGGCTGAGAAGAAAATTTGTGAAGAAATTATGTTCTACACTTGGAAATCAATGTACTACATCGCAGCTTGAGAAGCCTGGCAGGAGAAGAGTCTTCTGTGCCTTACATGCTAACCTGAAGATATATTATTTTATTCTACCATGCAATGTCAAATGTCTCTTGGAAACCTAAATAGATTACGTCTACCACATCAGCCCTATCTGCTCCCTGCATTCTCCTTTTGATAAGACAGAGATTTATATTCTTATTCTTCTCTGATAGGTGCATCAATCTCTGCTGTCAGGTTGCCTGTCCAAATAACAAACCTGCATATCACAGAACTGTTTTAAATGTAATGTTGATAGATGTTGTTTGTGTGCACTTGGAATCAACTTACAGTCACTTCCCTACAAATTGCAATCTTCTCAAGAAACACTTATTTTCTATCTTTTCAATGTTCTGACCATTAAGAATTAATTACAGTCATAGAGTCATTATTTGGGACATTTCTAGCAATTCTGTGCTTCCATATCACTACACTGATTCCCTAAACTGCTTGCAGTACTCAATGCTACCATCCTCTTTTCGGCTTCAAAAAATGTGGTTTGTGTTTTGGGGACAGAAGAATTGCCAACACTGAACAAAGCAGAATGTTTTCAGTGAAATCTCTGGTGTGATAAACCATTGCAAGGTGTTCTGCCTCTGCAAGTGCTGCTGCTTGCCAGCACTCACCCACACCCTCTGATAACCTCCCAGAGACCTGGTGCTGTCCCAGCTCCAGGTGACAGCTCCCCACTCCTTTCTCCTGCCTACAGCATACACCTACTTCCACCTTTCATCATTACTATCTCTTTCTTCAGATTCATACCCTCTTCTTCCTTTTGTTTTTTTTTTCCCCAACAGAAGCAGTGAACAGCAACTAGACTTTGACCAAGTAGCTGGTCTGGGCTGGTGCAGTAAATGGCAAAATCCTGAGTCTTTCCGAGATGTTGATCCAGCTCCTGCTCTCATGGACCTAAAGCAAGGAAATCTCCCAGAATGACAAAAGCCAGGTTGTAATCTCTTTTGAATGTTGCTGCACTGGCTCCATATATAAACAGCATATAGAAATAAAGTCAGAATATCTTTTTATGCAACTAGTGAATTATTTACTGGATAACACTGCACCATTGTTAAAACTCTTGGCTAATTTTGTTTTATTTTGAAAATATTATTCTCCTACATGTTCTGTATTCCTGATTTTCCTCCCTCATAACTCAGAGGGAAGTGATTTCACACACTGCTCAGCACACTGCAGGGAAACTGTTATTTCTTGCATAAGCTAGACACCTTGGTCTGTTTTTCAGTTTCAGATCTCTCAAAATGCTCACTTTGCAAAACTGGTATTTTACTAGTAATCCATCATTATAAAGTCACAGAAGGTCTTTTGTAGTGCACTGTTTATGAGTTTGCTCTTTTCCTCCATACCCTCATATATCCTTACAACATCTACAGATGTTCAGTGCATATCACATACAATGGTATATTCTAAATGTTATTCATGACATTTTAAAGTTCTTTTGCCTCAAGTATTTCAGCAATATCAGGTTAAAGATTACACTCCTGTGGGATCAATATTCTTATGTGATTACATAATATATAATCTATATAACTTTTTAAAAAACTATTTGGACAGTGCCTATGAACATTATATCTTATTGATATCTACTAAATATGTAACATTTTTCCTTGCTGTTCCCATCCCAGGGAAATCAGTAGAAAACCTATAACAGGCCACAGTGAATCTTTCAACCATACTTAGAAAGCTATGGCCTTATCATTAAAATTGTTTAACAATGGCCATAACATTATGAGGATGGCCTCAATTCTAATGTAATTCTACCATGGTAAATAGAATAAAGCAATGCAAGTACTATGCATAAGTTTCTTGTAAGAATTCTTGTTTATTTTTTCATGAATGGCTGCATAACAATTTCTAGCAAAATAAAGTTACATTTTTGCTAAAGGTAGCTGGTGGAAGAGTTCTGCCTATTGCAGTGATACAACCATTGCAAGGATTTCTTATCAATCTGAAAAATAAACTTACAAATATTACAATAGTGAACATGACTGGAAAATCTCCAATTAAAAATATTACTTAACGACTTTACTGAAACAAGAGGTAAGACCATCGCCAGAATTGTTTCAAATGCTAGGCAATAGCATTTTTTTTATTTTTTCCAGTTTTGGGTGCAAAATCATTAATGCAAAATGGAAACTTTGAAAGCATCCATTTTAAATTAAAAATTCAGATTTGAAACTTAATTTTTCTATTTCATTCTGTCTCATTCCATTTCATTAATTTAAATAGAAAATTAACTAACTCAAGTGTTATACTTTATGAAAAAATCCAGTTGATCAAAACTAGCCCTGTCCTGAACACAGTTTCAATTCATCATATTCTTTTCAGCTATATATTTCCAATGAAGCAATCAGATACTTTTTATTACATACTGAATATCTACTTTTTTGAGGACTTGATGGTTACAATGAATATCATGTGTCCTTATTTTGGAGGTTTAAAAAAATCAGTAGTCCTCCAAACTTTTTATCTTAAAAGTTAAATATGATTATGTTTTTGAGAAAGAAAATCCTTAATTCCTGAAATTAATGTTTTTTTGAAGAAGATTTTAAAACATATAACATGTAGATATCCAGTCACAATGAAATTCAGAATACTCAACCAGTATTTTCTAAGTTAGATAAGAATTTAGCAGAACAGTATATTGGATAGCACAGAATTGTATTTTGTTACAGCGTTACAGATTGTTGTATTGTATTATTGTATTTCTGAAAGACTCTAGTTTCTTTACAGCTCTTTGGCCAATGCTGCACATCTAGTTTTTTCTTCCTCTTCCTTGATGCATTTATAATTACAAAATTTAGTCAGAGAGATCAAAGAGTTGATTCTAAAGGTTATATACATTGTTATTTAAACAATGACAAAAGGGTCCAATAAAAGAAGGGGATTGTTCCAGCAAATAATTTTGCAAAATTAAAAATAAGCTCAGTCCATGAAAAACAAAACAAAGTAAGAAAATACCCCAAACCAACCAAGCCAACAAAGAGAAGCAGCATAAAAATCTAAATGTTACTGTGAGTTTAAGCACAGAATAATGGAAGAAAACAGCTAATTCATTAAAAACTTGAGTTAAATAACTCAAGAAAAATTCTTATGCAAGAACCTCACCTGGTGTAAGTTGCTATGGCTGTGTTACGTTCAAGAAAATTTGGGAAGGACTGTTCCTACGGTAAGTTTCACTGAGTGAGGATCTGTCTACTGAGTAGGGAAAATACATGTATTTTGAGAAAATTCATTGACTTGGTTGACTGGATCAGTCTTATTCCAGGACTTCTAGTTTTGCATCTCTTTGTTTCAGCCATGAAGTGAAGGCTTAGGCAGTATGAACTACCTGTTATCAATCAAAGAGTTCACATCCTCACTGACTGCAATTCTTTGAAGTGCTGGGAGAAGTAGAAATATTTATCATTTTCTCAAGGTGGTTTCTGAAACTTTCAATCTTATATCTAGATTACAGCCAATGCCTCTTTCGTCAGCCCTTTCGTAGATTGTGAAATCAGCAGTTTAAAAAGATATTCTCAGCACAGGAAGCACAGAGGAACTGGGATACATAATCACTCTTCAGACTCCCATGGAATGTGCTAACAGGTTTCTATTTCTGTAGTCATCCAGAGGTTTAGACTGCTTGGTAAAACATATTCACTGTCTCTGCCTTTCACATTTTGTGTACTTTAGCCCTTCATCCTCTCTCTGGTATATTGCTACATGTTTTCTATATTTTCCTAATTATTTTTGTAAAATATCCATTACTATTTTTTCACTCAGCCAAGCACATTCTAAAGTGAGATCACAGCTGCTTATAACACTTGAAAGATACATTCAGCATGGTATCTTCAGAAAAAAAACAAACCAGAACTTACTATAGAGTATGTGTTTTGCTGTTTTGGAAATTCAGCCAGAAAGAAAACAGCAACAGCACTGCTGTTAGATCTGTCATTAAGTATATGTGAAATGGAAGGATCATTCCATCGCAGAACTAAATAAGTTAACATTATCTTCTCATGCTAGTGATACCATGATCATTGATAAGTAGAAGCTGATATTTACTGTGCAGTGTTTCAATTCCACCAGCACCTTACACACTCCTGAATGCATAATTTAGTTTACAAGTATTGTTTTACTTTCTTATGTGCCACACTGTGATCTCCCTTTGCTTTTTGTTGCTCTCAGCCATTTCCCTGAGATTCTGTAATAACCTTGATCTCTTCCAGTCACTTCATTGGGCTCCTCTGGTAGCCATCCTCATAGTGAGCTCTTGACAGCACTCATCAATTCTGGATGTTTCCATCAATTGAGCCAGCACCTATCTCCTGGCTGCCTGTTAGCTCCTCCTGGCAATACTTCAAAACCTCCAGCAAAGCAATACTGTAGGATGGCAATAGCTCAGTGACCTCAATGCAGTGAGAATATGCTGGTTGTTTAAGAAGAATTTTTAGTCAGAAATATCCTGTCATTTCCCCCTGCTCCAAATTCAATTTTCAGCTCAGTTTCTAGGGACGCATAATAACACAGAAATTCTGAAAGACTGGTGAATTGGTTGGGTTTGGGGTTTTTTTCCTTATTGCTAGTGGTGGTATGTTGTTTCCTGGATTGATGAGCTGGTGAAGGAGTGAATTCAGAGGCCTTAAAGACAATGTGCAATCCTTTCAAGTTGTCTTCAGTTCATGCATTTGGTATCATCATGTATGTGTGTGTCTGTGTGCACACGTCTGGTGTGGCCTGAAACTTCTAAGCACACTAAGTTAATTCTTCCACCCAATTATTTACTTGTGAATTTATTATCTATGTAACAATCAAAAGTAATATTTGCATGTTTTTCTGTAAATTTAAGTGAAATAAAAGGAAGAAACACTCTTTGCTGTAAGCTACTCCACTGGAGTATATATTTGCTAGTAAGTGCTTTACAATTTCCACTGGAGTATATATTTGCTAGTAAGTGCTTTACAATTATTACTTGTATATTTCCACATTAATTTAGTGGTTTTACACTTTTATCCATATCAAATAACTTGAGATATGGCCCAATGCAAATACAAATTAAATCAACTCTTCTGCAACTGTTCAGGAAGATGTCATCAAGGTTTAATGTAAGACTGTTTACCTCTAAATAGAAAAAGATTAAACCTTAAAATAATTAAACGTTGAACTCAGTTATTTGAAGGCTAAATGTGTAGTTCAAAAACCTTTGACAGCAGAGAAAGATATTAAGATATTGAAGTGAATAAAGACAAATACTTTCTTACAGAAAGAAAGAGCAGTCTTATCTAAACTAATCTATTAATGTCTTCGGTGCTATCTCAGAATTGGCTCACCTCGAACCCACACACACATTTATAGTTACATGAAATATCATAGCCAAACCTGTCTTTCTACCTAGTTTGTAAAACTGAATTTGGTGGAAATATTTATCCTCAAATTCAAAGATCAGGTATGCAAGATCTGGTCTCATCTTTGTAGACTATCAAGGCATTTTTATAGATGTCATTCTCAGTATGCTGAGAATTGAGTCATTTGTATGTTTCGGTTAAATTCTAACCAATCCATTTAGGATATTTCACTTTCAATAGAGCCAGTGAAAGCTGTGTAACAGCCCAGAAGAAGAATTAGAGTTTTAATGAATAAATTTGATAAGGAATGTTTCTATATATTTATTTCTTTTTTTTTTCTTCCTTCTTGCTAGCAAGCAGAACTATTTAGAAAGGTAGTATGGTGCAATTGAGTACATTTTGCATTTGAATAGAGAGCAGCATTTTTGCTGTAGTTGTGATGGTTGTCTTAGTGCAAAATGTGTTGTTTCTCTAGAGGAATCTGGATCTCACAAACAGTGGAGCTGAGTGCCTTTTATGTAGTTTGTAACTTATTGTCAGTGAAGGAATGGTCCAATTAGTAGGTGATTAATCACAGGTTCCTTTAGGTCTCAAAATGCATATTGAAAGTTTATGGAATTAAAGAGTATTTCATGCACATGTCCTCACCTAACAGGTAACAACCACCTGGGAATGAGAACTACATTAATAAAGAACAAGGGCAGCAGCACAAAGTACTAATCCTTTGACTAATTCCCATTGTCACTGAGAAACATACTTTTGCCAGACAATCTTAATTATAATGACATTAAAGTTAATTAATATTTTATTGTCAACAACAGCAAAGAAAATATTCAGAATTTCCATCCTAACCAGTTTTTGGGCATTTCAGTAGTGTACAAAAGCAAAATTTCCTATATAGAATTTAATTCTGAGATATGAGGCATGAGAAAATGTGCATTATTTCAAAGATTTAAAATGTTCAAAATGCTAATTTTTAGAGAAGCATAATTGACAATCAAAGTGAAATATTTTATTTTGTAAAAAACCCAGTAAATATTAAAGTAAACACAAAATCCTTTAAATAAAATACAAGATCTCACATTTTTATTTTGTGGATGTACAAATGCTTGTATCATGTCCATTTCACCATGATTTATCAAACTATCTTCTATGGGCCTGTTATTATATATTTTCCAGTTTTCAGTTTTTCAGTCATGAAAGGTATCTGCCAGTTTTTCTTTATTCCAAGCTAAATAATCATGAATAAATACCAGATAAGGACTAACCTTATGATGCTTAATTTTGGCAGTAAGGTGGAATACAACAATAGTATTTTGATAAAGAAGATGATGTAATACGATAGAAAAACATAGACTTTTCAGTGCTGAATTATAACCCCAAATCTTTTCAGTTTTGCAATAAAATATCAACAGAAAAAATGGAAGTGTGAAAAACTGCTAAATTCAAAATTTAAAATATGAATTTTAGGGTGCACAAGCAAAATAAATCTCCATCATCTTTAACTGATTTGCACCTTAAATTAATAGAACAGTACTTTTGAGTACCATAGTAAGAGACTGAAAAGGAACACCTAAAGATAAGTGTGGAATCTTCATGTGTACTTCTTAAAATCATATTTCATACATTGCTTGTTTGAACAATACATCCTTGATCTTGGTGTAGTTTGTTGTTTAGCTGCAAGACTGACCTAGACCCCCTGGGCTCCCTTTGTAGGCAATAGAGCAAACTGGGATTGCATCAATATGGTTCTTTTCATCCCAAAGTAGACAGCTAAAATATATGGACTAAAAGAACACATTTCTCGTGCTTGTTCAGATCCATCAGATAAATGCTTGTCCTGGCATGATCTGCCTTCAGTAAACCAGTAAAAATAAAGTATTCCTTTGTTTGGAAGACTGTCTTTGTGGTCCTGGCTGTAGTTATCTTGCACAGGTGCAATATAGTGGGAAAGAAAAGGAGCTACTGGACTTGAAGATTTCTTAAATCTTGTAATTACTGAAAAGCTGGTTGCTCAGTCTTTATTTATATTTCTTCTCTAGCTGATGTTAAAACAATAAAAATCACTTGACTGATTTATCTGTGTTCTGTACTCACAGTTAAACAATACAGACAGCTATTTTACTGAAAAACTTAGCCACAGAGAGCCCTACTGCCCTTCATGATATCAAACTTTTGTTGTGTTTGACCTTCAGCTGGTAACTTCCAACAGACTTCTAGAAGTGTTTTTCTAAAAATTAGATTATTAATAAAAGGCAGCTCTGGACTTGCTCGCTGAATAACAGCATAAATAATAGCTTCGCTGAATTTATTCAGACAGCCTAGATAATGGTGTCATAAACAGAGAAAATTTTCAGACAGAGCAGAAAAACCTGACCTTTCATACTGATGGTATATTGACCTTTTTTCCTTTTTCATCCATCCCTTATTTTTAGAGGGACAGTAGATAAGTGTGTCAAGGCAATTCTTTCAGAGTCCTCAGAATTTATTCAAATTTAATCAAATTATTTCTGAATATTGTGACTGGTTGGGAGACCACTAGAGATGTTAAAGTCCATTTTTAAACATCATCTGAAGAAAATAATTGTTTTTATTCTGAATTTTCTTATTTTGTTAATAGTGATTCTGAAACACATTGGATAGTTAGAAATTATGTCAAAAAACAAGTTATTCCTAAGTGTAGTTCTGTGACGTTCTCTTCTTTCCAGGAATCTAGCTAAATAATTGGTGCAGGGAGGCTTTGTTACTTTTACTGAGTTTTATTTCAGTTACTGTTGAAAAAAATTTACTTGTCAGTCCTGATTTGTTCCAATTTGATTCACTACCACCTCTAACTTAAATGAAACTGAGAAGGTGCATCAAGAGAAAGCAAAAGTGCTGGTGGACTTATATAGCATTTGAATGAGTTCTGTGAAACTCACTTTAGGTAAGACATAGGTAAGACCCTTTTTATGATGACTGAGTAGGAATTATTTCTCCTATCTTTCCTGAAAAACCTGTATACATTGTTGAGGACTGTATTCATGGGTATGTAGATGAGGTACAAGTCATTATAATATTTCTGTTGCATGGGCTGATCATCTCAGTTAATCAGGACATAGAGGATAAGCATATCTCATTTACATTGTGAACTGTAGCGCTGAATCATTTGAATGCCAGTTTTAGTTTACTGATATATGATTTTTATTAACTGATACCTGAAAGTCAAGAGGAAAACACAGGTGATCCAAAATGCAAATGGTTGTTTCATTTATAGTATGCATTAAATCTGTATTCCATAGACTAGAGTGGCTTTCAGTTGATTTCTGGGAACACATACGTTCTGCAAGAGTGTTTTAATTTACAGTGTGACAGAACTTGAACTTGTAGACAGCTAGAGCTTGATACAAAATTCTTTCTGTTACAGAATTTTCTTGCTTAAGCCTTTTTTTTTTTTGTCTGAGAGTTTTAAAGACTTCAGATGAGAAAGTTTTCATTGAGTCAGTGACACAGTCCTGAACATAGTGAGACGTTGAAAGAGGAGAATAATCGTGTTTTGGGAGAAATCATTGAATATAATTATTGGCTTTGTTAATAATTTTTGTAAGGTGTGTAGAACTTTGTAATTTGATATCACAGGTTGGAGTTCAGGAATGTTTTCTTAATGTGCTGAATTTAAGAGATTTAGCCTCTTCCTGCTTCAGAGCTTCTGCCTTCACACAGATTAAGTATCTTTCACAAAACTTTAACATGAAACTATCATGCTGTGATCTGATGGGGGTGTGAGTCTTATGTGGTACAGATAACCAGAGAGTGGAAATACACACACGGTTTGTATTTCTCATAGTTTCCCATTGTTTTGTGTCTGTGGTCATTCGTGTAGAATACATATCTAAGTACATTATTTACTTAGACTGTCACATAAATCATGTTACCATGTAATTTATCTTTCAAATAATTCAAGGATAAAGAAATTGAAATTATACAAGCAGGCCCTCCACCCCATCCAAGGTTCCTTCAAAGAAAAAGTTAACATGGCCAAATCAACTGAAACAGTTTTTCAAAATTTTGTTGCCTTAACTTTTAGGAAGACAGAAGGACAGAGAATGGAAGAAAGGGGAAACTCTGTGACTTGAACCTCAAAGTACTGTCACTTAAAAGCTTCTGTTTTCACGAGCTGTGTGAAATGAAAAAGCATTCCAGAATGCGGATGGTGCCCCAGAAAGTTATTTGAAGTTCTTCTCCTGACTGTCAGGGAAAGTATAAGCAGAGAGACAGACAACACAGTATCATTTTAGTCCCAAAGAAAATATTTAATTCCCCCTTTGTTATTGAATATTAGAATTGCATGGGCTGATTCAGATAACTTTAATTAATTTCCCCCAGGCTGGATTTTGGGTGGTGACTCCAAACTCACCTGATATTAAAAGAGGAATTTGCCAGCGAAATGAAGTCTAAGTGTGTAATTTACAGCAGCCTTGAGACAGAAGTGAATTCCACACTGGTAAATAATGTAAGTTTATAAAACTGTTTATTCTGGCTTAGTGGAAAAGTACATTGATATTTCCCTTGATAAATATTTGAGGCACTCATCAACTTTTAAAAGCATCTTATCTAAAAACAGGAAAAGCAAAATAATATAATTTTTACTCGCTTTGTTTCTCTTCTGCATTTTTGAAAAGAGTAATATTTTTATGCAGCAGAAGGGTACCACAACTAGGGTGTGAAACTCTGTGTTTTTCTAAAGCAGACTGAAGATCTGCAGAACAGACTAACATGAACATGATAGACAGTAAACATATAGCTATAATACTACTTCTCTTTTTTCTCTTCAGATCTGAATTATTTTCTTTGTCTTTAAGTTACCAAGATAACTTATGTAAATTGTGTACTCTATTTGGAAATATATCTTTTTAATTTCCTTTTTTTCCCCCATTTACTGCTCTTATGATTATGTGGTTTATGGAAAAAATGCCTCTGTACCGAAATAGATTGGTGTATTTTCATCTCTAGAGATGGAGACAGTTTGTGCTGAAGGAAATCTGGAAATATTGCCCTTAACAGATCTTAGAACAGCATCATTCAGGCTCATGTGATATAGTTCAACAGTAAATAAATACGCAGATTGAGTTCTACTGCATGTTTAGTGATCATATCCCTGTGATAACAACAAAAATTTATGTGCTTTTTAAAATATTTTCAAAGATGGCTCTTCTAACTTAAACTATAGAAAGGTGGCCTGCATTCTCCACCCAAACTTCAAAAAAAAGGTATTCAGAACTCCTATCAGTGTCAATAAAGAACAGAAAACTAGTACTCATTCCTCCAAAAAGGTTCTCAGTTTAGAAATAAAAAGGAAAACAATCCTATATTAACAATAACAACAACCACTAAAATAACAGTAATGATAATAATCCTACTCAAACCCAGGCAAAAAACACTGTGACAATCCAGCAATGCAAATAGCACCCTTTTACACTGGGGTAAATAAACACAGGTTAATTATTTGGGAAGGTGCAACATTATCTGTTGTACTAAAGTCAAACACTCTGCATATTTAAAAATCTGCTCCTGTCTGACCAGACTGAAGCAATCTTTTTTCCTAAAACAGACATCAATCAATCAATCAATCATTATCACCCAAAGGCAAAATCCTGGAGAAAGAAAAGATTTTTGCATGTAACCAACATCAAATGTTAACAAACTAAGAGGAAAGGTGAGTTCAGACCAAACCTTTGGTCAATGTCCGTCATTTAATCCATGCCTTCTCTGGTCTCTTCTGTGACCTGTCATTGGTGGAGAAATTAGCCCCAGCAAAGAAGTACTCAAACTGTTTTGGAAAAGGTCAAAGGCAAATCTATAAATCTACTCTTGAAACTGACTGCTAAACATTGTGGATGAAATAACAGGATTACAAAATACTTCTAGAACAAAGCACCACTCAGTTAGATGTAATTTTTGAATTGTTTGGAGGTACAAAACCTGATGAAGTGTCAGAAGTGTGAATGATGGAGTCAAGAACAAGAGGTTGAAACCTTGGCAAGCTGGGAGGTAAATATTTTAAGAAATTCAGCCTGAGTTCTGGGCAACAAACACCCGGACTATACAGCATCAGCTACTCTGGAAAAAAACATACAGATCACCCCAGGCAAGAGAAGCTGTAATAGCTTCTGCTATATCTTCTTTTAGTTTCCCTTTGTTTTGCAAATCAGTTTTCAAATGTACTGAATCTTCACTCCCTACTTTTATCTTAATATATGAAAAGCATCTAGGAATATTCTGGGCACAAAAAGCAGCTGGCATAATACAAGCTATGTTTATGCTAGCCAGAGTTTCTGAAGGTGCCAAAGCTTCCTTTTGAGAATGTTACCTGAGACCTCACAAGTGCTGAATCATGCCCAGTTTGTCTGGGAGTGTTAGCTGGCCTGAGCCCAAAGCATGTCAGGGACAAATCTCACAGTTAGTTAAACAGGCTTTCAGGTTCTGGTGGCTGGTAAAATGCCTGAATGCTGCTCAATTTGTTTGGCTGTCACACACAGGGCTTTACACTGAGGGCGACTCCTTCCTAAGCTAAGACTGGAAAAGACCAACAATTTATACACACTTGCACACAGCCCCTTGAAGCTTGCTGTGCTGGGTTAAAATACTGGAGTTCCTACATGCCAACATCTTTTCTGTAAGAGGCTTCAATCTGATCCTTGAAGTATCAGGATCCGGGAGGGCTGCACAGGCCGGCTCCCCCTGGACTGGGGTCCCTGGTCCGTGTTATTCCACCGGATCTGGGGCGGGCGGCCCCCGAGGTTCTGCGGCATGGCGTCAGTCTTCCAACCACATCAATTCAAGCAGGAATATAGTGAGACTAGGAAAGAACTGGACTCCATCTCTGTTCTGCTAGAGAAGTTTATTTGGGGTAACGGGGAAAAGGGGTGCAGGGAAGGAGAAGGGGAAAGGCAGACAAGACAGGTAGGAGATGCTAGCAGCCCAGAAATGGAAGACCTCGAGCTGGTCTGGACATCGCCTTATAAAGGGAAAGGAAGGGGAGGGACTGTCTCCCCTAGAGCCAGTCCCGGGGAGTCTGAAGGGAAGACAGGCATAGGGAACCCACCAATAGATTTCAGGGTACAGCAGAGCATATTTCAAAATGAACCAATGGTATACAAAGCAGAGGGACAAACGAGCACATGGAATCCTAAAACCCCACATTGCTACAGATCCTGAGGCACCATTTTTGTGTCTGCATTGCATTACTCAGTTGAATAAGAATTTCAAGTGACAATCTGGTTGTTTGATTTTGGGATGTAGTTATCTGACTAAATGTTTACCCTGAGCTACCATGCTATCATCAAATAAAGGTAATTATGTGCAGGTGTAAAGGTACTTACAGTTATTAGCAGGTGTAGATTTTTAGATGCAAAAGTAAAGGCCCTAAAATACATGATTGATTCTCTCTTAGTCACAGCAGAAGCTTGTGCTAACCTGCAATATTGTCTCTGCTTAATAAGAGGCATTCAAACCTGTCCCTTTCCATCTAAATGCATAGATCCAGTGTCCATTCAAACAGCTTGATTTTGTCTCACTGCTTCTGTCCTGACTGCACGGATCCAGGGCCAAGCAGTGTTTCACACTGTGCCATTGTCCTGCATAGCATATATCAGGAAAGCAGTCCCAGGCACAGGTAGCAAAGAGGCAAGAAACTACAACTCCAACTTTTCAAAACAACTGTAGCTCATTTCATAGCAGGATCTGCATGGCCAGCATGCCACTCAGCTACAAATATTCTAATTGGACTAAGAAAAAATCATACAATATTTAATTACTCATCCAAAGAATATCTTATTTTCCTGATTATACTCATAGATATGAAGGACGAAAAACCCAAATAAACTTATTTTCATTATTAACAGAATTGTTTTCAAAGAGAATGATTTCCTTGAATCATCAGTAGAACTTTAGCTTTTATGCCAGAATTACTCAGCCTGAGACTGGCTGCTTAAGAAACTAATTTGTTTGCCATTGATAGGGGGATGCAAAATGTTTTTAAAACTATCACTTTGGACTAATTAAATGGAACATTGGACTTACTTCATAATGTTGCTCTGCAAGCTTTCTTTAATAGAACTTCCTCTCCTGTTCCAAAATGGCCAATTAGATAAGAGTGACAGCTGTTGGGGTGGCAGACGCCAGTGCTAAACTGATGATAAAAACACTGATTTTTCTTTTTAAAAAAAGACACTTTTTCACACAGCGTGTTGGAAAAGATGCAACAAATCAGCTTGAAGTGGCAGACTGGCATTTCTTAGCCTTTTCAAACATTTGCTTTAATTTTCTTACTATATCTAGGGACCCAGAAAAGGCAGACCCAGAAAAAAATGGACATACCTGCCAGTATAGCTCCCCATTTAACTTGCAATGTATTCATAGAAGAAGGGAAGGGGAGGGGAGGGGAGGGGAGGGGGGGAGGGGAGGGGAGGGGGAGGGGGCTTCCAGTGCTGGCTCACATTCAGCCTGCTGCCAACCAGCGACCCTGGGTCTCTTTCTGCAGAGAAAGAAAGACTGAAAAGACAGTGGAAAAAAGGAATGTTTCAGTCTTGACACACACATAAAATCCCTAGATATATTCCAGAGATTAGGAAACCCGTGTAATAGTTTCAAAGCAAGCTGTGTGTCTGCCCATGTTGCTGAGTCTCCCTGTGGGCAGAGAGAGGTGGAGACCGTGCCTGTACTTCTCTCATGCTGCAGTCCCAGTGCTCACCCTACTTTGGGGCTCAGACTCAGTTCACAACTTTCTGGTTCCTCTGCCAATCCTTAGAAGACTGAGCTAGATTTTCACCCTGCTAAAGACTTTCCTAACAATGTCAGTTTGGAGTTTCTTTACATTTCCTGAAAAATTTTTCTCACGGTTTGACATTTTTGTTTCAGCCAAAAAATAGCTATTAATTCCTTGTTTGCCTTGAAGATGCATTTTTCAATGACTAAATAATTTCTTTCCAACTGTATCCATTATTTGCCATTTTTTGCCCCCATGCTTAGAGGTATTAATACTATTTTGAAGGCCTGCATAATGAAATTGCAATGTGTGACTGAAACAGAGAGAGACTGCTGTTACAAGTCAGAAGTAAAACAATTACATCACCTCCTAAGGCACTGGATTATATTTTAACAAAATCTTCACTTTAACTTTGTCCTCTTCTACATTATCATAGTACTACAGTGGGGTTCCAGCAGATAGAGGTAATCAGGAGGTGATATTTCCAACATCTATCATTTTAACATGCATATATGTATCATTTAAGATACACATATCTAAGTTAAGCAAACAAGGATACCAGAAACAGTAGACATTAATTTCACAGGTGACTGTCCACACAGCTTGCTGAGCAGCTCATACTCTGACAATGAAAAACATTTATTTAGAATGAACAGGTGTGATTTGGGGCAAAAAAACCCCTCATGATGAATAATTTTGGCAAGTATGTGGATTGCTTTTCAGTTTATTTATAAATGTTGGGCTGGGCTACTGAAGAATTTAATTAATAAAGTATAAAGAAATCTCTGTCATGACAGTTTAAAGAAACTATTATTCAATTCTGTTAGATTCTCAAAATATGTTAATGCTTGGCTTCTTTCACTGTTTTGAGAATTAAGGATTGATCTCACTTTTTTTCATGCAAATGATTTTTTTGTAATTATGATCTTTTAACCTTTCTGGCCTTCATCATATTTTAATTTATATGACTCCTTTGCTTTAGAAAACAACTCAATTTTACATTTGGGAACTGAACAAAGGGGAAATTATCTAGCTGCTCCTTTGACGATATTACACTCCAATTTTTCTTCAGCTTTAAAATTTATTGCATGTTTATATCCATGAGCAATGAATCTTAATATTATCTTGACAAGCTTATTTTTACATTTGTCAAAGTCCAAGTGAGTAGAGAAGATCACCATAGCGTGTTCTACCATGGACCTTTTAAATAGACAAAGACACAAAAAGAGAGACCTCACATCTGTCCAAAATTTCTGTTACTGTCACATTGTTCTACTTTTTGAAGAAGGAAACTTTCAAAGATCTTTTTATTGTTTCAGACTAATGACTGCTTATACTCAAATGAAATTTTCACATCATCAGTATGTGTCTGTTGGCTAAATGCATCTTCTTTAATCAGAATAGAGACATTTTTTCCCTGTTTCAGATCAACAGGGAAATTTCAGCTTTTCCAGACAGCATATTAGACATAATGTAACAGGCCTTCATGTGCCTTTCTCTAAGCATTGTTATGTTATTCAGAGTAAGAATGCTGTGGCAACAAATCAGTCATATAAAACAGAGTCAAAAGACTGGGCAAAAATCCGAGAAATTTGCTAAGAGAAATATCTTATGCATGAATAAACTCCAGCCTTGAAGCCAGGTGTTTGGAGAACACTGATGTCTGCCACTGACGTCTAAGAAAGGTGAAATAAAAACTGGGGTTTAGATCTTCAAAAATCCATTGTTGACTGCATATCCACTCTCCTAGAATTTTAAAAAAAGCTTTGCATTACCTTAAATGCAACTTAAAACATTTCTCAATGTTTTAAAAATCTTCAGCTTTGGAAATTGTTGCTGGGTCTCTAAAAGCACAGTCTATTTGTATTCTTTGGTCCCAAGAGAGGTGTTTACATCATTACCGTGTGCTGCAACAATCAGAAAATGGGAAGGTTTTTACCATCATCATAAATACTCCACATAATTGGGGCTTAATCAGAAAGTTCCCAAGGGTAGCATAATGGTGCTTAATTAGGATAGTTGTGTCATCAGGCAAAGGTCGCTTTGTAATTAAAGCACAGAACTATGCAAATCACTGCATCTCTCTCTCCCTCTCTTTTTAAGATAGTGACAGGACAAAGGGCAATGGTTTTAAACTGAAACAAGGTAGGTTTAGATTAGATGCTTAGGAAGGAATTTTTTACTCAGAGGGTGATGAAGCACTGGAACAGGCTGCCTAGAGATGTTTTGGATGCTTCATCCCTGGGCAGTTTTGAAAGCCAGTTTAGATGGGGCCCTGAGCAACCTGATCTAAGGAATGGCATCCCTGTCCACAGGGGGATTGGAACTAGGTGATCTTTAAGGTTTCTTCTAACCCAAGCCATTCAATGGTTCTATGATTCTATGATTCTATGATTCTGTGAACAAGGTAGGGATCAGCCATCCATTCCTGTCTTTGGCTTCAGAACCAACTTCTTGTGTCAGTGACAAGTAAGGAAAGACAAACAGTTTTAACAATCCTCCTGTGTAGTATATGCAGGACTAGTAGGTTCTGTATTCATTTAACAGCCTAGTTACATCCCATTAATTTTCAGATTCATTTTGATCTCTGGGATCTCTGGATTGTCAATGTCTTATTTAGCCTTGATTGTAGGGACATGTAAATAGGGAAAAAATGGGTTTCAGAACTTAATCTCTGTAAGAAGATTGTCTCTGCTGCACCATATATCTCAAAAAAACCCTTGAAAGTCAAGGTTCAAACTCCTGTTCCAGTTAACATTACTCAAAAATGTCCTTTTAATTAAGAATTTGGGGGGAAAAAAGAGAGGACAATTATAGTGTACATTTTCCCAAGAACAGTGAATGCAAGACTGTGGGTGCTTATGTTTTTCATATTTGTGATAGAGTTCCTGTGTAAGAATAAATAGTGCATAGACAAGGAGGAGACTGCCGATGTGTTGTGAACAGTTGTCCTCTCTAAACTAAAAGTTTTCATACCTAGGTTCTTGGAAAGGCAAGATCCCATATATTTTCTTCTGCTGAATATATTGCTAAATAGGAACAATCATACACTTCTACTCAGAAACAGAACTTTTCTCCAGATTTGAACATTTGACAATAACTATTGCCACGCACATACTTTCTCTACATTAAATTCTGTATGCTATTTTTTTTTCTGAATCCGAAGGCAATTTACAGTTAACATATTTTATAAAACCCCAAACACTTGTCGGTATATGTTGCTCATTACAGAGTCATTCTCCTAGTACCACTGGTAGCCTGAGGATGGCAATGCATAACCTCTCATAATTGTCTGTTTATAGCTAGGCTGAAAGTCATTTTCTCATGGTGTAATTTATGGAGAGTGGCAGGCTCCCCTTGGCCCTGCTTTGAGCAACAGTGCCAACAAGCAATCCTTGCACAGCAATCCTTGCGGCTGGAATGTGCTTGCATTGAGAACATCATAGGAACAAAAATTTGTTGCCAAAACTTTATCACATAAGTTCAACAGATTCTATCCTGGGAAGAAATCAGTCCCCAGGGTATATTTGCCAGTGGAGAAGAGAAAAAAATCTGGAAAATCTGTGTGGTTGTTTAAATAATTCCCCATATCCAGAGAAGCAAGTGATGCAACTTGGCACCCAGAAAAAGACAGCTTTTTCTGCTGGAGAGTTTATTTTTGTTTACAAGATGGGGGTGGGGAACCTTGTGTACACAGGCATAAATATTTCTCATATCTATTTCCAGAATAGCCCAGTGAACTTGCTGTTGGGAAAAAGGTTGAAAGTCTCTCAGACATAAATCATCCTAAGAAATGTTTTGTGTGATGAATCTTTCCATAGAAAAGTATTTTATATTGATATTATCTGAGCTCCAGGTGAGACTGCCCAGTAGACCCCATAGACATGCTTTAGCTCAGTAGTCATTGTGCTGACAATTTTACCTTTCTTCCAGCTCTTCCCTAAGCCAAACAGCAGCACAGCAACTGTTTCTAAAGTTCTTTCTGTACATTTTTCAGTTTATGGTGGGATATCCAACATTGATATAAGTTACTGAATTCCTGAAGGCACAGAAGTAGTAATTCACAATGAATATGAATTGGAAGAAATAGTAACTGCACAATAACATTGCTCTTATAATCTCATTATAATCGATTAGCAAATTTTGTGTTCTAGAGTCTCTGATTTAAAATTTGGATGAAATGCCTTTTATAATTTACAAACTCTCACAGCTCTGAGCAATATGTAGAGCCATTTTCTATGCTATTAATGCAGATTATTTATAAATACCTGTTTAATTGCAAACTTTTGTAGAAATACTTATTAATTTGACATGATAGAAATGAACATATGTTTTTGTCAATTTTTAGATTTATTCCTGGGAAGGCATACCATCTTGACTGTTGGCTGCCATAAGTGTGACTGTTGGTTGTCCATAAAAATAAATACCAATGGAATCAGTGGCCATATAAATCAACATACACACATACAAAAAAATGTCCATCCTCACTAGAAAACAGAGAAGGTGGATAGCCTGGCTATGTTACCAGGAATTCCTGTACAGGGAGATTTCTTGGAGTGAAAAACACCTCCAGCATTGTAAATATCTCTGACAATTTTAGGGGAGTGAATGTGCTTTTAAGTTTCAAGTTATTTTCAGAATGAGGAGTGAGTGAGGAATGAAAGGCCCATGATTGCACACAAAAGAGAGGTACTTTATAAATGACCAGGGGCTCTGCATGCTGACCTTGGATGTCTCACGTCCTAATGCAATTTTTGCAGTCAGAACAGTTAGCACTATACATTGCATTGCCTCAGATCTAAAGATCATGGAATATTTTAATTTTCACATGCCAAGTTATTTTTGTGTAATTTTAAAATGCGTAAATAATTAACTGCTGAGATGACATAATGAGGGTATCACTGATGACATGAAGATGCCTCATAAATATGATTAAAGGTTTATCAAACTATGGAAGTGTCAGCAGTACTTGGTAAAAGTGCTAGACAGTTTGTGACAGGCTTTTTTTAAAAAAGACTATAGGTTTTTTCCCCATAGACTTTTCACAAGTGAGTAGAAAAACTGTGTGAGAAACAGGTGCTGTTGGGGAATGACATGCACCAGAGGAGAAAATATAAATTAACAAATAACCAATTTAATTTCTATTTTAATTCATAATAAATACCACCAACATCCCATGACTATACTTTTCTTGCTAATAGTTACTCATCTGAATGGCATTTGTGAACATCAATAAAATCTGCACAAGAACAATGAAATCTAAATGCATACAAGAATAAATTAAGATATTTTCACAGATGAAAACTCACTTAGAAAATTGTTTAATTTCTTTTGTTTCTGGAGAATTTCTCTTTCCTGCTTTAACAGGTTCTGTTGGGAGCCTGTGGACACTTATTTGGGAGTTGGAAAGTCAAATGCCTCTGGTTATCTGACTTGGGGGTATAGTTTTTGGCATGCCTGGTTCTGATAGTGCCAACCTAAAAATTGCACAGTTTAATCCAAATATGACATTTTCTCTTACATCCCAAAATGTGTGTCTGTGTTCCTGCAAGAAAAACATCGGAATAGACTGCCCAGAGAGGTGGTGGAGCCATGGTCCCTGAAGGTGTTCAAGAAAAAACTGGAAATGACACTCAGTGCTATGGTTTAGTTGACAAGGCAGTAATCAGTCAAAGGTTGAACTCCATGACTGAAGAGGTCTTTTCCAACCTAAATGATTCCATGATTCTGTGATTTTTGCCTAGGATCCATGACTAACAAAAGACAGAGCTGAGACCAGGATATTTCAAGTGAAAGTCACCACACATCTTTCGTCTTAAAATAATGATAATGGAATTGAAATTAAAGTGCTTACATTCAAGTAGTAAACATGCAACCAGATTCAAAAGAAACAAGATATGTAGTGGGGATAATAAGATTATGTACCTAATAATCACTTAATGGTTATGTAAGCATGACTAACTCAGTCCACACATAGCTCAATTAACACATAATAAATATCTGTAAAAAACATTTACAGTCACTTGTCTATCTCCTCCTTCCAGAGAAAACTTTATTAATGCCAACATCTACAGGAAAATAATAGCTAATTATTATTCTGCAAATACTGATTCAAAGATGCCTGTGAAACAAAGGGTTCATTTTTTTGTATCTTATTCAGGTTAGGTTTTCTATTAGATTATGTTTTTTTGTTTAGCCTGCCCTGATGAACTTTTCAAATGTTTTCACTTCAGGAAGTGATTGTTGTTGGTTAGCTGATGAGTGGTCTTGTTAAGGGAAATTCTGCTGGAGAATATTCTCCAGGTCAAGATTTTACCTGGAGCTGTAGACTGAAAATTAAGAAAATTAATTTAAGGTCAGCTAGACTTACATTTTCTCTAATATTAAGTACAGACTAACACTATTCTATAATATTATACATAAAACATTATTTAATGAAAATTAGAAAATAAGTTATTTATGCTACTTCAAGGAAAGATATATGGAGAAGGGAAAAAAAAAATCACATTGCAGCTAAGGACAAGCCCTGTTACTATTACTGGTAGCTATATTATTTTTGAAACTTAGGGATAGGGCTCACAGATGTATACCCTTCAGACAATAATATATACTTTTAGTCAATATAGTAAAACAGAACTTTCTTCTCTGGTAACCATGTAAGTCTGTTTAGCTTACTGTTTCTTTCATGATATCCAAGTGAAATATCATCAGGGTGAAAGCTGAGATAAAAATCCATCTTGATTCAGTCATTTATAAATCCAGTAAGCAGGAACAGCTTTGATAAAAAGCACCAGGTTCCTACTGTCAACATTTTGTATTCTTCTACCATGAGCAAAGCTGAAGCTTATGAAATCTACTGCTGTTTGTAATGCAGTCTGCATTCTCTGAAGGATAAAGAAAAAAGAGTTCACAAATTATTTTGTTTGATATGCTCTTCTAAAAACACTGTTTCTGCCCTAAGACAGATTGGCAAGGGATAATACAAGACAAGGATTATTTGTATTTCTTTGCTTTAATATTGTACTTGGACTCCAGAAACAGTGGAACATATAGCTGTGGTGGAATATTTTCATGCAGTGCAGCACCAACAACCAACCTCGCTCCCTCTCAGTCAGCAGAGACCTCCTCAATATCACCAGCAGGAAATGAATCAGATGCCATGTGCACTGCAATGAAAGACAAGTAAAAAGGACCATTAAAAAACTGTTGCCGCTTGAATTTATATTACCAGCTAGGTATGGTCTCACTTGGAGATAAAAATAAAAATAAAGTTAAAAAAAAAAAGCTGAGTGTATTAATAATATTAATAACCTCTAATTAGGCTGAAGGGAATTGCAGGGTATCCAGTTACACCATATGTAGATGGAAAGCTCGAAGTTCTCCTGTAGATGCTGATCTGGGTTAGATGAGTGGACAGTGAGGTGGATTGGACATGCCTGAGCAGCTGGTCCCAAACAGAACTGACCAATGACACAAAGTCCAGATGCAGACAAGGCACTAGTGGGGTATTCTAGAGGTTGCTAGTGAGACCAATAGTCTAATCTGTTCATCAGCTGTGTGGATGGTGGGACAGCGTGGACCCTCAGGCAATTTGCAGAATGTACAAAATTGGAAAGAGAGATGGCTGCACCAGATGGGTGTGCTGTCATTCAGAGGGACCTGGACAAGCTGGAGAATTGGCCAGTTAGGAATTTTATGGAGTTCAACAAGAGAAGCAACCAAGTCCTGAACCTGGGAGAAATAACCCCAAGCATAGTACAGGCCCAGGGACAAACAGCTGGAAAACAGCTTTGAAATGTCACTCTGGCCTTGCTCCCAACACTCAATGTTCTGTCATCTTCTAGCCAGCATGGACCTCTGAAAAACAAGCTGATGTACTGATCCATCTGAAAAGAAAATGTATTTTTTAGAGTTAATTTTCATCTAGATACAGCTCCTTCCTTAGCCACACATAGTACAAGGGAAATTACACTGACAGGCAAAAGGAATAAAGAGGGAACAGGTGGGATCAGAAACTTGTGCTGCATCTAAGTGACCCTGTAATTATAGACTGAATGTGTGTACCATCTGTTGGAGAAAAAATTTGCACATCATCTGCAAAAAAGGTATTATTCTTTCACCCAAATTATAACATCATGAAATTGTCATTTTCACTGAATTCTTGATAGTGCTTCTTAGTAAGATAGTTCTTCAGTGATAAGTTTTTCACTAATGGGTGATTTGAAATAGCTTATAGTTTTTCTTAGAACAAATGTCCTATGTCCTGGATTTATTTCAAGGCACATAAATAAAATGAGGCCATAATATTAAAATACATACATTTCCAGCTTGTCTGGTTTCTAGAGCCAGCAAGTCAAAATCCTAATCAGAGCATGCAAAAGTGCTGGGTTTTCAGTGAAGGTAAAATATTATCTGAATTTGTGCAAAACAGAAACACAAAGAAAGATTATCCCAAGAGATGTGGGCATTCCAGTAAGGTTGAAAACAAGATATGGTGTGCATAGAGTAAGAAAAAAGAGCCTGGTGTGGTGTTTAGAGGGTTAAAATGTATTGTAAAAATACATCAAAGAGTGCAGTATGCATACCATAACTTAAAGAGCCAAAATTATATATTTAAGGTTAATTTAGTCATTGTGCTCTCCCATCCCATCCCATGAAGAGAAGTAAGACTCTAGAGAGGGCAATTAATCTCAATCCATGATGTTTGCCCAAAGTCAGAGAATTTGTACTCTGGAAATACCTATCTCACTCCATGCCATGTAACAGTTTTTTAACATCTCATTCTTCACTGATTCCAAGTCTGTTTTCACAAGGAATAGCTAAACCTGCCCTAGAACATCTGTACATGTACAAGGGAATCAGGAGGGAAACAGAAAACAAAAGGCAAATTTAGACAATAGATGCCTCTTCCATTGCAGCTCCTGGGGTTTGGAGGAGCTTTGTATAGCAGTTTTGCAATGAATTTCTAAAGTAAAAAGAGAGCAGAGCAGCAGAGTCCATTGTTATTAACAGACAGCAGTTCTGAAGGCAGTGATTAGTTTCCACTTAGATACATTTCTCTTCAATAAGGTCTGCAGGTTTTTATGCATCTCCAACGAGGAAACCATATCTATGGCAAAAGGTTTTTCTGAAATACTGAAGAACCCTAGACAGCAATCAACACAAGCCAGTAAAATGGCACTCCATATCATCAAACATGCAGTCAAGGTTTTTTACAATACTGAGTTCAGCGAGTAAACCAAGCCTTACCCAGTGCAATCCATAATATTAATCAGGCACAACCTACCCCATATAGCTTAGTACAATCTTCATTGCAAAGGCTTTAAAAAATAAACACTTTTGAGCTATTAAATATGTAACTATATGCCTGTGTTAGTTTAACAGTTTAATTAGTATAGTTTTAAACTCTTCATCCAGTCTCATTTTCTCAAACATCTGAATGAAAAAAAACTCCTTTGAAGAAGTGAGAAAATATGACAATCCACCATGTAAAAATCCACTTTGACTTTTACTTCTTAGGTTATGCATTAAAATCAGCCTTTGAATGGTTGCTGTGAAGTGGCCCTCTGATTACTTCTGAAAATGGCTCAGTGTGATTTATCACCAGTAGAAATATTGACAAAAATCTTGATTTGAAGATCAAATCCCGAGAAGATTGAACAATGTGTTCAAATAGCAAAGCTGAACAATGCCAATTTCATTACACAAACATTCAAAAAAGAGATGTTCCTCCTCTTCCTTACAGTTCACAGTGGCTGCTGTGGACTAACTCTCCACATCCGAAGGTAGCTACTATTTTGTCCCATCTTCCTTCCAATGCTGCAACAAACTGAGTGCCATTGGAATCGTGACTCTCCTGTCAATGTGTAAATTTTATAATAGATGAAGTTTTGAACAGGTGGATGTTTGTTCATCACTCACCCAGTGTGGCAGAGGGAAGGATGGAGTGGAGGTAGTCAGTGTAGGGGAAGTGCTGAGGAAGTCAAGTTCTTGTCTGTCCATCACAGCTGTTAATAATGCTGGCCACCTTGTCCCTGTACTGATGCTAATACAGTTTTTTGCCACATATCCATGGGAGATAATTATTCATTGGCTATTTGTTTTCACTATCAGCTGTAAGTAAGTTGCACAACCAATAGACAACAGCATCATGTAATCAAGTAATGATCAGCCCCCCAGGTAAAATTATAATTGTATGAAATTATCCTGCCATTAGTTTTTAATAGGCTGCCTAATTAGGGCAATATATCTTAATACATTGAAATCTTGTTGAGTCGCAAAATAATTGATATATTGAATCCTTGTTGAGTCACAAAATAATATCTCTACAAGAAAAAAGTAGAGGTTGCTAAGCATTATATTGAGGCTGGTGAAGCTGTTTCTGACAGCTCCCAAATGAACAGCTCTAATATATTGTATAGCCATTATCAAATTAGTATCATATGCCTTGAGATTCCTATTTGCTAATAATTTCTACACACTTGCCTTTTTGCAAGAGTGGTTCTTAATAGATAATGAAAGTTAGAAAGAGGTAATAAAACATATTGCAAGGCCTAGAGAAACTTAAACTTCTCTCAACAAAATCAACAGCAGTTGTGAGAGCATATAATGGAAAACAACAGGAAATGGTGATCTGACTGGAAAATCACTTTGCAGCTAGGAGGTTTCAGATGGATATTACTTTCTGAATAAACAAAATTTTATATAGACTTAGATAAAAGTCAGAAGTGTTTACAACAGGTTATGACAACGCTTTGATGCCCAAAACTCCCCCTTCCTAATGAAACAATTTGAAAAACTGTACACAAAAACCCCGGTAGTGTAGTTGCACCCTGGCTGACTGATCATCTTCAGTGTAGATTTGGGTAGGAGAAATGTTACTTACCCTTCCAGTGGTGTTTCTAAAGAGATGTCACAAATCCTATCCAATTATGAGAGGAAAACAAAAAAAAACTTGTATTCTGTACCAAAAAGGTAAGGAATGAGAACTATGAAATAAAATTGATCCAAATAAACATAAGAATTGTAAAGATAAGCTCAATTACTTTAGTTCATGTCTATAACTAGGTATGCAAGAGTCCTATGTCATTATTGATTGACACTCTTCTAGTTTTTTCCTTGTGTGTAATTTCCCTGCACTCCAGTAATGTGATACAGCACATGAAATGAGTGAGTTTTCCCTTTTCCAGAGAGTATATGCTCCAGGTGAACTTTTCCTGAAGGGCAGTCTGCTTCAGCACTTTCTATAAATGGGTATGTAGATAAAGCATTTGGAGCCATCAGAGCAAAACAAACAACAAAACCAGCTAAGCAACCAAAAAAAAAAAAAAAGAAATTTAGATTAACCTTGGGAAGATAGTCCAGTTTAGAAAATCACTGTTCATAGTCTGAATTGGGTATCATTCACAGCATACCATGAACTTGGTTTTCTTGATCGGTTTTTGCAGTGACATCCCATACTATTAACCAAAGAAGTCCTTGGAAGTAAGTGAAATACTACAAATTGCAACATATAGCTTTCTCCTGCAGCTTTACACAATTTTCAAGTCAGTTTAGGTCTGGTCAGAGATGAGTTCAGATGCATTTAACCTATCATAGGGTAAATAGAAACAGCAGGAGGAGTGTAAAAATGTTGGTCCTTATATTAGATAAGCATTGCAACTGCACAAATAGGGACCTGGATTGCAGCAACAGCCCTGTAAGAGATATTTCAAACCTATGTGGCAGCCAGGCAGCGAGATTAAAACTGTAATCAGTCACTCAGGAGAGGGAGAAAAGGGAAGAGATATTTTCCTCTGTGTATTTTGCGTGGTGCTTCTTATTTGGTGATCGGATTTTAAGTTTACTGTATGAACTTTCCTTTTCTAGTTGCTGAAGGCTAACAAAAAGCAACTTTTCTCTTGGCTTAAACAATGAATTACTTATTTTTAGGGTCTCTGTCCTGCATGAAAATTGAACAGTGATCCTTTGAAGCCCATGACTCTTTTAAAGGTCTTCCACTTTGAAAAACATTTAAAGGGAAAGCAATTGAATTTAATTGATTTAAAATGAAGAAAAAAAGCCACAACCCATCAAGTCTATATTTACTTAAAATCATCTGGCCAAAAATATGCATTTAATAATCAACATCATCTGTTCAAAAATTCAGTTCTGACTGGGATTTAAGGTGTCTGCTAGTGGACAGCATTAACACACCTGAGACTGATAGCTGACCCCCAACATTTAAAAAGCCAGCAATGGAGTAGTAAAAATATGCTTATTTTACATATGGGTTTTTCATGTTTATAAATATTATTGCTGTAAGATTAGTACAAGTTTATAATTTACAGGAAAGGAAAAGTAGGAGTGCAGTCTTTAAAGGCAAACAGATATGTTGCCTTTCAATCTTATTCCATAAATTTAAGCAATGTTTTTACTGCAGACCCACCAAATTGGGTAGGCAGGGGGGAGGGGGAAAGGAGGAAGGGTGGGACGATCTTTAGCTGAAAAATATATCCTATTTTGATGGTTATTGAAGATATTGTATGAGGAATTGACTAAGATAGGTAAGGATAGAGGTTATAACTACACATTTGTATAGAGGTAACCTGAAAGTAACAAAATCTGTTATTTACTACACATATGAAAAAAATCAGGTCTATTTAGGAAAACATTAGCTACGTGCCTTACGAGATGTCAGCATGCAGGAGGGAGGGTTTAACTGAAAGATGATCTCAGTCTAAGACACTATTTATTGCCTGAGAGCTGCCTGCTTATTTTCTATATTCAAGGTAAAAAGAGGCATCTTTACATGCTGTAGATAGTACAAGATGTTTCAACATCACTGAGATTCTTACATTATTTATTTCTGGTTTCCCATTCCCAATGCATCTATTGTGGCTTGCTTGAAGAATTGTCTTCTTTTGTTCCTTAAATTTTCTAATGCTTATTATGGGGGAAAAATAGCAAAGGATACCTACTTGTATTTCATATAAATTAAGGTTTTCTTTACACAGTTCAGGTATTCAGGCAGATTTAGACAGACTACAGGGAAAGCTGAATTTCTGCTCTCCCTGTCTGTGGTCTGTACAGTAGCAGTGACATGAACCCCATGAAATTCACTGAACCATTGGTCTAATAGGAATTGTGTCTTTTCTTACCTTTTGTGAATTTCTTCTCTAGAGAGCTGGGAGTTAAAAAAAAAAAGAAAAAAAAAAAAGGTGAATAAAAAGACTGTCAATGTTCATCTTTTGTAAACTTCTGTATTCTTGTTCTCTGGGCCTGGGTGTCAAAGCATGGCAGCTGTCAAGGAAAGGAAGATTTTACTTTGTTAAGCATATATCTCAGACTCTTCAAATGAAAGCTAGAACCACTGGGTCGTGTGAGAAGCAGCTGAAGGCCATTCAGAACTGGTTAGACATTTTCCAGAAAGCAACTTGGTGTCTGAAAACACTGATAATAATTTCTGGAAGTTTAAGACAGAAGCAGGTCCCAGGCCCACCAGCAAAGTCTGAGGCTCTTGTCTCACACACAGTAAAGAAACTCAAGTTCAGAACATTGAATGTCTTAATGCAGGAAAGTGCTGAAATACAGAAGATGAGGTTTGTGTCTTGATGGAATTACCATAATTCCTTTTCCTCTGCATATGTAATTTCTTTTTGTATTGTTAACTGTTTACAGGATCTGGGACAAATCAGTTTTAGAATCTGCATTACCTATGGAAGGAAGAAAAACCAGACACAATATTGAAATTATACTGAGGTTGGGTAAAGAAGACATAAGTCTTAATGATAACCAATATAATGTGGAAAGACAATCCTTCTGAAGAATGTAACCATTTCTGTAAGAATATTCAAAAATTCAATTTTTAGCTACTGTATAACATAGACTGTGCTAGTTTCATTAACATATTTTTAACCCGTTAGCCTATAAACCAAGAGGTCATTTCAAATTCATTGACCCATTATATCCAGACTTTTAGTTCTATTTTTCTCTAGGAGCTGATAGCCATGATGTTGATGGCAGTAAATGTGCAAGTAAAAAATATTTTCAATGTTATAATTCTTTTTTAAATGTTATATTTTGATTTTTTTAATTATTAAATCAGCTCTTTAACACCAGAAAAAATGGTGCTTAAAAATTAAGTTTCTTAAATCCACTGTAATTTGTTGAGCAGTCACTTAGGCCTCACAGTCAGTTCTTTGAATCTCCTGTATAAAAGCAACCTAATGCCTGTGAAAGGAAAACAGAGCACTATGCATCAGAAGGAAATGGCCTCTGGGAAAATATTATTCGTATTTCACCATTTGTCCTACTCTTACTTGGCTCGTTAAAGGTGAAGGAAATAAATCTCATCTTTCCATTTTCATATCATACTCATCAGAAATGAGGCACGCAGTGTTCTATTTTGTCTCAGAAAAGTCATTTCATTTTTAAGTTTTTTTTCTTTCTTTGGTGTTTGAAAACATTTTTAAATCAGGAATAATTTCAGATGAAAAATTAGAATAAAAATAATATTATTTCTATAAATCACATAATTTTGCTGAAATTTCAGCTTTAATTCCAGTTTTCAGATTCCTGAAGTACTGCAAAATTCAATAGCTTCTTTGAGGAACTGTATAAGCTAAAATTAAAATTACAGCTCATAATAGAAAAAAAAAATGGACCTGCAGAAGAGATACCAAAACTGATTATTTTATATTCTTTCAATCTTTCTGTAGGACCCAATCTAACCACTACTAACCACAGAGAGGTTTACACACTCACATTTGGTTTGTATGTGCTAGAAAAAGCCAAGACGTTTTACTGTCAAGTGAATGTATTTAAGTGGAGAAGATTTCTGGGAATGTTTCACTGTGTGAAAAAGAAAATTGTTCTTTATCTATTCCAGGCTAGCTCCTTAAAAACTCAGATGTCAGCAACACATCAAAGTGACAGAGTCCCAGCAGACTGAGGGACCAAGAGGCAGAGGTTTAGCTCCCAGAGGCAAAGGGGCACTGAGCCTGCTCCCCCATCCCTCTATGCTCCTCCAGAGACAGACCAACTTGGCTGTTCCTCTGTCTTTTTATTTTCTACTTGTCTTCTGTTTATATTGCTAAGTTAACTATTAAAACTGGAGGGAAAAATCATTTTGCAGGTAGTTTGCATTTCTTAATCAGAAAATCACTGTGTGAGAAGAAATAAAGCTGGAGTCCTTTGAGAGGCATCTATTAAATAATTGGTTTCTTTTACTATCTTTGATAATAACAGAGGATGATTTCAGTAGACATTCTTCTGGATCACTAAAAGAAGCAAATACAAACAAAATCTAATACTAAATATATTCAATGGAAAGAGGTAAAGACAATTAGGGGAAATAAAGATTCTGGAAAAAAATGCAAGGCTAGCCTGTAAGAGGGGGTTTTTTAAAATATCCATTGTACATATACATACATGTCTCTAAACTTATTCCTACCATATAATGAAGGACTTTCTTAAGTCAGCATCTTCTTCATGGGCTTCAGCTGCTTCTCACACAACCCAGTTGTTCCAGCTTTCGTTCCAAGTGTCCGAGATACAAGCCAAACAAAGCAAGGTGGTATCAACTCTGAATGTCTCAAGTTCAGGTAATTTGTACTTGAAGCCCATACAGTTGTCTGAAAAAATAGTTAACTCACTAGTAATTTTTAATGGCCTTAAAATACTTGGCCGTTCCAAAGATCTGTAAATCCACTAAAGTTACAGCAAAGTTGATAAGTGCCAGTGGGGTGATTTCAGAGTTACCACAGCCTATACCTGCTTTTTCATCAATTCATGGAGAGATGATAGGAAAATTGACAGGAATTTTTATTTTATATAATAACTGCTCAACAAGAATTTTAATAATGCTCATAAGCAGGACTTTAAAGAGCAGAGATATTATCAAAGAAAATTGCTTTTATTCTTTGATAAGATACAATTTTTTCAATAACAGTGGCTAATAAACATAGTCTAGAAGTGGCAGAAGATTTTGTATGATTTTATATGATCCAGTTACTTTCTTTATAGTTGACAGGGTCATTTCAGCAAATACACATTAAAAATATTGATTTATATGAAAAAAAAATGTAAGTCTTCCTGGCTTTTAGACCTTTGGAGTGAAGGGCCACAAAGATGATCAGAGGGATGGAGCACCTTCCCTGTGAAGACAGGCTCACAGAGTTGGGGTTGTTGAGCCTGGAGAAGTGAAGGTTCCAGGGATACCTTAGAGCACTTCCAGTAGATAAATGGAACCAACGAGAGCTGGAGAGAAACTGCCCCCAAGGGCATGTAGTGGTAGCACCACAGGGAATGGCTTTAAACTGAAAGGGAGTAGATTTAGATTGGCTATTAGGAGGAAATTCTTTATGGTGAGGGTGGTCAGGCACTGGAGCAGGTGGCCTGGAGAAGCTGGGAATGCCCCATCCCTGGAAGTGTGCAAGGCAGGCTGGATGGGGCTGTGAGCAACCTGGTCTAGTGAATGGCATCCCTGCCCTTGGTAGGGGGTGTTGGAAATGGATGATCTTTAAGGTCCATTTCAACCCATCCTATGATTCTCTGATTCTTTGGGCTCTAGGTTAGGATTCTGTTTTAGTCAGCAAAATGTGCTAAAATGATTCTGTAGGATATATGTTTACCAAGGCAAGCACAATATCTCTGAAACACAACAGTGCTTAGACCAACATTAAAACTCCCTATGCATTCCATAATAGATATTGTATTCATATTTATTAATGTAATATTTAAAAATACATGCACCTATTCATGTATATATCTATATATGATTATTAAATAGATTATTCTTTTAGCTGTCATGCATGACTAAAAAATTAAAAGAAACTATGCAATGCTAAAGGAATTTCTAATATGGTGGATTGATGTATAAGAACAAGTGCTGTGTTGAAATTGAATCAAGACATGTTTCAATGAGAAGCAAAACATGATTTCTTAACACAGAGAACAATTTTTCTACTGAATCAAAATACCAAGTACAATTTTCACACATCTTCAGATCAAGACTAAGTGCCTTTAGAAATGATTTACTTTCATTAAATGGGAGTTAATGGCATTTGATACAGGTGAAATGCAACATTCTGATATATGAGAGGTCAGACTAAATGATCTAATGGTCTTTCCAGTAACTCAAATGGAAAAAATAAAAGCATATGATGCAGAGGTGATTTTGATAAAATCCACTATATATATGTGTGTATAAAAAAATCTAAAAAAGCAGCATACAGCTAACTATAACATAACCACACACTGAAAATGGAGTCAATGTTCTCATAGACTAAACTAATAAAAAAGCAAGGCACAGCCCTAAGAAATGACATGATATATTGCTTAATTACCAGCACACCTGCTGTCATGGTTTAGCTGTTTAGTATTGTTATAGCCTATTTAAAACAGTGCCAGGCACAGTTCAAGAGGATTGTGTGACAAGTACTGTTCCCAAAAGGGCATTATGACTGCAGATCCAGTCTTTCCATAAAAAATTGTTTTGGTGGGAAAAAGTTAGCCATGTACTGTCATTTGGCCTTGGGGTTTTTCAGTACTATAAACTAGCCTTGCTCCTAATTTTATCTGAGACTCAGAGTTGAATGGGAAAAAAGTGATTATTCACCAATGGTCCCATTAATTGCAGGGTCCAATGTCCATGCCTGAGGTAATGTCTCTTCCAGATGATCACAATAAGCCTTTTACATCTTCTAGGTAATTTACAAAGTTTAGTCAAATTGAACAAATCAGAACTGCTGCTCTGGCCTTTTGGATGTGCTTTCAAGTAAGACGGTAAATCATGAGTAATGCTAAAGTGTCAAGAGTTAATTTTACGGATCAACATAGCTTGATTTTTTCTTATATAATTCTGAACCCTGAGTGAGGGAGAACTCAGACTACAGAAATGCCCTACAGAAATTTGTCCTCAGGTTCTTTCAGGAGGCACCCCTGGAGGTCATTTCCATAGATAAGATGTTAAGGTGTCAGGGAAGAGTTTACAGAACAAAACTGAAATCTTTCACGTCCCTCCTTACTTTTATCCAATAATACTGAGTTTAGATTAGAGATGGATTTGAAGTGCTTGTCTGTCTGTGTGTTATCTCAGCCCAAATTGTCCCCTTCCTCTTACACCACGATCTGATAGTCAGTGGAATGAATTCTTGCTCCCATCTGCTGGAGCTGCATGCCTGCATGTGTGCTACATATCCTGCACATTAACTTGCCCAGGAATGCACAAAACTCAGTAGTATCTTGCAAAGGAAAGTTGGGCATGGGAAAGACTTGGCAAAAATCTTCAAGGCAATTTTCATTTTAGTAGCTGGTACAGTTCTGTGTTTTGGATTTAGTATGAGAATAATGTTGATAACACATTGATTTTTTAGTTGTTTCTAAGCAGTGCTTACCCTAAGTAAGGACTTTTTCATTTTCCATGCTCTGCGAGTGAGAAGGTGCACAAGAAGCCATTGGGGAGCATGAACAAGACGGACCTGGCCAGAGCAATATTCCATACCAAAGAACATCAAGCTCAGAATACAAAATGGGAGGAATTGCCTGGGAGGAGTGATCACTGCTCAAGGACAGGCTGGTCATAGCCAGTGGGTGGTGAGCAATTGAACTGTGCATCCATCCTTTGTTTCTTTTGTGTTTTATTCCTCCCTTCCTCCTTTGCATTAATTTTTTATTATTATTATTATCATTATATTTTATTTTGTTTCAATTATTAAACTATTCTTAACCCGCAAGATCTTCTGTATTTTTCTGATTCTCCTCCTTAGCAATGTTTCCTGAGAGAAGTGTGTACAATGGATCCCTCACTCCCACCTGAGTGCACTCACCATTGGGTAAAAATGTGAAAACTGTTTTCTGTATTGTTTCACATCTAGTTACAGTTTTCTGGTTTCTTATGAAGCTCTTTTCAGTTTAGTTGGACTAGTTTGCATAACAAAAGAGAACATAAAATTAATTTCTTCTTTATAATAGTTAGCTGCCAATCCAAAATGATAATGAAAAAATCAAAAACATGTTACTTTGACATCTTAGTGTAAATTCATTCTGTCTGTATCTATGAAGTAAATTGAGTGAAGCAGATAATTTAAACAATCTTAAAAACTCAAATAACATTTTGGAATAGGATAAAATATTTGGAAATTAAGTTTTATAGATGGAATTGTGGGAGAATGTTATACCTTATCAAGAACATATTAAAAATCAAGCATATGAATATATGTTGAAAAAATAATTCTTGGTTAAGAACCAGTAGCAGATGGAAACATTTTTTCACTGAAGATATTACACATTCATTCATAGAGACACAGATGCTACTCAGACTGATGGGATATACATTAGCCCTAAATTAATAAAAATAGATTAAAACATTACTTTTTTTCACCTGTTTAAAAATGTGTTTTTGAGTTTAAAATCATTACTCTACTTCAGTGACTTGAAAAAAGTGAATAAAAAACATTACATCTCTGCACTATGCTTCTTTTCAGATAGCAGAGAAAAAGCATGGAGGTGAGTGATCAAACAGACAGAGACAACTGAAGAGGCAGATCTGTGATCATAGATCAGCCAAAAAGATGGGGATTTTAACCTGTTCTTGCTGTGCAGCAAAGTGGGGTGGGGAATAGTCCTCAACTACCCATAAGCAGTTGTGAAGATACTTAAGACTGACAGCTGATCAGTCTTTCTTTTGCATTACGGGGGAAGGAGAAGGAAGGAGAAGATTCTCTTCTTTGGCCAAGGGCCTGTGGTCCCAGTTAATCCATGTCCAGGCTTACACTCAGAACACCACAACATAAAGCAATCCATTAAAAATTAATTTAGCTATGACTCAGGTTTTATACTTTCCCAATTATTTAACCTCTGAAGACATTAGTGAACCTAATAATAATTTCCAGCCTAACAATGGGCATCAATGATGAGCAGTGTTTGTCCTTACGAGGATGCTTTAATTGCAGCTTTGTTTTCTTTAAATGAAACAATAGCACTGAGTATCACTTATTCTGCTGGCACAATTGCTGTTAACTGAAACCCATTATAGAATTGTGAGTCATTATGTTTAACTTCATGCTGAAAATAGATGGAGCATTTCAAATTGTATGTATAGAATAATTTACCTCATACATATCAGGAATATAGGAAATCTATATAATTCATTATTTCAGACTTTTTTTATTGTATAGATCCATGTTTTTTCTTGTTAAGATAAAGTTTATGCTGCCTTTGGAATACCAGAGAGTTAAAAGGCAAAGAAAACCCTTAAAGATAAATGCATCATTAAAACAAAACCAAACAGAAATACCTTTGGTTGTGGAATGATGCCATTACCTTGCTATGATGATTATTTCTTGGAAGACTGCAATATCCACAAGACTGTGGATATAATACTACTGGATCTAGAGACATTTAGTAATCTCTTTTTTAATCAATATGTCTAAAAAACAAAAAGGCAATGGGAATACTGTTTCAGGTATTGCCATCAAGAAGGGCTAATGTATTCATAATGCAGAAAAATGCAGTGTGCTTTCACTATATGGGAGACACTTTTTCCCTGGGAGAAAACACATATTTAATTATTCCATAACTGGACAGTTGCATTTTGTGTCACTTGGCTTAATAGATAAGGGCAAGAAAAGTTATGCCTTTATTCAAGAAATGAAGAACAATTTGAGGATACTGAAGAGGTATCCACATCTGTCCACATGAGGTAGTTCATCAGACTCAGCTAGGTGTCAGTGTGGAACAGTGGTGCTACAACAGCTGGAAAGCAAACTTCGTTTGAATCACGGAGTATTAATGTGGACATGGCATGTAATATAGATGTTGTTCCCATGTAACAGAATCATTTCAGTCCTTCTCTACACAAACTGCCCTCCAAACTCCTCAGCCATTTGTGTTTCACACTGAAATCAGGCTGCAACAAAACCTCAACAACCTTATAGTCTTTAAAATAGAGGTGCAAAAAGCCTCTGGAATCTGAGGTGCATTGGATCTTCTGTCAGGGACAGCATGAAATATCCAAAGCAGCTAAAAGTTTAAGAAATTTCTTGGCATAGAAAGCACAACATGGAAAGAGCAGCAGAATACCTTAGCAGCAATATTTTCTCACTTTAGTTCTTTATAGTATTATTTCTAAAAGTATTTAGAAAAATACCAACACTTAGATTGAGGTGGCTATCAGACTAACAGGTCTGTATGAACCAGAACTTCCCTGACTGCATGAACACACTGTATTGTTTCATTTTCACTGACTACTTCAGTCCATCGTGCTGTGAAAATAGCAAACAGAATAAAATAGATTTAGTGCAAAAATGGAAAAAGCCAGAGAAAATCACAGGAGCAAGATTTGTAATAAAAATCCATTCTACTAAATTCTGGACAGTCTGTTGATGTCTTAAATTGTGAGACAATGTTGGCCACAAGTTACAGTTTTGAGATATATATCAAACTACTGCAAATTACTGTACTTTAACAGCAGTTCAGTAGGAATAGAAAAGATACACCTTAAGTTTGAGAGATTATCTGCTCTGAGCTGGGTGCTCCCAAGCTTGCTTTTATAAAAGCAGAAGCTATGACAGGCAGTACAGATGAGTGTGGTTTTGGACTGCAAGTGTGATGTCCATAGATGGAGAAGAAAAAGAAAGAAAGAGAAGCTCTCTCAGGAAACAGGACCAGTGGAATTTAGGTGCCATGGCCTCCTAGTGAGCATTCTGTTGAGTGTATTTAATCTAGATATAATAAATGTAAGTTTTAGATTGTGCTTCAATGCATTCCTGGGTAAGGAACATTTTACTTCACAAAGACTCATTGCTACCATAGTATAAGTTTTAGACTGCTCTTTTAAAAGGTTCTGGTTTTCATAAGCATGCTCATGATTGTGTGCAGGATTGGGTTTGGGTTCTTCCTAGCATATATAAATATTTACAGAAAAATGTCTTTATCCCACAAAAAAAAGTGTAGATGACTGATTTTTCATATAAATAGACTTATTTTAATCACATCTGGACATATTTGCAAAATTAGGAATTAAAAATACATCTGCTGAGAATCACTTTCTGAATTTCTTGGCAGTCATTCACTGTTAAAATATTTTCTTTACATGGAATTTACTAATGTTACTCTTTATAGCCTACCATTTCACTGACAGTTTTTTCCAGACAGGCTTCCTGCTAGCAGAGGAGGAGGACTCAGTAAATGCTAAGTCTAGAATATTCAATGACTATTTCATTGTGACTGTACTCAGCAACAGGATTAATGCAGAAAATCTGAATCAACTTAATTGTGGGGAAGTTTAAGCAATATAATAAAAGCCTAATTATTAATAACTCAAAACTTCGAGTTTCTCACACATGTCCACAATATCATATGAAAAATCCCTCCCTTGTTTTTATTCAGAGACAACAAAAGCAATTCCCCATTTGCTTCCACTTTGTGACTTGAGAAGTGATTTCCAGTGTGATGTTCATTTTGGTTGCCTGTGATATGGTCAACATTCAAGTCCTTTTGAGGAGACACTGATTTAATGATTAAAAATCACCATTTTTACTATGTTATGATAATGGTTTATCTAGTAAACCTGATTTTTAAAGTGTCTTTGAATGGACAAAATTATCTTTTGCTAGATTCAGACTGAAGATTGTAATATTGCAAGTATGCATATAAATAAATAATTCTTGGAGAGCAGACTTTTCCCATTGGGTATTTGAACTGTTAGATGCTAAGCAAGACAGGATACTGCAGTCTTCATATTTTTTTCTAAGCAGACACATTCTGAACAAACACACTTACTCGTATTTCATAACTGAGATGTTCATCCTTGTAACTTTTAAATACTTTGATCTATAAAATCGATATATAACAATATATTTACAAATGTAGATTCTTTTTTTACATAAAAGTCTCATTCTGAGAGCATGATCTATATCCAGCTATGAGATTCTGGGTTTATCCCATGTTGTTTATACTAAGACACATAATGCTGCAAGTTAATGATTTCTGTAATCAATGAGAGATGACGATTCAGCTGTTTAGGTCTCTTCCTCACCATCTGGAAGACATTCTGCTTCACGGGATCATCCGTCAGTATCATTACTGTTTTAAATCTTAGGATATTCTCCCTCATTCCTCCCCTATAGCAAATGAGGGATTTTGACCTCCAGTTTTGGCTTCACTTGGAGCAACCAACAGGCTCAGGACTCTGCTAGGCAGGGCTCTGCAGAACAGATGACTCAATGACTCTCTGGCTTGCTTTGACTTCAACAACATTTTTCCTGTGTACTTTCTGCAAATGACTTACCTTTAGCAAAAATGGGAAGATAGCGAACTTACTTTCTTTCCTGGGCACTATGGATTAGAATTCTCAATAAGGTGGGATATATTTGTGTCTAAGAACTGCTAGAATTTGGATAGAAGCTCAGCAATGGCAATTATAGGTTTCAACACTGGAAATGCATCCAGGAGCTGAAGGTATAACTAACATTAGGCAACATTCCTCATTTTTATTCATTTTTATTGCTTCTGTCTGCTCAAGCCCCAGTTCTTCTTCATGTCTACCTCTATTTCAATATAGACTCATTTTAAAACTGAGTGTACTGCTGCACTTCTAACTTTGTTGTAGGAGTTGGCTGAAAGCATCGTAAAACCACTGTCCCAAAGTCATGAGTCAGATCACCAACTCTTAAAAACAGTGGAATTCAAACCAATATTTCATTGAAACCGAGTTTTCATTTATTTAGCTTCATTCTAGGGTCATAGGACATCTCTACAATTTTTGTGAATTCTGTAAAGTCACATGACCCCAGAAGCTGGCATTTTAGGGAAACTATCCCACTGGAAATCACACTGAGAGACAGCGACACTGATACCTCTGCAGCTACAGTACAGCTACTTTAGTTATATATTCTGCTTCACCTGGTGCGAGAGCAAATTAAAACTTTTGAATTTAAAAGCAAGGATTGGAAATTCTGCCTGTGCTCACATCTAGTCAGCTTTTGCTGAGCAGAAGACAAATGCTTATATCACAAGAAACAATTAATAGTATTCTGGCTATCCAGTCTGAGGAAGTCTTAATAAAAAGGTCAGAATATACAAAGATATAGTAATACAAATCAAAGCAGGCAAGAATAGACCATACAAGATTTTTTTTTAAAAAGACAGGGGAAAAGCAATAAGAAAAAGCACATTGAAAAGTGCTGTATTTCAACTAAATTTTTAACTTCAGGTTAATCACTTCATTCTTTTCCATCAAGAGCTAGAATATAGATGTGCAATTAATTAAAATAATAATTATTTGGTAGTGCAATATTGTTCATCTATTCAAGACCTTAATATTCCTTTCACCAAAGCAGAAAGTTTCATACTATGTGAAATGATTTGAGAATTCTGACATCTGGAAATCTGATTACAGTTTAGAGATAATATGATGAATTCAGACTTGCAGAACTGGTATCATACATTAAAAAGTCATAGAAGAACTGTCTTGTAGATTGAAATATTGAATTACATTGAGAACATATTGATATAATGAACTACATGAAAATTTACAATTATTAAAGTGAATACTTTCTTTTACTATATATGCACAAAAATATTTTCATGATTTAACTTTAAAATCTAGTAAAAGACCCATGAAGCACACTATCAGAAAAATTGCCTTTCTTCCTGAATAAATGAAAGCAAAATTATTAACATTTAATTTTATATAAATACCTATAATTGTACTAATGAAGAATTCCAACACAAGCATTTGTCTTTGTAGATTTGACTTACTGATCAGCAGCAATGCAGACTCTGCCCAGCTTGTGATCAGGCTATTTATACGTGCAGGTGCAGACAAATTAAATCCTTTGGCCACATTTTATAACATGCACAGATGTAGGACAGCACACAATCACACTAAGAAAATTAGTGAACACAACTTCATAGGGAGTTTAGAACTGGATTGCTTCACTTGTATGGGTCTGGAGTGATTACCCACAGGACCACACAAATCATGATATAGCTCATTTTAAAGCAAAATTAACCCTAAAACAAGGCTCTGGCTTAGATGTCTTAACAAGTGTTTTTAGGCCTTTGGAAAAACTATTCTCATTATAAAATTGAGGTAATTCTAATTTTTTGTCGTATTTGATACATTGGATGTATTGTATATATTGGATATATTTGTAAAGCCCTTCATAAATATGAATTCTGATTTGCCAGTTTTGTATAGAAGTGTTTCTGAAGCGGTAAGAAAATAAAAAGGGCCTAGTACGGGCTAATTAATACTTCAGTTTGTAGCTTTTGATTCCTTAATATGACTGGCCCTGTCCTGGAAAATACCTGTGCTAATGGTATTGTAGATACATCATTATCTCTTCAGAATTTCTGTATCTGATGTGCTTAGTTTAGAAATAAAATTGAGTGTTTATGTTTGCTTTATTTTTGGTTCTGTTCTGTTGTTTGTTTGTTTGTTTGTTTGTTTTTCTTTTCCTGACTGCTTTCTCTGCGTTCCTGAGAATCCAGCAAGATTTTTTAGGTGGGTTTTTCACTTACCAGTGCTGGTTATCAGTGTTGTGCAAAGCAAATGAGGTCCTAACTACATCTGTGCAGCACTGACTTCCAAATCAAGCTGTCTATGGGTGGCACCATCAGCCTATTTCCCTCAAGACAATTGCAGAGGTGTATCCAGATGAAAGCTATTAAAAGGTCTGTTGATGACATACAAGATGGAACAAAATTTGCAGCTTAGTATTTCCTAGCTGTGCTGGCTCTGCAGGAGAGAAGGCTTATTTATATTACTGGCACAGGCAACTATTACAGAATGCATGGAGAAAGGAGACTTGCTGAATAAAGCAGTGTTGTTTGGAAGGAGGATGGGTTCAAAGCAGAATGAGGCTTTATGGTCTTTTGCACTAATATTCTGTAATAACAATAGTTTTTCTTCTGACATGGTAGAACAGGGGCAGATGTCAACAAGAAAAATTGCTACAAAGAGAACTTTGTAACCTTGGAGAGAGGTGATAAAATATTATGACTTTTTCATCAGCTGCATCTACTGAAAAGAACTATATAAGTCAGTTATAGATGACCTTGTTTTGGAGTGATCCCTACAATCATGATACTCCAATTTGTATTTCAAAAGATACTTCAAAATCCTTTTCATGAGATTCTTAAGTTTTTTCTGCTGTCATTTATTTGATCCTTAAAATTTCTGCATTTTTGCTCTTGCTTAGTGTGTTTCTTTGCAGAGAGGGTATTATGGCAGTTTGCAATATGCCCATGAATTTTTGCCACTTGGGAAACTCTTGAATGTGTTTAGTACGCTCAGAACAGAAAAAAAAAACCCAAAACCCAAAAAACCCACTTTCTTATTTAATTAGAAAAAGGAAAAAAATAAAACCACACAAAAACTTGAAAATATTTTGCTTTAAAATTAATACGACCTTCTAACAAAGATTTGGGGTTTGTCCATTTCTTCCTGAATGAGTCTCTTACTTTTCAGCTAAAAAACTTACCCTGGATTCTTCCCCTTAAAATGTATTCAACCTTTAGTTGCATTCAACCTTCTGTTGTATATTTGGAAATGTACAGTATGCAGCTGTAATTATGCCTAGGAAAAAAGTCAGCTAAAGAAGAGAGCATTATTTGAAATGAAACTGAGATGAAAATAAAATGGGCCAAACCACTCATTTCAGCATCTAACTGCATATGTCCCTATAGTACTCAGACACTTATATGTGTAAAAGTTAATTAACGTTCCCTATTTTCATTGGCATTTTCAGACTGATATAAAGCAATTTTTAACCAAACCACTATACTCAAAAACTATGTTTATATAAAATTTTCAAACATCCATCTACAGAGAAAAATTATTGCTTTGAGGTTCTTTCCATGGAACAAAATACCTGATATTAAGCAAGTATTCACAGAACAAACTATCCTAAACATAGCCCAAAAGCAATCTAAGGAATCGCTGAATCATCTCTGTTGATCCCAAGTACATAAAACGTAATGAGCTAACCTGGCTCTATTTCACTCCCTGTTTGCTGACTAATTGGTCTATAACACAAACATGCATCTGTAGGCTGTTACTTCATTGTCTTGAGACTTTCCATTACTTCATTAATTTCTGAAAGATTCTTTTTATTAATACCAAAGCAGAGAGCAGCAGAAAACTGCCTGGAAAGGTGTCCCTTCCCTCACTGCAGCATACAGCTACTGCTGCTTTTTATGAGGGCAGCATGTTTAAGATCTTTCTGAGTGAAATGGAGCAGAAGCCAATACCTCTGGCTTCTGAGGGCTTTCAAGACTACCATTGTTCTAGGATATTTGAAAATAAAATACATGATTTGCTTACTCGCTTATAAATCTCTTCTATTGTCTTGCCAGAGCAGCAGGGCTTTTTTTTCTTCAGCTTCTTGAGGAGAGCAACAAAGTAGAACTATAATCCAGTCTTATTTTTACTACACTGACCCGCATTCTAATTGTTTTCCTGAAGAGCTATTTTAGAATCTCCTTTTCCATACCCAAAACCTCCATGTATTCTGAATGGACTGCATGGATAAATGCATGAGATCTGGTCCTGAGGTGTGTAGATGAAACTCAGGGACCTCTCATGCAAAAAACCCCATAGCTGATCACTCCAGACCAATGCCTATGTCAGTTAATGAATGCTCCTGTGCAGTTTTAGGAGCACTGGATGCAATGACAGGAGTGGAGTTTATCTGACTATATCTATGCTGCACCTGAGACATTATTTCAGCCTAGAAAACAAAACCCTTATGATGTCTATTACTTTGATCAAAGGCGTAATTGATCTCTGCTCTGCGCAAGCCTGATGGATCAGGTGGTCAAGCATTCATGTACCCTATCCAGTAGCTGATACCATGGTCCCTGCACCTCCTTAGCACAGTATAATCACTTAGTTTTTAAGCTTTAGCCAGTGACAAGAGTAGAAACCACTAGGGCTATGGCTGCGATTAAGCTGCTTTCTGGATTATATATTATAAATGGTTGCTTAAGTGCATCTTTACTTCTTCCTTCCTGCTGTTTTTGTTGTTATTCACCATCCACCTTATCCACTTACATACACACGCAGGTCACTATTTTTATTATGGACTTGTAAAGTACAGATTGTCATTTCATGACTTTCCCAACCTTTATCTTGGATTTTACATGATTAAATGTGAGACTAACATTGCATTTACTGCATTAAAGTTAATAATCCATTCACTTACCAGATATGACACATCTGAAGTTGAGCTAATTCTCTGTCTCATTAAGCAGTGTAGGGAATATTATAACCCTCCCACGCTTGTCTTTCCTTTTAAAATTATTCGATTGGAAAACCCACACTTTTTCAGTGAATTAATATTCTCAGAAATTATCTAAGCTCAGTTATCTTCTACAGGTGTCTGCATTAAAATCTAGGAAGTAGTTTCTCTGTGGATTATCATGTTAATAATGTTAGTCTCAATACACCTTGCAGGAGAATATTTTTTTTTAATTTGTTTGAGGATTATAATTTAGAAAACACCTCTTCACTGTTTCATTCTTGATTCTTTACATAACAAGTAAAACGAATACTGCAGTCCTACTCCCAGTCCCTCCACATTGTGTGTGTGTGTGTATGTAAGTGTAAGGAGATAACGTGAAATATTAAATTCTGTTAATTCATGTTTATAGTTATATTTTATGGCTGCTTAAATATTTCATATTAGAAGTCCTTCAATGGAAAACTGGGCTTTTGACCAAACCAATTTTCTTTTCTTAGCAAAAGCTATGTACATTCCATAGAAAACTGCTTTTGTTTTATTTTATTTTCCTTAAAGACCAGAGGCCTGAAAACCAAATATTTTGATTTGGCTGTGTTCCTGTAAAGGCACATAAAAGCCCAACTAGAATCATTTTTTTCTCTGCTAGGGGCTGGACTCCCAGTCAAAACACCGGTAACAGTATGTTACAGCCAAAAGTCATCAGAAGGGGAGACTGTGGTACTTCGTAAGAAGATACTGACCAAATTTGGATTTAGATTAATGAAACTATGTTTCCTCCTCCCAGTTATAAGTCCCATGGACCATGAGCAATACTTACTGTTTTAAACTGGCCATGTTTTTTTACCAAAAAGGAAATTAGGACAAGTTAATAGAAGCAAAAAAGCTAAACAATTTATAAACTATTCTGAATAAAATATACATCTAGAGAATAGGCAATTAAATCTATATTTAAACCCATATGTTTGCTCTAGAAACCATAATGACCAGTAAATGACTCAGCCATCTTGAGGCCTCCAAAATTAAGTTCCATCGTGCAAGCAGCTCTGAGAGGTGCTCATTCAACTTTATTGATGAAATGAACCATGTGAAAAAGACTAACAGATACAGGCAAAATACAGACAGAAGAAAAATGTATTAGTTTCATTGTTCAATTCTTGTTGATCTACTCATCAAAATGCATATCAAGAGGACACTGCATAAGTTAGAGGGCAATTGAAAATAATCTGTATGATAAAGTGCATCTGCAGTATATGAATCTTCTCTTAAAAATGGTCAATGTTTTCTGGTCAGAAGATGTACACAAAAGCAATGTGTGCAGCAGTGCAAAAGTCATTGTGCTGAGCTACATTTGTTACATGAAATGTAATAAACCATTCACAAGTATGTAACATTCTATAGCTCCCCACAAAGAATAAGTCTCCCTGAAGTCCATATGGGTTTTCACTGAGGAACTAAATAAAAATACAGCTATTAGGAGTCTTTCTTTTGGCTGGAAGTTATGCGAGTAAAGGTTATAAAATTAAAGCATCACTTCTAAGTGTTCCTGGAAGACTCTGTTACGATCCTCTCCTGGCTAAAATCAATACCCACACACACTTTCTTCTCATCTGTGCAACTGAATTGTAACCATCAACTTCTGAGTGTAACAGCTGGGAGGTGCAGGATTAGAGTTGTGCAATGATAGCTGCTTAAAAATTTTCTTGTAAGTCGTTTCCTTCAGCAAGAGTTGATTCATTAAAATTTAGGGGTTTTTTCCCCCTAGAGCATGCAAAATTCTGTAAAATTTTTATTCAAGCATTTTTGGATACAGGATAAGGAACTTCAGAAAATGACCTAGAAAACTTAATAGTCCTGTGGCTAAAACATTTTTGTTAGATGTTAATTTTCATCAAAGCCCCTGAAATTTCTGTTAGCTTGTGTGACAAAACCTTCCTCCCTCTTCACCCTCCCTGCCTCCAAAGGAGTGCAGAGGAGCACTGCAGCTGGGGAAACTCCAATATTCCCTTGTTCTCCTGGGGCTTCACAGGAGCCACCACCCTGTCAAAATCTTATCCCCACAGCCCCAAAGACACGATGGCCGAGTGTCCCAGTGAGAGACAAGAGACCCCACTCCAGCCAGTGCCTGTGGTGCACCATCAGTCTCACTGCCAGTCAGTCCTGCAGGCATGGAGTTACTGCAGCAGACTTTGCCCCATGGACTTCCCGACCTGGCAGCTCCTAACAATTTCTGTTTCTGTCAAGCAGCTTTATTCCAGTAAGTGCTCCAGGGCTGCTGACTCTTCCTTGGAACAAAAATGTGTACATTTCCCACATTTGCAAGCTAATAAGCCTGTTTGCTCTAATGAGTGTTTAGACCCTAAGGCTCAAACATTTACCACTTTATTGTGATGTTTTCTTTGCCTTGTTGTCTCTATATAGAGCCTATTTTTGGCATGCTGCTGGTTCTTGAGACCTGGCAATTAGGTTGTAATTCCTGAAATATTAGACAGCCTTGGTTCATTTTAATGCCTTCTAATTTAAGTCAAATACATTTAAGTAATGCAAGTTATTCTTCCCTTATTCTGTGGAAGAGAACAAATTTTCATTTTACATCTTCTCCTCCACTTCAAACCTTCAATGCCTTGAAATCTACTTTCATTCAATCAGGGGACAGCAGCTTATAAAAGCCAAGATTCATCCCACATACAGCTAATTGCTTAAGCATTGTTGAAGCCTTGTTGCTGTAGCAACTACTGCTTATATGGAAATGATTTTCAGCTTGTGATCCAAGGAACCTCTGTAGCCATGGTCAGCTCTTGAAAGGTCTGGCAACTAAGAAAAATAAGTTTATTATCTTAAGGCTTAAATAAAATGAAACTAAGTCCACCTCTGTATTAGAGGAACCATGATAATTAGTCTTAAAATTGGTGGGTGAGGATCAAGAAAAGGTTTCACAGTCAATAGGGGAGGGAAGACAAAAAAGGCAACTCAGCCCACCATCTGAATCACTTTCTGGAGGCAACTGCTACTTTCCATCAACAATTAAGAGAACTTTGTCTGAGCAGGCTGTTGAAAGAGATTTCTTAACTTTGCATCTTAGGTAGGCTGAATAGCATTCTGCACTTCTACTGGGACTTTGTGGCACTCTACAGTTAATTCGGGAAAAAACCCTGCAGTCTCTTAAAATACTTTCCACAACTAAAAAAGGGCTCTTATCCTAAAATTTTTGTTATACTCTGCAACGTATAAATGAGACATGTACAATATAACTGAAATATCCAAACACCTTGATTCTCCTATTTGCATCACAGGGAAGAGGGAACAAAAGCTCATTTCAACTTTATTTTCCACAACCAATTTGCTTTGGGGGATACTTTCATAAGGCATTAGTGTAAAGGTCTCATCCATTCTTTCCTGCAGTGGTCAGTAGCCTGGATTGTGATGCAGCCCAAGAGTAAGAAACCTAGGTATCACCAGCATGTAGCAGATGTTACTTCTGGCACTGAGAACAACTTTTATGATTTCTATCTGTCATCATATGGCATATTTACTGCCAGAAACAGTTAATAACATGACTGTAATAATATTCTTTTAAAATGTTTTTGTTTGATGTAAACAATACTTCAAGGCACATTACAATGCAACTAATGAAGAACACCACACTATCTTACTGACTCTTAAGAAAAGGATACCTGTAACAGGTTGTTTAAAACTGTCTTTCTTTTAAACAATTACCCAGATTAATGAACTGAGCAGTAAACAAACTCTGCAAATCCCGAAATGAAAGCCAATTACAGAAAATAGCAAAGCAAAATAAGCTTCTTGAAACTTAAACTCTTGCTTAGGAAAATACTATTTCTAGAAAGTTTTATTTAGAAAGTAGTATTTCCATCAACAGTTAGTCTCATAGGGATAGGTGTTTCACAAAGTAATTTTTATACTACAAGGTTTGGTAAAGCTGTTATGAGTTGTCTTCCATAAATCCAGTGCATGGGTCAAGTGTCTCATGCCTTTTGCATGCATTCATTTCCAGTGTCCCCACCTGGCAATTTTATGTGAGTGAACATAAAACTTATTTGAGGTGTTTGGACTTGGGATCTCAAAATCAGCAGTCCCTTTTGAAAACTTGGATTTTTCATTAATGAATCAGTCTTTGGATATAAATGTATAAATACATTCCACTCCATAAAAGAAGCCAAATTTGCATGTTACAGATGTATGACTAGTCACAGAAACAAATTTGGAAGAAATTGCCTTCATTATTGCAGTGTGCATGACATCTGTCTCTACACAAGTTTTCTTTGATGTGCTTCTTTTCACATTCTCTGCTAAACAGAATATTTTTGTATACTTTTTTTTCTTCTTGGTAAAGTTTACAATGAGACAGCAGAAGACATTTTTTCTTTCTTGGCTGCAACAGGAAAGCTCTTGTCACCCTATTTATATAGGCTGCTACCTTTTTTATAAAAAGAAAGGAGAAAGGGTAATTAAAAAGTAAGATTTTTGTGAAATGAAGATAGACATTTTGCTAGTTGACTCTTCTTATCCACTTTTGTAATGTTTTATTTTATACCTGGTGTTACCAAACGATTTGCTAATTCTTGTGTTTCTGTACATCCCCTTGGATGTGTGTATGTGCAAAGTTTTTTCAAATAACCCTTCACTATGAAACGATGAAAGAAGAACCTTCACAGCAAATAAATTCATCTAGCTGATATTTTTATTTTTCCTAGGCATTTCTAAATCTGGATTTGACTTTACAGCATCACATGACACAAGCCAGTAGGGATAGAGTATGAGTATGATTTAGTCCTTGTCAAGATTGTGAAAGAGCTAATACAATGTAAGATGTACATCTGAAGAGCAGATGTGGCTCTTTCTAGACCCACAAATGGAAAAGACCTTTTTCTCTTCAGAGTGGAATTTCTGGAGCTGTCAAAAAGACATTATTTTCTCTATCTAAGTAACCTTTTTTAAAAGATTGATAAACACAATTCCTTATAACCTTGGTTTTCAGACAGCTGCCAAATTACTTTGGAAATAAAGGACAACAGTGAATCATGCTTCAGCATAATGAAGTGTATGTTGCTGCTGGGAAGAAACTTGAAAGTGGTATAATTACAACCCTAACACATTTCTTCCCTGATTTTACTTTCTTTTGATTAGTGATATGCTTCCTGAGAACTGTTTGAATATAGAAAAAAACCAAAAACATAAGAGCTCTGAGTATCCATAAAACTGGAATAATCTCTAGTTTTTTGTCCATGTGATATATTATTCACATATATGGCTAAACTGGAGGTAGGTTTTTTTAACCTAGAGATTAAAACATCTCTAAGAATCTCATCTGGTGCAGGCAAAAGCTAAAGGAATAGAAAGACCTTTTGAAATTCAGACACCAAAAGATACGTGAATAAATATGAGAGAATGAATATTTTATCATTTTCTTCTACAAGTTTTTTTTTGTGCTTGACAAGCCTGTGTGGCAGCAATAACTAAACTTCACAGAGTTTTACCACGAGAGGGCAGGAATGCTCATCAAACAGATTTGCCACTGGTTGTTTCACCACTTCTCTGCCAGGAGGGTGACCCAACGCGCTTTCTCTCTGCTGGTATTCAGCATCTAAGCGTGTACCCCGAGCACTTAACAACATGACAAAATGCTTTGACCCCACAGGCTGACCTGCCATTAGTAAGGCTGATTAATCCCGCTGGATGGAGGTGGGGCTCAGGGGCATGGCTGCACTGCAGCTGTGTGAGGCTCAGAGCGAATTAGAGATCCTCCCTCTGGGCTGGCAGAGGGAAACAGCTGTACCGAGGCAACCATCAGGCTTGCCAGAGCAGGCTGGACAGTAGGTAGAGGTGAATCAGTGCCTGCCTTTCTTCCTTGCAGTGTGTGACAGGAGCAAGAAGGAAGATCTTCGGCGAACTCTTTTTGTGGTGCTTTTTTTTTGTTTGTTTTTGTTTTGGTTTTGGGTTTTTTTTTTTAATTATTCAATATTGGCAGCACGGGTTTATTCATGAACAGTATTTAAGCTTTTCTGTAAGTGAGACTAATTTTGATTGGACCACAACAGTAGCCAGATCTGAACAGTAGAAGACTGTACTGGACAGGATACTGTGTAGAAAAGTTCCAGACTATTATTAAAGTGAAACAGATTTGTGTGGAAAGTCCTGGTTAACTCATAAACAATTTATAAACTGAAGCATTTAACTTAGCTTGATTAAAGGTTTAAATTCTTATAACTGTTTGCCAACAAAATACAGTGTTTCACTGTTCCCAAAAACATGTTTTGGAAAAAAAATTTCTACTGTGGGGCCACTCAGAGTTGTAAGATTTTAATCAGCTAAAATTAAGCTCAGTAACTTACATGGAAATATCCTTTCTTTTCCTTATTTTGTTGTTATGTCAAGTAGTTTCCTCTTTCAAATGGCAAAATTTTTCACCATGAAGAAAACACTTGTGGAGTTGTGACAGTGACTGGATAAACAATATTCAATGGGAGCAAAGAGAAAAAAATTAAAACGTACCCTTACTCTATTCATAACAACAACCTTACTCTAATAATAAGAAAAAATATTTATAAAAGTTATTTTCCATTAGTTATGGCAATTGAATTATGCTTTACCAAGTTACCATGCCCTGCTGCAGAAAGAGAGCTCAACACAATTACCAGTTGTTTAAATCTAAATATTCTTTGTTACTTTTGTCATTGGGTTAAAGAGGGTTTACCCCAGCCTTAAAACAGAAAAGGGCATTGCCTTCCGATTGTGTGGCTTGGCTGTCTCATATAAGAAGCTCTTGACTTATACTTAGAGGGTTACATACCTGCTAGGAAATCTATATTCTCAGTGTCATTTCACTGGGAAGCATATCTGCTTGCCAGAGGTTTTCAGGAGTCATGCTGCAACAGCATGCTATCAGGGTGAGCAGGCAGAAAAGTCGGAAGCCCTAAAATATCTCCTCATTTGATGATTTGGGATTTATTTCTTTGGGTTTTTTAATAGCTCTAATGGTGTGCGGCTCTTTTCAAAGCCCTGGAAAAATGCAAGAGTGTTCCAGCCCAGACTAAGCAACAGCCAGCCACCTGGATTTTTGCTGAAAAAGGAAAGGGTGTAACTTCATAGCAAGCAAAACTATGGAAACAGGCAAATGGCGTAAGGCTAAAAAACGCCAATTTTGTGTATTATCAGGATTAATAGGGAAATCAATACAAGTCAGGACTTCTGCAGAAGCTATGCAATCCCTGTGCAGATGTATCATCCTGTAACTTTTCCTAGTCAGGCTTTGAAGCTATGAAGGATGTTCTTGAAGATGTCCAGTATTCATCTGCAGGAGAATATTGCCTATGACCTTCTAAAGGAATGATGCACAGGGTGTCTTGCCCAGTGCTTCATAAATGGAAAGGCTGTGTCATGCTTTGGTGAAAGAACAGAAGGTATTACTTTCCTTTCTATTGTATTTTCTGTAGCATAAGAATACAACAGGTGGAGAGTCCAGGTCTGGGTGAATCTTGTGGTTTTGCTCTTGCTGTTTTAGTTTTTACTAAGGATACATAGCAAAGAAATAGCAAAAGAAAATTAAGTTATTATTCTTTACTTTCTTTTTGCTTCATTTCAAAGAGTACCCTGCAAAAGGAAATGAAAATACGATGATTTTTGTTCAGGCATTTCCTTTTCTGTTACCTTTAGAACAATGACATTTTGGACACATTTATGAGCTTGTCTTTGAACCCTTATTCATGTAATGAATCTACTCACCTGTGCATCCTTTCTGGATATAGAAATCACTCTTTGATTTATTGCTCAGTGTCTTTCCCATTAAGTGTGATTCTAGGGAGATCAAGTAGGATTTCAGGGATGAAAACTCTCCAGCAGACAATCATCAGGCAATACCTTATACAGGGAGCAGAGCCTAGAAAAAACTGTCTTGTCAGACAGGGTCACATATGGTAAATGTTATTAAAATTCTTACTTGCTATTAGAGACACCAGGTGTTTTAGAGAATTTTTTGAGACTGCAGCCCCTAGTCGGAATTACTGTCTACAGAAACCTCATCCCTACCCTTTTGCTAATCTTGTAGTGTGCAAAAATACTCTGCAAGATTAAGAAATTAAATATTTTCCATGCAGAGTGCTGCTCCTATAAGAGTAATCAGACAGAAATAAGGTGGCTCTTTTAGGTGCTAGAAGATGCAGGCTTTTTATCTCACCTAGGAAGGTCTCAGCTAATGCAACTTCTGGGGATACTTAAAAAGTGGTAGGTTTAGGAAGGTTTATAAATTCACAGGTGAAGAAAGGTACATTAACAGTCTCTCAGCCTCCTATCAAAGCAAAACCTGAGCAAGCATCTGTGCTAGGAAGTTGCAGCTCATGGTCATGATCATGATCAATTGAAAATAACCTGAGATGAAACATCATTGAAGAAAATGCTATTTAATGCTGCCTCTGCCATACAGATGCTCAGAGGTGCCCAGAGCAGGGGAAGGGAGTGCCTAGTCCAGAACAGCCAGCACAGTGGCACTCCCCATTCAGCACTGCACCAGGCTTAGGCTCATTTATATTATTTATTAACCTACAGCCAGAGAAACCTGCCAGGTTGTTTTGTTTTGCTTTTTACTTGAATGTGTGTAACTGTAGTTTTGAAAGAATTACATTGTTCTAAAACTTGGATTTACTATTGAATTTATTATTTAATAAACAAATGCAACTTTCTAAAAATATTAGCTCCTCACATCTAATCTCAGTTTGAAGCTTTCAGACCAAAATGAGTTTAGCAATACAGTAATGTCCTATATTATCTCACTGTTTTTCAATAATTTGCTTGCTTTTCTGAATCAATGTTGAGATGATGTTCTCAGAGACTTACGATCCACCATGATTTTCAGACCTTGTTCTTAAATAAATCAACTTTGTGCTTCTTTATTATGTTGATAGGAATAATTTTTTCTTTAAGCATTATAGTGTACTTATCTACCATTCTATCAGAATTATGAGATCTCTTAATGACTTTGCACTCATAAGCTTTTCAGAGAATTTAATAATGCACATAGAAATAAGCATTTCTGAAAACACAGGTACAAAGTGGATGTTCTCTATTTATTTGCTTAGTATATCTTATGAGAGGGAAATTTACAAGGTCTAGTTTTCTCTTACAAAAACTGTAGAAATTTTTCCCTGTTATATCCTATACATTTTTCTCTCCATAACTTCAGTTTATTTTTATTGGTTAGTTTGCATGGAATTTACAGTTCTCAGCATCCCTTTCAAGAGTCAAACTTTCATCCTCTCTTTCTCTTCAGGCACTGACACCAAGGCATGTTGTGTGCTCATGAAAATTGCTGATGAGAAAAGGAGATGGAACAAGGTAGATGGAGGGAGTGCTCAACCAGAAGTGAGGTAAAGGAACAGAAGTGTGATAGAAGTAGACTCTTCAGCTTTGGAAACTGCAAGCTGTCAGATTGGGTTACATATCTCATAAACTGTACTCTGAGACTCCATTTCTCTAGAGAGGTCACCCCTCTGACAATGCACAGCCATGCAAATAATGCTAGATATTCTGCATTGACCTTCCTGCCTTTAATTATTTAAGAAACTTTTGCCAGGTTTCCTCATTCTGATACATTTGAAATTGCTTTTATTGCAGCTCTTCTTCACTTAGCAATCTGCTCCTCAAACTCCTTCTGTTTTGCCCTGATATGATTTTGATTTTAAGTTGCCTTAAAAGGCTTTCTTTTAAAAAAATATTTCTGAAAATTATTTTTCCTCTTCTTCTTGGCCATACTGGCTATTTTTCAGTGAACTTTTTAGAGATATAGGAACTAAACCAAATTTTCTAATGACCTGGAGGTGAACCAGTCTCCTCCTTGCTAGCACTTTAATCAGTGGAATATTTCCATGAAAAGAAGTATCATCACATCACTAGGCAACAAAAATGAAATTATAAAACCAGCAGAGAGTTTGATACAAAAAATGGTTAACTAGTCAAAGTTCACTGTTAATTTTCATTTGCCTTTTTGCTCCTTCATAAAAAGTCACAACATCTCTAGCATATTTCTACCAATGAGACTCAATCTTTCTTTTGTTTGTTTCAGAACAAATTACAGAAAATTTGTCTAAAAGCCACAAATTCACTTGAAGGACTTAAAAGGTCTTGAGAGCATTTTAGGAGCACAAGTAGTTTGGTGCAAAAAAACCCTTTTATTGTATTTAAGAGGATGTATGTACATCCTTCAAGAAAATTTTTAGGCAAGTTCAGGAAATACTATTTTTGATATCCCATATAAAACTATTAACTGAGATCTGAGTACTACCCTCTCTAGGGATCCCACACTAACCAGTTTATGGAAACTGCACGAGCTGCTTTTCTCCCCAGCTGTTTGGGGCTTTTTCTGATGGGGTTCTAGCTGGGACCACACACAGGATTGTGAAGAGGTGAGCATGAAGGAGATTGTAGTATTTCCAGGATGGAAATGGCAGACGTTTAATGAAGTCATGTTAAAAAAATTTGAGCTCAGTTTTGCAGATTAGCAATAAAAATATACTTATTGTTTTCATAAAAATTCAAGCTCCTCAGTGCTTTATTGGAACCTATCCTTTTGCAATACCTGAGCTTTTAAGAACTTTTAACATCTTCTCAGTTTTAAAAGTAAGTCATATATTTCAGCATATCTAATGTAAAAGTGCTTGCCAAATGTTTGCAGAATGAGTCATTGCAACATTAAAGAGGCTACATCCAGAAATGTGATCTTGAAACAATTCTCTTCAAATGATGTCTGTTCCTGAAAGAATAACCTCCATATACACCCTGTTTTTCCTCTCGAGAATCTCACATGCTCAGAGTTATGGCTTCTGTAGTTTAGCCTTATTTTATCTGCTTATATGGTAAGTCTACAGGTCAGACTGTTTCATCAAGGAATGAAATAAAGCTAGTTATGAGTGAAGTCTGAAGCAGTTTTCTCACTTAAACATGCAGTTTGGAAAATATGAATATCCAAGCTTTTCTCAGCTTCTGTGATAATATTCAGCTTCAGACTACATGAAATATTCAAGTGTTATTATCTCACTTAACAGATACTTGGGAGTGTAGATATTTGCAAATCCCTTTCCAAACAGGCAGTCACAGAAACACAGCTATTACGAGGCCTGGGTCAAGAAAGGTGATGATATTTTTAAGTGAGACTTGGAATTTAAGAACCTAAAACTGAGTTCTTGAAAGCTCCTGCTTAATCTTTGGAGGTGCCCAGACTCTATCAGCACCTCATTTCTCATTCCTGCATTTCCTCAGATGCCTGAATTTTAGGTCTGCAAAGCCTTAAGAGTAAATCACTGTTGACATGACTGACAACGGCTTGGCTTCTGTCTCAATTTAAGTCTCATCAACAGCAGCAAGCTTGGTTCCCCTGTTCATTTCCACTGTGTACCTCAACTTCAAAGGCATTCTCTCAGCAAACTTGCCAGCATGAAAGGGGGAATGCAGGAGAGAGTTTAGGCTTGTAGCTGAGTAGAACAAGAAGCTTTTAATGAGAGTCTAAACCCTCTTTGGCTGTGGGCCTACACAGTTCACCATCAGCACTGCAGGAGCTGTGATAATGCAAGAAGCTGAGTCCTATTTTCTTCCCCTTGGGCAAATACTTTAATCATATAACTATGATTGCAGTTACCTACAGGCTTGTCTTTCTTTTGAGTGAAAGGCTGTAGAGAGCTGGGAAGAAATACTACATCCATTACTCAGTACTGAACTGGAAGAATTGAATGAAAGAATCAACAAAGAATAACAGAATTTACAGATAAAAATATAGTAGAGAGGTTTATGTGGCAAGGAAAATTCAGATCAGATATTAAGAAAAACCTTATGGTAGAAAATACAGGGAAGTACTGAAAGAGGCTGTGGAAGTCTCTGTAAGGTACTTCTGCGTTTTTGAGAATGACAGGAATATTGCAGAGTCTGAGCTGAATACCTAAGTTCAACTCCTGTGCTCCTTTATCTCCTGAGCAATAAAAAGTAGTGGCTTCTTCCTGTTAAACATTTTGGAAATTTATGGATAAATATGAAGTATAGGATCTATGTATTAATTTTTTTCTTAATTTTCTCTCATAAAAATCAAAAATTAAAATCGGGCTATGAAGGTCAGGACCAAAACCTTAATTAAATTTATGTATTGACTAAACAATTGATTGATTTCTCTGAAGACATTCAAAAACAGACAAACATTCTAAGGAGCTTTACTGAAGCTGAAAGTCTATTTCTAAATAAATGTGGCACCACATGGCTGCAGGAGACAGTGATACCTTAACAGATACTTGAGCAACGCTCATGTTACCATACTAAACTGACCAAAAACAAAGACAGTAAAATCCTAACATCAGACCCACTGCTCATACACAGTCCTGCACAGCAGCATGAGCTACTTGGAGGGGGAGCCATTTGATGATGTGCCTTTGGCTCACAAGCTGTACAAGCCTTTGGTGTGGGAAGGAGGTTTTCCTAAGTGTTGAGGAAGAGCAAAGAGGCTCAGAAGCTCAACAATGCAGCACCTGGGCAGAAAAAAGGCCTCCTGAGGAGACACATCTGGAGAGCCAGTGAAAACCTAAGCAGACTCAAAGGCTTTTTTAATCTCTGCCTTTGCTCGTGTTTCCACAGGCATTGCAGGGAAGGAGGCTCTCCCTGGCCTCACTGGGCAGGAGGGCTGGTCCTGGGCCACAGCCACTCCCCTTCGTGCCCCCCACCCTTCAAGCACCAAGGGGCAAAACAGGGGGAGAGAGCTGCCAGGTTCCTCACTAGCACAGCAAAAAGTCACAGCAAAAGCCCCCTGGTTTCCTTTGAGTGCCTACTGGAATATATCACGTCTCTTCACACGCTCACATATACACGTGTACATATTTTCACGAAATCAATCATAAGAGAGTACTTCAAAGATCATAATTACCTTTAATGATCTCTTCCTGCTCATCTAGAAACTGTAGAAAAATCACATTCTGTGTACCCACATGTATAAAGCATTTAAGTGGCTTAGAGCCAGTCTGTGTGCATAATGTGTGCTGCTGTTGCAATACTGGTAAATTATCCGATGTTTTGTTTCCCACTGTTAAGATGCTGGAGCTGTTATACTGGTAAAATATTTTTCACCTCTTACAGCAACTTTTCTCAAGTCCCTCTGTCCCCTTCTCCCCTGGTGAAATCCAGCTTTGCTCCCTCTCCAGTTATTTTACGTGATAGCAGTTAAGATTTCTGGTTATGTAAATCCCAAATAACATGTTTTTCTCACAACCCCAAGCTAAGCACTGCCCAAAATCAGTTGGGGAAATGCATTTTTAGGCATTCAGTACAAGTGAAAATCAATTAACTTACAACATAACTGTGCCTAAGCTATGTGCTGTAGACTCCTGTTGCTTTGGCTAAGATGCAAAGCAAGGAGAAATGTGCCCACTCCTGACCAAAAGCTTTGCTGAGAAAAGCCCCAATACAGACATCACTGCATCAGCAAAACGGCATTTTTACAGGGATGGCATAAATTATATATTTGAGATTTGCCTACATTGCATACAAACAAGAGGTGCTTTATCAGTAAACAAGCTATTAACACTCTGCTGCTGAAATATTTCTAGGGAAAGCATGTGTTAGGAGGCTTGCTGTGCTCAGTCATACTGACCTACTTAGAGGAGTACAGCTCTGTAGTTCCTGTGTGCAGTTGCTGAAAATTTTCACATCTATGCCTATGTACACCAAAGTCACAGAGGCGTGGACCTTCAGAAATACTTCAGAGCTCATTTCCTTCTTTGGGTGCCTCTGTACAGGTATCAGCAACATTTTCAAAATGATCAGCTAGCTGCCTCTAAAGCTGGCAGGTGACATTTTTTTGCTGGGGGTCACTTTGTACAGTCCCAACTAAAGGAAGGAAACACTGCTCCTTGTTGTAGATTGCCAAACCTGGCACTGGATCTAATGTACATCTCTCAGCAGCAGTATGGTGTTAGCACACTCCTCCTCTCTTCTCACACTTCAGTCAGTTATTTCTGTCCTTGAATTGCTCCTTAAAGTGTGCTGGCACAGCTGCATGAGTACTGAACTGAACCTGGAAACCAGGACAAATGAAAATTAATCTTTGCAGCAATCTTTCCTTTCCTTCCCTTCCCTTCCCTTCCCTTCCCTTCCCTTCCCTTCCCTTCCCTTCCCTTCCCTTCCCTTCCTTCCCTTCCCTTTCCCTTTCCCTTTCCCTTTCCCTTTCCCTTTCCCTTTCCCTTTCCCTTTCCCTTTCCCTTTCCCTTTCCCTTTCCCTTTCCCTTTCCCTTTCCCTTTCTCTTTTTTTCTCCTTCTTTCCTCCCCACTGTCTCCCTGCCTGCCTAAATTTATTTCCTTTCCTCCATTTACATCACTCTTTTACATTTACATTCCCTTCTTTCACTGGACCAGTTCATCAATCTAGTTTTCCCTATAACAAAACATTTTTAATTTACCAAACAAGTGGTGTTAGGCTCTGATGAGAACGTTTAAGCTAGTTTAAGAAACAATAGTGCAGAACCATTCCTATGCTCAACAAGGTGAAACCAGCCATCTCCTGGTGTATATTACAATACTCACCTCCTGTAAATTCAAACCTCAACTCCAGATTTAGCAGCACTTATTCATTTGTCTGCTGTGATCTCTGCTGTGGTACTTGAAGGGCTGATAATTTTAAAAGCTTCACCCTAGAATACTTTTGAAATTCCTACTCTTAAGCAGTTGTCCTGGTATAGAATAGCAACCTAGGCACATCCACACGACTCCAGGCTCCACCCCCTTATGGTTACTGTGAAAAAATAACCCTGTCCTTGGCTGAAACCAGAACAGCATTATAGGAATTATTGAGAAAACTCTTTGAAAAAAGACAGATTTCATTTTTATCACAAAATTTCCAAGCTGTGCCCTTATAATATGTCCATATAGCTGGCAACACTATTTGTTTTTCTGTGATGTGCATGTACAGCCCATATTTTCATAATTTTTAACACATTTTGATGTTCATAATTGAAAAAGGAGAGGTAGAATCTGTCTTTCTTACATTTCATTCTACATCTTTATTGATATTTCTAGTATATATATAAACACACATATAGTAGACAAAGGTAATTTGCACTTCCAAAGAATTTAATTGGTATATTTAGTCAGTTGTGCATCTGAACATGTGGGTTTTTTTCTGAAGTTGGAGATACTTTTTGCACTTGTTTTTCTGTCATGTCCATTTCACTTCTACAGATCCTGGAAGTAGAAATTTGCACTCCAGAAGCTTACCAACATGCAGGTCATCTCTGATTGTACTGCTCAGAGATGTAGAATCCTTAGCTTTTTTTTAGACAAGAAAATTAATCTAATATCAAGAAGAATCACTACTGTCTGTGATTTTCCTTCTGAATATATATGGGCTTTCAAGTATAGACAAAGACGTATATTGACTTCTGTTTCTGCTAAGCTAATCTAAACCTTGCTAAGGTCAACATTTTAAGCATTGATCAATGCAATAACATTCAATATGCAATGTACTCTTCTTCAGCAACTAGAGTGAGTTCAGAGAATTTCTTGAAATCTGTGATACAGATGCTCTCAAGGAGTAAAAGATTTCCTGCTACCCTTTCATTTTGAACATCATTCCACTGGTTTATTTTGGCTGCACAAACAACTACATTGAATAATAATTTTTAATTCAGTTGAATAATTTTTAAGGTTTTCCTTCCATAATGAAGGGAAATGCCACTGAGTGGCTTTGTCAAGAGGAGCTGATTTGCAATATCTTGCCTTTCTGGGGAAATGTATCCCATTTCTCCGATTTTAGATCAGGTTGTCACTGATCTACCCTATCTCAGCTATTCCTTTCTTTATTCACTTTAACCACAGAATATAGAAAAGACCTTACTGACTTCAATTTTGAGGCTTTCCACTTCTTGATATTAAACCAACTCTTAGATTTACACAACTGCATATATCAGGACAAACCTCCCACACATCAGTATTTTATTGAGGTTTGAGCAACTGGTTAAGTCTCAGCCAATAACAGAGCACAACAACTGACAGCACCTGGATACTGATTTTATATAAATGATAGGTCCATGGCACAAAAGGTGAACTTTCATCTGTGGTGTATGAAAGTCTTTTTCAAATAAAACAAAGAACACCAGCTGAGTGATTCTTGTCACAGTAGAAAGCATTTTGGAGGAAAAGTTAAGGAAGACTTAAAGTACATTCACAACTTTTATTATTGCTGCAGTTAATGAAACTTACATCTATTGACTTATGCCTTGGTAAATCACTTACTGATCTTTCTAAAGATCAGATTTACCTGAGAAATACATCATGTGTGGAATCTGCATCCTGCAATAGTTTTCTGCTGCTCAGAGGACTAAGAAGTCCAGGCTAACATAGAAATGCCTCTAAGATGGATATGAAAACATTAAATAACCTCATACTTGCACTTTACCTTCATTGCTGGATCAGGTGTAGAGGAAAGGAGAAGAAATATTCAGAAGGTTCCAATTGCCACTGCATACAGTTTATAAATAGGTGTGTTACGGGAATCTATGTAAAAAAGAAAAGTTCTAAGCCATTATCTTAGATATACAAATGTCCTAATGTAGTACCACAAGGATCCTATGTCTTTTCCAAAGCCATGTTTTTCAGACTGTTTGCAGTCTCTGTTCCCTTGCACATCACACATGCTCGCTGTGTCTCTTAGACACTAAACCTTATCACCTTAAGGATATATGTAACCTTTCCTCAGTATCTAAGCAGAAAGGCACTTCATTTTCAGTAGGAGGGAACTGTATTCTTTCCAGACAAGTCACCGGGTGACTTCATTCATGTATCTGATTCATCTGACTCAGCCTAGACAGCTATATCCATGTTCATTGCTCTATTCTCCTCTACAGTCGAAGGAGATAAACTGGAATCGGTTAGAAACCAGATCAGACTTCTGGTGTGGTCTCTTCAATCCCTGATCCTTTTGTCAATTTAGCTTTAAGAATTCCTAAATAAATTAAAAATACCTGTATGAACTACTCAGACAATTTAAGACTACCAGTTGAAGGCTGTTACTCTATTCAAACCATCTGATTAAAACCAAGTTCCTTGGAGTGGTGTATTTGTATGTTAGTCCATGGCCGCTTAAATTGGTACACTTTTGGTGTGTAGATTCTCCTTGAAGCTCACCATCTGTTAGGTTGTAAAGCTATTTGCTCTTCAAACAAATTAGACACTTTAGAGGCTTTACACTATAAAAAGAACTATTTTTTTCTATAAAAGTCATGTCTTCCTAATAGTCCTAATAGGTTCCTAAAAACCAAATAGGGGTATATTTATCACCAAGGGCTAACAGTTGGAAAAAACCCATCCTTTCTAGTAGTATGCTTTTGGTATATTCTAAATGTTTTACTCTCACTCTTTATTTATGTTCTGATTTCTCTCAAGACAAAGCAATGAAAATATCTCTGTACAGGCCTTTCTCAGTAGTATATAACCTCTGGATCTTTGCTTTCATCTTTGCTGCTCCTCTTGTGACTTTACTCATATATCTGATGCTTCTTTTCCAAGTACTTACAAACTACCAATACAATTTTGAGTTATAAATTACCTCACCTTTTGATAGGTATCTGTGTTTTGGGTGGAGGCTGTTTTTGTTTCAGTCACCTGATTCCATAAAAGGAATGAAAGTATACCTTGTATAAACTGAGAGCTGACGGTTACGCTCGCTCATTTCAATGGATGTTCAAACCATAAGAAAACAAATATATCTGTCTAAAAATGGGGAAACTATTTTAGTAGGAAGAATGTGAATACTCTTGTCTCTACTTCTTTAAAATGTTTAATATTATAGAAATGAAGGTATTTGGGAAACAGTTGCAGAAAGTCTCTTGTGATAACTGTAAGGTTGAATTCTGGCTACATAGAGAATCCAGTTAACAGAAAATGAGTCTGTCCTGTCGATGATGAAGGCTTCCTGAATATTGGGCTCCATTAGCAAATTCATAGCCAGCAGACTGAGGGAATTGGTCACTTCTCTCAACCCAGCATTCATGATGCCACAGCTGGAACATTGCTCCATCTCTGTACAACAGAGAGCAATGACCTGGAGACAACCCATCACAGGGGCACCAAAATGATGAAGGAGGGGAAATGGATGTTGTGTGAGGAAAGGATGAGAATGCTGGGTTTGTTTAGCTTGGAGAAAAGGCTAATGAAGGATCCAGCATCAGCCGTCAGCTATGCAAAAGGGGCTATAGAGAAGATGAAGGTGAATTTTTAGTAGAAGTATACAGTGAAAGTCAGGATATGATGGTCACAAGCTGCAACAAGGGAAACTAAGGCTAGCTGCAAATAAAGAATGTTGCCTGTGAGGGTAGCCAAGCACAGGAGAGAATGCCCAGAGAAGCAGTGGAATACCCAGCCTTGGAAATAACTTGGTACTCGGCTAGGCAGGGCCCTGAGAAATCTTACCTTGCCTTGAAGTTAGCCTTGCTTTGAGTAGAGGTCGAAACTAGATGACCCCCTTTAGTCACTTCTGGTCTGTGTTACTCTACAGTTCAAAGCATCCCAATGCTTATCAAAAATAAGGCAATCTATAGGGAGAAAAGAAAATGTTGTTTTAAGTAGGAAGAAACATAGCACTAATATATGCAAATAAATAAATAAAGTTTTGCAGTTTGACAATACTCTATTTAACTTTGTTGCTGTCCTTCGTTAGGTATGTGTCATGGTTTAAAAATCCAGCTGGAAATGAAGCACCGTGCAGCCACTCACTCGACCCCCTCTCTAACCCCAACCCCTGACACAGTGGAATGGGGGGCAAATCCAAGTAAAACTTGTGCGCTGAAATAAGAACAGTTTAATAATTGAAAATAAAGTAAAACACAATAATAATGGAAAAATATAATAATGACAATAAAAATGAAAAAACAAGTAATGTGCAATGCAATTGCTCACTACCCACTGACTGATGCCAAACCCCTCTTCCTGAACCCAGATCAGGTAATTCTTCAGTTCATATACTGGGCATGATGTTCTATTGTATGGAATATCCCTTTGGTCAGCTGTGGTCACCTGTCCCAGCTGTGCTCCCTCCCAATTTCCATTGTGTACCTCCTCACTGACAGAACACAAGGAAATAAGTCCTTGACTTAGGATAAACGTGACTTAGCAAAAAATCAAAGCTACTATGTGTTACCAACACCATTATCACTCCAAATCCAAAACCACAGCATTGTAACAGCTACTGAGAAGAAATTAACTTTACCCTAGCTGAAACCAGGACAGCATGTCCAACAGACTACCATCTATATGCTTAGCCATGTTTTAACCCCTATTGATAGAAATAAAACTCATAATTTTATCATTGCATAAATAAACTTTTCACCAAAGAATATGAAAAATCCCTCTCATCAAACCAGTTTGAGAATCCATTATACATCCTCAAAATTTGAGATCAACAGGTTATGAAGATTTCCAAGACGATTTATGCTACAGAAGTTCCATTTTCACTTAATGAGAGTGAGGAGAGATCTTTTTGCTTCTCAGTCTTCTGGAAAGCAGTTTGCGCTTAATCTGTCATTGAACATCTCCCTTTCTTCCTTTGATATCAGTTTTGCTTTTATTTTCCATGGGGCACTTTATTTTACTTTTAATTGATGTATCAAAAACATGCGAGGTTAGTGACAAATTCAATTACTGTGGCTGATGTTATTATTATTTAATACAACATAAAGAGGCTCAGGAATCCTTTATTTCCTTTTAATTATCTCTGATTCCCCAGTTCCTTTATCAGCTTGAATCAGTTTTATCAATTTCACAATGAACAAAGAAGCAGTATGTCTTAGAGATTAATGTAGTTATTAAAAAAAAAGTAACGTTAACATTTTTACCTACTAAACTGCAGTGGACCTTATTGAAGCACTGTTCTAACTAATATTTAATACAACATTTTGAGAAATTTCAAAAAATCCAGATATTTAGAAATAGTTATGGATCCAAAAAGCCTAGGATTCTCAAAATGTAATGACTATTTTGCCGCTGAAAGGGGTAAATATTTGATGTATATATTATTCAAATAATAATTTTCCTTTGATTCTTTCTTATTTAGTTTTTCCCCAGACTATGTCAGCTACACACATATTTACTGCCTTTTAGAGCATGACTTCCTATAAATCATCCTTTCTTTTATATACATAAAATTTTCACTCTCAAGAAATCCCAGAATTGGTGGTCCTGGGTAGTGATGCTTACAGCAGCCTTTCTGAGAGTAATAGGACTGTGGTGGCTGTGAACCACATATGCTGCAGCCAATGTCAGTCAATCACAACAGAGTTAGCACTGAGCACCTCAAGGAGCAGATGAACTGACCAAAGAGTTTTGAGACTAGTGGTAGAAGTTACACATCTTCTGTAAAATTAATGAGATTTTAAAAACCGCTGTGAAAAAGAGGTGCTTTTTAAAAGCATGGTGAAAATTTTGAAACTCAGTAAGCTGCCCTGGGTACGACAGAAATCCAACCTGAGAGGCTGTTATTTTGTTTGTGAATGCAGAGGGTTTCCTAATAGATAGTTCAATGATTTAAAAATTGATTGATTTAAAAACATATTGTAAAACTTCAATTGACTCACCTCTTTGGACAGTTAAATTTCACAAAGTTTCTCTGCCCTCTCTATAGGAGGGGTAATAAATGAAGGACCTACTGCTTCAATTGGAGTTACTCAGAGGGAAAGATCTGGGAAAAGAAAGAAATCAAAGTCAACAGGGAGCCTTCCACAGGATCCTTCTCATGCTGCCTTGTCCTACCTGCAGACTGTGTATGTCAAAAAATGAATTTTGGCTGGATACTGTTTATATACTACAGCAGGCACAGAGAAATATTTGGATTTCTGAAGCTACAGCTTTCTTGTGCTTTGTAATTTGTAAACACCATAATCTCTCCTAATTACAACTTTTTTTTTCCTAGATCATCCACATTTCATTATGTCTCATCCATGCTGTCATTTGGCAGCTAAATACTTATTAAGATTACAGGCTATGAGAAAGCAGGGTTGTTTTCCTCCTGGCGCTAATGAATGAACCTTTTCTAGGACACAGGTGCTTTCTTTGAAAACTTCTAAACCTTTCTCTGAGGAGACAAGATACTGTTCATGTTATGGAGTTTGGGTTTAGAAATAAATAATTGCTGAATGTGTTTTTATGGATAGATATTTTACCATCTGGACAGTCATGGTAACAAGGGGGAAATATTAAACAGAACAAAAGCACAGTTAAAATTATTAAGTACCCAGATCCCAAAGCAATACAGTCTTTCCCTTTTCTGATTAAGAAATGTTGTTAAAATACTGCTCACAGTAAATGTTTTTATATTCTCATTAAAGTTACTCCTTCAGTCTGAGGTATATTGCTCTACCTCAAAATTGCAACTGTATTGTGGTTTCATCTGTCAAACTTTTGTGCATCATTGCCACTGTCATCTTGCAGTACATTTAGAATAGGTTTGTAAATTCTCTGAGACACAAATCATCTTTTGTTATCTTTCTGTCTTTCAGGTAAATTAATTAACTCTGATAATCACACTTTTTTTTTTTCTGAAACAGCTGTTTTTACACTCCTAATTGCAGAAGCAAAAATTGAAATGTTTACTAATACAGCCCTATAACTGGCAATTATGTAAATTTTATGCTTTTTAGATTATCATCCTCCTGCAACATGCTCAGTTGCCAGTGGAGGTAGGTTGCTTTTAAACATTAAAAAAAGCCTGTATACATTTTTCATGCTTTGGAGATTTGTCTTCTGGCTTCAAAGATTTCAAAACACAGCGTAGGAGAAAATAATGCATCAGCAGTGAGAAACAAAACAGGTCTGGAACTTGCTATGTCTGTAAAGACAGCGAATATTCAGTGAGGATATCTTGCACTGATCTTCTCCAATTGCATCAGAACTTCCTCAAGAAGAGTTTTTAGCTACTGTTGTTATTGTTGTTGTTGTTGTTGTTGTTGTTAGTAGCACTACTATTATTGTTTTGTTTTCCCTTTGTTTTCACATCCATTAGTAGAAGAGCTTCCAACACTATTGTACAAGGATATGGCAGAATAGATTCCCTGTAGCAAAACGGTAGACATCAGAGATTAAAAGTCCAATATAATCAGTGATCTCTGCTAATGCAGAGATCAGACTCAAGGATTTTTCTGTGCTATTCTGCTCCACTTTATACAGTTTAATTTTAAATTGCTATCGAGAATGGACTCCAAATATTAGACTTTTCAAACTAAAGTGTGTTCCCTGAGAATTTCTATTAAAGTTTTTTTCCTGATCACTTTCCTCTGAATTTACTGTAAATATATAATTTCTTTATTTCAAGTATTTTAATTAGGAAGCACATTTTTTTGCAATGAAAATAAGAACTTTTATTTATAAAGTATATCACTATTTTTAAACAAGACAGCACTGAAATTTCCTTTCCCGAGAATGTGTGTGTGCATTTAAACTAATTTAAATACATTTAAGTAGCATTTGATTGATAGACAAGCAAAACCACAGGCAATCTAAACATATTTCTGTATGGCATTAAAATGTGTTTAAATACACTTAATGGGCAAAGTGGGAAAAAATTTAAGTCAATCCACTTCGTTTACAATAATAAAGACTGAACTGCGAAAGGAATTAAGATTTCATTCTGCAGCAGCTATGCAGAAATGAGAACAAAATAGCATCAAAATAACAGAGTAGCATATTTTAAAAGTACATAATAAAAACTTTAAATTTTAACAGATCTAGCAAAATGGCTTGTAAAATTAAAACTTGTTCTTTTTTGCCAAGGATTTTGAGAAAAGAGAGAACATATTAAGAATATAAAAGACTGTGTCAGGTCTTTAGAACTGGCATCTTGAAGAGGAATTTCAGAAACTGTGAGAACCATCCCATCATCCTGCCCAGCCAGCGACATAAAATGCTCACAGACTTCTTTAGGAAATATTTAACCCAGTAAGTACAAAATTCCACATTTTCTTCCACACTGAACCTGCTCTTGTACATACCTACATATAAAAGGAAGGAAGAGAAGGGAAAGGAAAGGAAGGCAAGGCAAGGCAAGGCAGGGTAAAGCATGATGGAGCTCTAGGCTTTGTGCATTGAAGCAGCTCTGTCAGCCTGCAGTATAACAGGCAAGTGTATGACAGACTCAGGAGATACTGGTTCTCATTAAAATTGAATAACTGCTAAAAGACATCAGACATGAGAGAAATCATTGGAAGTCAAAGCCGTGTGCAAAATGCTGGACATGTTTGCTCTCTCTCTCTCTCATTCCAATTTCTTCTGTATTTCTGTGAAGCCACATGGCCAAAATCTGGTTTTCTTATCTGTTGAGCTAGTAATAATTATAAAATATTAAACTATTCAAAAAAATGGTGGGAAGTTTAGGGGTCTTTTGAGTAAAAACTCATGGCAAATGAGTGGAGTCCCAGTCATCCACTGTAGTCCTAATCCTCTGTATCCACCTGAAGAAGTTTCAGGGAACATGCAATTGCTGTCCATAACTTAGATCAGAAAATCCATCAGTTGGTATTCTATTCATTCCTTCATCAGTAGAGAATACTAATGAGAAAAATTAACACCCACAGAGCAGTTGTACTGAGCAGTCTAAGCCACAGCTTTCCAATTCTCATTAGAAGAGGAAAATACTTTATCAGTCTTGAACAGCTTCCTTGTCTTGTTAAATTGAAATAAACCAGCTCTGTTTCTTTAATGATTTTGCCTTCTTTCAGCATATTGCCTTGTCTTTTAATGGCAAAATTACTTGAGTAATTTTTGTAGATAAATCTACCAGTGAGTCTGCTTTTGTTTTAATGTAATAATTTATTTGATTAGGCTTTTTGTGAATGTTATGTATCTTATTGGAAGCTAACTTGCAAAGCATCTATTTAAACAAACCTCAACCCATGATTTATCAGTAATCTCAGAAAATTTTCAGTTGCTTCTTCTGTTACTGATGTCCTATGTCATATTACATTATTACTCAATGGTGATTTTTTAATTTGCATAAAGAAAATAAATTTCTTTTTTAAAAAGTAAAAGTAATTTAGACTCATTTCAATTTTCATTAAATGTATTTTCTTCATTAAATGAATCACTACTATAGTCATGGAATTAACTTTTTACAGACAACTATAGTGTCTGATTCAGTGAAGAAAGTTACAAACAGTGTGAGATCATAGATAGAGTGATTAGGAAATTAAAAATAAAAAAGAAAAACCCATTTATTCCTTACTGCCATTATTTATTCACTTTAAGTGAGTCTGTTGACATATGTTCCTAACAACAACCCTACTTTGGAAATAATCAGAATTTCTCGGTTATCAGAAGAAAATATCACTCCTGAGATTTACACAAACAACTCTCTTTTGTAAAGTGGTTTCATCAGGGGTCCTCCTTTCTCCATTGGAATTCTCAGAGGTGTGTGCTCTTGCTTGCAGTTCCTTACAGACCTTTTGGCATTACCTGTTCCTACTGTTCTTGTGCAGTTGCAATATTGCTGATGATCCTTACACTTCCTGCAGACAGTCAGAGAACTGAAGATGGGCAAATCAAAGTTTTATAAAACAATAAAGTCGGGCTGCATCAAATAAACAACCTGTTTCCACAGCAGAAGGGCATTGTATTTTAGTGGTTTTCAGAGCTGAAAGTGAGTTTTAGTGGCAAACTGCACTTGTAGTACAAGGAGATAGAAGGAAAGTAACAGAAACTCAGGAATTACCTTGCTCCAAAGATGTTTCAAGGATAAAGAACCAGTAAGTGAGATATTCTACTACACACAAACAGAGGGTAAGCAATTGAACAAACAGAAGGGTGGTGTATTTCATGGCTATTTTCAATTAGTGCAGTCGTGTTATTTTTCCAGCCCAATAGCCAGTAAAATGTGATGGGAAAATTCAGTGTATTTCACTTTCATCTCCTTTAATAAACCCCTTTTCAGTTACACAGGAAAGAACAGGTAGAAAAATTCAAACTATTCTTTTTAACTTGGCAGTAACTAAATTAGGTAAAGTAAAAAGGTTCTATTCTAACCAAGTGTAAATCATATTAGAGCTTTTAAGTTATTTTTAAAAGTCTAAAACTTTTATAAACTTTCTGCACGTGTCCAGCTGTCTTGCTAATTCTCAGCTTCAATTACTGCATTATTGAGAAAGTACTTTAGCAGCAGTATACAGTGCTCTATGCTAAATACAGGCCCTCAGCTGAGATTACGATATGTATGTAGGATAAAACATGCCTGTTTTGATTACACGAGAAAATTCCAGTGAATTTTATTCCTTGCAAGATTACCTGCTAAAAGAGAGAACACAATAATGATTATGTAGTTGTACATGGTGGTAAAAGTGCCACTTCGGTCCTCCAAGTGCAGCTGGAACATAAAAGCGCAGGAGCAGAGTTAGCAGAAATTAGTTCATGCTATTACAGGTTTGGATGGTTCATAGAGTTGAGCATACAGTAAATCTGGCCCAATTTCCTGTCTTTCTATTTCAAGAATGGTCTACAAATCTCTGCTGGCTACAAATACCAGTGAGGTAAGCCATTTCTTAGAATATAATCAGGGAAAATACATCCAGAAAAAAAAAAGCAGATATGTCAAATATAGGCCATGTATCTGAAACTATTTCTTGATCTTGAGGATCTTTTAGAATGGTTTGGGGGTTTTTTTGGTGGTTTTTTGTTTTGTTGGTTTTTTGGGGTTTTTTGTGGGGTTTTTTGGTTTTGTTTTTTTTTTTTTTTTTTTGGTTGTTGTTGTTGGTTTTTTTTTCCTGATGAAAGCAGTAGCAAATCTTGTAGTGGAACTATTAAAATGTAAAAGGAAAATATATGGGAAAAAAGTCTAAGATAGATTCCTGCACTGTGAACAAGGAAAATAGATGGGTCTAAGTGGGCGGGTTTTGCCACTGATATATTTTTCCATCTCCAGGCTCCACAACCTTGCCTAAAGAAAAGCAACACAATTTTTACCAATGAGAAAATTATAGAAGTGGAAGCTACAGCGTAAAGGGCCTGTGCCAGGCATAGAGTATGATTTGTGGCACCAAGTCATTCAGTTAATCAGTAAAGGAAATCAGTGTCTCCTTGTAAAAATGTGAGACTTTGGATAAATTTCAATGCAAAATGCAAATTTTACAATTCAAACAAAATTGAAGGAGTAACAAGTGATAAGTAGAAATGGTACCTAGAAATCATACCCATCACTCTCTCATTATTCTCAAACAATTTTCTTTTAATCCTCTTCTTCTACCTCTGTGTGCAGTATTTTGTCAAGCAGATTAGAGTGAGACTTCTGGAATTTTTAAAAGATGTTTTAAGAAGGTGCTCAAAAGTGATGTTGTTGGTGTGCTCATTCCCATTGCTTAAGGATGACAGATTTGGATTGCTTCCTTATACCTGCTATACCAATAAAATACAAGAAATCTGGATATAAACAGATCTGGACATAAGAAATCTGGATAGAAACTGATTTGTGGTGTCAGAAGCTTAAGAATGTAATATAGTTTGTATTATTTTGCTAGAGATGTTTAAAAAGGAATAAAAAATTGATTTTTAACTTTGAAAATATCCTGCTTGCTGTTCAGCCTGAAATTTGGAAAATTTTGAAATTTGGAAAATGCCTATATAGCTGGTCATAGCCCTGTTAAGACTCTAGATATCTAAATGAATTGAAGTACATAGTTACTGATCCCTACAAAAAGGCAACATTTCTCTTTTTCTTCTTCTTCAGTCATTAGCTCTCCTGTGCTCCCAATGTGAGCTCCCAAGGTGTGCTCCCAAGGCATGCCAGAGCCAGTGCAATGTATTCACCAGACCATTTTGTAAGACAGTTGAACTGGCAGGCTGGTCAAGCTTAACCTGAATTAAGCTAAAATTATTTTTCTTTTGCATTACTAAAGTTATTGGCATCAGAGAAAAGTCTAAAGAATAAAGGCTCCCATGGGAATGAAGCAGAGAAGAACTCACAGAGGCAGATGCTGCTTTTGTGTGAAAGTTGTTGGGCACTGGCTTCTTAACACTGGTTACTGCTTTCTGATGTTTGAATCATGAGAGGTGCTAAAGAATGGCATAACAGAAACATTTAAACAAAATGCTTCATGGTTTTTGAAACATTTGTCATGCTGACCAAAATGGCTCTTGAAATTCAACTTCAGCTCACATATGGCTTCATCCACTCCTGGAGCTATACTGGGGAGAGTGGGGGAGGAGGATTTGCTATTTAAAAAATTTAAATTAGCTCTTCTCACAGAGCTCCACACTATGTATTTTTCAGAACTTGTGCAAAGAATTTCTCTCAAAGTGCATCTTCATGTCTGTGTCAGGTTAAATGCTGGACTCCCAGCATGACAGCAGACATTCTCTGCCTCTGGAAGGCTTAGTGCTTTGATAGCTCAAGAGGACAGAATTAATATTGCCCTTGACTGGAGCAATTTTATTATGGATTATCCTGATTTTATTTTGCATACCTTGTAATGTCAGCTGGTTTAACTTTACTAAAAAGATTTACTGCATAAATGTCAGATGTGCAAACAAAGACCATATGAGTTCAATAGATTGCACTTGTCTAAATTCAGTAGTGGATCTGGGAATCTAGCAGTTGGCTAGTGTACAATATAAAGTACAGGGCACGTGACAAAGGGATAAGCAAGTCAGCTGAAGTGCACAGAAAGTGAAAACCACTTTGTCCCTCTTAAAAATTCATTCTAATCTGACTCATATAAATTGAAAACATCGCTGAATAGCCAACAGTGTAAAGCTTTGAAAATGGTTAAAATGTTTTTGCTCAGTAAAGCAAATTTTATTCTGACTGCAAAGACAAATGCCTTGCTTAGCAGAAGGCTTTAACACTTTGGCAGCTCTTTAGCTTTTCAGAGTCCTGCAAAAACATTAAGGCAGGGGTGTTCACTCCTGTGAAACAGGCATATATTATTATCCTCCTTTTACACATGGGCAACTTGTGAGACAGAGCTGCGGCTTGCTCAGGCCCAAGACCACACAGCAAGCTGGTGGAAGCGCCAGCACTAGGATTCAAGCATTCCTGGATCCCAGCCTAGTGCACAATCCACTAGACAGCCTGTCTGCAGCCCTTCGCTATTGCTGCAAGAAGCTACCCAGTTTTTGCCTTATGAATATATGACTGTGAAAAATTATGCTTTCTGCAAGTGTTTATGGGATTGCTTCAGGGCAAAGTTTCCCTACTGCTGCTGGAAAATAGAGATTACTTTAGCAAAAATAGGAGGAAGGGAAGGAAACATTCTAGAATAAAATTATAAACCAACTGTTTTACAACAAGACATTAATAAAATAATATAAAAAAGTGCCAGTCGAAGCTGCTGTTTAGTTTTTCTGACTCAAAACAAGTGGAGAGGAGGTTATTTTATTGTCACCTGTAAAGATAAGTTTTCATGTATCGCTCCAAAATGATGAAATCACATGGACTCAACTCACACAAAACTTCGGTTAAGGAAGTAAAGATATCAAACAGTTGTTTAGGATTGATGAAAAGCTTTGCGACTGTCTCTGCAAAATGCAGCTGCAGCCTGAGGAGCAGGGACAAACCAGATCTTCAAGTGGGAGGGATGGAACTGCACAGCTGCTTTAAATCAACACTGCCTTGTGACTCAAAGGCACCTATACCCATCCTGTATCTACAGCAATAAAAAAAAAAACTGTGCCTCTTTATCTTGCTCAGTAAATTCATGTTCAGCAAAAATGCTACTGGCATGCAAACATTACAGAAGGAAGAAATGCTATGATAGGGAGTAGGGAGTTTGGCTCATGTAACTTTTGGAAGTGGCATTTGGCTACCAGAGAATGAAGGAGCACTTCAATTAAGAAGCTGCTGGAGCTTCAATTAAAGGAGCACATTTATGCTATCCAGACCACTCTAACAGCTATGTTAGGGCATGATTTTTGCAGAAACTCAGGAGGTGATGATGCTTTATGAATATTTCCTAGTGATTCACTGCCACTTTTCAGTTTGACAATGATGGTTCCCTTTAATTCGGTTCTGATAGATCCCATGAGAATAATGGAAAGTATCTTTGCAAATCCTATTTCTGATAAAAGAGCAGCTCCAGCCCACAGTTTGGAGAGACCTGCCTTTGAAATAAGAACCACTGCTTGCTGCAGTCCTGGTCTTAGGAACTGCTGCTTTCTGCAATCCTGGTCTCGCAGGCATTTACTGCTAGGGCCAACCTCATAAAGCAGGAATACATGGGAAGGCTGTATAAGAAATGAGGAGAAAAGAGAGTATCCAGGGTGAAGAAAAGCATGATTCTGCATTGAGGTAGGGAGAAAAGTAGGACCCTCCATGCAGCCTGTAACTCTTTTTTTGGAGCATTTCCCTGGACAGATGCAGAGGGATAGCATTCCTTCCAACTCTCCTTCAAAAAGGTTTATTAAACAGTGCTTCATTTTGTTGGCATCCCACTTCCAGATGATTGAGATAATAATGTTTAGCCCGCAGTGTGATATTAAACACCTAGGTCTGAATTTCTGCCTCAGTGGTATGCTGTAAACTCTGCTGAACTTGCTCTTCTCTTTTCATCTGAGTCTGCCCTTTTTCTCATTTCTGCTGCGTCTTATTTTCTAACAGACTACATTGGCTCTTACTCTGCACTACATCTACATCTACACTACATCTACACAAGAAAATTACATGGAGGTGGGGCATTGGCCTATGACTATCCATACTGTATAACTGTTGACATGTTTCCTTGCATATTCTCTGCCTTTGAGCACTGTCCCAGGCATTTCCAGGCATGGCTTGGGGAATCACATAGGTCAGGACACTCTTCAAAAGTCAGTAGTAACTAGGAGAGGAGAGGGGAGATGTTTAACTGTAGGCATGCCAGACATGGCACTCACATTAAGGGACAGACAACTGGCTAATTTTATTTTTTTACTATAAGTAATTTGTGTTACTGCCACTTTTTGCCACCCTCTTTGTCCTTTCTCCAGTCTCAAAACCAGAAAAGTAGACCATAGCAAAGGCTTTATTTGAGTACGGTTTTTACATGTTTATGTCTGTCATTATTTGGGACTTTTGTTGTTTTAGTTTAATATAAAGCATTTAGTGCTGCTGTGCTCTTATAAGTTAGGGGACTCAAAGATTTAGGGTTTGCACACTGGAAGGTAATGCAGCCTGTGATGATCCTAAGACCCTACAGGAGTTCATTTCTGAGCTTTGGGCCAATACTGGGAAAACTAGAGTTCCTGCATACTTTAGCATTCCACTTTGGCAGAGGGATCTCCTGTCCTTGAGCAATGAAGACTTTGTACCTTGCTCATTGCACATTCCTTATTTTAATTGAGAAATAATGTTGTTGAAGGTGACATAACCTTCTCAAGAGGTTACAAATTCTTTGAATAATTTGTGTCTTCAAGGACATGAAGACCTTGATCAGGGATGAAATTCTGTACCACTTAGAAATAACTTAGGTTTTTTAACTTAGGTCTTTTAATTTAATATCTAAAATGTACTTTGAGGAATTTTAGTCAAATCTTACGTTAACTTTGTGATACTGAGTCAGAGAAAGATCAGGAAGCTTTTTAAAATAACACAAGCTGATTTAAAATATCACATGTAGGGATGAGAAGTCCTTCAGAGGAAAGGAGAGGAAGAGTGGCTGGACCTGGAGTAAACCTGGAGGTTGACAATTTATTGTAACAAGAGAGTTAGGTGCTGAGCAGCTGTGCTGTGGTCAAAGAAATGTACTGTTCTGAGAGCAGTAGCCAATGTCCAAATAGTTGAATGCTGTCCAGTTCTCAAGAAAAATAATTTTGTAAGCATTATAGACATCAAGCTACTCTCTTTTAGGGAAGTCAATAATATAGATAATTCTATAAAAATTCACAACTCTGAGCTAGCATATCCTTGTTCTCTGATAGGCTGTGAATACGTGATTTTCGTGTAGTTTCAATTGATATGAATAATGACGAGAGACTAAGAAAGGAAAATCAGATCACCCATTGTTCCTTTTCCAGCATAGCCATGCTTCAAACAATTGGGAGCTCAGACTGTATTTATGAATCCTATTTGAAAACACTGCTGCAAAACGATAGATTTCACCAAATGCCACATTCAAACAAAGGTCTTTCTGACAATTTATCTAGTAAATGAGCAATGGCATTTGCAGGCATAAAAAATACGCAGAGGCATTTAAGAAAGTGATTTTTTTAAACCCATAGATACACTGCTGACTTTTCAGAAAGGTTAGAACTTTATGAGATTCAGAATCAAAACCCGATGTGACCTACATAAAAGAATCACTCTGATTTCTTAATTAAACCAAGCTGTAACTGCACACTTGGTTAACAGCCGCCAAAGAAATTATGCAATAAATCTTATGACTGTCCTCCAAGAACGCAGTGAGGCAGGCAATGATGAAGAGGATGGTGGTGAGAAGAACAAGATGGGAATGTTCCATGTTACTCTCTTTAACGTTCCCTTGCAGAGGGTCTGAGGCTTCTAGCACACAAGCCAAAGAACTGAAATGATCACATCTGTAGCGCTAGGTTGAGGGAAAAAGCCCAAATGTTTTAACAGCTGCTTTTTTAGGATGGTTTTTTTGGTTTTTCTTTCCTTTACCTAGTTTGCTTCAGGATCTGATTTCTTTCTGAAGGGGTGGGCTCAGTGCCTGCCAGGAGCCCAGCAGGGAATGTTTACTTTGAGACACAGAGAGATGTTTCCCTTTCTTCTCAAGTGATTTTTTTTTTTTAAGGAGGGCGTGTGGGGAATTCTCTCAAGAAAGGTTCTCTTAAAACAAGCACACCTTACAAATACATGTTAATCTGAAGGTTCTTTTTCTGTCTTATGAAAAATTTATGTGAAAAATAAATCAAGAAAAACAACATCACACATTAGTGTTGCATAGCTGTTTTCTCTGTCTACTGGACCAGTCTTTGCAAAATACTTGTCATTTGCAGTGTCTCAGGCAAGGACTTGAACTGCCCTGTGGATTTCCTGTGACTTCAGCCTTTGCTTCCTCTCCACCAGAGCAGCTGTATCACTGCCAGCCTCCAGCAGAGTTAGCCAAAGCTGCTCTGAGTTGTGATTTGCACCAGTACAGCTTATTCCAGTTCCATGCAAATTTCTAATGTTAAACCAAATTTCTTCAATATACTCTAGATGCAGCTGCGCTTATGGTGAATTTACTGGATGGACAAACTCTCCCAAGCCAAACACTAAAATACCGAGTGTGGTTCATCAGAGATAATAAACAACACCAAAGATCCTGACAATGTTTCTCTTTTCTTCTCCTCATCTCATAAACAGAGCTTCCCTCTTATATTTGAGAGGTTTCAACCCAGTGGATATGCACACGGCATACAGGGAGCAAAGTCACTGATGATAAATGAACAGTGACAAGAACAATATATTTCATTCCTTCCCCCAGTCTCCACATATGTCCACTGTTCACAGTCACCTGGGAGAACAAAAATACTTTTTAGAGACAAAAATAATGTTGTCAGTTTAATGCAGTTACCTATGATGGCATGCTAGGAGTACAACAAACAAACACCAAAAATAACCAACAACAAGGAGACCCAGCTGACAGTAAGATTTATTAGTTGGGTGATGATTCCAATGTAATTTCATCTTGTCACTTTGAGACAGCAGAGCAACGTGTTCATGTGTGGTCCTAGCATTCAGTGTATGGTCAGATATTGAACTCTGGGAAAGAGTTTTGGAACAGTCCTGCTAATTTTGTTAAGCAGTCAATGTTTCATCCCACAAGGAATATTATGAACGCCTGGCATTTACTGCTGTCTGTCAGTGTCTGCCAGTCCTCGCTGCAGTCATCAGTACAGAACAATTCTGTTTGCAGTGCCCTACTTGTCAGAACTGAAGTCAGATATTTTCCTGGTTTATTGAATGATAGGTCTCTGATGACAAGTTTTTTTCCTGACTGTCTCCAGTTTGGAGTACGGAGAGAAATCTCTTCTCTTTATTCCTTGGGTATGCTTCAAGTCTAAATTATCTTCAGAAAATGTGTTTTGGTTTAGTCATCTGTTTATAGAGACCCATTTGCTTAACTTTACTGGATGGAATTTGAGAAATGGCAATTCAAGAAAACTCATTGCTTGCTTCTTGGATGTTACTACCAAAGTAGCAGAGGGAACAAAAGGGAAACCAGTTATTTGGCAGCTGCAGCAGGATCTTGGAGAGGTGTCCATTCATCCTGTGAATGGAGGCACCTCAGCACAGTGGACTCTAATCCCCTTCAGTGTTAAATCTAGTCTTAGTCTGGGTGCTCTGTAAAAAATCCAGTTTGTTGCTTGTAGCTAAGTCAGTGTAGTCAAACTTAAGTCCATACTGCTGACATGAAGAGAAGTCTCGTCCCTATTGTTAACTCTGACCCATTCCTGTCCTCCTTCAATTGGAATTGTGACTGGGAGACTGTGTGGCACTCTAATCTCAAATCTGAGTTTGACAATTTCCAGTGTGCACATAAAGGAGGAGGTGGGCCTTCTTTTCCAGATGGTAACATTGTCCAGGTTTAGAACCACAGAACCATGTGAGTTGTTGATCCTATGGTATCAACATCTGAGCAGTGCCACTTGTAACCAGCTGACACTTTGAACTTTTAGCAGCTACCCTTTGACACGCGTAATACATGGCAATGCAAGTGAAAGGGACAGTTGCTGGTCGTCACATCATTACTAATTTCATCCTTTATGCACTTTAGGTAGTAAAGTAGAAAATTCTGGTTTTTCTGTGGCAAAATTATTGTAAATCTACTGTAAATAAAAAAATTAACCATTTAAAAGAATTCTATATTTTTTGCCAGACACAGAGTCCTCAATGGGAGCCATTCTCTGCTAGTCTGAGATAAAGAAACTGATTTTTGCTGGTTTGTACATTCATAGAATCATAGAATAGTTTGAGTTGCAAGGGACCTTTTAAAAGACATCTAGACTAAAAGCCCTTGCAAAAAGCAAGGACATCTTCAAGTCTGGCTTTGTTCCATGACATTATTCTCCACAACAATATCTCTACCTAAAATTTTAGCTCCAGAAATAAGGGTGAAATACACTCACAGATTTAAAAAACCATAAAACCATGGTTTTGTCCTAGCATAAATCAAGGCATCATTTCACACAGATATTATATGTGTTACACACACCATCAGCTAGACATGAGCATTCCGTATAAATGGTGGATAAACTGAAATCTCTTACACATAGCACTGAAGAAACAGGAAGAAAGCAAAGCAAGAAAGTAAACATCTGTATTTGTTTTCCAAATGAGGGCTCCTTCAAGGCAGAGGAAGAACCTTTATATCCTCAAAGATGTGTCTTTTTGTACCCATATTGAAAAAAGCTTTTGGTATATATGAGACACATGTAGGAATCACTCTCACTCTCACTTTTTTACGTTTGGATTCATGAGGCTTCAAGGTTAGAAATTTACTGTAGAGTTTATTGCAGTTCAGATGAAGAGCTCACTTTTACAACCTGAGTGAAGGTAATTATATTTTACCTACCAGTCTGACTCAGCAATAAATGTGTCAGTAATAACAGTGGAATTCAATCAAAGAGCAGCAAACTGGAACAGCTATCTTGTGGCCTGAGAGGCATACACCTACAACACCTAAGATGAGAGACCTGGGAAGGCTTCTTAGTTCTCAAGTTCAGTCAAACACACATGATTTGTGTCAGGGGAAGACCTTTGTGTGCACTATCTTTTCCTTCTACTTTCCAGAAAAGCAAACTTAAGCATGTGCTTGGGAAGAGAATCATGGCAAACCATAGCCTGATCTGAAGACTTCTCGTGAAGGAGCATCTGATGTGAATTAGCATCCATATTTACTGCAGTGGTAGGCACTGGCCAATATTTCTTCATCTGCGTACTGCTTTACCTTCAAAAATTCCAGAAATATCTTTACTTTTTTCTATTATCCTTTAGAAAAAAATGAAAAAAATCACAGAAAATATAGATTTATTTTTGCCACCTGTATTCTTAACAAGCCTTTCCCTTCTCAGTGATGTTGTGTGACTTCTTAAGCTGAGAATTGAAAGTTTAGTAGAGAACATCCTCTGTGATATCCAGAAACTGCTGTAGTGCATACAATGCAAACTACTTGGCAGACTCTTCTGTCCAATTTTTTGCGGACCTTCTCAAAACATATTTTTATTCTCAAACAAAATTAGCAAGCACTTTCTTCCTTAAGCAGGAGTTAGATCACATTCCTGTTCAAATGGAATATCTTCCACTGGATTGAAAGGTGTAGGACTGATATTAACCAGAGGAGGAAAATACCTTGAATCATGTAAGCAAGACACATTAAAGGTGTGCACCATCCTTCCCACTTAGAGAAAGCTGACTCTTATAAAAAAGTTCCTTGGAAACACTCTCAATTTATTAATTTTATTTCATTGCTATGTCATTATTCTGATGAAGATAACCTGACATTTCAGTGAAGGAACATCAACAATCAAAAATTATGGGGTTTTAATAGCTTAATAATATTGGTTCTGAATCTACTTTTCAAAAAGATACCTGCTAAACATATAAGGACAGAAATAAAAAAATCCTCCCTTGCTTTACTCTGGTGCTAAAGTGCTCTTTGCATACTCCCATGGCCTAAACATAACAGCTCTATCTGAGCATCTACCAACACTTGAAGAGGCATAACACTCACAGTCTCTCACTTGCTTCTTTCCAGCCTGGACAAGATTAATAATCTTTTCTGTCTGGAAGAGGAGTGACTGAGAATGGATGAAGATGCACAAGGTACTCTGTGTGTAGTGCACTGAAGAAAATAACAACAAAAGGATAGCAGGAGGTGTCACCCCTAATTTCAAAGCCAAAATATTGGATCTTAAACGGTACACAAATGTCACATAGGGAATACTATACAGGGAAGAAAATAAAGTCCGAGTTTTTACAAATGAGCTTTTGAAAATATTGATACCAGACCATGGTGACCCCAAAGTGCAACATGCCAACCAAAGCAATCTATACTTTGAGGAGGAGAATATATTGCATTTAAAACTTACATTTCCATATGAGGTTATGGGATTAAATTGAATTTTTGAAAGGTAAACAAAAACAAATGAGAAAGTCTATTGTTTGGACTTGAGTGAGGGAAAAAATAGTTTTTGATTGATACCTACTCTTTCAACTTTTCTCGTTTCTTGTTTTAATCTTTAACAAAACAAACAAGCCAAAAAATTTTGTCTGCACAGCTGCTGAGAAGAATTTTCTCTATGAAGGAAGGAGGAGGCAGGCGGGGCTAAGCTCTCCCTACAGACCTCCCTTTCATGCCAGAGTCAAATAACAGGGGGGAGGCTGAAGCTGAGTGCAGCCCCAGCAGCAGGCAGCCAGGAACTTGATAGCCAAAACTGGCAAGCATTTCACTGGAACAGGCAAGAAAATCTGTAACAGGATACAGATCTTCATGTACCTGGAAGGAGTTTCTTTGTACTAGAGTCCTCGTCATCATGAGAGCTACCCTGCACGTTCTTCATTCACAGGCTCTCAAAAAGAGTCTTCATTCATATCTTTATTATATAAACATCTACTTACCATGAGAAACTTGCTATGTTTTTGCTCCATGGAATTTAAGTTTCAAGTTGGATAGACAAACTATGGAAAATCATTTCGATCAGGTTGCAGTCTTATTATAAGGTATTTAGTCTTCTTTAATAGTAGAGGAATGGGCACCTCCAGGAGCCATTTAATCTCATATTTGTGTACATTAAAATGAGAAGAATAAAATAGCTGTGAGAGGTTCTGTTTCTCTCTCAAGTCTCTCCCTGCTAAGGAAAATTTTAGGTGATTAGTTTGTACTAAACATTTCATATCAGCCTAGGTGCACATCTTGTCTCCAGTAGCAGATAGCAAAAGGGCATGGGAATCAGGACACAAAGAGGCACATTGCTCCTCACCCTGTGTGATCCCTTCCTGTCAGCATCAGGATTCAGAGATTGACTGAACTACAGGCAATATCTGGATCATCCTTCTTGGTAAGCTTGGAAACACATCCTGAACATTTATTTAACTCCTTCTTGAACCCATGCTCACGAGTAACTCATAAATGATAATCTGTGACAATGAGTTCCATCAGTTAATTGCTCCTTGTATTCTTCAAACACAAGACTTGATAACAAGGAATGAAGCAGAACAAAGGTTTCCCTTCATATTCACCAAAGCTGTTCCTACATTTAAGTAGGAACATAACTGGGTTCAATTTAGGGATACTATTTAATTGTATGTGAATGTCATTTTTGGTTAATATAACTCTTCGAAATTTATAAATAAGATTTTAATTTTATTCTAAAATGTTCACATTGTGTTGTGTAAATCTGTAATCTTTCATATTTTTGCTATAAGTATATATTTTTTGACTACTAGAATTTCAGGAACTCTTATGATTATTAATCTTAAAAGTTGGACTGGCTGTAAACAGTTCATTTTCATAAACACCTTAACAACATAAAAGCCCAGGATCTACTACTATCAAAAAGACACATATTCCTCGTCCTCATAAATGCTAGGGAAGATGATGGCCAGCAGTTTGGCACAGCTGTAGACAAGACTCTGTAATGTCTTTTTCAGTATAATATATAGCCTCTTTAAAAGAATTTAATTATTTTTGAAAGAATAAAAAGAAATATATTGTATTCAATGGATAAAAAATATATGGGTAGATAATAATTTAGGCACAATTTACATAGTGTTAATGTATGACCTTCCTAGAAAAAAACCCAACCAAACAAAAACACAAAACATGGTATTTGCAAGTCTGAATCTACTTCTAGTCCACAAATAATGTTTGTTCATTTCAGCCAGTTCTGTGTGTGCACAGGAACTTCATCTAACATGTTTGTCAATTTAAAATATACAGTGTAGTATTCATTAAATCCCCATGTCATCACTGTAAATTATCAAAGAACAAAACTATCTATTAATTCTGGGTTTGAGAAAGGAAAGAACTTTCACTAATATCCCATTACCAGATATATTCTTCATTCTGTCCTGTTGACAAAGAGTATAGATACTCATAACAGCTCCCACTTCTGACTAAGCTGAATAAATTCAACTTGCATGAAATGCCTTTTTATATTTGGTGCATCTTTAATAAAATACTGAATACTGTTAAAATGTCACTGAGAAGTAGAAACCTTTTTTCTTATATTCTTTTTGTTCAAGCTAAGTGTGATCATCTTGTATTAAAGGAAAGTCTGTAATATTAAAATTTTGATCATGTTATTTATTCTTATATACAAGTGTTACTGTGAAGAAAAGCCAGACAGGTGATAGAGATCTAAAAGCCTATCTTATACCAGGGAGAACCTGGTGTTAGCATTGTGTGCTCTAAGTGGATACCCCAAGATCTCAAGTGCATGTGTGTGTATGCACACACACAGAGGGTGATTTCTGCGCCAGATACCAAAGCATGCAAATAGTCATAACTGGTGTACATAGCTGGTTAGCATGTGCTAACACTAAGACAAAAAATCCCTAAGAAAAACCCTAACCCTAAGAAAAAACCCCTAACCCTAACCAAGAAAAAATCAGACAGATAATTAGGATGATGTTCTTTCCTAAGATATGCATGTCACAATTTTATCTCCTGAGATAATAACTGAAGAGCTGTCTATGCAAGTATGCAGACATGCTGTCAGTGGTCAGCACTGAGGTTTCAGCTTTACATGGACAAATCTGAAGTCAGTTGTGTGCTTTTCTTATAGTTCATCATACTCAGTTTGCATTAAAAATAACAAAATGGGGCTAAAGCTGAAAAAAGCAAAATGAAATTACTGCAGTGCTAGAACCACCCTAGTCATAGCCACACATATCAAAGTCCAATTTCTGCAGTGTGAAGCTGGATCTTTGGGTGTTTAACAGTTTGCAAACATGAAAACAGTATATTTCATAATACACTGATTCAATTAAATTATTTAAGTGCCCTTTTACAAAACCAAAAAACTCAAATACTTCATTAGAAAGCTATTAAATTTGCTTTCCTGAAAACAATACCTGTGAAGAGTTTAATTAACTTGTTCTTTCTTAAATCTCCTTGCCAAGAATCTTTACTGGATTAAGTATTCAACACCAAGAGATTAAAGAAGTGTATCCTCCAGCTCCCATGGCACATATCTCCACATAATCACCAGGATTAGCTTTCTAAGTACATCAAAGCTTTATTTCCTTGTGGCTCTCCAATAATAAAGGCTAAGGATAAACCCAACTCTCATCACTTTTTCAACTATCCCTGCACAACCAGATCATGACTAAGTAAGAATGTGAATAAAGTCAATGTAGAAAGCTGCATTACTTTACAGCAGCAATAATAATAGGAACACAGCAGAGTAATAAAAAGAAGCTAGAAGGATGGTGAATTATATAAAGTCTTTAATGGGACATAAAGGAAGGCAATTAATAAACTGCAGAACCTTTTGAAAGTGACTGAATAAATATTCACAAGTAAATACTACTTGTGTAGCTTATCTGTGGAGCATGTGTCCATTAATTACAAGATCCTGTTTTGCATAATGACCGGGACTTTGAAAGAAAGATTTCATAGAAACTATCCATATTTGATCAAAAGCCAAAGTGCTCATTCTAAGCAACTGCACCAGGGAGCTCCTTTGTTAAATGCACAATAACCACATAATGATTTGAGTTGGCACTTTGCAAAGATCACTGCATATTTTATTATTTTCCTGTACTGTTCTTGACTGTCATGGACCACTAAAAAGATCTGTATTTTTTTGTAAGATCATTACTTTCTGCAGGGTTATATGAAAATGGATACTTTTTCTACAAGTTGAAAGCAAGGCATTCTGGGGATACTGCTAAATTTTCCCCACTCTTCTGCTTAGCTTTTCTGAAAACAAGCCCTCAATACATTGAAGCTACAAGGAAGACAGGACTACTACAAAAATGTCCATGGTACTTGATTGTTTTTGAAAGTCTTAGCATAAATAAAGATGTAGTTTTCACTGCCAGTTACCTAAGGAAGTTTACACATATTCTGCTTTGCTTGAGGTGAATTTTGCACTTGAAGCCTACAGGTTTTTGCTCTGCTTCTCCTGCCTTTAGCTATCCTGTGGTAAAAAAACATTCTTTTTTTGTCAGCAAAACAATTGAAAGTCAAGGCTTCTTCTGACTTTGACAAATCACTTACTCACTCTGATCCTTATTTTATGCACAAAAGAAATTACATCAGAGTGCTGTTCTGAAGCTCAATTAATGGCTAGAGACCATTCTAAAGTCCCTGAAGGATGGCACTGCAGAAAAATATTCTTGTATTTTCTTTTGCCAAAAAAAAAATCAAATTGAAATTTAGTATTTTTTGTAAAGTACATAAATTATAACACATTCATGTTGTGCAAATGATGATTAAAATAATTTTTAATCTACAAATTGAGAACTAGTTTTATTATTCTATCACTCAAATGTCTTTGTAATATCCTGTATTATAGAATTCTGTGAATAGTACCAAAATACATGTATCTTTTTACAGATTGTAACACTCTCAAGTTGTAACAAATACACGGATACACATGCAAATGTGCGCACACACACCTCCTCCTGCATGTATTGAAAAATTCTTTCATAAGCCATGTAACAAAAATATCCAAAATGTTGATTTAATACAAAGTAATTTCTTCTTATAAAATTTTTAAAGACTTCCATAAAACCTGTATCAATCTATATTTAAAATTATGTCTTAAAGAACAAGATATATAATTACAGGAATAATTTTTCCTGTATTTGCTAGCACGTTAAGCTAAATTTAATTAAAAGATAGTGCCAGTGAATGAGCAGAAATAACATATTCTTCCACTAGTGCTTTATTAGCACTTTGAATTTTACTATGTGTTCCATTGATAGACTGGATATGAAGATTATTATTCGTTTAATACTCTTATTCCTTCAGCAAACCAAACCATTTTCATTTGCCTATGATTCTAAAGACAATAACTATTTAACATGTTTTTTATCCTCCATTCTGCCTCAGACACAGCTCATTTATTTTATAGACTTGTTCTTGTAATTATAACCATGATAAAAGTAGTTTTTAGCCTGCTTATTCCTCTGCCTTAATCCAGATGCTGATGTATAGCCCTTGTGTACAGAAATACACAGTAAATGTGAACCTTCCCAATTTTTAGGCTTGCATCTGACCCTCCCTGGAAGGGAGAAGTTAAATGTTTCCAGCACAGCAATGCAGTTTCTCTCCAGCTCTCCAGTGCCACATGTGAGGTGCAGGGGGCCTTGGGACAGTCCTGTGGGGGTGCACAGTGGCCAGGAGCATCCTGGATGCATTGCTAGAATACAATACTAAGAAAGCAATGAGAAGGTGTTGTGTCAGATGCTCCATCTGAATCTGGGGATACTCAAGCTGTGCTTGCAACACTTAGAAGGGGAATTCAAAGTTGCAGTCAGGGCTTCCCTTTAGTTGTTGTTAGATGCCTGGCTGACATTTTTGACTGATCATTTCTTTCACTCCCACCTGTGATGCCAAACATCTCAAGCGGATGCCACACATTAGTTTGGTGTTGAAGGTAGTAGAGCAAAAATCTCAGATTTCTCCAAGCTGCACCTTTTTAAGGCCATAAAGACAAGCTATAAAAGAGGCCCTGTTAAAATACTTCAAACTCAATATATCCAGTACATTTAATCTAGTTCTGTCCTGAAGAAAAATTGCCCTCAGAAACATTATTATATAAGAAATGAAGTGCCTTATGCAGGGGTTTGGCTTGAGGTTTTCTTCTCCTTATGTGAAGAATTAAGCCTATGGGATTGGAGCTGCTGATGCTTGCTTGCATACATAGATTCTTTCAGTAAATTTAAAGAAAAATTCTTTTTGTCAAGTAAGTAAAATGCTGGTACTTTATGTGTTTATGTTTATAGCTGAAAGATTGCAATACTTCCAAAACTACTGGTGATACAAAAGTCAAATGAAGTTTTTACTTTGTTTCAATTATAAAAGCAATACATTTATTTCCTATGAACTAAAAGGTCCATTAAACATTGGATAGTCTTTGATACCTAATCAAAATGGTATAGGCAAATAGCAACAGTAAAATGACTGTGGGGATGAAAAATTTGTTTTTCATCTTTGGTGCAATTTTCCAAGACATGTCATGCATTGGAGTTTTTTTACAAATTTTGCTTTTATTTTTTACTACATATAAATCCTCACATTCTAAAATTATAACTATGCCTTTCCTAGATTAATAATGAAGATAATTACCTTAATACAATGAAAACCACTTAACTTATTTTTATGCTCTGACAAACTTAATAGTGTTTTTTGGTTTGTGAGATTTTTCTGAACAGTGTGAGTGAATGTAAATGAAAAAGATGGAGGAACAACTAACAAGTAGAAAAACAATGTACAGAAAATTACTGAGATCTGATTGTAGAGCAAAATCTCAGATCCTAAGCTCGACTTGCTGCCACTGATTGTAGCACAAATTTTATCTTAACAATTAGTCACAAGAAGATAACAGACTTGTAACAATTGACTTTCTAGGTGCTGATTGTAGAAGTTTCTCAAAGTAACTGTGATATGTTACTACATATGACATGTGAGTGGATTACTTATCTTCATAAGAAACCAAGAATTCTTACTAAAAACCAGGCCTGACTTTTATGATCTGCTGGGACTCCATCATCTAGTGAGGGAAACACAAAGGATGAGCCACTGACATCTACAGTTAGTCAAAATTGTTTCTTGCTCAATACTATTGTCCAGTGATGACTCCAGCACCGGCAAAATCAAGATTAAAGTGTTGTATTTTATCATATTTAAAATCAGAAAACATCATTACTGCAAAACTAGATGAAAATGAAACTAATTAACAGACTCATTAAAAACACTGCAATGAGAGCCTATCATCACAGTGCTTCCTTTTCAGTACTCTTCCCAGTCATTACAGACACCAGTCCAGATGAAGGTGATCACAGGTCTCATTAACTAACTGCACTGCTAAACTAATCTTCAGTTGTCATTAGGAATATAATAAGCCTTGTTCATTTGATTTTTATAACCTTGAGACCCTCTTGAAAAGAGGTACTGGTATAATCACACTTACCAGCAAGACCAGTTTGCACAGTGCAAACATAATGATGTAAGATCTCTTGTGATTCAAGAGACAGAAACCCAGTTGTATAAAATATCAAGGTGATTTTTATCTTTGTGGAAGAAGGAATTCAGAAAGCACCGTAGTGATTTCCCATAGGATTTGTAGAAATTCTCATTTGAATTAAAATATTATGGGTTAAATTGTTGTATGAGTTCCCCTGAGTTTCTCCCCATTCACTTGCCAACTACTGCCACTTGTCCTTCCTATATATTTCATGTATTTCCAACTGTCTTTTGATGGTAAGCAGCACATGAAAAGAGCAGGTTGTGTTAGCACCATGTGATTATCTAAGTCTTCATGGACTGCAGCAAGATGCACTGCCTGCCACCAGCAATAAAGTGCTACAGCCTGAAAGCAGATCTGTCTGAAATTCAAATTTTCTTTTATCACTAGTGCTTATTTCATGTGAGGTGTGCAGATAATCTATTTTTACCATGCAACACATCTGAAGTTCCTATACTGGTTTCATATTGCCTGTTCATGCCAATAAAATGTCAGCTTAGGCACTTTGTGTCTGACCTTCAGGGACTTTTGGGTATTTGCAATCTATATTGATTCCAGCTGGAGTCCTAGGTGTTCACCACTCTTCCTGCAGCTCCATCAGTGCTGGCAACAATGGGAATTCTAATGTATACAAGCTGTTTGTCTTTTTATGACCAGTGTTTACTAAAAAGCACTAAATCCATATGGTGAAGCAGAGCAGCTGCCAAGACTTTCTGCATGCTCGAGCTGAAGTCACCACTAGCCCGTGTTAGTCCAACGGTGGGAAATGCTGCTAAAAGGCTCCTTGTAGACATGCTTTTCAGTACTGTACTTCTGCTCAATAGATCATTCATGAGCACCCAGCCCCCTCTCCAGAGAGCTCGGGGAGTCGAGTGGAGAGCAGGAAGGGTTGGAGACAAGGCTGAGTTTCTTACTTACAGCTCAGGCTCGGAGCTGTTTTATTGTCGTCATGGCTACGGGCCCCACATGCCTCCAGTCCCTGCTTTATGAAAAGAATGATGCAGTGTCTAGCCTTACAGCTGAATATATAAACCAAATTAGTCTACCATGCCTCTACCTGTTTTGCGGCTCACAATGAAAGAAGTAATATATCAAGCAATCAGTCTTGTAGCAGTTATATTCTGTAAACACTAAGTCATTACACCCAGACTTTTTTATTTGCTCTTTAGAGTCCCTTCGCGGCATAATAAACTGCAGATTTCAATAAGAAAGCTAATTCAGAAGAGTCCTCTGTGATTTCTCAGAATTGCTGTAACATATAAGTTAAAAAAGTGCATTTCAAATACCCTTTCACACTCCATTTTTGCATAATCCCATTCACTAAACAAGAAGGAGAAAGACAATGATGAATGTCTTTTCCAAAGCTGCAGTGCCAGGGTATTACTAGAATCAAACTATTCCTCATACAAGGAAAGAAGAGTTATACAGTCCTACATAGGAAACCATTAACTCTTCCTGAATAGAGTAAGAGCCTCATATGTTCCCATCTCAACTAGGAGATTAAGAATTCCCTTAATGGCATTAAGGTAAGGCAGTGAGGGAAGACGTGTCCTGTGATACTGCTGTTGTCAGTGTTGTTTAGAAGAGGGGGAACGAAGGAAGGAAGGAAGGAAGGAAGGAAGGAAGGAAGGTAGGTTTAAAAGTGTGGTCTCTATTGAAAGATAAATATTTAAGAGAGGGAAAATGAGTATCAGAATAAAAATGTGTAAATCTCAATGTAGGATGGTGTAGTGTGCATATGAAGGATTTGGAAAAGAAGGTGGTAAGAAGAAAAATAACTAGCATGAGGGATAGGGAAGGTAAATTGCCTTTAATTTCCATCTGCTTACACATTCTTCTTTTTCATAACTTGTAAATTCCACCAGGTTTGATTCTCTACATGCTCATAGACTGCACATGTCAGTAAGTGGGGAGATGTGATCACATGGTTCACCATTTGACATTCTGTCTCTCTGTTTAGCAAAATGGGCCTTATCCTCACTTACCTCCGAAATTCCAATAAAGCATTTTGGCAATGTGGGCTATAAGTGACATTTATGGCCAGGGAAGTGTAAAGGGAACTCAGTGCAAATAAAGAACAGAAGAAGTGTTACATTTTTATGGATCTGAAGTATTTCTTAAAAAAATAAATAAAACCAGCTTTATTTTCTATCAGGGAATGAACAATGTAACAATGCACAAATTGAACGTAGTCCACCAAATTTAATTCACCCTGGTTACAGCAAATTGAATGTTTGGACTCATCAATATATTACCAGTATTTCATGCTACACAAAGTCTCCCATGCTGATATCTTCTATTTCTTGCCACTGTGGAGAGATACAGAAGTGAAAATACAGAAGTGAGTTCAAAATAATATACCTGTTATAGGATAGTACTATAAGTCTCATCAAGGCTGCTACATACTCTGCAATCTCTCACATGAAGGGTTTTAATGACTTGGCCATTTCAGAAAACATCAAGATTGTAAAAACATAACAAAAACCCAAAGAATGCTTTTGCAACTATGTAGTTATGCAACTATTGCAACTCTTTTAAAAAGTGTTTCTTCCACCTAGCTCTAAAGTGATATGAAAGAAAAAAAAATTCGGCTTTTTGTTTACTTTTTGATAAGTTTTTGTTATAAAAATTGTTTAAAATAAAATAATCACTCAAGGAAGCCCACTGAAGTAGGACCTTTTATGGCTATGTGCAGTTGCAGCACATCTGTTTCTTTAAAAGATATGCTTACAGCACTGAAGGAAGTTATAAACCCAATGGGAAAATATGTTACTGCCATGAGTAAAAAACACATTTATATGTGTTTTTTAAAAGATGTGAATATTCTCTCTATGAAATATAGATACTGACACCTTTGCAGCAATAAAAATAAATAAAATTAATTTTATAGTAATATTTATTGAGTGGACAATTCCACATTTAGTTTGGAGAGACACATTCAGTTCATACATTTTTAAGGAGTTTCATGGAGGTGAGAACTACATAAGACTTCCTGTAGACCACTTAAAAGTCAAGAAATATCATGTATATTTTAATCAGCACTTTTTTTATTATTTAAGTGATAAGAAACTTCACCAAGACATCTCTATTTTTCTCACATTGTCCAATACTATTTACACAAAATACATGGTATTGGGGAAAGTGTTCAATAAATATGAGCAATAACAGCTCACTGCAGAAACTCCTATCTGTAAGAGGTGTGAATCCTATTCTTTTGGCCTTGGAGCAGGAAGACCCTTAAACAGGTAGTGAACTTCCTGTTATACTGTCTCTTCTTTTGAATATGTTTGATTATCTTTTTAAGAACCGTTATTGTCTTTTCATGCTGAAGTATAATAACACATATATTAATTATAGTAAATTATAGTAAAACATATTTGTCATCTAAATTTAATATAAATAGGAATCTATAAAACTAAGGAACCAATGAAGGAAGTATTGTATAGATATTATACTTTGGTGTTGCATAGTACAAATATTTATAATGCATGTATTGCACGGGGCAACATAATGTGAAAGCAGGATGGCTGTTTAGTTTCAGAGACATTTAGTCTGTGTCCTAAAGAATGAGTGAAACAAATTCGTTGAAATTCTTTACATTACCTGTATTTGCAGAGCTTTCGCAGACAGTATATTTTTCCTTTCTTTTACCAAAATGATTGAGGTATGACATAAATACAGATAAAAAGAGGACTTCCTAAGAAAAACTATACTTTAAACTGCTAATGGCTTTCCTAGTCTGTAAGTTTTAAGAGCAGGTAAAGCCTTTAGTTCATGTATTCCAGCCTCTTGTATTCACATCCTCCCATTCACAACCCATTTCACCCAAATAGCTTATACTAAGGCCAACAAATTGAGTCAAACAAAAACATTTTGTCTTTTGAGGGCTGAAACAACTGTTTTCTCTCACAAGTGAACAGGAAAGACCCAGCTTCCACCACAGCCTGAGGCTTCTTGAGTAGTCAGGAGCTCATTAAGTAAGAAATGTTCCAAATATGTGAAAGATGAATCATAACCCATGCAGAGGAAAATCATAAGTAAATAAACAACCTCTCCTCCTCAGGACAAACACAAACCAATGAAACAACAATAGCAAAAACCTATAGCCCAGTCTGGTCTGCAGAAAAGATAATGTATTTTTGGTCTGAGTGCTGACAAAGATTTTGAGCTCTGGCACATGGATGAATACCAGACCTGTCCATACACATTAATACACACCTGTCCATACACTGTCCATACAGTTAATATTCTTTGTACCTTCTTTGAATCATAGCCTGACCTATACGGAACTGTCCATTTACAGTATGAACTGTCACTTCACTGCAGCTTCAAACTAAGATCTTACCAAAGAAATTAAAAAATACGTCTGTGACTTGTAAAGGGAAATTAAAAATTATTAATATCCTCTTGCATATAACTGCCTGAAATTCTCAGGCATATTGTGTTTGGTCACAGTCATTGCCATGTTTACCCTGAGGATGATAAAAAAATGTATTGTATGTAAATAGATTGTAAAGTATGTTCTTTTTTTCCTAGAGGAATGGAAAGTAGAGAAGGCTTCCTCAAAATGGAGAATTAATGGAGAATGGAGAAATAAATGTCAACATCAAGAAAACAATTGCAACCACGTTACTCATCTGCCATTTCTGATTTCCTCACTCATGGATTTTCTTCCAGGAGTTTGACTTCTTTTCCTTAAGAAAGAACTACAATCTGGTTCTGACAATTCCAAGTAATCCTGCATATGCTGCCTTTCTGCAGGTATTTCTACATTTAACTGCTGTTATAAAAACAACTTCCTTTATCATTCAGTTTGCCTGATTTGAGATACATTCACTAGGCCTTTCGACATTTTTATTCTCATTCAGTATCAAAGCTTTCCTCAGTATCACCTAAATACAGGCGCTGTCTTCTATGGAGAAAGAAATTCACAGAAACTGAGTTCCTTTTAACTTACATTATAAGCGTTATACTCTCAAGTTCATCTTCAGAACTGTTTGAAATTTTTAATAGATCTGTATTCTTTACAAGTATAGATGATAGCACTGATGTGCTAATCTAGTATAACACTGCTATTTATAGAAGTAAAACTGCTTGGCTTCTTCCATCTTGTGTCTTGGTTATCTCTCAAATAACTAAGATTCACATAGATTCTTTTTGCCATAGTCTTTCATAATTTGCTCATACTGAAAGATATTCATTTCCCTGAATGTTCAAATCTTATGTGCTTCATTGCTTTCCAAGACAGAGTTTTCTGTCCTCATCCTCACCTTTACTCTTGGTTTGCAGCTACACTATCTTGCATTTAGATACTGACAAAAGCTTTTGGCTGAAGGACACCCACCTAAACTATACATAATTCTCCGTAATCATAATTTTCTCTCCCTCCTTATTATGTCTCCCTGCAAACTCTTTTGCACCTAAAAAGTTTGCCATGAAAAATAATCTCCTTCTTGGTAACCAAAAAAGTGCTGCATGACTTTTACAGCAAAATAATTTGAATCCAAGTTGTTATCACCATTCATAATATAGAGTGATGTATAACTTCCTATTCTCAATCATATTTGTATAAATCTGTCATAACTTCAAAGATATGAGTGACAAGTATGAAAGTAGAATTTACCACCAAGTATGTACAAAAGGCTAATTGTAAATAGAATCATAAAATCATAGAATCATAGAAAATCTACTGAGGGAAATCCAGGCCTGTTAAGATAGCAATGCAATCTGATTAGGTGATACATTTGAATTTTCCAAGGAAAGCACAAATAACAAATGGGAAAAAATGGACAGGGACCCCTATTTGGAGTCCAGTCTCCAGAAACTGAATGCCTGCTGCAAATAGCATGGTATAGAGGCACTATCCAGCCCATGCATAATATGTCCTCAAAGCACATCTTTCCTGAAAATGCAAGGGTGAAGTTCTTTCCACACTGTAAATGTGGGATTTTGGATACATGCCAAGGAGATAATCAGTCCACAAGATGCTCCTATTTGTTGTGACTTTCATGGATTCATAGAATCACAGACTATCCTGAGCTGGAAGGGACACAAGAGGATCATGGAGTACAACTCCTGACTCCACACAGGGTGACCTGAAAGTTAAACCATGTATCTGGAAGCATTGTCCAAAAGCTGCTTGAACACTGACAAGCTTGGGGATCATTTTCCTGGGAAGACTCTTACTGTGCTTGACCACCCAGAAACTATATAAAGAACTATATAAACAAATATTTCAGTCTTGAGATTCAGAAATAGAAAGGGAAGTGCAATGAGGTAAAGGAAGGCAAAACCATGAAGTTTATTCAGGATCCCAGTGCCATATTTTACCTGAATTTCACAGGAAGGATTATTGTCTCAAATATTCGGAATACACACTCATCCTGAAGATCCTCACATTTTTTCACAGGTTATTTTTCAAAAATCATCACCAGGATTTGCCATGTTAGGATCCTCTTTGTGGTAGAAAATTATTGTACAATTGTGCTAAAATGTATTTTATACACTACCCATGCTGTTTGGCTTTGCCAATTTTAGAAATGCTTATGTATGTTTCCTCTCCTCAAAAAGGGATTGTGAAGATTTGATGAATGTGCTTTGAACCAAACCATCTCCTGGTAGAACGTAATGTTGCCTAGGTTTCCTGGGAATACACCACAGGAACAGATGAAGATAATGTGGTTGCATATTATGTGATAATGAATATTCTGACTGATGTATTCACCCCAAGGTATACTGGAGCATCTGTTAGTTTATTTAGGCATGACTTATTCATCCTTATTTTTAAGATATGTAAGTGGGTGAACATATTTCTCCTTAAGGACTGGCGAATGGGGAACAATATAACAAGAAGCACATGGGATTATATACTAGTGATAACATGGAACATACATCCAGGTGAGAGATTTACTTTACTTCTAGCACTGTTCATTGCCTTAGAAACTTAGGGTCTATATTTGAGGAAGATGTCAACCTGGCTTGTATTGATTATACAAAGCGATAACAACACATTAAGAGCAAGTGTTGTAGCTGTAAAGCCTTGCTCATTACAGGACATATTTAAAAATAAGGTTGATAGAACACCAGTAAAATACAGTACTGTATCTATCATTTCAAGCCTTAAAATATGGTTTCATTGATTTTCTAAAATAGTGGACATCAACAAAAAATTATATTCTATATGAAGTAAACTAGACTGTGAAAGATTCTGTTCTGTGTTTTACAGAAGCTAAGACTGAGGGACATAATGGTCTTCTTTCATTTGAAAGTGCAAGATATCTAAATAATTTAGGACTGCAAGTCTATCCACTATACTAAGCATAAATACAATGTTGGGTCAAAGAAGCAGTACATGTGACAGTGTGAATTGTTTCCTCTTATTCTGTGAATGACTCCAAATGTAAACCTTGTATTACACAAGCATCACATTATCATCTGACTGATTTCTGAATCCTAGTGTCCTCAAAACTTTTCACCCACTAGTGGGAAGAGATTGAGTTTTCTAGGTTAACTCATCATTACTTAAGTCTTTTTTTTTGGACTTTAGCAAAGCCCTTCAAAGTAAACATTAGGAAAATTGCAGACACATGGTATGTGCTAGTTACTTTTCTTATTTTATTTTTCCTACTAGTTTTGTCATTGTCAAAGGACAATTACACACACATACAAAAAAAAAAAAAAAGCCAAAACCCCTAAATAATTAACCATCATGTAACTATGTCACATAGAATACTTACACCTTTCACAACATTTGGGTACTGATCCAACCTTAGGGATGTACTAGACATAAAACATCCTGAGCAGGAAGTGAAAGGAAGTCTATCTTTAAGGATCTCCAGTGATGAAGATTAATTGAACAGTACTGGTCCCAATAAAAACCCCCAGGAACACCAATGAACACTGATTTCCATCCAGACAGAGTGGTGACCCTTCAGCCAATTCCTTGCCCACCAGAGTCCATCCATGAAATCCCTATCTCTCCCATTTAGAGAGAAGGATATTACTGGGGATCATGTCAAAGACCCCACAGAAGTTTAGATAGGTGACATCCTTAGCTCCTCCCTTGCCCACTGACGTACTCATAGTTGCTTCCAGCCTCCAGCTGATACATATTTTTGCCGAAAGACAGCACATGGGCCTGAAATTGAGCTCCCCACACTATTTGTGCTGGGTTATAGTTATTTCTACTGTAATTCTTCAGATGTGTTAGGACTTTGAGAAGCAATCATGAGTGAATCTGTTTTCAGCGGTTTAAAGTGTTCCTGCTCTTGGTTGCCAGTTCCAAGCTTTTTCCAGCAGGAACACTGCTGTGGCATATTTGGCAGGTGAGGATATGTCTGTGTCAACTAGTCTTTGAACATATGTATCCTGAACCAATATTTTGCCTTTAAATGAGCTAGATAGTGTCCATGTACAAAAACTCCTCACCACCACAAAGATTGTTTCACAAAAATCTGTGCAAAGTATAAACAAGTTTTAGAAACAATGTCTTCAGCAGAATGTACATACTAATTCATATGCAAACTCTCTCTAAGCTGTGGTGTTGTATCCCAAAAAACTCAGTTGGCCTCCCATGGTCTAACAGAAATGAGCCTCTCATTCTGCCTTTTATTTCACTGTCTGTTATATCCATTTTAATTCTCAGTTTTGTGGCCTTTACATTGATCTTTGGGAAAACTTACAGCATTTTCAGATAGGTGTATTTTTAATTTCCTTTTTATGATGTCAGCTAATAGGAGACACAAAGGAAATACTACAAGATAAAGGGAAATACACAGTGATTTTTATCTTAGGGAGGGCATAAATCCCTTTAGAATGACAGTGGTTTACTCTTAGCTTCTCTAAAACTTCATTCACACATTAGTTGTTAAGTTTTCTTGACACTTGCTCACAAACTTCCCTCACTCCTTGCATGGTGCTCAAAATAGCCCCCAGCATGGTCGTTTGATTGTAGGCAGATGGTCTCTACAGCTAAGAGAGGAAGTTGAGAAGGATGTTCTCAGAACCCTTGCAAATAATATGTTTATGGAGGGCAAGAGCAATAAACTCCAAAGTCTGGGGTAGTAAAGACTACTTTGGAAGCTGGAGATAATGAAGAACTGTGAGCAAGACTGCAGCTGGCTGGAAAGATTTCCTTGCATACTTAAAAGGAAGTACATAAATTGCTTATGGCCATCCTCTGATTAAATTCTCAAAACCCAACTGTAAGATCCATGCCTAAAGCTTATGCAGACTGAACCATTCAGGGTGAAAAGAAATATACATTGAGATCACTTTGCTGCTTATGGGCAATAAGAATTACATCAGACTGAAGCTGAGAGTCTATTTATTTTGTTGTTTCCACCATTGTTCTTTTTCAGCATATTTTATCACAGTATGAACCATGCACTGATGAAAGTATTCAGTGGTGCCTGGCAAAATCTCAGGCATCCACACCCCCAGAGCACTAAACACCTGACTCCTAGTGTTTGCTGACACATTGGGTTTAATACCCTGGGGCATTTTGACTGTGTTTACAGATAGGTAGACAGGCCAAGCACTTAATGCAGGCTTGAATATACAGAAACAAGTATTTCTTCTTGAGAAAAAACTTCTTTCCCTTACCCTAATTCTCATGCCTTTTCAGTCTCAGCTTTTCACTATGACATTATATTTTTATTTTTTACGAAAAGGCAGATTGCCCAAGAGGACATGGGAAAAAACTGTGGATATCTTAGTTTGGTTTATTATATTTTGAAAAACAGAGTGAACATTTGCTCAGACTTTACAAAAACAGCAAAACTACTTAAAAATCTGAATATAAGGGGAATAACCTCTTACTATTTATAGCATTGAAAGTTTGTAAAATAATGATATGATGATTATTGGTTAAAACAGAAAAAAACTCTTCTGGAGGTCATTACCTTGATCCGTAATGTCACTGCAGTGGGTGAGTTTGGTTGGGTCTCCCTACATTCCTCTTTCATATGAAGGAAATACCAGCACGTCTCTGCTAGCCCAGTTTAATATATCACTTGAAAAAACAAACTGCAGTCAATATACAAGCAGGATAATATGACCTAAAGGAATACAATAAAACCCAGTCCAGATAAATAAAACCAGAATTGCCAAGGTTTAGCATGCCTAGGCATAGAAACTATACACTTATGCCTCTAGAGGATAGCTAATAAATTATTTTCAAGTTGAAACTTTAAGTTCATGCCAATACATGGAAGAAAGCCTAGTATTCAAATTCAGGACTTAGTCTTAATAAAAACATTTCCTTCTCTAGTTAGAGAAAACTTGGAGATCGACACATTTAAGAAACTTAGAGTCATATACTCTTACTTAGATATACACTTAGAAACTTAGAGGCAGATATTCATACACAGAATCTTCTCAAGTCTGGTCATTCAGAGTCAGTTGTTTCTCATCACTGTTCAAAATTTTGTTTTTAGTTAAAGTTATTCAAGCACTGAGCTCTTCTGAAGAGCTGGTCTGAAGTGACTGAGAACTGCCTGTTAGCCTAAATCATTCGGAGGATCTTAGGCACTTCCTGTTGACAGTATTCAGAACTTTGCTGCACATTCAACATTTGATGGATTTCTGCAGGACTGAGAACATGGCACTGTGCACAACCTCATGCATGCAGGAAGGGACAGAGACAGTCGGAGAGAAGTGAAGTAACATACAAATCAGAAGCTGAGCATCATTTTTATTTATTTCTCCAGGAAATCAGAACTTGACAACATTGTACAAGGGTGGGATGTGGGGGTTCTTTTAATGGTTTGTTACTTGGGGTTTTCATAGGGTTTTTGTTTGGTTGGTTGTTGTTTGGGGTGTTTTTATTCCCCCAAAGCTGGTAATTCTTGTATTCTAAAAGCTGAAAGCTAAGAGCTCTGACTTACATGACCCTGACAGATAATATGGCCTAAGCTGAAATTAGTCTAAAGCCTTAATAAAGCAAAATTAGGCAGAAATCTTGTGGCATCATTAATTAATTTCATAATTTTCAAAGTGGTTTGTGTTCATGAGGAAAGAGGCAGAGGAATGTAACAATTAACAGTAGTTTCTGTAGCCAAAATAAGTGCAGGTCTGCAGCCAACAGTCTGCACCATGCATTCCCAGGCATGTTGATCATACTTTCAGAGTGGAAAAACAAGGACACTGTAATCAAAGAGACGGAAGTTAAAGAGAAGTGTTTTACTAAGAACAAGTGAAGATGGATTACAAAGAAAAGAAAAAGGAGAGTAAAGATGCCACACATTTTGCAGCAAAGAGTAAAAAGCAGAAGATTACAAAAGGGGGTTTGTAACTCATTTACTGTTTCCTCCTCTCTCAACATCTTCAAATATATTTTTGTTGTATCAGTTGCAAGTTCTCCACTTCCCCACCCTTCTCCAGCTCATTTGCTACATTATTGAGCTCTCTTACATTTGGTCTTGATCAACCAAGCTCCTTAGCTGTAAACCTTCTGACTCATTCTCATACAACAGCCTAGTTTCTACAGTGTAGGAACACCAAAGAACAAAAGCCTAAGCTGATAATCCCTCCTCTTCACACTTAACTCCTACATGAAACAAATTCCTCCAGCTCTGAACCTTCTTATGCCTTCTGACACCCACAAATGTGCATTTTAAATCATCACGTATATGTATATGTATATGTATATGTATATGTATATGTATATGTATATGTATATGTATACGTATACGTATACGTATACGTATACGTATACGTATATGTATACATATACAACTTTCTTGAACTATGAAATCCCCCCCAGTGACAGAAATTCAGATCACTTGCTATTTACCAATAAGAGCCTCAGCAGATTTAATATGCTGGATGTGATAAAACAGTAACAAATAATGCCACTGTTCTGCTTCTGTGTACTGGAGTGAAAAAACTTCATATTAGTTTAAGTTTCATTCTCTGATGCCTACACATATTAAGCAGAGAAAACAAAATCTTTATGATTTTTAGTCTGCGTTTCGTGTGGTCTCAGCATCAGAGGACAGAAAAAGCAGAACAGCCAGTCAGATTAAATGCATCTTTAGGGATTGAGTCCACAATAGCAGCATCTGTATTCCTTTCTGAAGATATACACTGTTATGAGAGCTGCAAGGAATATTGATTACCTTATTTGTAATCCATTGTTTCATGTTTGCTCTGGACTTTCTGAGTCATCAGAATAACTCTGACAAGCCTCAGCTCTGTTCTTGTGATCAACAAACCGTTTGTGTAGTTAATGACTGGTTATTATGGAAGTAACAATCAAAACAGCTTCATATATAAAGTAATTTTGGCTTTATCTAATCTCTTTTTTGTAATTATATACTTGTTTTCAACCATGGGCAAATATTAATTTCCTTCCGATGATCTAAAGTAACTAGCATAAATAAAGCTAAGATCAATGAAACTTCGTGCAGTTTTTTCTTTATTTTAATTTCTTTTCACATGAATCATTTAAATTACTGATTAGAAAATACTTCCAGTGAATGACTTGCTAAACAAAACTTCAAAATCAGACTAGCTTGTCCCAGCAGGAATGGTGGAAAAATGTCCATGGTAACGGTTCAGAAGTATTAGGGAGGATATGGAACACAAAGAGATATGTAATGGAAGACAGTCAAGATATTTTTTCTTACTGACAAACTCTTCAAAACTCTTTCAGGTAATCCTACAGTTTCAGTAAGCTCTATTGATTTAAAGAATGATTCACAGTTAGACTGAAAACGAAGAAGCTTTTTAAAGTGCAACCACCAAACCCATATGGTTTATTTCACATCTTACCGCGCAACTTCAGAACAAATGTAATTCAAATCACAATACAACGATGATTGATGTTTTTCATCAACGCCCAATTATCATTCCATCATGGCATAAGACTTTAAAGTAGAGTTGTTTGAGCCAAGTAAAGCACAAAGTGAGCATCTGAAAATCCAGAATCTGTGCTCTTACAAAATTACTTACCAAACCGCATTAATTATTTTCTAACGTGTTAGGTCATGTTAGTTGTATATGGGTATACAAGATGAGGCATTTATTTTAATCTTATGTTCAGATATCTCATTTCACTATTTTCTGATTAAGAATCATACCTTCAAAGAGATTTTTGTTTTATTTTAAACTGTGCTAGAAGTGGAACACTTCGCTTTGGTGGGATCATTTCTAAGTTTTTTCAATTTCGCTGGACTTCTCTAATTATTTGATACTGTGCATTCACAGGCTATCCACATATGTTGCTGGGTACCTCAAGAGCATTTCAAATCCACTAAACTGTGGAGAATATGTTAGATACATGCTCTACATATATATAAACACACACACACACATATACATTCATATATATATATATATATATATATGTAGCCTAACATGGAACAGAAATAGAGTTATCTCTACACCGTCTGACATGACCGGACATGATTGTAGTTGAACATTAAGTTCCATAATTCAGAAGCTGGTTGTTTGGGGTTGTGTTTCTTTCACCATTGCACAGTAACAGCAACAAAATAATGGGAGGTTATGGGAATAGGAGGAAGTGGTTTAAACATGCAAATGCTTCAAAAATGTAGGTGCTCGAAGACCTACTAGTAATCTATGCAAATTGTTACAGTATCCTAGGTTCTACATTTCTTTTAACCAAGGTAAGAATTACCTTATTTTCATACTATATCTTATGTGTAAGCTGTACTTGTAGCACAGCACATATTTTGTCCTCAAGGACTGTAAAATAACTAATTCACAGCTTATGTTATAAAGACTTCATATTTTGATAAAATACTGTAACCTCAGGTGGGCACAAAACTCATAAAAACCAATTTAATAATTTTTTAAAATAACAAATACCAATAAGAAAAAGTTAGAAAATTCATTTAAAAAACCCTCTCGTGTCTGTTAGCTAAGTGCAACACAGTAACAAAAATTGGAATTCATCTTTTTTTTGCCTGACAGATACCTCAAAAAAGAGAAGCTTTTTTTATTTTCATCGGTGGAAAGGATCTTGGTTTTATCTTGCATTTCAAATTACATTATCTCCTATACTGTACTTCCTAATTCTGAATTTGTGCTATTGTGCTATAAGCGTTTGATGCTTTACAGGTTTTTCAGGGAAGAAACAAGAAAAGCATTCTAATGGGGCGGGGGGTTGTCATTTTAATGCACTTGCACTTTGCAGCAATGAAAAATCTGAAATAAAATGGTTGCTTTTTAAAGATTTTCAATTTTTTTTTAAAATCCAACAAGCTTCAAAAAGCATTCAATCTTTTTTATTTCATTAACCATATGAACCATATATGACTGATTCAGTAGCTATATTGTTTTGTCAGAAGGTGAACGTATTTTCTTCTCATTTTCATTGGAGGAGAAAGGAGAAATGTGTTTTAACACATTTTCATTTTCTAAGGAAGCCCTTCTAAAAGAAAATATACATCTCAATCCACTAGAAATAGAGGAATGAAATCATACACTGAGATAAAATGCCTTCAGGTACATGCTCTGTGATTATTAGAACATATTATTACCCTAGACATATGACACATACCTTCTACATTTATTTGCCTTTTCTTTTCAGATAACCATTTAAAACAAATACAAAAACAAAAACACTAAACAAAAAACAAACAAACAAAAAAACCCAAAACCAAACAAACAAAAAAACAACACACTTTCACACAGAGGTTTGCAACAGCTTTCTTGACTAACTGCTTGGGTGACATTTTGATTCCAAACCTATTTTGATTTTATATTTATTTCTGTTGAACTTCCTATATTTTACCTTGGGGAAGAAATTATTAAAGATAATGCCTGTTAAGTTTGGTTTCATAGCGTATGAAAACCAATGTGAATATAGTACATTTTCCCTTAATATCTTCAAAAATTTCATCAAGGATTTCCAAAGGCCCCTTAATACCAGTGTGGCAGTATAAAGCTAACATAAAGTGGATGTAAATAGAATATTCATTCCCTTTAAAGACAATTTGCATTGCTTATACATAGTGTAAGCAAGAGCCATGTCCCAAAATGCTTGTTTCCAGTGGACTGATTTTTACTATTTGTTCAAAATTTAATTTGAACAAAACTATCTCTAGGAAAGGGAATTTGTTGACCTCAAAGAATCCTGTAAACTACCACTATAATTTTTATTACTCTCTTTCATTTATGCACATTGCCAGATGTCTGTTCACAACATAACCCTGTGGAAAATAACTTCATTATGCACAGGTAACAATCCATCATTAGTTACCAATTAGAAATTCATGAGAGACTGTGGAAACACTCTACATTCTGTCTGGTTGCTTACAGTGTGTGAGGCCTATCTTAAAAAAAACAGTTCAATGTCAGACAGAGCTCTGTGTTGTGCTGCCATCTGGAATGACAACTCTTCTGTTGCAAATACTCACTTTCCTCTTTTGATATATATCCTAAAGTATTTCATTTGAGATCCCCAAACTGAAGGCTGTGGCACTTAAAAGAGAAGCTTGTAACACCAACAGAAATTAAATTTTTTCTGCTCTTATGAGTGTAGTAAATTACATTAGCTTATCTGTCCATGCCTGGTTTGAGGTCAACACGGGAAATGACACCTGTGGGTGAAGTTCATAATTGTAACTAGAAGTGATATGATATCTTTAAAAAAATGTGATCTTCTAATTAACAGCAAAACAGATAAAGAGTGACCAGTGAATAGGAACAATTGCATGGTATTAAATGACTTTCAGGAAAATTGCTTTTTCTGAAATTAGAAAAAATGTAATGTGGTCTCTTGAGACATAAGTACAAAGTTCTGCTAAATCTTTGGTCAATGAACCACAGGTGCTGATACTACTTGTTTCCTTGGCAAAAAGTTAAGTGATGCATTAACTAAATATGCTGATAATCTTTTGGACTAATGCCTTAAGCATATATCAAGAAACCTCTATTTTCATGCTAAACGGTAATGGACATCAAATGTTGCAGAAGAAAGCAGACAGCACTTATGTGTATTCAGGTGGGATAGAGCTCCTTCAGAGCCCAGCTCATTCTGAGGCCACAGTCATCATTTGCACAGATGACTCCTGGTGCCACAGCCACAGGTCAGCCTTGATCTGCTCTTTCAAAGTTACTGCACTGTCTAAACCTGGTGCTTCAGCCAATGCCAGACAGATACAAGCCTTCTCTAATTTTATGTGAACTAGTAAAGCAGAACAATCTTTTGTTCCTCATGTAGGTCTAAAGATATCTTCACTTACTATATCTTCAGAGCTTGTGTACTAATTTTTCAGCAAATGCCAATAAATGCCTTGATATTTATATTGTCACTGCTTGGACCTATTAAGAGGGGCTTACATGCAAAGCTGAAGACAGGGAACATGAATGATAACAATATCACTATTTAGAAATGCGTAAGATAACCTAAGTGCAGTTAAGATATATTCAGGACAAGACAAGTAACCCTGAGCAATGCAAATTTTAACATGGATTGTGATTTTGCTGTTGCTGTATTGTATGAGAAAAAAGCACAGTGTGTCTCCATGCTGGCCACTGCACACCACAGTTTGCACAGTACGTGAGCTGAGGTGAGACATTAGCACATTAACACACTTGATGTTCTAGGGCACGTTTACAAAAAAACACCATGTATGACGGAAAACTTTCAAACTGCTCAGGTGTCAATCTTGGCCACAATTTCCTAAGACTATTCAGTTCATAATTGCAAATGATAACACAAAATTAAACATCCATATTGCCTAACTACATGTTTATACTCTAATGGCATAATTAAGACACCAAATTTTACAATTAGTGTGGCATTACTCAGAAAACAGCTTTTCAAGGCTTCATTTTACTCATTTTAAATGACTTCTAGAAAACATGAATTTGTATGCCCAGTACGGTACACTGTAAGAACATTTAAAACTATTTAATAATGCATATTCACAAGGGGCAAAAATTAATAGACATACTTGACTATCTGTTTCTTGATTTTTGAAACCTTAGCAGTACAACTTTAATGTTCTATAATTATAGTTTATGTCTGATTGTTTGAAACAGTTTCTGAATTTGAATTTTCTAAAGAAAAAATTCTTGTTTCAGAATTGTGTAATCCATCAGCAAATGTTTGCACATTTCATAAATGAAGAGAGTTTTATTTTTATATATTATTATATTAAAAATGTTTTTGTAGGAAATCAATGACTTGAGGACTGTCACTGTTGTTTCTAAGCAGATGTGAATTCAGTGCGAGTGCAAACATCTTCTTGTATATTGTTCATTATTGTGTTCAGTGGTTCAGTGGATATTTTCAAAGATAAACAATCTTGTGGCAGCCTTTGTTCTATGTCTCTTTTGGTCTTGGAAATCTTGCCATTAATTTCACCAATAATTGCTTTTTGAAGAAAGTATCAACAGCTGTCCTCTACTATAAAAAGCAGCAAAGTGCAGCAAAATTTATTTTGCTTCCAGGTGTCAACAGGGAGTAAAAAGCTGCCTTATAAAATAATATTTGCAACACTCAGTACATAGCAAAACTGAAATTAACATTCAGTCTTTGTCATCAATGTATTTTCTGCACTCATTTTTTTCAGTATTTAAGATAACTAATAACTCCAGAAACATTTATACTGCATAAAATATTATTTTTCCAATGCCTTCTCCTGGAAGTAGCTAAATGTTTTAAAATTAAAGAAAATAAAGAATCCTTCAGGGAAAATAAAAAGGTACAGAAAGTGTTATTTAAAAATAGTAGATGTTTCAAACAAACTGGGAAACTGACACAAGCACAGAATCCAATCTAATAATACTGGTGGATAAACTGTGACCCAAAGATTAATAGGATGTGTCTTTGTTTCTCCTCTGGACTTTGGACTAATGATTCCAATTACATGACTTAGCCGAACTACCACACTTATTTTAGAAAAATAGCAAGTGCTGAATTTAAAACACTTGTTGAAGAGATGTCACTTAGGGAACTGGTTTCAGTGAACAATTGTCCTTATTCCTGACTATTGTGTCTATTGATTTTTCATGTCTTTTGTTTACATCCACTGGATTGTACTATAACATTTTGCCTGAGCTCACAGTGTACAGGTGAATACAGACCCAGGTAAGCACCAAGTGAGAAATGATTCACCTCAGACCAAGGTGTGACTCCTGAGGGATCCTGCTTCAGGAGTGACTGACAATGAAGAGCTTCATATTGCACATAATGTTTGCAACCATTACTTATTCCCTGCATTTATCTTTTTGTAATTTAAGTTTTTGACTGAAACACAAAACTGTGATATCAGCAGTGTATTACAGAAATCTAGTACAGTGTAACACTGATTTTGGTCAAAATTATAATCTCAATAAACCAAGTGGTTATTTTGACAAGATCATATTAAATTATCATCTTGACATTGATTGCTTATTGAAAATTATCCAGAATTGGGTGTATTATTTAACATGTCAGATATATAACTGCTTATTTAAGAATTAAGAAGATATACCTAGAGTAAGATGGGTCTTCACTCTCTCTTTTCAAAATTATCATCAGAAACAGTAATTTTATTGCAATTGCTGAAAATGTTCATTGTTTCTCAGAATTATTAGAAAGCAGCACAAGCAGATGATAAGTATGTCTTTAAATTATCTAAAAGATCTATATTATCTGTAAGACTCTTAATTTACAGACAAAAGTCTATAATAGGACCTGTTTAATAATGTGCCTAGACACATTGGAAATTAAAAAAAATAGTAATAATCATATGGAAAATACATATAACCTATATTTTTCTCCAAAGGCAGAAATGGAGTATTTGTCAAACCCAGTCTGCTTATTGACTTCATAATAGACAAAAGTAAATTTCTTCTCCCTTATCAAGTGAAGTTAGTCATAGTTCAGATGAGCATGAATTCTCAGTACACATCAATGGCAAAGTCCTATAATTCTTCGTCTGAAGGCCAACGTATTATATATCTTCCAACTGCTTTCAATACTAAATTTAACTAGATGAATAACCAATGACAAGGTTCAGTCCTGTTTTTCATCCTAAGTTAAATAGATGAATATAAGTAGTGATTTTTCTGGATTTATCATACAGAATTCTGAGATGCTAGAGACGGAATTGCTGGATAGCTTCTAGTAGAAACTGACATTTCCAGAGAAAAGGCAGCTCTTCATTGGGCTGGCAGACTGTTATAATTTACCTTCGACAACAGGACCAGAAATGAAAAAAAGGAAATTCAGAATTGTGCAAGGGGAAAATAATAAACTATTAGTGTTTTTGTTTGAGATGTATGTTTTCTCCTTCTTTCATGTTCAGACAAGTAAATTATTGGGAATTATTTACATGATCTTAAACACTAGTTTAATGATTTGGCGTTTTCCTAAAGAAAGAATTGGCATTGGCTGGCCTTTAACCTTCCTTGGTACCCTCTGCTGCTTAATAGAGAAATGTGAAAGGAGTTAAGTTGCCTTATAAAGACTCATGTACATCAATAAGATAAGTAGGTTATTTGAAAGGTCTTCTCTCTCCAACAGGCATCATGCCCAAAATGGAAGAAATCATCTGAAGGTGTTTAGTAGAACAGTCAATCACCCACACTGTGGGTATCTGTATATAGGCATACACATGAACAGACACAAAAATTGTCCTGATGTACCAGCACACTCCAACTGATCATTTACCTGTTTGCTTCTTTTGTTGCTGTCTGAATTTTTGTTGATCTTCTGTAGGCAATATTTGCTATTTTGTTATTATTTTTCATATCAGATATACACCATACTGGAAATGAAGGAAATTGTAGAATGGTATATTTCAGACTGAGGGTAAGAAGAAACTGATGTCAAAGAAAGACATCAGTTGTCAACAGTGTGTATTTTAAGGACAATGAGTATGTTAGAAAAGAATCAGATTTCTATTTACTATCAAATGAATAAGGAATAAACTGTTTGTGAAAAGCAATCACAGTTTAGGCATTGTGGTTATTACACATCTCACAACTCACATCATTGAGACCAGAGATGGAATAACTCCATACGGTGTTACTCATTATTACAGATGATGGGTTCACTTGAATGCCATGCTAGAATACAAAAAAAGTTCCATTCTCCTTGCTGTAAATGCTAAAGTAGCATTGGATCATGTTTCATAATTTTAACTGCATCCCTGATCACATTTAAATTACCTCAGTATTTGTCAGTAAAAATCACTGAAGTAACCATCCTTTCTTACAGAGCAACCTGGCTATAGTCTGATCTTTACTCCAGGATTTGGGTTTTTTCACGTTTAAAGATATAAAAGGACAAATATATAAAATATAGTCTAGAAATTAGATTAGAGGTTGGATTTTATGCTTCTGTGAAGTGACTTGGCTACTGGCTAGTCCAGTGTAACAGCAAGGAATATTATTAATAATCAGGGTCAAAATACCATGCCAGGTATTCATCCTCTTATCTCAAACATCAACAAAATATTATTCCCTCATTTCAGAATTGTTTCATCTGATTGCCAGTTATGTTAATTAAGGTAAAGTGTGGTTGTTTTCTTGTGCATAGAAGGTTTTGAAAAAAATTCAAACTTCATTCTCATTCTTGATGGTCTTATTGGAAGAACAGCATTTTCAGTCAAAAACTTTTTAGTTATAAAATGGCAGCACTGTACTTAGAGGTGGATTACTTACATTTGGATTTAGTTATTGAAAAGTGTGGGATCAGCATACATAATGGGATTTTCAATGCTAAACCCTTTTCCCATCAGTTTGCTCCGGTAAGTGGATACTAAAAATGCATGTAGGGGCATTTTACAGCCAATGGAAAGAGAGATTTCTGTGGTCTAGCTAATACTCTCCATTGACCGTATCATGAGCTTGGATACCTGACACAATCCTGATAGGCTCCTCCTTGTAAAAGGGCCTGAACTAATTTCAAGGGCATAGTCTGATGCATGAATGCTGGGAAGTCTGGGCCCAAATTAGTTCTGTAAGTGTCTCCTAGTACTTGTCTGCATCTTTAGATGGCAGAATACTTCTCAGTCTCTGCATGCCGGTTTGAAAATCTGTAAGTGTATTTAGAAATCTATTACATAAAAGTGAATTTGGAAGCCATTTATTATTGGTTAACAGGTCTTTTTAAACTTTTTTAATTACTCAGATCTTTGCCAGCAGGCTTTTTTCACTAAAATAGGTAATAAGGTGAGCCTTTGGGTTCACAGCAAGCACCTGCACCCTTATACACACTGACACTCCCACTGTCACTCATCCTGGCATGTCTGTGTATCAAATCAGCCCATGGCTTTTGTGTGTTCCAGCAAATTTTTAGGTCTGAGACACTCAATGAGTTACTGACCTGGATGTTTTATCTTTCTATTCCAGCCTTTGTTGTTCTCTTGATGAATTGCTCACTTAATGTCTAGAAAAAATAAAGCCATCAATATCAATAATAGTGCCAATGAACTGTAGCAAACTAAGGGATACAGCAGATTAACAATATTGCATGTCAGAGACTCATGATATAATGATGATGATGATTATTGGAATACAAATTTACCTCCACAAGAGATAATATTTTAAACAATTAAAATAAAAGATAACTTTAAATTATATGTAGCCCGCTTTATCCCTAGTAGAGAATTATCTATGAAGTTATAGATGAAAATACAAGATATTTCAATTGTTTGTTACACAGATGCAAAGCAAAACCTAAATTAAACCTCCCTGTGATATTCATAAGTAATATATACTTTAAGTTGCAATATATTTGAGGTATAATATTATAAAACTTGCACAGAAGCCTGATTTAAACAAAATTCATCCAACCGTTGTTTGAAAAATACCAAGTTAAAGAAAATTTCAGGAAGATTATTTCTTTAATCTGGGAATTACTGCTATCTGTACCCTACCAGGTCGACAGGCTTTTAGAGGTCAACATGCAATACTGTCTTCTTTAAATCTTTTAAGAAATTAACCCCATTGGTGTGATAAAGAAATTTTCATTTCCGCTGCTGCTATGAAGAGGGAAGTTGTCTTTTTGCCAACTTCTGCTTATTCCTTGTAAAAAAGACATTAAATGACTTTACACTCTGTTCACATGATTGTGTAGTCACTTTCCAGTCAAACAAAACCAAAGTCTCAAGCATGTGTTAGTGCTCTCTTCTGCCACACAATAATTGGTCTAACCTCCCAAATGAAATTAAATTTACCTTTCTTTTGATGACTCAAGTCTGAAAGGAAATAAGCACACCCATATTTTAAGCTCCCATTTACCTTTCCCTTTGTCTTCTTAACAGAGATAATGTGGAGCTTTGTCCTAGCAATATAGATGCTAATTTTACTATCGGGGAAAATCACAACTTGTGACTCTCTAAGACCACACAAAAAACATCACTTCTACTTTCCTATTGTTGGCATCTAAAATAAAATTTTGAGAATAATTTTCTTTTTTCTCTCCCCCGCTGACTTTTGTACAATTCATATTAAAAAGGTTTTTCCTTCTTAGCACAAAGCAGAGAAAAAGATATGAAACCTGAAATTACTAGGAATCTGGAAATGTTTCTTTATCTCTAAAAAAGACATATATTTCACATGACCCCCTAGTAAATATATCAAAAGTTTTCATCAAGAAATCTGTATCCTGGAAATTACAAACCCAAAACCACAACCTTAGAATTTTCTCTAGGATGATGCCTTCTTCTGAAATTGCTTAGTACTAGTGAGATTCAGACTTGTGTCAGCAATGACCTTGCCAGCACACAGAACTGATGTTGCACTTTCCCTTCTAGCCAAAGTTAGGATTGGGTATAATTTTATAGACACCTATTGCTACTATAGGCACCTAATGCTCATTTTATCTCAAGCTCCACCCTCTCCTTCCATTAGACCTGTCAGATCCGCCAAGATAAAGTGCTAATGGTACTTCATGTCTAACCCCGTTTGGTCAAAATGATCCAAGTTATTTGACATTTAATTTATTGAAACTGATGTCTATGTGGTTAAGGAGCAGTTGCACAAGCAGTTGTAACCATGGACCAAGACTGGCTGCTGCACTCCCAATACCCACCAGCCCATCCCAATTCCTTCATTCTCCCTTCCCTGGGCTCTCCTGGCCCCATCAGAATTTGCTGAAGCTTCTAAATCTGCAGAAAAAAAAGGCCCCCTGAAGAATCAGTCAAAGATCAGATCTGGTAAAAGGGAAATGACAAGAAAAACTACTCAAGAAGGAACAGGAAGGAGAGGTGAAGTTTAAGGAGGAAGCCAGATTCTGGGAACAGCACAGGTTGCTGGGGACAGGGACCTTCTCAACTTGCCTGAAGGCATTCAGGATAGTGGAGGTGACAGACTGCAGAGCACCTATTCCTGCATTCCCTAATCTTCCTCCTGCCACAGTGAGGGGCATTTTGGCAAAAGTTTCAAGGAGACCAGAACTGGACTCCAAGAGAGAAAGAAACAGACCTTACTTAAAGAAAGACATGATTAGGTAGTGGACTGTTCCAAAGAGGGGTTTAGGTGCACCCAGTGCTTTTAAACCCATTTTGCTAGAAATTTCAGCATGGAGTTCTGAAATAAATGGAGGCATTTCCCACCTAAGGTATTTTTAGCTTTGAGCTCCCTCCTAAAATTAGGGACAGAGCAGACATTTTTTCCCCAGCTGGAGATTCCTGCCCTAGGCCACCTGTGACTGATTCAGTCTGTGGGGCAGCTCCCTACCCCACCCCAAGGCAATTCAGCCAAGTTCATCCCAACAATCTGCACTGTCAGAGATGATTTCTTTTGTTGTGCCTGAAGCAAATTAGTGTGTTTGTGCTGACAGCCTGAAGAAGGTAGGGATGAGCAGCCACTGTGAGCCAGAACTGGCACCCCCTGGACCCAGCAGAAAGCATCTGTCCTAGACTGCAGGTCCCTAAACTACCCCTTTCTCACAAAACATAGGAAGAGGAGTGTATTACCGCTCCTCTATTCTACCGTGTAATGATCCAATCTCTCACCTCAGACTGGGAGACAGAGTTTTAATACTTTTCCTGTGAAGGGCAATGTGCATCTGCATGTTTTGGATGTCCAGTTTTCAGATTACTGGGCATTTCAGAGCAGGATAATTTGTCCTTCCCTCTGCAGTGAAATTTAAAGCGAGATACAGAAACCCTTACCACCATCTAGTGAAATTCTTGTCATCTAAAGCTTGTTCACCTGGGATAGGAAAGATCAAGAGCCCAGGCTCTCCCCACCTCCCCAGTGAACATTCCCTGTTTAACTTGAACACAAGCCTCTTCCTGCTGTCCCAAAACACATCCCAGACAGCAGTTGTTTGACACAGCTCTCTGTCAGAATGAGCATCTCATCATCCACTTGCTGAGATAAGCACCCAAGCAGAGAAGGAAATTAACTACAGGATAATGCTGTAATGCTGTAACCACAAAAGTAAAAGGGCTATTATGTCATCTGGTCTCACTTTAAATGAAGAGCAGAAATTAAGATTTGATCTGAGTCTGCTGGCTGGTTTAGGCCCTGCCAGCCAGCCAGGCAGAACGATGTCTGATTTATATACCTCAAATATGTTTGAAACCTAAGCTAAAGGCGGTCACATGATGATGTTTTGGCAACTCCAATGTATGAGCAGTTGCAAACTTGGACATGGAAGACATGTAATGGATAAAAACTTCAGTTCTTGTAATAATCAACCTCTGCAGAGTTAAGTGACAGCCAAGGAGGCCCTTTGAGGCTATGTATTTTAGACTTTGCAAATTCAAAAGCCACTCAAATACCTGAATCTATTTTGTATATCAATAATAAAATAGCCTCAAGCATGGTCTCAGCACCTTAGAGGACAGGCACATGGTTTCAGGGAGGGTGAGAATAACAAGATATCTGGGAGACCTTGCTGGTGCAGCTCCTCTCTGCCTTAGTCCTTTACCCCTTCACTGCTGGTCACTGAAGTTGCAGTGACCAGCAGTAGTCCCACCCTTTGCCAGTTGTGCATGAGCAGCTTGTTTACTAAACCTCCAGTCCCAGCTTACTTTCTGCTGCCAGGAGTTTTAGGGTCTGTTTTTCACCAGCATTCATTAAGTTATCACACAGTGTGCCAAGTTTCCATCAGCCCAGCAAAAAACTTTCTCAGTTCCAAACCCTGTTTTCCTGATGGCAGTGCTCTACACTGTTAGACTTTCAGAGATGTCTTGGCCAGAGAAATCTACTTATGAAGTTAAATTTTCCTAAGAAGCTGATGGGAACATACACACTTCAATAAGGCAGAAGATTAGTGGCCACAGGGACTAGTGCTTTCTAAAATCAAAACAATGTGAAGGGAGAACAGTCAAACAAAAACACAGCCACAAAAAAAAAACCCCAAGCTGTAGACATATATAGAATATTGGACAGAGATGCCCAAGGCTTCAGGTCCTATAAATCCAAAGACTAATCCTAACACTGTGATCCTGAAATTGGTGTGGTTTTCACGAGAATCAGTGAACCAAACTTCGCCAGGGTTTACTCAGAGATGAAACAGAAATAGGTGGCAATAAATGTAGCAAACAAAAATCTTTCCTGCCTGAAGGCTGAACTTCAATCCTTCTCAGCACATTCTGTGAGTATGCAGGTATCCAACTCCCAGTACAATTACGTGAGTCCTTAATTCCTGTCCACTGAAGTAAACAGAGGTGAAGTCATTGATTCAGCTGGGTTCTCAGCTTACCTCCGTCTGCAGATTGCAAGGATGTGACTGCAATGACTAACTGCATTACTAATACCTGCTTGTTTCTTCTGTGAAGGAAAAGCTGCTCAGAGGTTGTTCAGTGGGACAAGGTAACTGCTCCAAATAAATCAGAATTTTGAGGTTGTTTTTACTATGCAGAGGAGATCTAGAAATCTGAATCCTTTTTTTAATTACACAGCGCAATTAATGATAAGTCTGTGTTTTCAGAAAGGGAGTTGGAATGTCTTCATCAAATGGGAAGAGCTAACATTTGAAATTATCTCAACAACAGAATAATGAGAAGTAGTCATTGTCACAAGGATTTTTTAAAAACCTTCTAAAAAGGATTAAGGAACTGCAGACTAGGAAATCTTACATTCATATTAGGAAAACCTGTAGAAGCCTTCATAAAATATCCTGTCATCAATAAAAAGGTGATAAATATTTTATAATAAGGAAGAATGGGCAGTCCCATTGCAGAAGAAGGTCAACCCTCACAAATTTACCAGCAGTTTTGAAAGGTGCTCAAGAGCAGGCAGATGTGGGAAATACATGTTATGTAGTGAGTGTAGATTTTAAAACAGTTTGACAGCATTCACCTTCAAGAAACAAAGCTGGAATCACAGCATGGAAGATCCCCTCAGAAATTCAGATCTGATCCAAGTACAGAAGGAAAGAGTAGAAAAAAACAGCTGATTTTACTAGGAAAGGCAATGCCCAAGATCTGTGCTGAGGTTCACATTGTTCAGTATAATAAGAAATTATTTAGAAAAGGAAGATGATTTTACAGTTCCTGTTAATTCAAGGTTTTAAAAATGAATATTCATATTAATTGCTGACTGGGTGCTTATAACAGAAGTCACTGGTGAAAATCATAAGTTGGAGAAGATGAACAGAATGTAGTTATTCAGATGTTTAGACACAAAACTAAGGGGCGACAAATGAAGTTATCAAGTTCTAGTGTGTAAGGAAAAAGAAAGAGGTGTGCATGCGCTGTGTGTAACTACTTAAATCATAGAATTCACTATAAAGAATGGTAGAGAAGCGAAAATATGAACTGGTTAAAAAGTACTATAAAAAATATATAGTAAAATAATGCATCTACAGCCCTAAATTACAAAGATACAGCTGTGATTTCAGGAAATCCATGGACTGCAGAAGGCTGGGGGGAAAAAAAGGCATGTGAAGTATCACATCACAATGCCTTTTCTGAAGGCATGAACTGCACTCCTCAGGGAGAGACAAGGTGCTTCACTCTGATCTACTATTGATTGTTCTAACATTATGTGCCTAATTGTATCATGTCAAATATCTGAGTTTCTGTGGGAATCACATAAGAAGTTATTTCCTTCTGACAATAAAACAAAACTTTGAAATCACAAGAAATACCTCAAGTTTGAACATTTGTTTCTTGAACTTCTTTTCCAGGCCACATTCAGATAAATTTCTTTCCACTGAAGGCAGCTTGAATACTTCTAGTGATTTCAATGCATAATTTTCTCTTTAGCATTTTTATTGCACATATGTCCACAGTACATTAAATAATACTGAATAGAGAAGGCCCTCCCTGGAACATTTTATAAGTCAGAGACAAAATTGTCACTGATTGCTGTGGGTTCAAATATTGTTGACTCATTAGGAAGGGATTGGCTTTTTGACAATTGATTTAAGGCATGGAACTAGAATATGCAGGTGTTTATACTTCATTGCTAGTTCTGAGAAAATATTACCATAATATTTTACTACATTGCTTTCTTACTGCTAAGTGTGGGCAGAACTACAGTGTGTCTCAAACAGCATGATTCTTTCCCACAAAAAATTAGCATCATTCTTTTTCTTATCTGGGAGCTTTGCCACCGGTTACTGGGCTGATTACTCCACTGAGCACATTCTGTAGCTGCTCTTATCAAGCAAGGAATAATGTTTAGGTAGGAGGTTTACTGGAATTAGTGCTTCAGTCCTGCCAACAAATTTACCAGATCTGTGAAGAGGCCACCCCATATGGACGCATTCCCATGAAGTCTGCATAGGTGAAGAGACCACAGTATTTCAAAGTTAGCTTTCTGCTACAAGAATCAGACTTGAACAGCTTACATTAAATAACCTCTGTTCTACTACCTACCTAACCAAGACTGATCAGCAAAGAGCAATCACGCACAATGAAACTTCCTTTCCTATCTTTTGATAGCTTCTTACTCCTTGGCACAGGCTACTACTTTTCATGTTGACAGCTGTGGAGAAAAATCTCAGCGCAGAGATTTGTATCCAAGCTGTTTGACTGAGTGCCCACAGTGGAATGAACTTTTCCTAGCACTCCATGAGACCACTGCTGCTATGCAAGACTTACTTTTGAACCCTGAAATCTCATGTCCCAACCAGTAAAGCACTGCACACAGCAATATCTGAATCAGCTGAAATCAGTAAGGTTAGTTGATGTCTCTTAACCAAGGTATTGCTGTAAGGATGTCATGAATGATGTTGAACGAGCTGATCCTTTGAGCTCATAAAAGAAACTTTGTAAGGGTTTCGGAAAATATTCTGTCCTATTTAAAAAAAAAGATGAAAAGATGACTGGCTGAACACAGTACTCCCTGTGATTTAATTTATAATTTCATGATAAAGTTTTAATAACACTATACTATACTGATCTGTGGTTTTAGATTCAATGGGCTTTACTTAGGTCTTTCACGTAAGAGAGAGAATTAGGCAAAGTTGTAAAGGCCATGTGAATTGGATGGCAGCAGCTTATATTACTGTATAATGAATGTAGTTACTACCCTTTTACTCAACAATACTTCTCTACAGAGATAGCAATGCTTCAACTGAATGCATCATAGGAAACAAAATATATTCCAAAACAGGCAGGAAAATACTTTATGATCCTAGAAAGAAATCTAATTCATCAAAACTCCTTCTTTGTAGCATCTTATCAAACATAAAGCTGTTTACAAAGTACTTAATCATACATATTATACAAAGGCATGGTTATTTAGAAGACACTGAGGAATGCACAGCTAAGGCAGTAACCTTCATTGGGCAAAAGTAATGTGGAATTCAGATCAGAATTTTTCAAATATTATTCCTTCAGACAGGCCACACTGTGAATTCTATGATTACATTAGCTAGCAGATATCCAAAAGCCATATAAATTACAGAAGGGCAAACAGAGAAAGAGTGGACTTGTATCAAAGGGCAGATCAACAGCTACCAGTTCTTACTGCAGCTGGTTAAATTGTGGCTCCTGTCAGTCCTCTCCAGTCCTCTGCTGCATGCTAAAATGGCTGTTTCTGTTCAGATGAGGTTCTTACTGTTTGTGTTCATCATCTAGTACTTCTGACCATGTTCAGTAGAATTATTCCTCTCGCAGGCACCTTAACATAGGGGATTGGCCACCTTGCAGCTTTCATGCAGGAGACTGTCTCCTATTTTAGTACAAAGAGACACAGGAAAACAAGCCATGAGAGAGCCAATTGCACATGTTTTCAGTTTACTGTTAGGTGTGTCAGTAGCTATAAACACAAATTCATTAAACTCCTCTACTTACTTTGCCTGTCTTCTCCATTCCGCTTCAGGCTGGGGTCCTGTTTCCCGCCCATCTTATTAAAAAAATGTCTATGTTTATCTGGCTTTATGAGCCAGGGCACCTTTCCCAGAGGGTGGTGTTTTCCCAGGCTTGTTTACCTGTCTGAGGAATTTGCATTAAACTCTCACTCCAGTGATTCAGGAATATAATACATAGAACAGTGTTGGAAAGTGAACTCCTTTTTTAGGGGAGCTGGAGGCATTGAGTTTTGTGAGGATTTTTTATGTTTGAGTTTTTTGGGTTTTTTTGCATTTTTGCTGGTGTTCTAGCATACATCTCAGTATAATAGTTTTTGAAGTTTCAAGGCTTCCAAGACCTCAATCTGAAACAAGTTATTGCTATTTAATATAAATAGTATAGAAACACTGAAAGGCTGAGGAGAATTTCGTGAGAGTTCCTGTCTCACTACCCATTTCGTGCAGAAGTAAGTGATGCAGCCAGTGAACTAAATCCATAGATGTACAAAGATGTAAAGCCTAGCAGAAATCCAAAGAAGCAACAATATTAAGATACCATAATATCCCAGGTAACATTTGTAAATCTTGGAGGAAAAAATATAATATTGTTATTTTTTTCTACTGATTCTCTTAGACATATTCAGTCAGAACAAGTTCCATCTAAAATGTGAAATGGATGTCCAGAACTTGCCACAGTCTCAGAGAAAAGTAAAATCTGTCCTAATTTTCAGGGGTGTCTCATGTAAGCTACATAAATGCATTAGGTGACACCCTTTCAGCTTAAAAACTTCCGAGGTATTTACCTTTAGTCTCCCACATACACTCAGAAGTGGAAAATGGATGCTTATCTCTTACCTGTTCCTCTCATTTAATGGGTGAGTTGGATTGGTACTTGAACTCAGTCAAGTCTGGAGAAGACTCAAATGTTAATTGTGGCCAGGGCTACAACAAACCACATCTGATCCTATGGTAGCAGAGAGTGCATAATTGCTTAGTTGCTAGAATATTCACCAGAAAGTTCTGTCAGGAAGTGAAAGAACTGAAATTTATTTCTGAATTATCCCAAGGAAGAAAACACGCATCCCCAGCACACCAGTGGCAAGGTACCAAGCAACAGGGTAACTTGGAGAGGATCTCATCCCCTGGGATGTGCAGGCAAGAGTGACAAGGCTAGAAGAACAGTAAATTGGAGATGTCCCTGATGCAGCCCATGTTGGAAGCTGGAGGGGCAGGGCTGGGCTCCCAATGCCACTTCTGTTCACCAGACAGCAACAGTTTAATATGAAACACCTATCCATTTCAAGATTCAGCTGCATAGTACCTGTTCTGACCTGACCAGTGTTTTAGCATCTGGCACAATAATTTTTCATCTGTTCTTGGTAATATAGAAACAATGAGATTAAATGGATAAAGGCCAAAGTTGTCTCCATTAAATTCAGTGGCAGAGATCCAATTCAAGTGAGATCAGTAATCAAACTTAAATTATGAACTCAGATCCACAACATAAGTTAATGGCAAAAGTGAGATTAGAATAGATAAACTGCTGGCAGGATTTACACACAAACAAGCCAGTCATGCTTCTGAGACCTAATTCCACTTATGCAAAACTGTGATCGATAAAAATGACACAGAACAACTGCAACCATTACAGTAATAATTCTAAAATGTCAGAAAAATAATTCCTGGATTTGGTAGAGGCCACATGCTTGAAATATGGGCAGGATGCTTTGCAAAGTGACAAAGGCTTAATTAATCCTGAAACACCAATGTCATCAGAATCCCATTTCTTTTGTTTTACCTCTCATGTCTGACTGCAACATATTTTCCCACTAACATAAGGTCTGCATGGCATTTGTCCACCTCAGACTTCTCCTGACAGAGGGAGCAGCATAACTGATTTTTTGTACTGTGTCACAGGTATCTTCTCTGCTATGTAAATGGCAAAAAAAAAAAAAAAGACAGAAAACTCTTGCCTGCTTTTATATTTTCTATTTAATATAAATATGAACAATCCTACGCTCAGCACTGAATTTCATACAGATTTTTTTTCAGATCTGGATTCAAGCACATAAAATATTTGGTGACAGCATGTAAATCCAAGGTTCTGTATCCCAGAACCTGCTGCAGCAGAATCCTCTATAGAAGTCCGGTGACTGATGTACTTGAGGGAGGACATTCACAAGATGAGAATCCTTGATCACAGGACAGGGTAAAAGTGATACCCTAGATGAAACTCTTTTGCAGCTGGCTATCCCTTGAGGGTCCTTGAAGATCTAGGAAAGCATAAGTTTAGCTGCAAAGTACTAAGCATAAATTTAGGTCCTGTATTGATGCAGGACTCCATGCAACAAACATATACCTGCAGTTGAAATGAAGCTGCAACATTGGTGCTGGAACTGAGCTGTGAATATTGCAGTCATCAGCACTGTGGCTGGAAAGTGGGGAGACAGAGATGAATGCACAAATCCTCATACAGACAGTCTAAATCTTGTTATTTAATATAAAATAGATGAGTCAAAACCCAGGATACCTCTTTCCATAAGACTGACTAACCACCAGACTCTAAAGCCAGGTTTGTATGGCTCACTGACTTGTGAAATTGCATGCTCCAGCCCCAAAAGAAGGGTCTGTGAGCACTTTGTGTGCCTTCTTGCTTCTCTGCTCTTCATCCTCTGTCAGTGTGTGGCTTGGGGGGTTCACTCTTCCCTGGGAGGGAGGTGGCAGATATGCATATGAATTCTTTCAGGGTGAGAAGTAAAATTAATTGTTTCCTTTGCAACTGCTATAATCCCCAGGCTTTTATGTAAAAAGGTCCTTATCCTGTCAATAACTTTCACAAGAAAAGCTGAATCCTGCTCAGTTACTTAAGGGAATGGTTTCAAGTTTCCACTGCAGGGGGAAGGGGAGCAAGTGGCAGATCTTGAACAGACAGAAGCACTTTTTGGCAGACATGCATTGAGCACCTCGGTGTAAGTCAGCTTAATATATATGTCTGACTTCTCTAGTGACCCTGAGCATGTCCCTGTACAGTATAAGGATCTGGGTTCCATGTGAAGTATCTGTTTCCCCAGGCCTGTCAGGGGAAATTAACTGAAACTTTTGGATTTCATTCTACACTTTGGATGCAAAACGGTTAAGAGCTTTGGTGCCTCATTTAAAAATAACTACCTACTTTCTTCAACAGAGAGCTGTCTTCTTTTAGAGTATATCAAGCACACAAGATATATCTGAAAATATCAAACACTGATATTTTAGAGAATCAAGACAGAGATCAGATTATAATTCATGGCAATTAACATGAAGTCGTTTGCCACATTTTCATTTTGTGAGACTTAGGGAGGGAGAAGATAAAGCCAGATGACATGAACTGTCAGTGCCATTTTCCATGTTATGTCCACCAATGCAGAGGTTAATTCAAGGAAGCAGAATATTCCACAGACTCAGTGATTTGTAGGTATAAAGTCATAGCTGGGACAGGTTTGTGAGTATCTTATATTAAAAGCAGATAGCTTTAAATAATGCTGAATAAATAGCAATCTGCTTTTTGAACCATAAAGCCAGAATCAACAATTTTCTGCTCTTAGAGCTGACTCTTAAGAATAATTTGTCAAAACAGTCAAACCAATAAGAGAATCATGTTTTCCAAGTGACTTTGCTCTATTGACTTGGAATACATTTTCTCAACAACTCTTCTTCCCATTAAACTCAAGTCTTTGTTTGATGATACAGTAAATCCAGATTAGGGATTTAAGTACCATGTTCTAAAAATATCTTGGCTACAGAATAAAAGAAGCCCTCTAACATAGCCTGAACCCTATCTACTACAAATTTGTTAAAACAAAATCATACCAAACCTGGGGTTCTTGTTATGCTGTCAGGCTTTATGCAGAATCAGGTTTTGTTTGTCACTGCACTCTAACTTTGTGCCAGATCAGGTAGCATTTTGCAGCACCTGCAACTGCCAGAAAATCCAAATAGAAGCAGAAAGTCAACATACTGTTGTTTGTTGTGTGCTCTGGGTAATTCAGCATAGATATGATTGTTTGCACATAAGTAATCCATATCCTATTTGTACTGCTGAGTCACCTGGTAAAGCAGAGGCTCTGCAAGAGTTATCATGAAAGCAAAATCTTATTTACCCACCAAGGGAATGGAAAGGAAATACAACAGAGTGTAAGCAAAACAGAAATTAATTACAAAGCCTACAGGAGCTTAAGGATGCCAGCAACAGCTTTTATGAATATGTGCACTCATTGAGATTGCACTTAACATACACCTGGTGCACACGCTCATAGCCACTGCCTTTACCCAGAAAAGGTCCAAGGAATTGGCCTTGCCATGTGAGGATTTCATGACTGCCCAATACAGCATGTCAGGCACTGGACCAACCACATGCTGACTCTGAGGATCTTAGAATAGCAGCCCAGGCATTCCCCCCAAGGAGTTACCACTCAGAGAGCATCCTGTGAAATACCTGTATGATTTGCCCTTCATGTTTGTGTATACATATAGGGAAAAGTGCTATTTCACTAATTCTAAATTGGAAGAACAATACCCTCTTTCTCTTCTTAAAAAAGAGAGTTGAATGGAAAAAATAAAAACCCACAACCATATTTTAGAATTATAAGCCTTTTAATATTGACTGTGCACTGGTAGAATGAATGTGTTTTTCCCTTATTCTATGTAGCTGTCTTTTTTAAAATGCTTTGGTGTCTTGGTCCATTTGTTAGGAAAATCCCTTTAATTTCTCATCAGACTTCCCAAAGTTATAGGACAATATCTCATTTCCTTCATCTTTTTCCTCCTCTCTCTCTCCCAAACACATCCCAGGATGTTTCTTCTTATTAGAGAGTGCATTGCTCCAGTGCTGGTTTTTACTGTGCACAACTTGGAAAGCACCTTAGGCTGGCACACTAGTGGATCTGTTCCCTTCTAGATGAAGCAAATCAAAGTGAGACAAACTTCGATGTTTGTCTGCTACTTTGGCTTCTGTCCACTCTTGTAGTCACAGAAAATATTAAAAAAAAACAACAGCCCAAAACCTCTGCTAAAGTTGCTTGTTGGTAAACTGAGCAGAGAATATCTATTGAAGGCATTAGTGAAGCCAGTTGAAGTAACCCACTCAAAGAAAACAGTTAGATTTTTTTCCAGTGTGCTGTATTCATTTGAGGTTAGTGGTTAAATACAAAACATTTATATCAGAGTTTCCACTTGATGAAAGTATTTGTGTGGATGATCTCTGAGTAGTTGCTGTGAGTAGGGATTTTGCTCCTTCAACAAATGAGCAGACTATCTTATTGAGACTATTATCAAAAGTTCATTAAATTAATGGTGTTGATTGCAATACAATGTAACAGTCATTCCTGATTTTTTTATGTTTTTTCTAGGCTGGAAGAGTAATGCCTTACTGGAGAAACTAATACATCTCCTGTTCCAAGAGCACCAATTGCATCTATTACCTGAATGTCCTGTACACGTAGAAAATAACTAACTATATAATCCCACCCCATGGTACATGTGATAATGCACAGAAAATAAGAACAGGGAGAAACCTTATGGTTCTTCTGTAATACATTTATTGTGGTGTCATTAGAGGAGGCCAGACCGAACACAGGAGAGGCTGATGAGGAATCACATAGACATCTCTTTTAGATTCATAGGAATTACTTATATATACCTGAGGTGTCCAACCCTGATTGTCAGGTGGAGTTTCTGCCTCCACACTCCTATTAGGACCAGAGTGCTTCCTCTCCAGTGTTTCCCAGGGAATCACACTGTTGGCTTGGGGCTCTGCTTAAGCTATTCCTGTTAAAGCCTTTCATTGTCCCTACTGCCCTCAATCAGATCCTTTTCTTTGTATACTTCCCAGGATCTTGCCTTGTCACAGCTCCAGGCTGGCACCTCTGCTTTCTCTGCTCTCTATAGAAAAAAATGCCAAGAGGCAATCTGTCTGCAACAGCAATGAAGTATTTAATAGCAAGTGAAATTACGGATCTGATAATGGTAACAGTGTAAATAAATCAAATATTATTTGACAGAATATCACACAATGTTATGAACAGTAAACTAGAATACTGTAAAGTCAACAGAGCACACAGCACAGATTAGAAACCAGCAGCTCTCGAAATGCATCTACAAACATGGAGTATTTTTTGAATAAAGTCCCACAGGGACAATCTTTGACCCTAATTTTAATATATAGTTTAATTAACTAATTAAATTTTTTAAAAGATCCAACTCAGATATCTCTACAGTTTGCTTTTGGCACTTCTGTGAGAGGAATGGTGAAAAAAAAGATACCAAACAAAATAGTGCTTTGCTGACATTGTTTTATTTCATTTGCTTAGGTAATTATATGACTTTTGTCATGATCAAAAGTTAAGTCATGTACTTAATCATGTACTAACACTGTTCTCCCAGGACTGGAGGAGGGTAACCAAGAGGAGGGGACTTCTACTGGATCTGACCCCTAGCAAGTTAGACTTCCCAAAGTGATGGTTGCACAGAAAGGACAATAGAGCTCACTGACATATAAGCAGGGGGGATAATGGTTTGAAGTGGGAAGATTTCTCTGTGGTATGCTGCAGCTGAATCAGACTTGAAGCAGTAATTAATATACAGCAAACGGCTGCCTTTGTTATGTATGGGGTCAGATGAACAGTCCCTTCTCATCTTAAAATATATTAATTTATGTATAGGGGAAAAAATATTAACCTCACAAAGCTTTATCCAACCTGAGAAACCCAGCGGAGTGCACAAGGAATAGTAATTAATTTTCCAGTTATTATTTTTACAAGAAAATGGCAAGGTAAATCTCAACAATTTCTTAGATAATTCAAGGCTTTCCAAACTGGAAATACCAACATTTCAACTGTTTAAAACTTTGCATTCCTGTCTTTTCCCTTTCACCAGTGACTGAATGATGCTCAGGGATTTCACTCCATTTCTAGTCCTCTTTCTCTCATCCCCTTCTCTCTCTATTATTCTCAGGAATTCCTAATTTTTGAAAATGTTACAGAGTAGTTCTAGGAACACTGAAGTTCTCCAGTCACCAAGCCCTGGCTGTTTTCCCCCAGCTCGCTCTGAGGAGCCCTGTCTCTCACCAGCTGCCAACACCCACACAGGGCAGCAACACACATGTAACTTGTAACACACGTTGCATACACATGTAACACCCACAGCCCCAGTACCACCTTCTCACTGCCCTCTGCACCCTCTCTGCTGCTGGCTGGGAGGAGCCAAGCTTAGGAGCAACTCCTTCAACCCATTACCACCTGCACCTTTCCCCAAGGAAAAGGATCTGGAAGTTTTATGGGGTGATTCAAAGTGGCTAGAGCAGTTTGGAAGATCTGGGCATCTGCAATTCTCTCCTTTTCTCTGTCTTCAATAAGGTGTTATATGGCAAATGCAATGAAGAGAAGAAAAAAAATTAGGAACCTTGCACACGTTCATAGAGTGAAATCCAGACTGCCTGACAAAAGGGCCACCAATAAGTCAATGATTGCTACAAGCCAGGACTTAATCATGTACTCGCAGGTTACAACGAAAGAAAAAATCACAGTGTTGTCTTCAGATAATTTGGTAATACTCAGGATGTAAAGTTTCCTTTAGAGTTGTCTGGAAAGACAGTGGCGGAAATGAAGACTGTAATTGGAGACATTTAGGAGTAGTTTTATCATCAGTTGGATTATGAATGTGTGAAAATGTCATTCCAATCCTTTCAAATTGCTATTTAATTGATATTTAATAAAAGACTAAACATTTAAAAGAAGAAAAGGTATCACAGAAAGGGTTTTCTCAAAATAGCACAATCTGGCATTGAGGAATTTGGAAGGTGTTTTATATGGATTTTTGTGGGTTTTAGTTGGATGGCTAAAGCATACTACATTAATTTTGAGTCTGTGCTTACAGACTGCAGCAGAGTGGAGAGTAAACAATTAGGTTTGTTTGCTGTCTGAATTGTGATACTCTAAGTCTTTCATTGATTTAAAGGTATGTTGATCATATTTTATGCTTTGACAGGACCTGCCAATCCAAGATTTCCAATGCTTTGTAGTAGTTAATTAGCAAAACCTACAGAATATTTCTCCCTCTTAAAGCCAGACGCAACAATCCTGAAAATGCAAATACTGTATATGTACTAATGAAAAAGAATGCATGATAGTGAAAAAAATCTTGTGTTGTGACAGGTTTTAGGAATCCTATTCTTTATACAGAGGAAAAAAACCAGTAGAAAAGTTGATGGTCAGAGTCAGTGAGCAGCAATGCAACATATACAAGCTACAACCACTCTAGCAGTAACCACGACTGTGATATGGATTTTGAGAGGTGCTGAGTACCCAGTAATTCCTGTGCTTTTTCAAGTAAATGCCCAAATAAAAGCAACCGGAGCTGTAGTTCATACAAATAGCCATCTGCTAGTTCCCTTCTCCACCTTCTAAACAAGATTCCTTCCAGTCAGAGATTACAGGATGTGAAAGGCTTGTTTCTGCTGTGACGGCAATGGGAAAATGTGGTAAGGAGAGGCTGACAGAGAGCATGTGCTGCTCCAGGCAATGCTAATGAGGGGGCCGTTCATTAGCACAGTAGCCTCCCTGTCATAAATCTGCCCTGATCTGTTAACATTTGCTAATATGTAGTTTACGGTAATAAGTTAGAATAAATTGTACCAGCTAAATTGCCCGTGAAGTTGCAGTTTCTCTTTTCAAGGCTGAGCTGCCTGTTAGGTTCATTGGCTTGTTCCATTCTGTCCTGCTCTGCTCAGTGTGGCTCCCCCAGCCCCAGCTCCCCCCTGCAGATCCACATGCACCCAGGAGTTCTCAGCAAAACAAAACCCCAACCATTGAGTTTCACTTGGATTCATTCTGAAATCATGCAAAACCAGACACCTTATTTTTAGAGAAGGTAGCAAATGAAATTCCCAAATGAGGTTTTTAAGCAGATTCCAGACAACCTGGGCTGAGATTTGGAGTACACAGGTCCAGACTGAAATGTTAAGCCAAGACAGTACTAACCATAAGATCAAGATCTTCTGGAAATGGGTACAGTAAATTGTTGATGCATATGCTGCCACCAGCACTGTTAACCACAACACCTAGTTGAATAAGTAGAAAAATGAAACAGCTGCTCCTTAAGCTGTTCCTTTTCTTAGGATGAAGTTTGACAGGGCAGACAATAACAAAAGCAAGGGGAAACTACTTTTTGCCATTGGCTGTGAATTCCTTTATATCACTGATATGCATGATGCATGTGACTGGGTTTAAGTGGCTAAACAAGAAGAAAAATTTCTTTTTTCCCCTCCATGGGTTTAGTATGCTGATGATCCAGAAAACTGAACTCTGTTCATTAAGAGTCAGACAACTCATTCAAGTCAACAAAAACATCAATGATTATGAAAGAGGAAGTTTGTTGCTCCTCTTTCACAGGCAGAGCAGTAGGAACATAAGTTGAGAGCTAATAGGTGTTTCTGCAAAAGCCGAGCTCCACCCTCAAAGATCCTACATATTACTTAAATAGTCTGCAATCGCTGACATCCTTATGTAAATATCATTAGTAGAATCAGGATGTAATATCACAGATAGGTTGAGTTTTGAAGTGATCTGTGAAGGTGATCTGGTCCAACCCTTCTGCTCAAGCAGGGCTGTCTAGAGTAGGTTGTACACAACTTCCCTGGGCAGCTTCTGCCACTGCTCTGTCACCCTCACAGTAAAAAGTGCTGAAGTTCAGAGGGAACCTCCTGAGTTTCAGTTTCTGTCTGTTGCCTCTGGCCCTGTCACTTAGCAACTCTGAAAAGGGACAGACCACTTCTTCTTTGTACCTTCCCTTCAGATATTTGTATACATTAATGAGACACCCCCACTCCCTCCTCTCCAGGCTGAACAGTTCCATCTGTTTTGGCCTTTATCCATATGAGAGATGCTTATAAAATTCTTTGAGGAAAACTGTATACATTCCTTCTCCTGTGAGGTCAGGTGATAGAAGACAGGATGCAATGCGCATTAGAATCTATCATTTGATTATATTGCACTGTGTCTCTTTATAATAATTTGAAATCTTGTGTATATGACAAATAGAATCTAAAGAGTGATTCATCCCATCTTAAAGTAAAACAGATGAGATGATCTATGCTCGAAAATTCCCTACTTCAGCACAGAAGGCATAGTGCAGTTATTCATACTGAAGGGGAATAAACTTGGACAAAATTGTCTCTTGCAAGTTACACAGACCTCTAAAGTGGAATTTGTTACAACATAAACTAAAAATACAAATGACAGGTTTATTCTGCACAGAAGATATGCGGGGGTATTCTAAGGTGCTAAATTAATACCATGGTCCCTAAAAATAACAATTTAAAAAAAAAAATCTATTCTTAACTGCAAAAATCTCATGTCTTTGACATACCAAGATTTGGAGGTTTCAATCTTTAAAAACAGACCTCATAAAACTATTTCCCTGGAAAAGAAATTTACTACAAATGCACAATTGTTTGGTTCATGGGGAAATATTATAAAAATTGGCCTAGACCAAAAAGGTTTTTATAGCAGCTGCTGTTTCTGGGGTAATTTATGAAGCAGGATAGGACACAGGATAATTGTCATTGCAAGGAAGATATTTAATGTATTGAATATTGATCACATAACAATTTACTGTAGAAATTCAGTTTCAGTACACCATTGTACTCTTTTTGTTTAATGAATAGTCTCTGGTTTGTCTGAAGCTTCTTGCACATGAAAGTACATACAGTGGGAGAAAGGAGAAATTATGGATGAGCTTCAGAGGAGCTTTGATAGGATGCAGATTCAGCTTCCTTTTAATCATCTGGATATCATCTGGACAATCATCTGCTACTTCAGAAAAGAAAACAAACACCAGACATTTTTGGCATGAGAGTTAGTTGGCTGGTATTAAATAGCAGCTGTAGATCAAGTCTCTCCATAGTAAAACCTCCACCCCTCCCTCAATAGTGATACTAATTTTAAATATTTAAGTTTTCATGTAGGTGAGACTGTGTGCTTCTGGAGACACACTAATGCATTTGCTTATAGAAAAGGGCTTGAGATGAAGTTAGATGTGTTTTATTATTTGAAGACTTGTTATACTTTGCCTGTCAGGAGAGGTTTAGCACTGTAATTAATGTTTCCATGAACTAAATACAGAAGTCTAGTACATACAGTGACAGTATTTAAGTAAAATATATGGTTGCTCCATCATCTGTTTAACAGACTTTGTCAGTTCATATTTCATGTTCATTTTGAACATCAGTGAATTTCTGGTTGTTCTTCTACTAAAATACCATTGTTGCATTACATGGGAAAGAAATGTAAATCTATAGTAGTACAAAGAACAAGAGAGTCTTTTCAATATTCTCCAGGTACTCAAAATATTTGGCATGGAGTTTGGGTTCAGATATATATCTGGGGTAGCACCTCTAAGTATGCCTTTTTGGTCCTGAAAATAATTTCAAACACTGAAAACACTGAGAGTTGAAACAATGCTTTACACATTCTATATCACTTAAAAATGCTGCAAATAATATTTAAAGTATTTTTGACAGTTTACTGAGAATATAAGCTAATAGGCAAGTAGATAAACATCCTTTACTGGAAGATATGAATTCAGATTTTCAAAATCCTAAGGGTCTGAAAGGAAGAGAAGCAGTTATCAAGATAGTTCAGATACCCACTCTCATTACTGTCAGTAAAGTCTTTGACAGGTGGAAAAACTTTAAAAATGCAGGTACTTCTGGACCTGTAGTAATGAGAACTGATAGAGGTTGTGAAAATCTATTTGATAAAGTGAATGATTTTTCAGTTCAGTTAACAGTCAGTGCACACTAATCAGAAAGATAAATCCAGTTTGGTTTACTCACACTTCTTGTTCCATTATTTGCCTGCAAATTAGGTCTTGAAGGGTTTGTGGCTTCAGTGTTTCTCTGACATTGGATCTGGAATAACTAGGGAACTCCACAAACTAAAGCCTTTCCCCGAATGAAGAGGGCTGCAATCAGACATTATCTTTCAATATTCTGAAAGAAAACAGTACAGTAGCTGAAACCATGAGGAATGCAGGGGAGCCCACAAGCATCCTCCAGAATGAAATGCATACAGAGGATGTCTTAAGAGGTTCTGCCATCCAGAAGCTAATCACAATGTTATTTTCTTGATAGCAGATAAGTAAAGAAGCATAGTAGTGACATGCAGGAAGATAGCGTCATGCTGACATGGGCAGATGGACTTTGAGAAAGATAAATGCAGGAGAAATGTGGTAGATTAAAGACTAGACATTAAGATGGAAAACCAGTATAGAATATAAGGAGAGGTTTCTTCATTTTGCCATTTCAACATTTTTTTCTGTGGTTTAAAGTCCTTTACTCCAGTTCACAATGCAGAGTTCAGACATAGTTTCAATGACAGAGCTGACTTTATCTCCTCACAACTGTATTGCTCCTGAGATGAAGAATACAGGACTAGCTCCATTCCTTAGGGGTTTACCAAATAGGGGATGTTCAGAGATAAATATTAAGCCTATTTTATTCAGAGAGAAGGAACTACTATGCTTTGGGATTTTTTAAGATTTTCATTTCAGAGAAAATGATGTTACATGATTTCAGTTATGATACACTCTATATTTCCAAAGCTGCTTTCCAAAAGTACACATGAATTCACATTAACCAGTTTTGCTACATACATTTAGCTCTTTTTTGCTGTTGAAGATATTAACTAACTAAACCCACATTAAATTAAGAAGCTATAAAAAGATTTGCACATCATTTATTTTGAAACACAAGCTTAATTGAACATATGTTTTTACCTACAGAGGAGCTTGTTTGTTTACCTGTAACCACACAGTATGGTGATATTGCCACACAAATGGACTGGGCAAGTGAGTGATGAATTTGGTCTCCAATATTTCTGACCTTATATTAAATCAGTGAAGAGAATATAGGCTCAACAGAGATATACAGTTGTTTTGCAAACAGTTTCTCCGGATTGAGTGAGTTCGGGCTTGGCCAATTGTGCCTAGGGGGAGGTCTCGGGCTGACCAATCTGGGGCACTTCTGTAGACTCTATATATATGGAATTCGAAACAATAAAGTCCCTTTTCTCCTCTCTTCGCTTGTCTGAGAACTTGGGTCAGTCCTCAGCTAGCCGCTCAACAGCGACACAGTTGAATGAGCTTGTTCCAGAAAAAAAAAAAAAAAAAAAAAAAGAAAACTGGAATATAACAGAGAAATAGATGAAGATTTCAGAAGAGATAATAGAAATATTTTATTTCCATCTTTTTTTCCTTACATTTTTTATGATTCTGTATTCTAATTACTTTTCAAGGTTGATGATTACCTCTCCCTATTTTAATCAGGAGAAATGTAAAAATCCATGATTAAATAAATTAATTTGGTACCTATTTACTTCTTTTTCATTCTTATCAATGAATCTTCTACATCAAAATAATGTGTTCCTTGAATTGCTGACTAGTTTTCCTTAACTAGCCTGTGGGGCTGTTTATTATGTACAGAACATTATTCACACTGCATGTAACTTCATAGCAACAGACTTTTCTGAACAATAGTTTACAAACACAACCCATTGTTTTTTTATTCCAAGGGCAAAGAACCAGATTTTGCTCTAGAGTGCATGAGCAAATCTTTTCCTCTTTTGAAATGTGCAGAATCAACACAAACTTGCACCCAAAAACCTGGAAGTAGGGTTTTTCCCACTGAAAAGCACAAACAGTGTTATTGTATGGATATAATCACATATTCTGAAGTTAGCACACTGCTATGCCCCAGTCTGCTCCGTGAGTTTGGGGGAAGATGGTTTGGTTCAGTCTGGGTGGTGCATGGGAGAAACAAAATTCTTAGGAGGTTCAATAACAAACTTTTACTTGCAAATTTTACAACATTAAGGTAGAATAAGATAATGTGGCAAATTTTAAAATGTAGCGATTTTGGTTAGAACTACAACAATATAAAAGTGTGAAAAAACACTTAAGAAAATGTTTAAGGGAAAAGGAAGAAAGAATAAGAAAGGATAAGAGTAGAAAGGTATATAGTCAGTCACCACCCAGGGGTCCAGCAACGAGAGTTAGTGGTTGCAATTCCAATGTCTACTGGTCAGAGCAATGCTTGCAGTCTTGATCTGTCAGGGGTGGGGGAAGCCCACAACACACAAAGTTCAATGAGTTAATTTATGTTCAGGTATAGGTGGGAATGCCCAGGTACCTCTCCTGCTGTGGGGAATTTTGCACTGTATGAGTATGTTCCCTGTATGAGAATGAAGGCTAATATAAGTGATTAGAATAACTTTCTGAAGATGTCACATTAACTGTAACGACGGCTTCTTCTTTCATTGTGTGGCTTTGAATCACACCCAAACTAGATACTCCAAACAGTCCAAAATCTGTTCTAAAGCCCCACCAGACGTCCCTTTTGGAGGAAAAAAATTACAAATCTCAGGTTTTTTATGGTGGAAAAGTCTCTTCCACAACATACCTGAAGACTGTTGACACTAGAAAAATTCAAATTTATTCTGTTATTGTAGCAATAATAGAAGACATAATAAATGGGACTGAAATTTATTACCATAAAAATAATTTAGAAAAAAGAAACGGGCTAAAATATTTTTACTTGGACTACATTAATTAACCCTCTGTTATATTAACCCTCTGTTCCTACAGCAACTGCAGTGGAGTGATAGAAAATGGGAAAAGATCCAAATAATGAGAGTTGAACTGCAATTGGTTTGCCTGATGCTAGGTAGAATTAATACAGCAGAACCCTATTACACATTCCTCATAAATTGACTTGATTTAGCCACAAAGTGAGCCCAAAAATGATGTTTTTGCTGTCATTTGTTAAAGAAAAACGTGAAAGTGAATGTTTTACATTCACACTACATGAGCAAGTATTGTGGATGAGTAGAAGAAAACTGATGCTGTACATACTTCAGAGGTGTTCATTTTGGACTACTTCTGCTCTGATTCTATGGACTGAATACCCATGTCTTGGTTAAAACTGATGGTAGGTTCAAAATTATAGGAGATGATCATAGAGTATCTGACTTGGAAGTTACTCACAAAGATCATTGAGTCAAACTCCTGGGCCTGCACAGGAGTAACCCTTGATGACCTGACAGACAAAAACATGGAATGACTGCTCAATCCTCTAAACACCATTTTCTTAGAAAAATGTAGAATAAAGCACCCAAAACATCACCAAAATCGGAGCAGAAGTCTCAAAAAAGTATCTACTTAAACTAAGAAATACACAATCATTTATAAGTTTTGCAATCAAACCTCAGGCTGCCTGAATTTGCATGTGAGAACAATGGGAGGCTGCAGATTTTTTAGCTGGAGCCACTAGCTGTTAAGCAAATATCTTTCTTTCAAACTATTCACTTCCCTTTTGGTTTTAAGTTACAAGGGCAAACAGAGCTAAAAAAAAAACCTGAAGCAAAGAGGCACTGATATTCTGCGAAGGAACCAACCAGAAAAAGGCATTCCTTCATTTTCTCATATTTGCAAAAATGGAAATCTGAAAAGTGAAACACTAATGGTACTTTCAAAGTGTTGAGTATCTTGGGCAATTTAAATAGTTACTGCAGAGAGAAAGACATTTCCACAGAGTTATTCTCTGCCAATATCAGAAATTCTCCTTTCTTAAACAAGTAACAGCTCAGTGATTCCAAACTTAAAGAAAATGTGAACTGCTATGTTTTCCACAGAGCAAAAGAGACATGTTTTCTTTCCTGGAATAAGTAATTTTACATTAAGTGAAACAACAAAGCCAGAAAAATATAGTAAAGTATTGTAATAATAATAATAATAATAAATTTTAAAAAAAAGCCAGTTCCATCTGGAAGCTAGGACCAGAAAAAGTCCTGGAAGCATATCTCACATGGAAAATGGAATCATGGAATTGTTACTGCTGTATGTGACAGTTCCATATACCTCTGTAATGGCACTTCTGCTGCTTTCCTCTGGAACTAGAAAATATTTTACGCCATGATTCAAACGTTTCACTGTATTTGCTATTCCTCACTTTCTGTCAGAAGCAGTTAATATTCTAGAAGACTATAAAGTACTTGTTAAAAATACATCAATTATGTAAAAATAAAGTAGTATGGACCAGTCTAGAAGTGATGACATTAACAAATACTACTGGTTTCAAATGAGATGATTTCTTGACCTGTATTAAAAAAAACCAATTTTTTTCAATCAACGACCAAACTTTCCTTCCTTGAATTCCAATTTGAAGTTATTCCTAGAGAACAAGCAAGGATAAAGGAACTCAAGACAGAGACAGACTGACTGCAAATGTCTTGGTTAGTATGGTACAATTCCATACTGTGGAATGCAAAACAAAGAGAGGGAAAAAAATAGCTATATAAAAAGTATGAAAAACAGAACAACATTATATCTTAATGTCACATTAAGAACTTAGAAAGCAGCAATTAAGAACTTAGAAAGCATTCAGTGATGAGGTCCCTGATAGACCTAATCCAGGATTTTTATATCTTCATGATTTTTAGATGATTTTCAGGAAACACAGAGTTTCAGATCTTTGCTGAGAGAGAAAATGTTCCCAATGTACAGGACAGCTAGAACTGCACTTTCTGGAGCAGCATTAACACTGCATGAAAACCCAAGTTCATGTTCTCTGGAAAGTGATGAGTTCCTGGGATGGATGGTCTCATCACCAGTAACCATGACAAAGAAACCACTACATGTTACTGAGATGCTACTGCAAGGATAAGGAAGAACTCATTAACAGCATTCCTAATGACAGAGATACACATCAAAGCATGCCTTCTGGTGACAAGCATTCTTACAGTTCTATAAAGCAGAAAATATCTGCAAGATAAAATATTTTGTTCATCTATTGAGAGTGCTGAGAATGGCAGAGTGTAGAAAAATTCACACTCCAGAGGTAGCCATATCTCAGGAGAAAATGCCTCAGGAAATTAGTCCCTATTATGGATAAATCCATAAGATAGAGTTTTGTTTAAAAAGGCAGGATAAAGCAGTAGCTCCAGAGGATTTGGAAGTTGGCACAAAAACTTTCATCATGTTTGAGATACATGTTTTAGATAAGCTGAGGCCCATCACAAGCAGAAATGCTAAATCAGTAGCATACATGGATTTATGAAAATTATTCCTAGTCAAGCAATCAACAGAACAAGGAGATCTGTAATTTATCTTTTAATTATTAAAAGTTACAAGAATTACAAGATAGCAGCAGGTTAATACTCCATTTTTTATGAAGTGTGCTGAACGGAAGGGAAAACTAAGTTCACAAGCAAAGATGTCTGTATTGCTTGTAAAGCCTATCAACTGGTTGCTCTGGTTGTGTTGTGACCTAACACCACTCTGACCAAGAGTTTCTTATTCCTTCATTGCACTTCCCTATCATCATTTCTACTTGTGTGCACTGATTCTCAGCTTACAAATTCAGGCAGAGACTCTTTTGATCTTTGAAAGATGTGTAACAAACCTGACTTGCTGAGACAACAGGCCTCCACGCCCCACGGTAGAATACAAATCAGTCAGTGTCAACTGGCAACTTAAACATAAATTATCATCTAATAGGTGCTTTGTAAGCAAATGAAGACAGAGTTGCAAGACACCCTAGAGTGTCACAGTAGTTACCAATCACGGAATCCCTCCTTGGTGTATTAACTGCTTACTAAATAAGTAACTATCCTTAGTTACTTAGTTGCTCCAGGCAGTGAGAAGTGTGTACTAGGAGTCTCCAGCAACCAAAACCCAGGCAGGACTTTGATAACAGTAGTCTTGGGACTTGGAACAATTTATGGTACCTGACTGCTTCTATGGGCCTAAGTCACTCACTCAACAGTGTATTTGAAGACAGTGGAAACTGGGTTTTGACTTATATGCTAGAATTCTGTGCTCAGGCTATCCTTCTGTCACTGAATGGAAGCCAAATTTACCAGTTTAATAATCTAGAAAATATATGCTGAACATCATCCTTGATTATCTTAAAGCAGAAATAAACTCTCAAACTCTGTCTTGTTTTCTGAGAGTGACTTCATTCTCTACATTGCTTTTAAGTACGTGCTTTTTGGGGGTTTTTTTGTTTTGTTTTGTTTCTTTTGTTTGTTTCTTTTGGGGTTTTTTGGCTTGTTTTTATTTGGTTTTGGTTTTGTTTAGTTTTTTTTTTTTTGTTTGTTTGTTTGTTTGTTTGAGGGAGTTAGTTTTTTTGGGAAAGAGGGGGAGGGAAAAAGAGGAGGACATCAGCAGTTCCCTTTCCAAATCATTTTCCAAATACAGATTTTATTTTTCTTTACATAAAATTTTGATCATCTTGTAACATCCATTTTGCCTGATGCTAAGACAGCCCTTTCTGCTTATGTAAGAGAGAAAACTGAGAATTATTGGATTTGTCTACAGACATCTATAGTCTTTCCATGACCTTATGTCTCTTTGCTCTTCACTCTTTGGATAACACAAAGTTTTGGAGAAGGAAAGCAGAAGGAGAGAGAGTCCATCTGCTAGTAACAAGAGCTCCCCCTGATGACCCCTAATATTTCCAGTTGGAAATCCAAAGAAGAATTAATGCCTTCTTCAAAGCCTGAGGCACAGACAACTTTGCTTTCACTCTACTGACCACAAACCAGAGCTGCTGACCTTCTTATTATGTGGCAGTCAGTAAGAATCAGCTCTAAATTTGACCCTAGCTTTCCTCAATCCTGTGAATCAAAGAATCACAAAGTACCTACCTATGTGTAGACACAAAGAAAGCACAACCTTCTATTGTTATTGAAATTTGACAACATTATTCCAAAAATGAACTCACACCTCTACAGGCAATGTGATTCCCAGAGAACTCCGTGTCACTGAACTTAAAGACCTGATTATAGTTATGAGGTAATTAATACGTATTTATTAATTATCATTTTATTACATTTATTTTGGAGAGGGAATAGGCTATCTGCAAAGCTCTTTTTTAAGCTGTTTTATATCTTTGACTTGGCTTGGCTTGAAAATTACCACATTTATTCTGCAGGCAATGGGAATAAATCTTGTTTAGTCTGAAAAAAATATGTCCTAGTGTCTCAGTTATCAAATTCCAACTCAGAAACAGCAAAGGAAGTTACTTTTCTCACTTATTTCATTGCAATGGCAAAGGACATGTTTTGTCCAGCTCTGACCAGTTCCTATGAAATCAGACTCTAAAGCCTTAGTCATGCCATGAATTCCATCCTTCCAGAAGTCTGAGCAGTCACAAAACCTGCATGAAGTAAATGGGCATCTGCCTACTCACAGTTCATAGTCCAAGCGTAGGGGTTGCTTTATGGTCTATTTACTATTTGTTTCACAGGCATCATCCACTGTCTGATGGATAGGATATTTGGTCACAAACCAAGGAAATAAGCTAGCTAGAACTGAAGAACTGCAAGTTCCTTACTGGTACCCATTGCTGCATTTGCATTGTGGGTTTGGGTTTTATGGTTGGTTGGTTGGGGTTGAGTTTTTTTGCTTTGCTCTGCTTTATTTTTGGGGTGGGTGGTTGTGGCTTTGAGTTTGCTTTTTTTTATATAAATGATTCTCATAACAAAAGTTTGTGTGCTCTTTTTTTATTACAAAAATGCAAAACCTTGTTCCCTTAAATAAAGTCCTTTCCTTTTAATGGTAGAGTGGTAGAAAGTGAAACATTTGATTAATATGTTCCTTGGAAATTTTCCATCAGCCCAACCAGAGACATGATTGTTTTCCATAACAATCTTTTCCCCCAACAACTCTTAGTACAGGTTCCCTTTAAACCTACTATGGCTGAGCCCTGGCAGTCCTCAAGTGCAGTTGGTTTTACTATGCTTCTTTAGGTATGTACATGCAGTTGTTTTAATTATATTTTGCTATATTCTTTAAGGAAAAAAAAAATTGACCACTTTTAAAAATCCTAACAATGACAATCATATTATTTTCTTCAAAATTTTTATGGGTCTAATTTTCTCATTCTATTTCCTTTCAATATTTTGTAGTCATCCTAAATTAATTTTAAAATGGAATAACATCTAAAAAAGTATTAAAAGGGGTTTTTTTACCTCTTAGGTAATAAACATCTTGAGACTTCACAACAGATCTCTCATCTGTTTTGTTAAAACACATCTTTATTACCTCTTTCAGCTAACATGAAAAGATGCAAACATTTCACTACACTAAAAGCTTTTTGCTGTGCTGAGCTCAGAGGAATAAACATTCTTGAATCTACCAGTGATGCTCTCAAAAAGTAATTAACAAGGGACTTTCTAGAAAGATTAGTCCATTTAATATGCTGATTCAGCATTTTAATTCAGCCTTTAAGTATTGAATTTGTAAAATCAAAAGCAGTTAATACCTGAAGTGTGTTCAATTGTACAAACAGAATTCTTTTCAGAAAGGAAGAAGTGTTTGGTAACACATTTGTTGCCTACCTATTCTGTCTGGCCAAACATTTCATTTAAGGGTTTTCTTATTCTGACAGTAACAGGCCACAAACATCCCATGGACTTTAGTGAGAGCACAGCTGGACTCCTCTGCCGCCGGAGGACACCACAGGAATTGCGACATTCACTCGGTGATGTGCGGGGCTGGCACCGCACAACCCTGCTGACTCCCAATGTCCCGAGGGGAAGGAAGAGCTAATCGGGCAGGTCTTGCAGCTCTAAATACTGCTATACATTGGAAAGGGCTCCTGAAAGCTTCTTATGACCTCTCAGTCAAGGCAACCTCAAAAAGCAAATAAATAGCAGATAAATACCTTATAAAACCCCAGCTGGAATTATTATTCAATGTAACATAGGAATGCTCTGCTTCTTTCTTAAAAGCAAACATAATTTGCAAAGGCTTCCTAAGTGGCTTGTCACACCCACGTCTTCATACGAAGCTAATGAAAGGAAAGTGTCAAATGTCCCATTGGGTGAAACAGTCAAACCTTTCCTCTGCCCGGTGTTCAGCTAAAGCAGGGCACTTCCCTGGCCTGTCACTTGTACACCTACTTTTTTCTCGATTTTCTTGCATTTTAAGTAGTCTTCTTTAGTGCAATCTAATTTTCAAAGTGCACACCACAATATATATGGATTTAACGTGTTGTACAAATAATTTTCAGAAAACACCGTGCTCATGTCTTTTACGACTTTAAATAAGCGAGTAGACTGCTGGAATTAAAAGACCACTCATGCTCCTAAAATTAAACAGCTCTATAATTGTTTCCAAAATGGAAGCCTAAATTATTTCTTGTCTCTATTTCCAATATCTACAAGTTGTATTTATTATTTGCTATACTCTGTTGTATTTACAACCTATACTAATTATAAATATACATAAAACCACTTTATTACCCATTCTTTAGGTCCACAAATTAAAACAAGAAATAATAGCCTTGGCATCAGGAGCTGGATTTTGATGATCCTTGTGGCTCCCTTCCAACTCAGAATTTTCTATGATTCTGTGATCCTACAAGACATTTTTCACCACTGTCTCTCCAGACCTTTTGTTAGTCTTTACTGAAATTTTCAGCTGAAAATTTGATTTGTAAGTGATCAATTACAAAAATACCCAAAAAACCCCAAACCATCATATCAGATTTAGTAATACAATCTATTGACTGCTCTACTTAATTTATCAGAATGGATCAAAAAAGTTCCCAAAATAATTCACCAAATCTGTTGTACTGCAGTACATCTGCAGCTGTAGTACTGTGTTAAGGTCACTGTTAGACAATATGAGATTACACTGTACTGTTAACTTTGGGACAGAACAGAATCTTTCTGATGACGAGAAATGCCTAGCCTTTTCTTTCATGTGGAGAAATGCCAACCTCTTTAAAACCATGCAATAAAACACCCATTAGCTTCAGTGTTATCCTCCTTACTTGATAGTTTGTTTTGGTTTTTTTTTACTGTATGTGTGGCAGTAACACATATGCAAGTTTAGCATCAAAGAGACTCAAAGTTGCAGCTGTATAACAATTTGGTGAGTTTGAAAGACTGAAGCAAAGGTTTCTCATCTGGGAACTTCTAACGCCTCAGCAAGGAGGATGTTTCTATCAACACCGCAAATCACAGAAATCCATGGGGTGCAGCAGGATTTGCAGGTTTTCTTGCCAGGCTGTTGAGCCTGAGGCTGACAGAGACAGTCTCAGTTGAAAGCTGCACTAGCTGTGCTTGGAACCCACTGTACTTGAGGCAAAAACCCATGCAGTACATGAAGTTAAATATATGTGACCAGAAATTTAATGAAGTACATATAAAATATATTTATGTGTATATATGAATTTACAGGTGCAATATAAAAATGGTGTCTTAGCATTCAAATCAAGAAACCAGGACAAAATTGTGCATTAAAGAACTGCAGCATGCATGCAAACTTTGTGGCTTTAGACAAGTTTAAGACAGCACTAGAAATGAAAGAACTTATAGTACAAGCACTGATGCATGCTGTCTGGTTTGTTTTCAACTATTTTTCAAATTTTAAACCCCTGTACATTACTTACTGGCACTATGAATGTCTGCCATGGTTATGAAAATGAACTTGTTTTTCTTGTACTACAGGTTCCATGATCATTAATACCACACCTGCACACTACTGGAGTAAATGGAAGTGCACATTGGAGACAGAGCAGGTGTGAGCACACAACTGCACTCTGCCAAACTGGGCAGTAGGATATTTAATGCTAGCTTTAGGATCCTATACTGGCTTTATTTGAGCTACAGATAAATCCATTCTGATCTTGCATAAAGCAAAACCAGGGAAGACAATATTTGAGACAACAAAGCTTCAAAGTCAAAGATGTCTATGGAAAAAATATTTAATTCATTTGAAGAGGCAGAGTGAGGGTTTTTTAAGTTCAAGGGAGTGTGCTATTTCTAGACTCAGACTCGGTGCACAAAAACTGGATTTATCACCACATTAAATGATACTCTTCAGGCCAGAATGTATTTGACACGCTCTTTTCAGTGGTAACAACCATTTAAGGTGCATCCAGGACCCCTAATACCTTGCCACTGGTTCATATTATGGCAGCTGGCATCATTTGTGGGGCCAAATGACAAACTAAACAAATGAGCAGAGCCAGGTTAAAAATAACTCTAACAAAAAAGTCACGAACTGGCTTCATCTAAGGTACCACAAGCAGCTGTGCTCACACCATGGAAAGGGTGGTTGGGGCAGGTCTGAGCAGGCAGTGTGCTGGATGGGAAAATCTGAAGCCACGGCTGCTTGAGAAAATGATGTGGGGAACTGTTCACAGGGATACTTACCCTGTTTGCTCTCCACTACCTCACCCTGCCAACTTGAAAAGTTGTCTATGGGTATGGAAAGATCCTTAAGCCACAGGCAAAAGGCTATTCAGGCACACCTGCTCTGCTGAGGGAGTTGTGCTACAGACAGCTTAGGGAAACAAAAACCTGCTCAAAATGCTTACAGCTATAATGACTTTCCCCACCGACTCTATTCAGGTCTGCTTTGTTACCAGTCTAACACTCAAATCTAGTTCATGAAGGGGAACTGGTCAGAAAGAGTTCTCAACCATCCATCCTGTTGGCCTTACCGTTCTGTCTCCAAACCTCCTTCTTAAATACATGCTCAAGTGCTCTTCAAATCACTGTCATTTTTCAATAGTCCACTTCAGCTCTGCACATCAGTGTATGCTACTAAATAAAGAGGACAACAAAGGATTGTTTGCATTTGCAAAATAGCTTCTCTGGTAGAATTATTCATTTGCGTGAACTGCTTTTACATATTTTATAATTAATTATACACTTAATTCTATCTCTTTAAGACAAATAGAGAATGAAGTATCTGGAAAGCACTAGAATAAGTTCAAGAGATTTAAAATGCAAGAGAAGTCAGGAAGCTATACCTAAAAAAATTTAACAAAATTCTACCACTTAGCTGTTGCCATTTTTTAAACAGCCATATTTAGTTTTAACTTTTAATGCTCTCTTCTTGTTGATTTTATTTTAACATAATTTATGGTTTATTTTTTATGACATGCAGTCCTATACATGCATAAAAATAACATTTATTTATAATTTATTATATTAATTTATATACTGAAACATACACAAGGCTAAGTTTCTTGGCTAGATCTCTTTTGATCTATTTTTAAACAGAATTATTTTACAAATAAGATGCAAGTCCAAGGGTTTAACATTACCCCAGGAGAATTAGTCTCTGAGGAACACATTGCTCACAGCTGCAGCGAAATATCCATCACTGAAAATTTCAGCACTTTTAATTCCATCTCAGTGACATCAGTGGGATAACTGAAATATTACTCACATGTGGTACTCGGTAAGGACATGTATGATTTTATCAAAATTCTATAAAAGTAATTTTGTGTTTATCATTAGCAGTTTTTTCTAACAAAAAATCAGAACAAAGATATTACTGTGGTAATTTGGTGTATGTGTCATGGATTTTTTTTCATTATGATTAAAATAAGATATAATTTTCCCAAGGTTTAAAATGATCGGCAAACCTCTTCCTGTTTACTTTAGTTTATAGCTTCTTTATTTTAATGCCCCCACAAAATTGGGAAATTCATACTGTAGCAGTAGCTTAGCAAACCTTATGGAGACTTTGCTGATTATAAGTCACTCAAAAAATAACTCAATTATTGAATGCCTACAGTTCAGTGAAAGACATGGTTTATTAATCACCACTGCCAGACTTGGGCCCAGCCTGACCATGTGTGTGGTAGTTCTGCTTTGATTTTGACACTGTACATGTGGAACAGTGTACAGTGTACAAGGTACATAATATCCTACCCTGTGGCACTGTGTCTTCTCATCCTCGGATCCTCATATCTCGGATGTGGTAAGATGCCGATAGTGTTGTTCATATCTTTCTAGAAGATTGCTTTTTCTAATGCTGAGGTCACTACAGTCCAAGGAGGACTGAACACTACACTATTTGTCTTGTAGCAGTGCTAAAGCATTGCACTCTTTTATCCTATTTATTTCCTCTCCATAAGCTGAACGGCAATAGAGAACACAACTGCAAGAAGAGTCCCTGAACCAAAAGTTTCTTCTTTGGAGTTTACAGCACACTACCAGGAAAATATTTGAAGAATCAACATAGGCAACTTTCTGCCCCGATAAATATTTTCTTTGACAGATCAGAAAGTGTAGAGAGGTTAGTGAAAGGGAGAAATGACTGAGAGGAGATGACTAGGCTTCAAAGCTGGGAGAGAAAATACCAAAGGAAAAACTTCACAACTGACAACATCATGGAAATGTATGCTGAGGGTTATCTTAGCTTACCCTAGCAGAAAATCCACTTGACAAAGTTACAAAGGATCAAAAGGAGTTCTATGACCATTACGAAATGGACAAACCTCAGTTTCCTAACAGGGTGATTGCAAGGGGACACCTCCAATTCAGAGACTTCCCAGACTGTGTTGCCTGAATGTCAGAGGTGTACAAGAGGGCACAGAAACTTTTGCTTGTATAAGGCTCCCCAAAAGTGTCAGAGCCATGAACTGGATTCATGCCAGGATCCCTTGCATGATTCCATTCCTTACTGCTGATTCCATATTAACAAGATCAAAGCAAAGAGTGTGTTGCAGACCATTGTTCACCAATCTCACCAGCTGGTGCACAGGACTGGTGTTGGTTGCAACTCCTGCTGGGATGTAGCTGGCACCCAGCCCATTCAGATCTGCAGGCTGTGTTTGCTGCTGCTGGATCCAGCCTGCTCTTTGATGCTCCAGCTTGGAAAGTCAGACTTTATTGGCAAACATAGCTATTGCAAGTAACCACTTGAACAGCTGTAGAAGTGGTGCAATGTGTGTTTGGCCAACTTCTTACCAGGATAGTGCTTGCTTATTTTGTTTCATATAAAATTGGGAAAATTCAAGAGGCAAGAGACAGCAGAAGGGGGGAGGGGGAGCAAGTCCAGATGACACTACAGCCTGCTATGACTCACTGGTTTCCCTAAGATGGCAATTGGATAGCTTTGTGCAAAATCTCAAGTGCAACTTGCTGCACTTTGACACAGGATATTCATTTTGTGAGAGCTGGAAACTCTGTCCTCCTGAGCTTGCTACCAGCTTTTTGTAGCCTTCTCCATCCCTCTCCTTTAATATCTGACTTCCAAATGGGATATAGTACCTCATCTCAGTCCTCACCAGAACATTATGTCTTTCTCTCACATAGAAAACTCCAAGTGATATACCCCAAAAATGGTTCCTACACTGTTTATTGTTGACACATATTTATTTGGTTTGTGATGCACTACTGGATCATTTTCCATGCAGTCCTCATTTTGTATTTGTACATGATACTTCACATATGCATAGCACTTTCTCTTCATTTTACTAAGTCTTGTCAGATTTAACCTGTTACTAAATCCTTAGTAGAACTTGTTACATCCACAGGAAACAAACTATTCCAGGGGTATAATAAAATTATAAACTACAATTCATATTTGTTATAAATTTTGCTTATTATTGTTACAATGATATTTAAGGTACTGCCATGGGTTGATGCTGGCTGGATGCTAGGTACCCACCAAAGCCACTCACTCACTCCCCTCCGCAGCTGGACAGAGGAAGAAAAATATAATGAAGGGCTCATGGGTTGAGACAAGGAGTGGGAGAGATCACTCACCAAATACCATCACAGGCAAAACAGGCTCAACCTAGAGACATGAAGTGAATTTATTACTAACAAAATCAGAGCAGGACAATGAGAAGTAAAATAAACCCCTTAAAAACACCTTCCCCCCACCCCTCCCTCCTTCCCAGCTCTACCTCCTACCCCAGCAGTGCAAGGAGACAGGGAATGGGGGTTACGGTCAGTTCACCATTTGAGGCTTCTCCCGCTGCTCAGGGAGAGGAGTTGTTCCTCTGCTGCACCATGGGGGCCCTCCCATGGGAGACATGGAGGGGCTCTCTGGGAACTTCTCTGATGTGAGTCCATCTCACAAGCAACAGCTTCCTGTGAACTGCTGCAACATGAATCCATCCCACAGGCAGACAGTCCTCCCCAGACTGCTGCAGCATGGGCCACTCTTCCACGGGGTGCAGTCCTCCAAGGACAGGCTGCTCCAGCATGGGAGCAGGGCCCCTCTCTCCATGAGTCTCCCACAGAATCACAGTCTCCTTCCTCTCAGGCATCCACCTGCTCTGGTGTGGGTCTCCTCCACGGGCTGCAGGTGGATCTCTACTTCCCTGTGGACCTCCATGGGCTGCAGGGACACAGGAGCTTCCCTGTTGCCTTCACCATGGCCTGCAGGGGAATCTCAGCTCTAGTTCCTGGAGCACCTCCTCCCCTTTCTTCTTCATTGACCCTGGAGTCTGCAGAATTGTTCTCACATGTTCTCACTCCATTCTTCTCTGGCTGAAATAAAACTGTGCCACCACGTTTTTATCTTTCTTTTTAAATACATCAGCACAGAGGCATTACCCCCATTTCTGACTGGCCCAGCCCTGGCCAGCAGCATGTCCATTTTTGGAGCCACCAGCAACTGGTTCTGCTGGACATGGAAGAAGCTTCTAGCAGCTTCTCACAGAAGCCACCCCTGTAGACCCCCTCAACAAAACCAGGGCATGCAAAACCAATACAAGTACCCATTATAAAAAAAAAGTTTAATAAATATGCTTCCATATTATTCCATTTAGCTATTTAATTTGTATCTTTGAAGCCACACACTTAGAATCATCTGAAAAAACAGGGTCTATACTAAACTAGTCATAAGGCCCTTTCTAGCAGAAGGAGAAAATCTCCAGAGATTGATTCATTCTAAATGCCTTGATTGCCTATTTTAGAAAGGTAGCAATCAATCCCTGGATGTATCTTTCTCCACTGACTACAGAAGAAGCCAATATAAATGCTTTAGAAGAGATACCAAACTTCTAAATTGCTAAAATTACACAAGATGAGTCCCAGCTGCAGCTCGTTCGCCCCTGGAACAGAAAATCAGACATAAATTCTTCAAAGATTTAGGGCCTAACTCCCATTGATTTCTCACTGTGAGAATTCTTTAGGCAGCTGACTTCAATGAGAGTTACACACCTAAAGGTGGTGAATACTTAACATCCAGGCTGCAAAACACTGATAAAAATTTTACCAAATCAGCCTGTGACTACTTAAGCAGATACAGCCTTCAAGCCCCTTTTCCTGTAGCAAAAATTTCCATCTCCACTACAGAAATGAACACGTGTTTGAGCTTCAGGTACCATAACCCCCACCCCAAGTAAGGGGAGGAGGGAAGAGCCAAAGACATTACTGTCTGGAAGAGCCACTGCTAGGTTCGACAGTGCACTCTTTCAGATTCCCTTTTGGACCACTTCTTGATCTTTCTTACCACAAAATGTTTACTTATTTTGAAAGATTATTTAAAGATCCTCAACAAACTAAAACAACGGGTAGAACAGACCTGGCAGGTGTTTTATGACAGTAGCACTATCCTGAAATTACATCTACTTATTTTTATTCAAATTGACAACATTTCAACTTGAGTGTTCCTTAATGACATAAAACTAAGTCTTCTTTTTCCTCTTTGAAGTTACATCAATGTAGATGTTGATTGTTTAATTGTCCTTCCAATCAAGCACTTAACTTCCTACTAAGCCCCACACAGGACATGACTTGAAGACATTAACAATCGTCGCTAATGTGGATTGCCTTAGGATGTTTTAAGTTTATTTGTAATGGAGGCAAACACTCACTGTTTGGATGAATTCTATAAAAGCTGAACATTTTCTGCCCTAGGCAAAGTTTTCAGAAAGAGTTCATATGGTTTTTCTGGTTGTAATCAGTGCATTCAAATTATGCATAATTTGGTTTTCATGGTTTCACTGTTGGATCACATGAAGTCAATTATAATTACTACTAAAAATAAATTTCTGTATGCACCTTGGAATATTCACTGTGGACTTATGACACACTAGGAGATTCACAATTACTAGGAAATTATTTAAGAATATTTTATTATTTTCCTCAAATTGCAATGGTTAATCATAAGGTTTGAAATAAATGGCCATGAAGTCTTAGTGCTGCTGTAATATAAAGTAGTATCAATTGCTATACCAAATGGGCAGAAGCAAATTTTTATTGGACTAAATTAGTGAATCTACAATAGAGAGTGATGATCTTGAGAGCATGAACTCTTGAATTCCTACTCCCAGATAGCTCTAAATATCTTCTTTGACAATAAATAAAACTGAACTGTGAAAGTTTAGGAATAAATAGACAGGACATTAATTCGGCCAATGCTCCTACAGGATCATTTTGTGACAAGAAAGTAAATAGATGGGCCATTATTTTCTATCTCACTGTATCAGAACTGAGATGTGTCAGAGTGTATGCAATATTGTTCTGCTTTGCTTCTGCTTTCTGCTGCTGAACACTACCCAAATCACTTCATTTACCCATGAAAAGTAGAAAATACAAAATGAATACCAGACAGATTTGGATTACAAGGTGATCCAGGAGCACATGGGGACACTTTCAATTCCTGAGGTGGCCTTAGTGGACAAAAACATTTAGCAGATGTAACTGTTCAGTCCTTTTGACCTTCTGATATTAATTCTGCTGATTTAACAACACGTAACTATATGCATCTATATGTAATAGTCTGATGTAATGCCTTGAGACTCCTTTGCAAACTGAATAAAAAAACTTTATTTAGATTAATTGAACTCTTATTAATTTTATAAAAGATGTTCTAATTTGAACTCAGAACAAAAAATGTATAGTATCTTAATTTGGTTTTGCTTAATTTAGCAATAGGTAAATTATTTTCAATAATCTGCTAAACCCAGTCTGATTTAGGGTTGACCTTTTCTGGAAGCAGATTATTTGAAAGAAGTGCCTGATTTCAGTGCATTAATGATATGCAAAAAAATCATACTTAGCTTCTGGGTGTGTCTTTTGCCTGAAGTGAATACATATTTTAAACAACATATGTTTGGACTTGAATCTGTAAACCTGTGCTTATCTGATGTAAAATAATCAGAGACTGAAAATGACACCATTAGAATCAAGCCGTAACACCCCAAACAAAGGGCTACAGCTCACTACATAACCCCCTTTCCTCCACTCCCAACTCATCCAGAGGACTATGCTTGGTAGTGTTGTGGAGGAAAATAATCTTGTTAGCCAAAGAGAGAGCTTGAGGGTCTAGTTTTACAAGAATTTTTCTCTGCAGCCATGCTTCCCCCTCCTCAACATCATCCCCTCAGGCTGTCATGGAAAGGGCCTGCCTTTGCATAACCATCAGGAGTAAGTCCTCTTCCTTGTGCAGCTACATGGAAAACTGGATAAGGAAATTATTCCAACTCAGAATTAAAGTGTGTGTGTGTGTCTGTGTGTGTGTGCGTGTGTGTGTGTGTGTGGTGTTAATATTTTTAAGGGGTTTCAGTCAAATCAGTCCCCAAACCCTGGTGAAACTGCAGTTATGCTAATACTGATGCCAAACAATGGTCAGCAGAAGTTCCTTGCTACATGTGAGATATGGTAGAGGAATGGGAGACCTCTCATTTTGATATAAGCTTACTTATAAGCTCTAAAATATAGTCCAGCCAAACCTGTGAAGGAGGGATTTGTATTTGCTAATGTACAGTCACAGTGCGCTCTCAACCTAAAACCAATGATGAAGAGACCCCTGGAACTGAGGGCTGCCAGAGCTTGCAGTGCTCATACGAGATGCAGAATTGGTCCCTGAGACTTCTGGAGAGCAAATGTCCCTGTGGGAAGAAAGACTTTCTGTCATGCACTCTGAAGTACAGCATATAAGCATTGTAGGATTCGTTATATTGATTATTTCGAGAAAAGAATCTGCAAAGACAAATGGACTAATTTTCTGAATTGATTTACCTTGCTTAATTTAAAACAGCTTCATATATTACTAACACTAAATATGCATTAGGTTTTTCTAAGGACATATTATTACCTGACTGCATGAGTGGTTTTCAAAATTACAAAACCAGAAGTTCCTGCCCTTTTCATCTCCTTTTTCTGCTTTTGTTTCTCAGATTCTCCCTTGTTCCATAGTTCACATATGCACCGTATATATTATTGACTGCTATGATAAAATAAGTTAAAAATGCTTTGTCTCTAATTTTTCTTTTCATTGGATGTTAAAACTGACAGCTTAATGACTCTCTTGCCACCTTCCAGTGAATCACCACCCTTACCAACACTCAAGATAAGAGCAGTTCACTTTTCCCAGAAAACTGGGGCCCTTTGCTGTGCACTCTGGGAACCATAATAAAAGGCTTAGTTACTTTAAATCCATTTTGATTTTATTAGATTTTTCAATAATTACCCAGAACAACATAATGATCTTCCTCTTGAATTTTTGATTACTTTGCAAAAGTAGCAAGTATAGCATATCTTACCTATATATGAACACAACATGTTCAATTGTCCCTGTATCTCGGCATTACAGTGTGAAACAACTGGACAGCTAGAACAAATGCTGGAACCTGAGAAACAAAAGGAAGCTTTCCCACTGACTTCAATTGGAACAGGTACAGGCTAAAGATGGATGGCTTCAAAAATCTGAATTTGTCACTGCCCTGCTGGCTGTTTAGAACAGCTAATGTTCTAATGTCACCCTAACATTTCCAAAGGAAGAAGGCTGGAAAAAGAAACTGAAATACTGACATGCCAATGGTACCAGGACAGTTTTCACTCACTTTAAATAAACAAGAACAGTTTGTAAAGAGATACTAAGTAATTTCTATTCTGTATTTTCTTTCTTTGCTTGTTTGCTTGCTTTTATATGTAGAAAAAAGTGTGTTCCTTCCTTGTTTTCCCATGGTAATTTCCTTAAGGAACAGCAGTGGTCAATGGAGCACAAGCTGAGAAAGCATTGCACAGCTCTGCACACCCTATACACCTGAAACAGTCATGTTGACAGTGGCACATGAATGTAGTTACTTAGGACTTGTCAGTCTGGCTCGCAAATTCATGATTCCTAACTAAAATGTAGTTTTGTTTCTTTAATAAAAATCCCTGTCTCATGAGATACACATGGAAACAATAAAAACCAGGACAAAGTTTCAGCCTTGCAGATCTTGATACTGTAGCTGTCAAACTTTTTGAGGCTCCAGGTTCACAGCGTCTAAGATGTCTACAATCTTTGAGGTGAACATCAAAAGGTGGGAGGGAAAGCAGCGTTCGTGAGCAAGTTGATGGCTGCTGCTCCAGAGTAGGGGGAGTGAAGCTTTCAGTAATTGAATCCGTTCCACGGTCCGGGCTTACATATGGAACTCGAACAATAGGTATTTACTTAAATTACATAGATTACCTCAGAGATGTGGAATCCGTACGCCCTGCCCACTTCCCTGAACCTTTGGAGCTGGGATCCTGTGGGGAACATAATGGGCTTAATTACGGTGTCTGGACTAGCCATGCAGGACCCGGAAGGCAGGAGTTAACCTCACCTCACCTTTTACATGCCAGTGACCCCAGGCTTGGCTGGGCACCCGCTGGGGCCTCCGGAGCAGCTTCTGGATTACCATGATACGCGCTACCTGGTGCCATGGCAAAGGGAAACCCCGCGCGAGCAGCGCCTGGTGCCCGTGCCTTCTCACCTCGGCCCGGGCCTGGTGCGGACACTCGGGGCACGCAGGGCCCTCTGCCCGCTCCCGCCCGCCCGCGGAGAGGCCGGGACGGCGATAAAGCCTCACAATAACGCCCGCCGTGCTGCGAGGCCGGCCATGTGGTGCGGCCCGAGGCGGGACGGGGCCCAGGGGGTACCGCTGCCGAGGCCTGCCAGCAGCGGGGCGCACCCCCCGCCCACCGGCTCCCAGGCCCACCGTCTGGCGCCCCCGGCCCGCGGGCCCCGGCCGGCTGTCACATGGCAGGGGGAGGGGGCTGCGGCGGGGCGGGCCGCGCTCGGGGCTCCCCCGGCCGCGCGGAGGCGGGCTGAGGCGGCGGAAAGTTTGCGGAGTGGCTGGCGGCGGTGGCGGCGCTGCGGTCCCCTCCCGCTTTCTGTCTTTACTTTCTTCTCCAGCCCCGTCTCTCACCGCCTTCACCCCTCGACAGCCGCTCCGGGGCATGAGCTGCAGCCGCCACCCGCGCTGAGAAGCAGGAGGTCGCGCCGCGCCCGCCTCCGTCAGTGGGGAACGCCGGGGACGGGAGCGCGGGCAGCGGCTCGGAGCCCGCCATGCTCCGCCGGCCCTGCACGGTGCCCGCCGCCCTCCCGGCGCTGCTGCTGCCGCTGCTGCTGCCGCTGCTGCTGGGCGGCCGCCCCGCTGCCGCCCGCTGCCCCGCGCCCTGCCGCTGCGCCGGGCACCTCGTCGCCTGCAGCCGCCTGGAGTTGAGCCGGCTGCCCGAGCGGCTGCCGCGGGGGGCGGTGCAGCTGTGAGTATCGGGGCGGCGGGCATCGCGGCGGGCTGGGGGCGCTGGCCGGCCCGCCATCTTCTGCCCCCGGGGGCGCGGACGGGCGGGCTCGGAGGGGAGCGCGGGTGTGGTGGCGGCAGCGAAGTGCGGGAGCGGGAACCGCCGGCAGCGCGGCCGAGCTGTCAGCGGGCGCGGCGAGGGCGGGCGGCCGCAGCGGGACAGCGTCCCTTGGGGCGGGCTGCGCCCCGAGCCGGCGGTGCCGATAAGCGCCCGGCTGAAATGAGCCTGGGAGCGCTGCTCGGTGTCGGAGAGGGCGAGGAAAAAGTTCCGTTGACTTTCCTGGACAACGTGCTGTAATCATGAAGTTAACGCTGATTCGTGTGTCGGGAAGCTGCTATCGGTTTTCTTCGTGCAGCTCTTCATTCCCGTGTAGTTTTGGCTCTGGCTCTGGGATGCGCGCCCGCCCGGCCCGAACCCGCGGCAGCGCGAATCCAAGCGCCAGCTGCGGAAAAGTTCCTTCCAGTGACAAACTTTGATAGAAAAGGCATCAATTATGTCAGCTTTCTAAAAGCTTGAAAATGGCCGAGGGACTTCTCACATTTGGTTTTAATCACTTGACACTGAAAGATCTTCTATATTAGTCGTATTAATTTTCTATTACATTTTCAAAGTAGATCGAGATAAGGGCTTTAAAGTAAACAGGAAGACTTTCAATTAGTTGTGGCTAATTCTGTTCAATTGCCTCTTCTGGAGGTCATGCTGCTTTACTCATGAAATGTGGATGGCTGTATTGACACCATATGGGACTGAACACAGGCATGGCTCTGGGAGTTGAATATTTCTAGGACTGGTATAGGAAAGTGTGAGGGGAAAGAAACTTTTTTTTTTTCTGGCTTATGTGATTGAAACATACAGATCTAACGCTGGATCTGCTTTACATTCAACAACTGGTTTTGTTTTCCATTACATTTCATCTGTTATTCTTTTGAACTGTTTTGGTATGCCAACTTAAGTTTTCTAACAAAACCTAAGGATGTTTTTTTGATACTAAAGTAAAGTTTAGTTTCTGAGCTTAGCATAATCAATGCTGTTAAAATTAGATGTAATCAGTAAAAACACAAGGGGAAAAATCACAGAACTTTCATTTTTTAGAGAGTTGCTTTAAAAAGCATTTTGCATTAGCAGTAATCCAAATTTGTCTTTTCCACTTATGTTCCCGAGAGACAATGAAACACATTGCAGGGCTATTTTGTTAGCACAAAGGACATTTTTCTAATTAGAATTCCCTTGGTAGTGTAAATTGCCCTTATGTAAGTTCACATTCCTTTAAAAGTGTGAGAAAATAAGTTCCGCTTGTATAAATAAGCTTTGGTCTGTTGTAAGAAACCCTGCTGTGATTACTCATTGGACAGCTGTGTCACTTGCTTTTAAACTCACAGAAGTACATCTTAGTAGGTGTCACCAAACCATGTGGTCTGGCTGCTTTTGTGTAAATAATTCTTTTGTTTGTGTCAAATGCCTTAGAAGTACCCAGCTCTTTCTTCCTTCCCCTCTTAATAAGAACAAGGAAGAGTGTGGCATTGTCTGTTACCTCCAGCTACCCCAGTACTTGGACCTGGGATTGTGCAATCTGTAAGATAATTAGCGTGTTCAGTTTTACATACGCAAAAATGGTTTGACTAGTCTGGATTAATGTTGCAACAAACTGCAAATTACTAATTGTAGAAGACTGTTTATAAATTTTATTGCTATATGTCTACTATGTTTTCCATGGAAGTCCATAGTGGGTATAGCCAAAGGCTAGTAGTTTAATTGCAGGCTTTCCAGTCCTCATGAGAAAACAGCAACTTTTTTACCTCGTTCTCAACCTATGCAGGCAAGATCCCCCAAGCAGGAGAGTGAAAGCTCTTCTGCCTGACAAGGTCTAGGCCCATGCTAGGCTTTGCACCTTCCTTTGCCCATCTGTATTCACCCAGATGGAGAGCAGGTTTTTGAAATTCTTGTTGCAGTCTTTCCTGCCTTTTTTGTTCAAATTCCCTGCTGAAATAAAATGAGAGTGACCTCAGAGTGGATAAAGAGGAGAAAAAAAAAGAGCCTGTGTTATGTTCCCTTCTTCTTGGTGGCAGGTGGGTCTACTGCTTTGTACAGAAGTGGCTTCACAAAGTGGCATGTAAAACAGGCTTTAATTGCCAACCTTACTGTGATTTTAGCCAAAAATACCTTCTTCTGTTACCTTGCCCTCATGAGAGGTAACAGTCTGCTGAAAACTGATAAACTTTATAATGGCTTTGTGTGTAGAAAGTTTTGAAGTTAGATTTCCATTTAATTCCAGGATGTGTATCCTGACATTGCAAGAACATGGGAGTGTTAGAGCTGGGATAGCAGGGCTGAGAGCATTGGCCAGTGTCCTCCATGGGTGCAAACTCCCACTGGCACTGCTGTACCCTTTGCCAGGTTCACTCAGGAATGCTAGAACTGTTGGTGGGGCAGTAGGGAAAGTCTGAAAAATGGTTTTCACTTGTGTTTGTATTACATATTTAGTATTTACGTTGTATAAATCCTCTAGTTCTCTACCAGAATTGCCAGGAAAAAAAAGCTGTATGGTTTTCACAGCTGTTTTTCAATATTTTCCAGACTAAAGCTTGAACATAGCAAGCTGATTTATGAGTCACTTTGGATCAGTGTCTTAAAACAGCTACAGCCTGGCTTTTTGTTTTTCAGCTCTGCTGATTTCTGCTGAATTAGCAGCTCTATAGGCCCCAGTGGGACTGATTAAGGAGCTGTTGCTGGATTTGCATTTTAAAATTTGACTTGGGGCTCAGGTTTCTGAGTTCTCTGAGGAAGAAGATGATAATTGTGACTAAGTGTTGTAAATTAAGTTAGAGTCTGAAAGTTATATCTGAAAGTGTGTGAAGAAGCACTTGCCCTCTCCCTCTATGCATTGGGCTTCCTTTCAGTTTTTAATCACACAAACACTGATGTTCAGAGTTAAGTTTCAGCTAGTGCTGAGACTTCTGAGTTACAAGAGACAGTCATACAAACACAATAGAACATAGAAAATAGTTTCTTTCATAGAACAGGTTCTTAGAGGGCATAAGCTATGGCATGCTTTTTCAAGTGGAGGCAATTCTACTTAAATGGGCAATCACTTTTATTAGAAATGTGAGGTGAAGAACAGGTATATATGCTTAGTATTGCTTTAAAGAATTTTTTCATGTAAATCTGGTTTCTGACATTTCAGAGTGTGTTCTGTTCTATCTTGTATGACTTTTGAAATTTTAGTAGCAAAAGTAGTCACAGAGGGAGTTTTCTCCCCCCTCGTAATGCAGTTTTAACATACAAGGAAAATCCAAAAGTGGAAAACATGTAATAATCTTAATATTTGAACACTGTCAATTCCATTTCTGTGAAGGAAAAACAGTGTTTAATTTCCCAGCTTTCTCTTCATTATTGTTTTAAGATATGTAGAGAAATGTATTGTACTGAAATATACTCGTAGCTTTGCAAATGGGTTGATAGATTTTTATATTAAAAAATGTTGCGATCCAGTGCTTATAAGTTTGAGAAACTTCTACAGGCTTAAGCTTCACATAGATTATTACTAAAAGGCAAGTATTTTAACTCTTAGTTTGCTTTCAACCACTCTGATGCAACTTAAAATGTAACATGTAAGACTTTTTTTCCTGAATTTTCATGAAGTTTCTTATGCCAGTAATACTGAAATAATGTTTAATAAAATACTTAGAAAACATATTTTGTCCAACTATTGGTAGACAAACATGTACACTGTATGAAAAAGGCAATTCAGTATTGTCTGGAGGGTTAGGGGTTTTTTGTTGTTCTTTTGCTTTTTTTTTTTTTTTTTCCCCAACTTGTGTTTGACAACCTGCTGCAAGTATACCAGGCATAAGAAATTTTATGTATTTTTTAAAGTAGGTGCTACTTGGAAAATGTGGATGTATCTTTAATGTTAAAAAACAAACAAGAAAAAAAGTAGGTTGAAACCTAGTGTAAGTTAGGCTCACGGTTGCCTTGATAGACTCCAGATGGATGTGAGCTTGAGCTATGAGTGAAAGTGTCTGGCTCCAGTGTGGTGATCATGCACAGCAGTGGTTGTAATTGCAGGATTTTTATAGTTTAAGGACTCTGCCAGATTTTTTTTTTTTTAACATGTTATAACTCCAGCAGAACAAATCTACTCACGTCTGTTACTGTCTGGTAGGTCCTTTAGGCAAACATGCTTTAAATAAACCTGTTGCAGAGTTTTTAGGTGAAATGAAGAAATGCAGGTTTTTAACGCTAATGTGGAAAGCTGCTTGTTGAAATAATTGCTGATTCCTAAGTCTTGTCTGAAGCATGAGCAACAGTAACATGTTAGGCACCAACAGCCATAACTTAACTGAATTTTGGCTGTTTATTTGCATAGTTCATACAATCCCTACAGACTAAAGCCAAACATTGAATTAAGTTTAAGGGCAAAAACTGTCTCTACTCTGCTTTAAAGGACCAAGTTAGATTGCTGTCTAGATTTTTGTAGCGGAATACTTTTTCAGTATTTAGACTTAAGAATGTTGTGTGAGAATTTCAAATCTATGCAGCTGATGCCTTCAGATGTTAAACAAAGGAATTTTTCTCCAGTGTATGGCCAGGAGAATGTTTGCTCTAGATTTTTAAGCAGTGAAAGATGCAGTCCTCTAACTTAAGTGTGGTTAACCTAATATACGGGTGAACTCAAAATCATAATGGTGAAACTAATATTTGTGGGCTTTTGAAAACATTGACACGGTATTGGTTTTCCATCGTTAAGAGGAAAACCTGTAGAGGTTTATAGACACCTGAAAGAAGGCACAGATATATATTAGGTGCTTGAGTCCAGAGCTGAGTCTCTGAGTCTGTGGCTGCCTGAAGTGGTGGAGTGTGTTGCCATTTTCTAGGCAGCTCAGCCCCTTCTTTTGTTGTGGAAAATGCCGTTCACACCTGCAGGTCTGCCCTGTGCATGCTTCTGTGCAGCCCTGGCTTGGGAAACACAGCACATCTCTTTACCCTGCCTGTGGCCCTGAGCCAGGTGCTGGTGCCACAGCTCAGCAGCCTGCTGGGCCTGGTCCAGTTGGCTGGCTCAGAGCAGACCTTGCAGCCGAGTACTGGTGGTACCCTCGTAATACTCATATGTGCCTGGGATTATTTTTTTATACTTGATTTTTATTATTGCTATTTTTTTTTAGCTGCCAATGGCAGGAGAGGACAAAAGTGACAATGAAACTGTCTTGGCAACAGTTTTGGGCAAAAGTCAGTTGGGGGAATCTAAACCACAGTTTTACTATCCACATGCTCTGCTGAAGGAACCTGCGTGCCTGGCTGGGTTGCAGCATTACACCTGTGTCTGAGGGTATGGAGTCGTGAGTGCAGGGAAACTTGAGTTCTCTGGGTCTGTGGTTTTTCAGGGCTTAGTCACAGACCAGGATGCCTAGCACAGACACTGAACTGGGTTTCATTTAAGCCAGTTCTGGTTTGTGTGCAGCAGGGATATACTGTTCATCAGGCTTCTTCACTTCTGGAACTGTAGATGGAGAGTGGACACATCCATGGCAGTCAGGCCTGTGTTTGGCGTGCTCAGCACGGATGACTGTACTGAGTCATCTTGCCCAGAAAAAGTGAGGAATCATGTAGTTTCCTCATAGGTTCAACTTGAACTAACACTTCATGCCTGTGTGGCTTGATGAGGACCCCAGACATGGTGGATGATTCTTTAGTGCTTAATTAGCATGGGGAAAACTATCAAGAAGTGTGAGAAACTTTTTTTCAAAAGGGCAACCTTTACCTGATGCTACAGCTGCTCACTGGTGAGGTTTGCTGATTAATTTCTTTATGTGCCTGTATTACACTCACTGGACTGAATTTAAGAACTCATTTAAAATAATGTAGTTTTTGTTTGCTGGCTTTGATAAATGCAATGTTTTAATGTGGAACAAATGCTTGCATATGGCTGGACTGATGCAGGTGTGGTAGTGATAGTCTGTAGAATGGGAACAGAAAAGTGCACCTTTTGGTGGATGAGTGACTAAGAAGGGGGAGGCTTTCAACAGAGCTAGTCCTGGTTACAAGATGAGTTGTGAGTCTGTACCATTTGTGCAGAGGTTTAGAGACATGCAGGTTTGAGTTCCTGCAGTTAGCTTTTCTGTCTTACTGTATGGTCTCTCTTATTTCTGTGATGTTCCCAGTACTTCTGAGGCTACTGCAAAAATTTCTTAGGACTCTTGTATGGTGTAAACTGTGTGAGAGGGCATAAATGTTTGAGAGGTTGAAGATGCATGGTACTGTAGGGAAAGGTATTTCTTGTGGTCAACAAAAAGTGTTGCATTTTTAGTACCAGGCATGTCTTGTAGCAAATGCTGCAAAGGTGCTAACAAGATTGCTTATAAACTATATCAGTATATACTGGGGATCTTCAGTACAGCACAGCACAAGTTAAGTGTTCAAGCTACTTCTTCAAGTGTAATTAAGTGTAGTATTAATATGACTAGTATACAGACATCTTTAAACTCATAACAGAATTAGCCCTTGCTGTGTCTGTTTTCTTCTAATATTTCTTAAGATCTCAGCTAAATTTCGTTATGTAGGAATGGTGTCCTGAATTTTGTGAAAGCATGAAAATAGAGATTTATGGACAGTCCTCATGTATTTGTGATCTGTGTGTTGCTTTAGAGATCTGAGTGAGGAGAATAAATGATACAAATATTAGGACCGACCAAGGAATGAGACTGCAATGGTTATTGGTTTATGAGTTTTTCTTGTTAGGATAACTGAGGCTGTTCTAGCCAGATCTTTTGTTGTGAGGGGATGTGGGAGAGGGGTTGTTGGTGTATCTGAGTCAAAATCTTAAGATTTTTTCCATGGGTCTCATGCACATTCCAATGAACAATTCTACTTTGTTCAGAGATAGAGGAATTTCATTGACACTGCTAGCAGTGATATAGGTATTTGCATTTGTAGATGTGTATTTATACCTTGTGTACTCAAACGAGTTTCTATTCTAATTTTACTAATTAAAAAAAATCTTTTAGTGTACATGGAGATATGTGATAACATAATTTGGGTTGAAATTGTATTGCTTTACCTCATATTGTATGGCAACACTGACAGGCTGTTTATTTTTGTAACCTCATAGGGACTTAAGTCACAACAAATTATCTTCAATCAAGACCAGTATCTTGGATCACCTCCATAGTCTTCAGGAAGTGTAAGTTAATTTGTCTTAATTAAAGACCATACCAAAACATAAACCCCAACCAAAAATACCCAACCTGTGTTTGTGTATGCTAATTGTATAGTTATTTCTCTAGGTATAGTTGCTTGAACAACAAAGATACTTGCTGTTCTGATATTTTACATTAAGTGAAAGTGGAATTATTTTTAATTTTGAGGTGACACAGTTCAGCAATTTAGCAAGTACAATATACATACTTCTGATTAGCATCAAAACTAACTCTCCCTTTTGCAATATTAATAGGAAGTTGAACAACAATGAACTGGAGATCATTCCAGATCTGGGACCAGTCTCAGCAAATATAACTCTTCTGTCTTTGTAAGTAGATCTTATTCTTGTCCCTAGTTAGTGGAACTAACTCTACAGGGTTCATGGAAATGCACGCATTACAGAGATTAAAGTGAAATAATTGGAAATAGAGCACCTTGTGGTTAGGAAGTTGATTATGTCATATTATTTAGTAGGTTCTTTAAAATGTGTATAATTGAGCTTAATCCTTGTAGTTTTTGTGCTTCCCAGATATAAAGACTGCATTAGAATTAATTTATGTTGTGGTAGTGCCCAGAAGCCTCAGTCCTGTTGTGCTAGGCACTGTACAAACACCGGTAAATGTTACACAAACTTGTACAGTGCTGTCTTTATAACAAGACTTACACTCTGTCATTATGCATCTTGGCTGAGATCCTGATGTGTTAAATCATGGTAGAGCTCCATTCATTTCAGTGTGCAACATAGGGAAATCCCCTCGGGATGCAGCTTCAGAACAAGTATCTAGATCAGAAGATGTTTTGCCAATTTCTTTTTGAGCCCATTTTAAAGCATGGCACATCTTTTTATGACTGCAGTTAATACGTAAAATTGCGACACACAACTGTGTCCATGTTCATTGTTTAGTGTGAAAGAAATGAGTAGGTTGCTTGGTAGCATTTGTAATGTGAGTATAAAGTTGTAAACGTCATGTAGGATACATAACCAGAAAACCTTGATTTTAAAGGAAATCTTATTCCTGATGTTTTCACAATAAATCAGTTGAATTTTTTTCTGTGATTTAGTTTCAATAAACTGTTGAAGGAATGTGTGAAAAAGTAGCTACTATCACACTATTAATTAGAAAAAAAGAAAAGACCTGGTTTTCATGTGTGGGATTTGCATTTTATCAATGGGAATCTAAAGTGTCTAAAGCTATTAATATGTAGCCCTCTGGCCAAATCTTGTCCTTGAATACAAATTGCAGGTTACCTTCCTTGAAGAATCCTGAAGGGTTAAAACAATACAGTGAACTTTACAAAGCTGTTCAGTTAATTAAATTGATCACTATTCAATTGCTTACATCTGGTGATTTATAGGGGTTTGTTTTTACTCTAGGCCTAGGTCAGCTAAGTCAGCTGGTGCAGCCGCTGTGTCTGGACTGCTCTGTTTGAATAAGAACTAAGTGACATTTGATACTGATGTGGTTTCTTACACGTCAAAATCAGAAAAGAATGAAAGAAAAAGCAGTGTCTGACAAGTAACTGTTGAATTTAAGCACATCTTTTATTTTGCAGTAGTATTGGCATTACTTTTACCCTGGCATAGCATCCTGTAGTTTAAGCATCTAATTGATCTAAATAATATATTTCATGTATATATATATATATATATATATAGATGAAATATATTCTTTAGATATATATATTTATACACACACACACATATATATATATGTATAAAATTTACCACCTTGCTAAGCTCCTTTTTACCGCAAGGCTAGACATACTAACATAATAAAGTGTTCTATATCCTCTTGCTTTACTTCTGATTAATTCTTAGCATCTCCCCTCATGGAAACTTAACATGTTTAGGGGAACCCTAAAATCATTCTTTCGCAGCTGTGCAAAAATTTTGGTATTCCTTTGAGAGAATAAATGATTATCAGTCGCTGTTGAATTGTTTGTTTCATATCCTTAGGTCCTGGGCTTGGTGCATTTATTCAGATGGTCAAACATGAAAAATCTTTGTTAGAGCTGTGCTATGCAGTGTATGTGCTGATACTTGAATGGAAAAAATGTATTTTCCAAAGCTGTTATCGCTATCAGTGCAGTTAACCTTGGTCTGGTTGGGTGTTAGCTTGTTTTCATTTTAATTCTCTGGGTAGAGAAGGGTATTATTGAATATAACTGTGCTACAGCTGAGATTTAATACCTATTCTGTGACTACAGCAGAGATTCTAAATAATATGGCAGAAATAATTATTTTAATATTTTATGTTAACTTACAAATACTACTCTACAATAGTTAAGATAATTGTTTTATATCAAAACAGCTGAACATAGAATGTTTAAGTGGTATTGTTCAAAAATAAAGCATCTTTTTTCTTTTGCAAAGGTTTTCTTTAAAACACAGAGTAGAATCATTGAATCGTTTAAGTTGAAAAAGACCTTTAAGATCATCAAGTCCAACCATTAACCCAGCATGCCAAGGGCCCCATAAAAGCCACATGTGCACATCCTTTAAATACCTCCAGAGACTTTATCCCTTCTCTGGGCAGCCTGTTAAAATGCTTGACAACCTTTACCATGATGAAATTTTTCCTAATATCAATCTCAGCTTTCCATGGCACAACTTGAGGCCATTTCCTTTTGCCGTACTGCTTGTTACTTCAGAGAAGAGACTGACCCCCACCTCCTTTCATATAGTTTTGAGAGTGATAAGGTCTCCCTTGAGCCTCTTGTTCTCACCAGTTGGATGTTATTTATGTATATATGTTTATATATTAAATTTAACTTTATAGAAAATAATATAACAAAGAGAAGTAAACATACAGCATGTGCTTGGTATGAAAATATATATAATATAGTGGTAGCACAGATGGACAAATAATCTAATGATACTTTTTCTTTTAGAAAATAAGAAATATGTGCATTTTTTTTCTGTGGTGGATGTTACTTGAAACGGTTGAATCAAACTGAGTTTGTATATCTAACTAATGCAAAGAGAACGCATATGGAACAACTAGAATATAAGTTTTAGAACCACTCTTCAGAGAAACATCTGCTGACTTTCTCTAGGATTTTAAACTTTTATAAGAAAGGAGCTTGTGGAGCTCCAAAGCAAACCACTGTTTCTGTGTTGAGTCTTTGTTCTGGTTTTCAAATAATAGCAGCAAAGAGGGTGATAGTCTTCTGAAACTTGATTTGATTACATTTCTTGTGAGATGCACATACGTTGGTTCATTACTGTCAGTTGAAAAGCCAGCTGTTTTTTTCCAAGGAGTCTTCAAGGAATACTGTGGAAGTGGTACCCTCTTTTTCTTGCCAATATCTATATTGTTGAAGAAGCTCTCTTAACAAGATTTTCTCTTTCGTTTGTTAAGTATTCTCACTGAGCTGGGAGCGTTAGAATTTTACCTGTTCTGCAAGACTTTTCTTGCCCTACAGAGGAAATTACTCTGCTGGTATGTCTCTATAATAGTGAAAGTATCCCCACACAGCCATGTATGTCTGAATTCTTTGAACAACATAAACAAGCATGGGTGGATTATCATGTTAGTCTAGTTTCCATTTCTGGAGCTACCTCGTTTCTAGCTATCTAATTGATATTTTATCTAAACGAGATATTTACATACTAATGAATTTTTCAGGATAAACATACCTGGAGCAGGAGATGTTCCTAGTCTCCTGGTCCCAGTCTGTCTGTAACATGAAACAACAGTGCTAACATTTTGTTTTTACTGATGCCAGTTGAGGATTTAACATCTTGGGAATGAAAAGTATCAGGCAGGCACACCCCCTCACCACCACCCTGGGAAGATGTGTCAGTGTGAAGGAGTGAGTATGCAAGGATATTCTGGCACACTCTTATTAAATGGCTGGAGATGTATCTATCATTTTATTCGTGTCATGAGTATGTATCTTGTTACACGTCATCTGTGAATCTGGATACTACTGTGAGCTACATGGGTGGTAGTTTGGGCTGTGTCGGGTCAGGAGTTTTAGGTTTTTGAAAATAATTTTCCAGGGTGTTCTTTTTGCACAGCCACCAAACTCTTTTCTCATACCTTCTATGAGAAAAGGCAGGAAGAGAGCAGTATATTAAGACAGGAAGAGGGAAGTTCAGGTATTTGCCAGAGGTTGTCAGCACAATAGCTCTAGACAGGAGGCCAGGTCCCCCATGTGCTGGACAACATCAGCTTTTGAGGAGAATACTGGATTTAACAACTGATTACCACAGATATATAATGTAAAGACACAACACACAGTAATCTAGGTGTATTTATCTATCCCTAGAAGTAAAATATGTTAGATGTTTTCTAATTTGCGTAAAAACAAATGTAAATTTGTTTTTACAAAAAAATGTAAAAATAGTTAAATTAATGTAGAATTGCTTTAAATGGTTGTAGTAGACAATTCTTCATTTCTTAGAGAAAAAACAATTTACTTTTTACTGTTCCATAATAGGTGAAATTCTTTTGTGTCAGGTACAAAAATGGGCACTAATGCCCTCATTCCAGGAGAACAAGCAAAAGTTCTGAATATTATTGCTGTTTTAATGGCATTCCTTATCCAAGGTGTACCAGTTCTGTCCTATTTATCCTAAAAATCTGTCTAAACCAGTGATGTTGACACATGACAAGAAAATGAATACTCCCTTTTAGGTCTATTGCAGTTGTAGTTTTGGACCTGGGTTGAAAATATAGAAATAGTTTGAAACCAAATAATTGAAGTATGATAGCCTTGTATAGAAGTCCTGCTTGGTGTTTACCTACCAATTACTGTTTGCATAGGAGTTTTACTTTAAAATTCTTCTGAAAATGTTAACTACTTTTAATGTTGCTAGTGCATTGTGAGGGAGACACTGATTTGCAAATGCAGCAATGTTATTTAAGATTTTGTTTAAGGATATACAGGTTAAATAAGAAACCCATTCTACTTTTACTTGTAGAATTTCTAAAAATATGTAGTTGTAGGCACCATCCAACATCATCAGTACACCTTGAGTACTGTGGGAAATGGAAGGTAGCAGTGACTGTGAAGAGACAGAACAGCTTTGAGTATTAAAGTATCCTGCCTCTCCAACTATAATTTATTGTTCTTATCAAAGCATATGTGTAGAACTGATATTAAAATCCCCATGTTTCTCATTACCCACATCCAGGGTATGTTATGTAGTAATCAGCTTGCTGTTAGTAGGGACTAGAAAAGCTGTGCATGCCCAAGTCTTCAATGTGCATAGTGAGATTCTAACATTAGACTAGTTTTCAACAATTGAGTATTTTAAATAAACTTGTAATTTTACATTTTATTGAATAGAAGATATTTTATTTAAAGGCACTGATGCATATGGGGTAGGTGATTAAAGTGAAAATACCCTTGTGGCTTATGTTGTAAGGACTGATCATGTTAGTCTAGAACACAAACAAATATTTGGCCATAGTAAAGCCAGAGTGGAAAATGCAGAATTCATGGTGTGGAAGTTGAAGGGAGCATGGATGATTCACAATTCAGGAATGTTTTTCAAGTCTTAGATTAATGTGTGTTTTATATTAGGTTCCCACTTCACTTTTTTTCAGAATGTGTAATCTTCTGTTTATAAGACATAACAAAAATGTAACATGGTAGAGGTTTTTCTCTGCTCTGCTGGGGGAACCCTCCAACTCCATCTGTACAGGAAGCCTTTAAGGCAGTGACCATTCACTTTTTGAGTTCCGAGATAGTTAAAAATGTTGCCAAAATTGATGCAGTCTTTGAAATGTGTCCATGTGTTTTTTAGGTGATGGACAGAATCCACAAGCCACTTTGATGAAGTTTTTCTACAGCTTTTGGTTTGTAATGTCTTCTGTCAATATGTACTGAATTTAAATTCACTGACTTTGAAGACATGTCTTGTATCCTGGATGTTTAAAATGGTAAATGAACAAAAAGTATTAACAAAAAAGGTCAGGAGTTAAAAACAGGACCAAAGAACTGTAAAGCACCCAGTCCTAGGTGACTGCATGGGTCACAAGTTTTTGTAGTAAGAAAAACTGTTTCAGCTTAAATTGTTTCAGCTTTCTGATTACCCACCACAAAATCAGTCTGATCACTTATCTTACCTTATGTACAAACATAGTTACTGAGGAAAAGTGGCAATTAATATCTTCTGCTATGTAGAAGGGATTTTTTTTTTGGTATTTTATGTCCATTTCTGTTTAAAATGTGGAAAGGTATATTTATGTATGTTATGTAATAAAGGGTATCCCAGATCAGTTTTCAGATAGTCACACTGAGAAATAAAATTCATTTAATTGAAGCAAACATGCAAAATAAAATTAGACATTTGTCCCAGCTGACAGTTTGGAAATAAGAGTGGTAGTTTACACTGTGTGGCAGTAACTTAAACCCCTGTGTAGGGCCTTCTGTAAAGACAGAAGGATTTTTTTTTTTTTTTTCATAATCCATGTGTGCAGGATTATTTGGAATAGGGAGAAATCTGCCTCTTTGTCATCTCCCAGTGATCTGGGAGCTAAAGCTGTGTGTAAAATCCAGGAGAACACTGTCTTGGTATGCATTTAGAAAGCTGCAGTCACAAGAAAGATGTTTAGATGAAACTCTTGAAAATGAAAGCTTACATTCAGTAGGAGTAGATGCCTTTCCCTTCTGTGCTTGCCAGAGAAAGTGGTACTGTTTGTTTATAAAGCTTGCATACTAAACTGGAGTCTGGATCCCAGTATTAAGAAAACGTTGGTCAAATATTTTACATCCTTGTCATCTCTTCAGCTACCACTTTATTATGGGAAGGATTAAGATTTGGATGCTGCCTGGAAGAGTTTGTTTTGAAGAAGGATTGAAAGAAAGGATAGAGGAATGCCAGACTGGGCTTCAGGCATAAGGCTACTTGGAGAATGTCCCAAAAACGAGAGTGGTGGTAAACCATGTGTGACTTGGTCTGAAGTTGTGAGCAAAAAGCTAGAGCGAAGAACTTACTGGAATTAGTTCTTGCAGTCTTTGACTTTTGGTGTGGAGACTTAAGAGGAAGTAAATGAAAGAATTTGAAAAGGAACCTGACTTAGTCAGACTTACAGCCATGGAAACTCAATTTTTATGGAAGCAATTTAGGGTGAATGATGGGAAAGAGAAGAAGTATGTAGAAACCCAGAGTTTGTTGTAGCAGAAAAATAAAGAGTGTGAGCCTGGATTAATGCTTTTGCAATGAGAATGGAAAAGAATGCAAATTTTATGAGCTATTTGCAGTGGATAAATCTGTCATAATTTTCTGATCGCAGTGGTAAAGGAAACAGTGAATTAAAAAGAATATTAATGGATTACAAAAATAGAAAACACTGTTCTGATTTGACAGAATGGAGGAGTCATAGGAATTTTACAGAGTAGGGCATATGATAAGGAAAAAAAGGGAAGTAAGAATGAAATTATTGGGCCGGCATAAGTATTTGGATTATGTTTTAGAGAATTGGTGAGTGGTGATTGCAATAGAGCACTGAAATCGCTTGTGCCTTGAGTTAAAGAGAAGTGGATAGGAGAACGTTCCTCACCATGTATGAACGACTGAAGTTGGGGTTACATCTAGAAGGGCATGCAGTACAAGCTGTCTAGGCTTCGGTCTGCACCCTGCAAAAGCAAGGGTTGCTCTGTAACAATAAAGGATAGGTGTTTTTACTTAGGAACTATACATTAGATTAGAAACATGATTTATAGTACTGGAGGGCGCTATGCTGGGTTTATTCTAGGCTGTATTTTAAATTTGCCAAGATTTTAGCATTAACTAACTGTCACAGAGCACACCAAGTCTGCAGTGGGCCAGTATTCCTGTTGTCAGCTCTTGCCAAAATAGTTACGCGTGCATTGCGTTTGTTTACAGTCATTAAAATAAAGGGATGAACTTACACATTCACTTGCCTATCATGTGCTAAGTAACTTGTGATTATTTTGGAAAAGCCAGAAAACTGAATTGGAAACAGACTTCAGAAGAAGAGAGTTTGGAAGGAAAGCTTAATTAGTTGCATATTGGTACTATGACTGGAATCAGAAGAGAATTGTTATGGAAGTATCATGTGTTTGAAAGTTTGGATTTGTCTCTTTATTCTTTTTGATTTTGAAAACATATCTGATCACAGAGTTGTTTTAGTCTGCATCTTTCTCTTTCCCCTTTCCCAGTTTATGTTTCATTTGGGAATCAATAAACCTTTGGTTTCAAGTTTTGGACAGGATATCAGTAGCCTACAGTGTTCTGAGTTTTCATTTTCTGTTTTATGCCTGTATACCATAAAAAAAGACAAAATATAAAAGCAGACTCTTACTGACATCTGACTTAAAAGAGGAATGAGAGGTATGGATCATGGAATGAAGTAGACCTTCAGAAAAAAGAACAACTGCTTGCCACAAGTAATGCAAGAAGCTTGTGTGTGGAAGAGGCATCAGACTTGTAGAGCTATCAGTATAACTGGAAATGAGCCAGAATCCAGGCTCTATTTCTGCTAACTTTGTCTTGAAGAGAAACAATTTCACTTGTAATATTTCTATGTCTAACGTTTGCAAATAGTGAAAAAACCACACAGCTTTTCTAAATTCAGTCCAGTTGGGTGTCTTAATGGTGAGAAGAGCATGTAGTTCCATTCATATCAGAGGCTGCTTTTTTTGTATGGTAGTGTTCAGCTTAAAACCGGAATTTCAGTATTTTGAATGATGTAATTGTTCATGACAATATGGCTTAGTAATCAAATTAGTAAAAACTGAAGAAAAAAGGAACATTTTTGCTTTTCTTGAAGTAGTAGTTACTGCGACTCTTCTGATAAGTGTTCCTTAAAGTTGTCCAGTCTTATCCTAAAAGCCACAAGGCATGTATCTTCCAGCACTTCCAATTACAGTCTCAATCCTTCGTGTTTAGTATAATTTGGTTTTTCTTTTTGCTTCAGTTTCCTTCCACTCAGTGTGTTGGCATCATAGTCCTGAAAGGAGTTTGGGAGGGGAGGAGGGGGAGTACAAGAGAGAATATGGCAGGAATCATATGATGTGAGCTGGTGAGTGACAGGAAGAACCAGTGAAAAACCCAGATTTAAAAGGAGGCTGTGAGTTGTAGTGGCACATAATGGAGACACCACAGAACATGCTCAGATGTGGACAGTCATGTTGGCTTTGCAAGGACTCTGATCTGGCTGCCTCCAAAAGAATTCTAATGTGGAATCCATACAAACACAAGATACTCAGACTAAGCATCTGTGAATTTCTGTGTCTCGGCCTCAGCACTGGTCAGAAAGATACATCTAGTCCTAGCAGAATGCTTTTTTTTTCTCTTTACTGATCCCTATTGTTCACAGCAAGAGATTCCACTATGGTTTAATTTGCCTGTTTGTGATTGTGATTCAATATACTCTGCATCTCAGGGCTTATTTGAGGGACAGGAGGTACTGTATTAGTTCACATACACACATATGTTAAGATAGTTACTTTACATCTAACAGTTACACAGGACAAGCTGCATGGACTGTTCTCCAAACCTGTTTTTACCAGGTTGCTCCATCTCCAGTCTCCTACACATACTTCTTGTCAGGATAGTAGGGTGAGATCCAACTAAGGTTTTCAAAACACTGCAGATCAGGATATAGCTGGAAGAAAAAGTTATCCTGGAAGTGCAAGATTTTTTTTTTGTGCTGAAATTTCAAAGAGAAACAAAAGATGGGACTTCAGGTTCTGTTCCTGCCTTGGATTTTCCATGTTACAGTATTAGGACTATGAAGCTTATATGGATATTTCCCTTAAGTAGAAAACACTTCATACTGACAATCTTTATCAAAAGAGAGTATGATTGTTTCAGATCTCTAAAAGCTGGGGGGGATGAAGGTGGGGGGAGGATGTTTCAGCACTTGGGAGCTTTTTTATCTGAAAAGTGTTAACTAGATCCTCAGCAAAATGGATACAGAAGTTTCTGTCGTGCTTTGTATTTCCCCAGCAGTAAGGAAAGTGCAAGTCAGTATGTCAGATCCATTGTAGCTGTTGTTTATATAGAATGGATCTTAAGATCAGGATTGATAGGGCTGTTATAGGACTTCTGGCCTAGTGGTGTGGTTAAAGTCATGAATGCTGAGAGGGAAAGGTAAGGTTTCTCATACCCATAAAAAACTGATATTCTGTCTTAAGCTGGTATTCACACAGGCTTATGTAAAAGTAATTAAATCAGGCTGTATGCACTCTTGATCGTTGGTTTGTGGGTATTTTTGCTGCAAGTCAGGGTGTAGGCACTCAAATTGCAAAAGGCACGTTCAAATTCATGCAAATATTTTTGGTGGGTTTCTCTGCATTCCTTGGTGCTCCTGCTGCTTTAGCTGTAACAGGAGAAGTTGTAAGGAAGCTGCAGCATGTTGCTCTTCCTTCCACATGAAGAACTTGTTATCAAATTGCTGCGGGTTTGTTTCTGGGAGAACTTGATGTGCTGGTTTTCATGTTGCAGGGGATCTCTGTTTCTCTCATCTCCTCTTGAAGGTCTGTGAAGTTAAATCAGTGGGGTGTATGCAGCTCGTTTTGTCTGAGCACAGCAATAGCAGCATCTCACAGGAAAGGTTTTCTTTTGGGCTTTCTTCCCTCCACCCTCCTCTCAGTGAAAAAACTTCTATGTTGTTGTGCCCACATGCTTACTGTTTGATTCTGTCTTGACAATTAGATAGACTTGCATTTTCAAGCATGTCCTTGTCTGATTTTGATGGTTATTTGGCAGTTATGAGGAAGATGTTGCATTGTTTTTTCACTTTGCTTAAGTGATGATTATGAAGAAAAATCAAATTAGAGGTGAACTTTCTCATTTTATATAAAGGTGGGTCTTAAAGTAGAACTATTTGGGTATCTTCAGAGCTGAATAATCTCCTTCCCGGTGTGAATCATTACTTATATTCTTCTGAGGAGAAACTGGACGAGGGTGTTGGAGCAATAGGAAGTGAACCATTCAGCTATTTTGCAACTGAGTAATTTCTACAAATATGACTTTAGCAGGAAGGTGCAGTGAGGGCTGTTTTGATTTTGATTGTGAGATGGACTAGGACTTTAATGTGTAGTGCAGTTTCAGTGAGCAAAATAAGTTGCTTTTCACTCCTCCATGTGGCCTTACCATCTCCAAAAAAAAAGAAGCTCCTGAAACAAACAAGCGGGATCTTTTTGTTTGGTTGTTTTTGTTGTAGCCTGGTCTGTGTCAGATAATTTGCCAGTTGGTTTAACTGCTAATCTGAAGACTGTGTAAGAGTTTTATTCGGTTCCATTATGTCCAACTAAACTTTGTAATACAGGCGCTATTATCCTGCCAGTTGTGAGGAATTTCTGTTTTATGGAGCAATGCTGACACAAAGACAGCACTGTGCAAGCCGTCTTATAACTGAACACTTTCACACTGCAATTTAGGAGGCGTGCAGTTCAGGAAATTGCTGGCTTCTGCTGGAGCACACTTTTACTGCAAGGAAAATTTTACTCGTCACTCAAGTAATTGGCAGTTTTAATACCTTGTTAGTAATTACCTTATAAACAAACTAATGCATAAAGGCAAGGCTCTGTGACCTGTTATCTAACTCACATTCTTATTTGGCCAGTGGAACTGACACATGGTGGTGGTGTTTGTTGTTGTTTTTTATTAAAGTAATTTGTTTCCATTTATTATAAATACTTGCAGCTAAGAGCTAAAAAATGCAGTGTACCTCTACCAGACAGCCTAAGGAATGAAACATGATACAAGCTCAGTGTTGGAGGGGCTGCAGGATCACTTACCTATTCCCACATGTGGTCAGAAAGCCCATTAATCTCACTTCTGGTTCAGTCTGTGAGTTAGGACTTTTTTGTCTTGAGTAGTAGTTACCCCACACCCCTTGAATACCTGGGGGTTGTCCACGCTATCCTAATGTGGGGCTTACTATTTGATCCACGGCAAGTATTTCCAATAAAGGTAAACAGCTTCCAGAATCAATATTCTTGTTGATAGTTTTAACTAAAATTGCATTTGCTTGCAATCTCTGGGACCTGGGGAAGACACCTAAATTTTGATCATTCATCAGACAAGGTAGAGAATGTTTTGATAATTCATCAGACAAGGTAGAGAATGTTCCACTTGAGTAGAACTGACGTGAACTAACCAAGAGTCAGTAGAACTGACTTGAACTTAGCAAGGTAACAAGAATCATTTCAGGTTACATTTGTTTAATTGGTCATGATCTGCTTTCACCAATAACCCCAAATGAATAACCCTATTAATGTTGCTGATGTGTGTGTCTTATTCTGTACATTATGCAGCTGAGATGGAAAAACTGGTAGGTTGCTGAGTAGGAACATGAAATAGGGTCACTTGAAAAAGTTTGTGTCACTGAAAGTGAAACAAGGGAGGCTTACAATAGTGGCTTACAATACCTATGTCTTCAAATTGTTGCAGACTTTTTGTTGTGGAATTGGATGTGATGGGTAGCTGAAGTTTGACCAGACATGAAGTCCAAAACTGTAATGACCTCTGATATGCAGAATTTTTGTTCTTTGCCAACTCACTAGAAAAATCTTTAGGTTGAAATACTAGATCTAATTGCACAATTATAGAATGTTTTTCAGAGGGCATGCGCTGTCATCCATCTTTTATAATCTAGCTCCATGGTTTTTTTCTGGAAATTCAGTTGGATTTTCATGCCAAGGGAGTTTTCAAAAAACCCAAAATACTGTGTTTAGCTACTATGATATTAATTTGCTTATAATAGAAAACAACTCTAACCTTATTTCATTACAATACTGTGACATAGTGTTCCATGCAAGTACCAGGTATTTCTACTGTTCAAAAATAGATGATTATAAAGGTCTACCTCTCGTTTTAAAAGCCATGAATTGCAGTAATTTGATTATATTGCATTTTTCATTGTTTTCTGGGATTATATTTTAAGAAATAGTAATGAACATTTATTTAGACTATTCCACTTTCTGTTTTCAGGAGGTAGAAATTAATGTTATGCATAGAGAACATACTTTATTGGTTTTTTTTGTAAATCAAATTTGTTCTCAAGTAGGGGAATTAAGAATTAACTTTAGCCAGAGTTGTGTAGTTAAGATGTATTTACTCTGGAAATGACAATCTTTTGCCTACTGCCTTTAAATTTCAGGACCAGTAACAAGATTGCCACCATTTTGTCTGAACATCTTAAGCCATTTCAGAGTCTAGAAACTTTGGACTTGAGCAATAACAACATATCGGAGCTAAAGATTTCATCATTTCCATCATTACAGCTCAAGTATCTGTAAGTAAAAATTACTACTTCTTGTTGTTGTTGTTTTCAGATCACTGTCAAAAATCTTGTTGGATAAGTTAGATTGGCAGCTGTTTATTAACGTACTAAGTCTTCTTTTAATTAGAATTACATTAAATATTCCTACTTTCACCTGTCTAGTTTAACATAAGCTGCTAACTTGAATATATGAGTTGTTACAATGAGATGTTTTAATTCATTCAAAAAATCTAAGGCCATTATCTTGAGATGAAACAAATAGAAGGGTCTCATGAGAGAAATAATTACGTAATAAAATGAGTTTAAGTTCCCTATGGAACTTAAAAGCTAGTTTGTAGTTATACGAAGTTCGATGGATTTCTTCTGAATATAATTTTAATTCTTACTCAGGAATATTGCCATGCCAGATACACTGAGAAAAATGTAATGGGGTTGCCACATATTATCTTCTTCCATTATCACACTCACAGAATAGAGTAAAATGTTGGTCGTGAAATACTATTTGACTCAAGAATAAGCTGTCAAGAGCTCTAATTAATATGATAAACAAAATTCCATTTATAAGTGAGTGAGCACTACAAGAGCTTTGTGTTTCACTACTTGTTATTAAAAATCTATTAAATAACTGTAAATTTAACCTTCTAGACATTGTTTCAACAGGTATATTAACAGTAACCGAATAACCTCTATGGAGCCTGGTACCTTTGACAATTTGTCTACCACACTTCAAGTATTGAAACTGAACAGGAACAAAATTTCAGCAATCCCTCAAAAGATGTTTAAACTGTCCCATCTGCAGCACCTGTAAGTGCAACCTACAATTGACTAATTGTTTTCAGGTTTTCCAAAGCACTGGCAGTGCTTGAACTTTAGCCTTTAATTTAACCAGAGGCAGAGTGAGACAGACACAGAAAACATATTACTACAACCCTCACTAACTGCAGCGTTGTACTGAACAAAACTAATCTTATGTGTTGGTGAGATGTGAACAGTCTTTGTGTTTAAAATTGTGTTTGCCTATTAAAAGTTTAAAAAAAAAACGGCTGGAGAAGGGGTTGTAGCAATACTGCTGTAAAAAAGTATTGGGAAAATAGTAAGCGAAGTAAACTTAGATAATTCACTGCAGTCATTTACTTACTATGTACTTTCGCAGTGAAATGAGGGAAATCAATTTGCTTTCAGATGGCATGACAATAAGCAATATGCTTGAATAAATAGACCTTCAGCTTTCCTGATACAATGCTGTCTATGAATGTTTTACTGAATAAATAATAAAGTTATTTAATATGAAAGAGACTGGAATTTTTTTTATTGGAAAACGTAGAAAGTTCAGAAAATGGAAAAGACAATGGGTTGCACTTTGTCAAATCCTGGGTAATTATTTTCCATGTCAGATAGGCAAGAGTTAAAAATGACAAAGTCTCTCAAGCTAACCTTGAAAGTGATAAGAAAACTGAAATATTAGGGTGATTGACACTTCTGGAAACAGTGTCTATGTTTCTTCTGTATACAAAGGCTGGAAGGGTTTTACTGAGACCTCAGTAGAAGAGTGTGAGGACAATCCTGCAAAGCTTGAGATTTATTAATGATCTTGGTAGACTTTCTGATCTTCACATTCACCTAAAATTTTGGATGTTGATTATATTCTTGCCTAAAAGCATTCCCTTTTTTCTTAGTCAATATGCTCACCTAATTATGTTAGGTAGCTATCTGCAGTGAAGGCCAAAAATTTGTGTTATCTTCTGAAAGTATTCAGAGAGGAGTGGGGAAGAACTAAAGCCTGTTATTACTGAATGTTCTTCACTGTTTATTTCAACACAGGATGAGAAGTAGGGTTATCCCTCAGGTCTCTGTCAGTAGATTTGGTATCAGACTGCCGTAGAGGAAAGCTGAATTCTTACAGGGCTGAGACTCAGAAAAATAATGGTAGTATAACTATGGGGAAAGGATTATTTAGACCTTTGCTTTGCATGGGGAAGTAAGTTTTGGAAGGAGAGGATTCTTCCTAGTTTGGTAGATGTGAGACTTCCTAGAAGGGTCAGATGGGCACTCATTGTATGAGGACCTTTTCTGAGTATTGTCTAATCTTGTCACTGCATCTTTGCCCTCCAGCTAGTTGTGCCCTGCAGCTCCCTCACAGGATGCACATTGGTCTCAGTTTCTGACCTGCGAAGGGTGAGCATAGTGGCAGAAGGGCGAGTGCCAAGACCACTTGAGAAAGAGGGAAGGCGCTATGTGTAGCTGGTTGTGGAAAAGGAGGGAGAAGTATGTAATGATTGCTTGGCTGCAGATAAAGGAAGAGATCACCCAGGATATTCAATTTTGTCTAGTTCACAACTAAAATCTCAACTTTTCTTGACTGATTATTGATTGCAATTACAAACCAACATCAACAGCTCTACTGCTGGATAAACACCAGGAACTTGCTTTCCATTTTGAATTTGCGAACAGGGTTAACCGTGACATTCTAAGTCTACAGGGATTCTTTAAGTCTGAAAATCAAGGAACTACCACATACTTGTCCTCAGTATCAGAAGAGCAGAAAAGTATTAGCATGGTTGAACATAATAATAATTACAGTAAAATGCTTGCTATTTATTACTTCTTGCCTCTGTTTTATGTGCAAGAAAAGTATTTAAATAAAGTTGTTTCCAAAGAGGGAAGAAAGGTTGTTGTCATGCTGGTAAAATTTCTGTGCTGTAACTGTAAATTTTATTGATGCAGGGAGCTGAATCGCAACAAAATTAAAAAAATAGATGGGCTTACTTTCCAAGGACTTCCTGCTTTGAAGTCATTAAAACTGCAGAGAAATGGGGTTACGAGGCTCATGGATGGTGCTTTCTGGGGTTTGACCAACATGGAAGTCTTGTAAGTATCAAACTTTTGCTGATAGGTTCTGCTGATAATATATTACATAGATTTGCACAAAATTATTAGAATTGCTTGGTAAAATCTAAAGGCATTTTTGAATTAAATTGTTCTGGTGTGGTCTGAAATGCAGCAAGCAGTCAGTAGTGAATGTGTAGAGCAGCACATTTTAAATGCATGCATACAATCCTAGATGTAAATACAGGCTCCAGCTATCTAGTCAGTGTCGTGATGTTAGCTGTGGACCTGTGGCATAGCGTGCATGCTGCTGAGTTTCTGAATCTTACGTCTTTTTCTGTTTGTGTGTGTTTGTAGGCAGCTGGACCATAACAACTTAACAGAGGTAACCAAAGGCTGGCTTTATGGCTTGCTGATGCTGCAGCAACTCCATCTCAGCCAAAATGCCATCAGCAGGATCAGTCCTGATGCCTGGGAATTTTGCCAAAAACTCAGTGAGCTGTGAGTAGCTTTATTCTCTTGAAGTTTCAGAAGCCGGGTACATGCCAAAACATGAGCTTCTTACCACTGATCTGTGAATTTTTCATAGCAAAGTTTCCAAGGTGACAACAACTTTGCTGTGTAACATAGTTATATCTTGTTGAAAGAAGTTGAAGTTACCAATGATTGCTTCATTTCACTGTAGTGGTTGTACTAAAGCTGTAACACTCATTTTGAAATGAAAGAAATTAATTCTGCAATAATTTGTGAATTGTTCTAAACAAATGCAAAATGCTGTGTGGTTAGAAATGGTGTAGTAGGTTTTATGATAATCATAAGGGGAAAAATTGTGCTCCCTCCTGAAAATTCATGTGGGTTGAACTGAGTTAAATACTGCAGCATGAACATTAAAATGCTTTTTTTCCCACCTTAAATTTGCAGAGATTTGACATTCAATCAATTAGCAAGGTTAGATGATTCAAGCTTCATTGGTTTAAGCATGCTGGTTGGACTGTACATTGGAAACAACAAAGTAAATTACATTGCTGATTGTGCCTTCAGGGGACTTTCCAGTCTACAGATTTTGTAAGTTGACAAACCCAATATGTAAGGTCAAAAACCTTAAAAAAATCCTCTGTTTATTGGTTATTTCTTTTTCTCATGAAATAAACAAGAATGTTTTGTTGACTTTCCCTGATCAGTGTATGTTTTTCTTACAGTAAGACTTCTTTCCAGAATAGTTGGGAAAGGGGGATTTCCTCTTTTGTGAAGGCTGTGCACAATGGAAGGTGGTGACTGTGATACAAATTTTCAGTGCCATTATTGTGGGAAAGGCATATCTGTGCTTGAAGGCAGCAAGCCGGGCACTGGTACCCACAGTTTTAAGGATCTGGATCATAGTTGTGTTTTAACTGAATCAGCAGTTTTTTTCTCATGCTGGAAATGAGAAGACAAAACTCATTGTCATGACTGGACAATAGCTTTAAGCATTTGAGCATGTTTGAAACAGCATTTCTTAAAGGAAGGGGAAGAATGAAGTAAACTAATCTAAATGTATTCCATTTCATTAAAACCTTCCCACTGCATACCACTGACCCATCTGTCAGCCAGATGAGCTAAATGATTGCCTTCCCCTCTAGGCTTTGAAAAGGGTGCTAACACTTTATTTTCAGGGGTTTGCTCACATACTCACCCTTAGGGCATCTGGGAAGGATGCAAATTAGAGGGGTGTACACTATGTTTTTTAAGAATACAGAGAGTTGTAGATCATGAAGAGAGAAAGAGAATTGCAAGGTGTTCAGGAATTTAAGTGTTAGGCTTTTTCTCCTAGATTTTTCTTTCTCCTCCAGCCTACCTTGTTGATTCTTTGCTGACATGCCATTCTGTACACAAATCTCTAATCTCTTTATGCTTCACAGATAATTAAGCAAGTGTTGTGGATGTTTTGGGATGTTAAAATTATTCTCTGGATGTTAGTATTATGGACTTTAAAAGATGTGAGTGTGTTTTGTTTCAAGGGAACAACAGTTTATCCTTTCCCTTCCTTTGTTGCACCTTCTCTTAATATAGTCCTGTATCTGAATACCCTTGGAGGAGTATGTGGGCCTTTTTGCCCACAACTCTAAAAATGGTTGAGTTTGTGATCTTTTTAATAATCAGTGGTAAATGTACTAATAGTGTTTAAAGTCTCTCAGTAAAGTAAAAATTGAAATTATATCGTTAATCAGGAAAAGCTTCTCTTAAAAATCCCACAAAAACCAACTAAATAAAAAAACCAACCTAACAGCTATTTTAGATATTTTTTTAATAATAGGTGCTGTTGAAGCAGTATGTACCTTGTTTTTTTAATAGCTTTTCTGTCTTGATTTCCCCTCTCCTCTTTAACAGGGATCTGAAAAACAATGAAATATCATGGACTATTGAAGATATGAATGGTGCTTTCTCTGGCCTAGATAAACTTAGGAAGCTGTGAGTATTGCTACTGTATTTGTATCTCATCATTCCTTAAAAAAATTAGCTCATTATGCGTCTTTCAAGGGACAAACTCAACACTTAAGGATATTAAATTTTCTATATCAGAGATAATTTTTTTCTCCCTTACCACTTTGTTCTCTAACATGTTCCTTTTCAATAAAAGAAATTGCAGATTTTTCAAGTCAAAATAATCTGAACTGTTGTAAGTATTAATATTTATGGACATATTTATCAAAGAATGAGGTTCCCCCATACTAAGAAATAATAAGTGTATCATATGACAAAGGCATAGTGACAGGGATAGTCTTCGATAAGGTTAAGCAGCATCCAGTGGAAGTGACTCCATTGCACTGAAATTTTCAAATGCAGATTTATGAAATTAAAAGATGCTTATAGTTATACATTTAGAATAATCCGTGTCACTTAACTGTACACCTTAAATGTCTTCTAAAATCATTGTAAAATCTAGCTATTTATTCAAGGGAAATAAATGAGGGTCTTTTAGATGTGAGACATTTTGCTGCATTGGAGATGGGTGAGTGGTAAATACGAGTCACAGTTCAATGCCAAAAATGCAATTATTCAACTCAAAAATACTCCCATTTAATTGCATCTCTTTTACATCATGTGCATTAATTTTTCAGGATACTCCAAGGAAACAGGATTAGATCCATTACAAAGAAAGCATTTTCTGGTTTGGATGCACTTGAACACTTGTAAGTAGTAGAAATTCACATTTAACTCTAAATTGGAAAAAAAAATAGTTTTGGTACTAACTGAAATTAAAGTAGGACTAACAAGCTTCACTTATGACTTGGGATGAAATACACTTACCATGGTTGTAACTATGATCTTCAGAAGGTTCTTCAGTTTTGGGGTTATGCTGAGTATGAATTTTGGAATTAATGCAGAAATTCATACATATTAAGCATGCCATGAAACTCCTTAATTGTGTCTCTTTTGCTTTTGAGCTTGAGCATCCTTTGTATATCACTAAAATAGCAAACTATTGCTTGAGTCTTAAATACATTCAATTTGATGACTTATTATCTTCTTCTAATCTTATTTTTCTTTTTTTTCCTAGAGATCTAAGTAACAATGCAATTATGTCAGTTCAAGGAAATGCATTTTCACAAATGAAGAAACTCAAAGAATTGTAAGTTTCTGTCAAAAGACATAATCTCTATTAAATATATATACCCTGATAAATGTATAAATAAAATCCTTGTAAGATGTTGCCTGATGCAGTGATAAAGTCCTGCTGTAATCTCTCTGAAATTACATAAAAAGGTTATGCCAGTGTTTTGGGTTTTTTTATTTTTTATATGATGGGTGTATTTAAGTGAGAGAGTGTAGGATAGGAGGCATTCATTTTCTGCTACATTTGTTGTCTGTAAAGTCCTTATTTTAAATTGGGTGAACTCTAACAGGTTTTAGATAAGAGAGACTTTGATGTAATGTTCTCTAAGATCAGCAGTGCTATCACCGAGCTAAAGCTTGCTGGACCACTGAAATGCAGTGCTGTAATTCTTTTGTAAAGACCTGGTTGTCAGTGCTTGTAATTGGGTCCTTCTCTCCTGTAGCAGCAGAGAGACAGATCTTCAGAGATGTCGTGAAGCGGTCACTGCGAAAAATGTATTCTAGTGAGGATGGTTTTTTGTCCTCTTACCTTTTTTTTCTGTTGATCAGTGCGAAACAACACTAGCTTACGAGTTGGGTGCAAAGGGTTATACTGAAGGGGGTGACATCAAACTGGCAACATGTCACTAGTGGGGCTCAGCAGGGCTCCATCCTCAGCCCTGTGCTCTTCAATGTCTTCGTAAGTGTCGTGGATGCCGGGCTGGAGGGTATACTAAGCAAGTTCACAAATGGCAAATAACTGAGAGGAACTGTTTACTCCGAGTCTACAGCCTCGAGGGAGGCCCTGCAGAGGGACCCTCAGCAAATGAGAGGACTGGGCACTCACTGTATGGAGTTCAACAAGAGAAAGTGCCAGATTCTGCACCTGGGATAGGGCAACCCTGGATGTGTGGACAGACTGGGGAGTGAGATGCTGGAGAGCAGTGCCATGGAAAGGGACTTGGGGTCTGGGTTGAGGAAAAGTGGCATATAAGTCAGCAGTCCCTGGCAGCCAGGAGAGCCAGCCATGTCCTGGGGGGCATCAGGCACAGATCGCCAGCCATCCAAAGCAGTGCATCCAAACCTGCTCTGTTGCACACCACTGTGGCCTCACATAAGTATTTTGTGTGGTTTTGGGAGCCACAATATAAGAAAGATATTAAACTGTTAGTGTGTCCAAAGGAGGGCAGCAAAGATGGTGAAAGGCCTTGAGGGAAAGCCATGTGAAGAGCAGCTGAGGTCACTGGGTCTGTTCAGCCTGGAGGAGACTGAGGGGAGACCTCACTGGGGTCTGCAGCTTCATCGTGAGGGGAAGAGGAGGGGCAGATACTGATCTCTTCTGTGTGGTGACCAGTGACAGGACAGGGGGAATGGTCTGGAGTTGTATCAAGGGAGGTTTAGGTTGAATACTAGAAAAAAGTTCTTCACCCAGAGACGGTTGGGCACTGGAACAGGTTTCTCAGGGAAGTGATCACAGCACAAAGCTTGACATTGCTTAAGCATTTGGACAATGCTCTTGGGGCTCATGGTGTGATTCTTGGGGATGGTTCTATGCAAGGCCAGGAGTTGGACTTGATGACTCCTGTGTGTCCCTTCCAACACAGCATTGTTTGTGTTGCAACTTTGATTCTGTGGTTCTGTGTGAATTATTTTTTCTTTTCTTTCAAGAACAAGTGAGATTTGAAAAGAGGTATTTTGTTACCAACTGTGGGTTTTTAGTATGTTTTTTAAGGGTGATTTTGAGTTTCCAGCCAAAATTGGGAATTTCTGCTTAAAATTCTGATTCTAGGTGTTTACCAGAATATTACTTTGCTTTCTTATTTTTTCCCTCTGTGAATGTAGTTATTCCCATAGGTTAGGTGAGCAAACAACTAGTTTTGCACTTGTTATTTCAACACATTACTATTCTTTTTCTCCTCATTCACCTTTTGAATATCTTCACCAAGATAAATTCTGGCTGAAAGGAAAATTAGAGAATGTATTTGTCTCAGGTGTTGACTTCCAGAGTGCTTGCCTTCTGCACTGTTCTCCTGCATGCCCATTCTGTGTGTTTGTCTGTGGACTGTAGGTTTTTTATCCAAAGACACTACAAACATATTTGTTTGCCTGAACTCATACTTGTAGCTGAATTTGGGAGTTCAGGATAACGTGTGCTTTGCATGTAGGAGTCATGACAATGGTGTCTCTAATTTGAGTTGAACAATTCTGCTCCTTTTCTCTTGCAGTATGTGTGTTGAACCTGAAAAAGTAGTTTTGTTACAAATGTATACTCATACAGATCTGTATTACAAACAAAAAAAACCAAGCTTTGATTTTAATTGCTTTTTCTTAGGCACTTCAACACATCAAGTCTCTTGTGTGACTGCCAGTTAAAATGGCTACCACAGTGGATGTCAGAGAACAACTTCCAGAGCTTTGTAAATGCCAGTTGTGCCCATCCTCAGCTGCTAAAAGGGAGAAGTATTTTTGCTGTCAGCGTGGATGGGTTTGTCTGTGGTAAGTGTAGCCTCTGTTTCTCATTCCATAAAACAAATTCTGCTTTATGCTTGGGGGTTATTTTGTGGTTCCTTGGTATATTGTGATTTCTATAACAAAATGGAGAGGATTTGATACTTCTGTACTTCTGTTCCCAAACCGTGATGTAGATGCTCAGAGCTTGTGGCTTTGTACAAGACAGGGTGTGATGGTATGCTGAGTTTTATTTCAAGTACAGCTTTCTTACATAAACATAGCATAGTGTACAAGTGAAAGCTCAGTAGTTTGTGAGGGTAACTGTATGTGCCTTTAGATTTAAAAGATAGATAATATTTAGATTTGTATCCTTTTTAAGTGAGACGTATTTTGGCAGAATTAAGATGCAGTCTTTGGGTTAGATTATTTTTCAATTTTTTTCATACTACATTAATCTTGACGTTATTCCAGAGCTGATAAAATTTGAAGGTAAAGAAGCCATACTGGCCTCAGCTCTGAGGTTTTTTATGTGTACTTCTTGTCTGCTTTAAAAATTATTTGGACTATGTAAATTATTGCCTTAATATAAACTGTGTTTAAAAAAATATCTGACTACCAGAGTTACAATACTGGGTTTGTTTTTTTTTAAACTCAGTTTGCCAGATAGTAAATGCTAGTAAAATATTTTTACTTTAGGACCTGAGAATTTGAGGTGATAGCATCTGCCTTACAAATGAAATGTTTCTATATATGTTTAGTAGCATTCATTATCACCTATGTTATGTTCTCTATTTAAAGAGTCATGCATTTGTGATTGAGCATTCAGTTAAGATGTGTGTTTGAGTACTCTGATATGTAAAGTGGGAGTTTAAAAAATATCGGGAAACTTAAAAGCTAACTGCATTTCATGTATTTTTGCTGAGTATATTTAATTTTTACTAAAGAAAATTCAAACTTTATATTCTTTGGAGACAAAATGGTAACTGTCTTCTCAATAACTTGCCTCTCATGGCAAATATAACTGTTTAATTTTTACTGTTGGTACTCATACCCTTTTCAGTCAGAAAGCAGGTCCAGAATATAAAATAGTGTACCAAAATGTTGGTTTTGCCCTTCTATTAGCAGTCAAATACTTAATAAATTAAATAATGTGCAGATTCTAGCTACTGCTAGGAAGGAGAGGTTGACGTAATGCAGGAAATTACCGATTAGTCAGTGGCTAGAGGAGTACATATGAAGTAGATGTCCTAATTTATGAGAAATGCATTCTGTCAAAAAAATTAAACTGGAGATTTAAATATATATTTTTCATTTGTTAAACCAGGGGGAATTGTGATCTTTCTTTTAGCTGCTGAATGCTATTTTTAATGAATTAATTTCAAACCATTTAAGACGTATTAGCAAAAAGAAATTTACTGAGTCAGTTGTTGCATTTAATACTTAACATAATTGCCATGCAGAAATAACTAAGGTCTCCTAATACAATCTGAGTGTTTCACTTAAATCTTTAAAGTGTGTTATCACTAGATGTTTGGGTGTACACAGCTTGCTTTACCAGTTCACAATGGCGGCTCTTGCTTGTATAGAATTTTTAAGTGAAGTGTGTTGACTCTGGTCTGAAATTTAAAGTTGTGTATGTACATACGTGAATGTCTTTGTGATACATTCATTCAAGTATGCTCTGGAATTATTCTGTGCTGACAAAACATAATGCGAGTCTTATCCTAGTGTCTTCTGTATTCTGTAACATGTGCTTATTTGAGTGACCTTTTTATCACCCCTTCCTGTCACATAATTAAGATTGAAGTATGTTCTCCCGTCCTTTCACAAGGCTAATTTAAGTACTTAGGGTGTTTTACTTAGTTGTCCCTGTGCAAAGTCAGTGAAGGTATTAACTCAGATTACAAACAGTATATTTTGTCATGGAGGACTTAAGACTTGAGTATGAAGCATGAAGAGCAAATGGTCTTGAGGTTCTTTAAGCCCATGCTTAGAGAGTCCCTGGTCCATGTTGCCCTGTCACTGGAGCACAGCTTCAGACCTGCAGGTGTTTTGCAGAGAGTTCAAGGATAGGCTATCTGCACATCTTATTTTCTTTTGTAACACACAGCATGGAGGTTCTTCAAGGAAATAACATTTTAACCCCAGTTGTTCCCAAACAGCTGAGATGTAAGGAGACAAAGGGGCTAGGAAAAACAGCAGGGTCTGCAGGGATGAGTATTAGGGGCACAGGACTTCCCTGCAGTTCCTGTGAAGTTTGTCAGGAGATAAGAGAAGTCTTGAAAGTTGGGAATATGCTAAGGGCTTTGCTTTTGGAAGACCAAGCACTGACTTGCCCACTACTTTTGTGCATGCAGTGTACACACAATTGAATAAACAATTCAGAAGGCAACTAATTCTGTAAACTCACAATATGGCACTTTGAAGATAACTTTCATATAGAAAAGGGATCTCCAGAAATTCTTGAATTCTTGTGTTCTGCCCTGCTTAAGGGATGTTCCATCCCCTTTGGACCAAACAGATGCAGATCACTGGAACACTAACTTTTGTTAATGATTTTTTTTTGTGGGTTTGGGTAAAACCCTCAACTATAACTTGCAGTTGCTGATAGCAGAAGAACTATGCTTTCAATAAAGAAAAACTCAGAGTAGCCTGAGGTGTTGTAAAGATGAAAAGTAGGCTTCATGATTAATGTTCAGAATAGTCGTTATCAATGTCAGGGGGTAGTTCTTCCATCTTTAGTGCTCCTGTTGAAGAAACTATGCACACAGTCTACTTTTAAATGTGCTTTCTCTTCAATAAGAGATGGCTTGGCAAAATAAACTCATAAATACAGCATCTTTAAATGCCCTAAGGCTGACAAAATTTAAAATAAAAGCATTGTGTATCCATTTAATAAATATTTACCTGACTCTTCTCTCAAACCTATAAAACAAGGCTTACAGACTCTCCGGAAAGAGTCCTCAGGCTTCACATATCTATTTTTTTCTCTTCCTCTGTGCAGATGATTTTCCTAAACCACAGATCACTGTCCAGCCAGAAACTCAGTCTGCAATCAAAGGCTCCAATTTGAGTTTTGTGTGTTCAGCAGCCAGCAGCAGTGATTCCCCAATGACTTTTGCGTGGAAGAAAGACAATGAATTACTGCAAGATGCTGAAATGGAGAATTACGCCCACCTGCGGGTGCAGGGTGGTGAAGTGATGGAGTACACCACCATCCTTCGACTGCGCAATGTCGAATTCAGCAATGAAGGGAAATACCAGTGTGTTATTTCAAATCATTTTGGTTCATCCTACTCTGTCAAAGCCAAACTTACAGTAAACAGTAAGTATGTTATTTTTTGCTTAAAAGTAGACTTAAAGTAGACTTAAAAGTGGACTTAAAAGTAGAATGGTTTTAATCAAGATAGGTAATCATAGTTTCTCCATTCTTGTCATCTGCATCTTTTAGAAGATTCCTTAATAAGAGATTATTTCTTAAAAATACATATACTTGCAAGGTCACCATTCATTCTTACCTCTAGTCCCAGTGGGCTGAAGCATAGTATAGGAAAAAACAAATAACATATTCAATTCATAGTAAATCTGGCAAAATCAGTGTTACAAGACAGAAAAACATGAACTTTTCCTCACAGGAGGTAAATGTATGCTCTGTTTCAAGATGCTGTGGAAAGGTCAAGTAGAAGGCTGTTAGCAAAAATGAGATTTTGATCTAGGTGGTCTCACATGCTTCACAGTTCCCTCCCTTTCTGCTGGCTAATGGTAAATTTAGGTTGTTTCTCCAGTGTTTTTAGGCCCATGAAGGGTGTTTAAGAAAGTGCTGTACAAAAGAGGAAAAGTATGTTTCATGTATTCATTTTAGTATCACCAACTTTTCTTTAGTGCTGCCTTCATTTACAAAAATCCCCATGGACTTAACCATTCGAGCCGGAGCAATGGCACGTTTGGAATGTGCTGCAGTTGGACATCCTATCCCACAGATTGCTTGGCAGAAAGATGGTGGAACAGACTTTCCTGCAGCGCGCAAGAGGCGCATGCATGTCATGCCTGAAGATGATGTATTCTTTATTGTCGATGTAAAGATTGAGGACACAGGTGTTTACAGCTGTACAGCTCAAAACACTGCTGGAAGCATTTCAGCTAATGCAACATTAACAGTACTAGGTAAGATATTGGCAAACCTTAACAGCACAGTCACTATTATGATGCAAAATAATAAACATTAGTTGTGTTTCTCAGTGTATACACATCTGATATTCATGGGGTGGAGAGAAGAAGGGGGCTTCTATTTTCATTTAGAGACAGTGGATTTGTTTAACTTCTGATTTCTTGACATTTTGTTAACCATTTTTTTTGTTCTGTAATCTTAAGCATGTATGATTTGGCCTTTTTACCTTGTAAGGTAATCAAGCATGTAAATCTGATCAATTGATAAGTAAATTGTGTGCTTAAGTGGAAATCCTTGAGTTTCTTCTGAGAGTGAGAGTAAGTTTCATTAGGCCTTAGTGAAGCACTTGATTTAGCTTTTCCTCTTGAGCTGTGAAGGAAAGGGACACTTCTTATTCTTGCGAGATCATTTAGAATATAAATCTTGTGCTTTTCAGAAACACCATCGTTTTTGCGGCCTTTGCTGGATCGAACTGTAACAAAAGGTGAAACTGCAGTCTTGCAGTGCATTGCTGGCGGTAGCCCTCCACCCCGACTGAACTGGACTAAGGATGACAGCCCTCTTGTGGTAACAGAAAGACATTTCTTTGCCGCCAGCAATCAGTTACTAATTATTGTGGATACAGATGTAGAAGATGCCGGGAAATACACTTGTGAAATGTCCAATACGCTTGGAACAGAACGAGGCAACATCCGTCTTAATGTAATTCCTACTCCCACCTGTGACTCTCCTCAAAACATTGCCCCATCACTTGATGATGATGGATGGGCCACAGTTGGCATTGTGATCATAGCTGTGGTTTGCTGTGTGGTGGGCACTTCTTTGGTGTGGGTGGTCATCATCTACCACACCAGAAGGAGAAATGAAGATTGCAGCATCACAAATACAGGTGTGTAAATTGAAGAGTTGCCTTGGAAAGGAAAAAAAAAATGTTTGTGGTTGCTTTGCAGTGACTTTATTGTAGGAACATTTGTGTTCTTTGACTCAGAGGCAGAAAGCTGAACTATTTGTTACCTTCAGTGCTTCACTGACAAATTTAAAAATGTTTCTACAATCTGAAGTATACTGATGACTTTTGTGTGTTTTTTGCTTCCCCACAGATGAAACAAATTTGCCTGCTGACATTCCAAGTTACCTGTCATCCCAGGGGACACTGGCTGAAAGGCAGGATGGATATGGCTCATCTGAAAATGGCAGTCATCATCAGTTCCTCTCATCTTCTGTGGGAGGGTATTTCTTGCAGCAGAGGGACAGTAATGGTAAGTAGAAAATGCTAAGCAGATTTTTTTATGTGGCTTGAGGAGCCAGATTGGCTCTATTGATCCAGTTTGGCTATTGTCTTTCTAACTAATGGAAATAACATTTAAGAAGCATCTTTACTGAAGTTTAATAGAGGATGTGAAATATATTGCTCAGGATTTTTTCAACAAGATAATAACTGGAACTTGGTTCTGTTCATCCAAATGGCATTACAGTGTTTATTAAATCGGGAAGTTTTTTCTCTAGTCCCAAGGGTAAATTTAAACTGATGATGAAATTTGCAAAACAAGAGTGTCAAAAAGAAATTACCGCAGCATGTCTTCCTGTCCTATAGCTTGAAAAGGGTGCTTTTAATGGAATGTAGGCATGTGTGGTACAGTGTAACTGTAGTATAACTATTTAAACTCGCCAGTTAAAAAAATCATTAGGGTCAGAGTCAATAAAGGATTTAAGGTGACTGTAAGTTAAAAGTTGCAATACTTGGTAATTATACGTCTGGCCCTTAAGAATCCAGTACCTGCCTGCACTAGGAAGGAAAAGGCACCTTGCTGGAAAATGGTTTGGGGTTGAGGTAGAATCAGGAGTTGGGACGGATGGGAATGGAGTGATGGTGAGATAGTTTTGCAGCAGTAGAGTAGTGAGAGTAACAGTCTCTTTGTGGATCAAGAACCACAGACTATGTCCACAGCTTTCAGAAACCATCGAACTGAAAATCTCTATAGCTATTCAGGCAGCCAATTACTCCCTCAGATTCTCCCGACCGGGACTTTCACATTGACCCTCTGTGCTTCAAAAGGTGACTGTCAGACAAATCATGAAACTCTCTTCCAGTGCTTTAGAAGGAAATTGCTGGTTCTGATCCCTGTGATTGGTTTTGTTTTGTTTTGTTATTCAGGGATTGGATCATGAAGCAAATTGTGACATGTTCTCTGTAAGCTAATTAATTGAACAGTTGCTTCAATTAGGATTCTTATCCAAAGGTTAGGTCCAACCTAAGCAAACTCTACACTACACTAGGAAATGTAGTTGAACTCTTGGGGTTCTTAAAACTTACTCAAGAAACTTTCAGTTGAAGATTAAGAAAAGACCATGTGCTGATACCATGCTCTTTATTTTTGAGGTGTTTGCCATCTAGATAACAGCAGTGAAACAGACTTGGAGGGTGTTGCAGATCCATTCCTGTGCCACTATCTGGGGACTTCTGGGACTTTGTATTTAAAAGGAAACTCTTACAGTTCTGACGTGTTTGAAGCATACAGTACAAGTAAGTTGGTTGGCAGAAGTTTTAGTCCTAATTCAATCTTTGAATGAATTGTCATGTTGTGATAAATGTATATAAAATCAATTTTTTATTTTCTTTAGATTGCATTCCTGACCAAAGAACAGCAGGGTTGGGCCCTTATGAGTCTGGATATTTAAAGAAAAAGGAATGCTATCAATATTCACCTCCCCAGGAAGATCCCTTTGACCAGTGTGTTGGCATTATTGGGGCGAATGCTACTACTAGCAGAGTGATGAACTCTATTTATACTCAAAATGAAGGAACTGGACTGAAAAGCAAAAGTCTCAACTCAGACACATTTGATTTAAACAGAAGTTTGGAGCCCTCATCTATTATGAGTAACAGCACTTTCATGGGTATGTTCTAGCTATTGTTTTTTATTCAAGTTACTGTTGTCTTTGCTGTCTTGTTTCCTACCTAGAACACTAAGCAAAACTGATTCACAGCTTTTTCTTTCCCAGATGTTTGAAGTTGAGGACCAGAAAAGTGACTATAGTAAAACTGTGTAATGAGAATATTTAGATTGCCAGATCTTAATAGCTCACACATAAAAATCTCATCAGTGATGTGATTCTTACCTTCTGTCTTAATATAGCTGGCAGATTTCTGTCTATGTTAGGATACATAACTTAAATATACCTTAACAAACCTCAGGCATACCAGAAGTTCTTCCTGACAGACAAAAACTGTGCAAGGAGGGCTCAGGGCAGGTGGGGAGACTTGAACTTGTATGTGTACATATTGTATAACACAGTCAGCCAAAACTATTTACCCTACAAAATAAGGCACTGTGTAAAAATGCCCTTTCTCTCCCTTCTTTGTCATTTTCTCATGGTGTGCATGACAAAAGAGTTTCCAAAGCTTAGTTTAGAGTTTACAGTTTCAATCCAGATTGCAGGGAGAGGTGAGGGAAGGAGAAAAGCATTGCTTTACCCTTGAAGCTCGTTAAATTTTGGATGTTGGTTTGGTTGCTTGGTTTAAAATGCATATAAAACCACATACTGCTTTCATCCTTGTGATATCGTAGCGCCAAGCAGAGCCCTGGTACCATGGCTTGTCTCCCAGCTGGTGTGTCAGCATTGGCTGATCAAGGTCTGGGTCTGCTGGCTCTGAAGGGGACCTGGGGGAATGTGCATCACTGGGCTCTTTGTTCTCGGGGGGTGGGGAGGGAGCACAAGCTCTGAAGTTTTCCCCCTTCAAAAGCCAGATGTTTGAACTGTAAAATGTTGCAGATGCCAGGACATCTGGCAGAGACCCTGGGACTGCACACGTCCGACCTCCTGGCTGCCTGCCACTCTTACAGTGTGGGACTGTGCAGATAGGGCTTTAGCATGCCTGCTGCAGAAAGGAGTTCAACTGTGTGTTGGTATATCCAGGAGTTAATGTCACCTCAAGGGCACGGGTCCTCTTTCTGCCCTAAAAATCTTTGCAGTGCAGCTTCATCATTTCCCTGAGCATATCACCCCACTTAAATTGCATTGTCATTGCCTTGGATGCTTCATAATAATCATTAGCACTCTTCCCTCAAAGAGCCTATGTCTACATCTTGGGGGTGGTAGCTGTGGAAGAAGTTGTGGTAGATTTCTTGTCTTTAGTTGTAGATTTTCTTCTTCAACACTGTCTTCAAATTCAAGCCCCCATTTGCCTTTGAAATCACAGTGAGGAATACTGCTGGCATTAACATCACTGTTGGTGCATGAGCCAGAAAGTTAATTGCTTGGATTTTTGTTTTTAAGACTGAATTAATTTTTAACTTCGGTGCTGTGAGGAACATAATTTCATATTGTGTTAGATCAAAATTGCTCTACAAATCACCGATGCAAATAGGGATTTTGTCTGATTCCTTTTCCAGTACGTTCTCAGATCATGGTTTTACTAGAAACTCTTGCTTCCAGAAACTAAGCAAAAGCAGAAGTGTGGCATTTGGGGTTCAAAATTTATTACAGATTGTAGTGTTCAGTTATTAATAAAAGCCTGAGTTCTTCAAAGTCAGCCTGTGGCACGTTGTCCTCTGAAAATAAGTCCTTACAGACACTGTGACTTGCAATGGCTGTATCTTTGTTCAGTGAAAAAAGAGAAGGCCCTTCTTGTAGAGGTGTTCATACTAGCACCTTCCCAGTGGTGAAAAGTGACGTGCACTGCCTGTTTTCTGACTGGCAAATCCAGATAATTATTAATAAAAATTGCACTGAAATGCAAATTCTCTTTGGGGTGCTACTGTTCTCTTTGCCCACAACTGGCTGGATGATCAATGGTGAACGGAGCATGTGGCTAGCTGGACCTTTGTTATTAATGGGAGATGCTAGCCAGAAAAAGATTGCTGTAGTATTTAGATTGCACTGGTGGGACACATTGTATAACCTGATATAGGCTGGGGAGTTACATTTTTTTTTTTTAAAATTTCTGTTTTATTTTTTCTGAACTGCATGGCAGATTGCATGTGCCAGTCATTTAATGAAGAACAAAACAAGGAGACTGTTGTGACTTTTGCATTAGAAAGTGTCTTGTGATGCGTTTGCAGTTTGATCTGTGTTCCCACCTCCCCCCTCACCACTCTTCCCAAAGAAAAATGGGTATGGAAGAAGTCATGAAAACAAAAGAAATAAGCTTGTGGGTGGCTATACAACTACTTGGAAATGTTTTTAATGTCTCTGGTGGCAGAATCTTGCCTTATGATCACATGAATGTTTTCTTTTAAAGGTTAAAAGAACAGTTAAGTAAAATCTCACTTTGTTGAGCTCTTTCTTTTGTCAGTCCTTGGCTTGCATTCCAATGTCACTTACAGACCCTGGAGTGAGACACAAAGCTTTTAGCATCAGTATTTCTGAGCTTGCTCTTTTACTGTCTTTCAGGAACATTTGGAAAACCTTTATGGAGGCCTCAGCTGGACTCTCTTTCAAGCTGTAGACAGCCAGCAAATTACCAATCAAAAACTTCCCGTAATAATCATCATGTCTCTCTGGACTTTGATGCAGAGGCAGAGGAAGAGGGAAAGGCAAGGACAGTTTCTAGAGGAGAAAATAGCTTTTATACTTGCAAACAGTCCTTTGAAAACTTTAGGACTTCTACTTTCCAATCATGTGATTTGGATACATAGCTCCTTTTGGACTTACCATTGATTTCTGGAACCAAAGAAATACTTTGACATACTACTACCTCAGTATGGAACTTTATTTAAAAAGGGAATAAGGAGAGGAAGGGAAGAAAGAAACCACATGATGCTATGAAATCAGAAGAAAAAAAGTATTTTTATTCCAATAAAGCATAATTTCAAAAATGCTCTTCATCTGTTATACAGGGAAAAAATTCCTTATAAAAATACTATATTTGTAATTATTTTATAGCTTTGTTTTATGCAAATAATATCTTTTGTAAATTAATGGTGTAAATAATACAGCATATGTATTTCTATGTCAGACTTCATTTTATTGAAATGAGTAGTAAGCATTCTAATTTTGTACTGTTACTTGTACCTTTTTACAAATGGAAACTCCATGCTGTTTGCAGGTATCATGCATCTTATTTGCACATTACTTTAATAAAATATGCTGCCGTGTGGTCTCTGACCCACATTAGTGTATGAAGAACGAAAAGTGTGAATTATATTTGTAGACAGTGTTGCACATGTAGGTGCCTCTAATGCATGTTTGCACCTTTATTTGACTTACACTTGTACCTTTAGATCTACTGTGTAAAATATGTTCGTCTTCAAAGAGTGGATGTGGTCCTGCCACAGCTACTGGTAAGGTGGGTTGAAGCTATTTGAACCAAAACAAGGCTGTAAATCTTCCAGTTTGTGAAATTCCCTTATCAGATGTGTGCACACGCGCTCTCTGTTTTCATGCCCATGAGGCTGTAGTGCCAGTGGTTTCCCTATGCCTTTGTTAGTGAGCCTGCACGTGGTGGAGAGTCGTACACAGTGGATGCACAAATTCGTATCAAGCTATTCATCAAAAGAAGAAAAACGGCACTGGATATCTGCCTGGTAACTTCACTCTTCTCTGAGTGACTTAGTGTCGAGTGTTTGCCAAATATGTGCTGCATGCTTGAGTCTTTTCTTTCCCATACCCTTTCTCCCTCTTCTTTGCTTCTGCAACCACTCCCTGCTTAACATGAGGAGGTAATCCAAGAACAAGATAATGTTTTCTTTGGTTTAATTTATGCTTCTGTTCCTTACTTGGCTGCCCTTCTTTGGTTATAGATGAGATCTGTGCTTTATTTAGTCGCTCAGTCAAGTTGAGCAATTGTAAACTCTTGCTGGATTATATTTATAGTAATGAACCCAGTATCTTTAACTATACAAAGTCAAAGAAAGAGGATTGCTTACTATAAAATAGTAGTTACAACTGAATGAAAACGCTTTATTTTGTTTTTCTGTGTACAGATGCCTACTGTTTTAAAATGCTGTGAATCCTGTTTTCATCAATGTACTAAAACAGCGAGACATCAAAATGGTTAATTCTACAGGACATGGGCTTTTTAAATCTGCCTGCTTTGAAGGTGCAAACTTACATGGTTGCCAAATAGCTTCTTTTAAACTAAATTAAAAGCAGCTGTTAGAAGAGGCCATCACAGGCATCGTGGCTAAAGCAAGAGCAAAGATTTTGTTGTCTGGTGTAGCTGAGCTAAGGGCTTCTAGTTGTCTGTAGCCAGAAACCTGGTACCCAGATTGCAATGCAATTTCCCGTTAATTTAGGCACCAGTATTAGAGACAGGAAGTTAATCCATCCTTAGTCACTGGTGGTCTAAGTGTACAGAATGGATTTTGCGTGCTTTAGTTGATCATATTGCCAGATTTTTTGACTTATTGTTAATTTGTCTTCATTGCTGCCAGATGTGCTGATGTGGTGACAGACATTGATACGGGTATTTGATTATAATTAAGTACATTTGAAAGAGATTGATTTTTCCTCAGTTAAGAACAAACCTGTAGGTCAATAAGGCAAGAAATCTAAAATTCGATTCATTCAATAGCTCTCCTTTTTTTCCCCTGCACTCCCCTCCCCAGTGACCCCATTTTTAGGGAGATGAGATCTGGGGGCTGTGATAGCTCCTGTTTATAACCAGACATTGCTTTTTTGACGTATTAAAAAATACCAAAGTTAAAAACAGTAACTCCAGATTTAGTGTTTATCTTTAAGAACTCTTATATTGAAGGTCCATCATGAAAAACAAGCTTTAAATTTATTTTCTGTCGTGGTTGAAGGTTGAGAATAGTGGCAATGTCTTTTTCATCTTCTCCCTTGCAAAGATACTAATCATCCAATGGCTTGGATGTCTGTACCTAAATAAATGTTCAAGGTCAATGACTGAATTTTAAATGCTTTCTAGCAAGTTTAATTTACCAATCTAGATACAGGAATTACTTAAAATTAATTTTATGCCTTAAATGCCCAGAAATGGAAATGAAAGTTCTCAAGTCTTCTTTTTTGCTAGCTTGAGTTTTTTGTGTTTAATAAGTGGATTGTGCTTAAATACAGTGGCAATCTGTAAATTGCAAGATAGTTCCAGTATCTCAGTAGCTTTTTTTAAAGATCACTGACGTAACCAAACATCTGTTTTAAAGGCTGGAAGTTTGCTTGCCTTCATTCTTTTTTTTTTTTTTTTTTTTTTTTCTCCTTTTCCTCTCTAAAGATGCAGATGTTAGGGAGCTGGTGGTTGGATATTTACCCAGCTGAAAGCTAAATTGCAAGTTGATGTGATGGGAAAATAAATTGCAGCCAACCCTGAGTAAAGCTTACACTTCATCTCAAGAGTTAGAATGAGAAACAAGTGTTGTTTTGTTGAATGACAAAACAGACATTTTGCATTTTTATGACCAGCAGTAGCTGGAATCTTGCCATAGGCATGTAGAATGTTTTTTAAGGGCAGTGTCCATTTAATGCTTTACACAACAAAATGTTTTACCTATTGAAATCACAAAAGTAATTGCTGAGGTATAGTTTCTGCAAGCCCTGAATAATAATTTTAATTGTTATAGACAGATAAATGGAGTTACTAATTTACCAGAATCTCTCTGGGGCAAGCATTTCCTAAATGAGTAACCTAACTGGTGTGCATGAGATTACACTGGGGCTGCTTGCATACTGAAGGGTGTTACAATTTCAAACACAAAAAACCTTATGGAGTACTACTGTATTTCAGCAGCAAATGTTTTCGTTTAGAATTCTTAACTGTAAGGGGATCTTGACAAATGGCAAGGAGTTAGGTGCAAAGTTTTCTCCAGCTGAGGACTCATTAGTGTCCCCAAACTCGGTCTCGGGGATCTCTTGAATAGTTAAGCCTTATTCCTTGAGCTGCTTCAAAGAAGCTTAAAACTAAGATTTGCACTGCAAACGTTTGTGTTCTGTCAGTCTTACAAACCAGGACTCTAATTGGGGATTGTGTTGCTTCTTGCATATAAACATGAGCAGAAATTTTATTAGCTACTTGCAAGATTTCCTGTTGCAGATGCAACACCTCTCAGAGAATTATACTTTCTCAGTGAATTCTTCTTTTTGCTCACTTTGTGAATTTCTCATAGAGAATGCGTCTGACTAGTTGGATGTCAGTTTACCAGCCATGTGAAATCATTTTATTAAGAAAATGAGAGAGGGGAGCTTCAGCCTGTTTAGTGAAGGGAAAAAACAATTTATAACACGATGCAGTTTGTGTACATACCATTTTACTCTGATTAAGAATTTACCAGATACCTTCCTTTTTTGTGTTTCAGGGAAGTGTTACAGGAGGGAATAAAAGCAAGAGTGTCTTTGCTCACTAATGTGTAGCAAAAGGTGCTTCTCCTGGTTGTTATGCTGAAGTATTCAGGGGTCACTTGTTCCTCTGAAATAAATATGTGCACACCCGAGCTCTTCTGAAAGGCACAGGTGCCCTCTCCTGTTTCCCATGCTGCTCTTTTTCTCATAGTTAATACTGCTCCCATGTCCTCAGGGAACCCTCTCTGGTAAACTAAACTCCTCTGTTTCCAGTTTCTCTGCTTGCCCTGTCACTGTGGTGACAGGCTGGGACAAATGGACTCAGTTTACAGAGCACAGGGCAATTGCAGGCAGTAAGCAGCAGTTGTGTGCTGGAAGAGAGGAGGTGAAGTGTTGGAGAGAAAAAGGCTAGCCACAGCTTTAGGAAGAGCTTGGTATGAATGTACAGAAAATGTGTAATTCAGGAGACAGGGATAAAATATTTATAATATAGCATTGTAAGCATAATGAGGAGCATTTTTGTACTTTACAAGCTTTACAATGCTTTTTGTGTATTGAATTCCGCTAACCCTCTATGCTCTCAAATGCCAGAAGCAGCTATGTACCAAAGAGCACGTCAGCTCGAGAGTTACCTCTTAGTGCATCTAAAATCTCCTTTTCTTGTAGACAAGAAACAAGATCTGTTCATTATTCTGTTTGTGTTCAAGACTAAATATTGCTGGTGCAGTGCATAGTTTCCCAGAGTCATGGGGTCTGTGGGGTCCGCTATGTCAGAATGCATGTGACCAATGAGACTCAAGAATGCCATGGGAGAGCAGGACCTGAAAGTGAAGTTGGTAGCAATTCTAAGTTCACTGCTTGTAAAACAAATTTAGGCTTTGTGACATCAGGATTTTTTTCCCACACAACAGAGAACAGAACTGTAAATTACTCCAGGTTAGGGACTGTTGAATAGCACTTCTGCATCATCTCTTTGCCTCAGCCATCAACAAGGGCATTGGTGTTATTCCCATTCAGTTTGGCTGTTGACCAGCAATTTCACTGCAGGACTTTGCAGTCTGAGCACCTGTATGTACTCTGTTCTGAAATTAATGGTGGCTAATTTTAAGGCGTGTGAATTTAAAATATGGCATTGGAAATGAAGATCTAACTCACTTGACAAGAGGTAGTAAGATCCCCTTATTATACGACAGGCTTTGAGATTTTTACAGGCATCTGCTATGAAAGGCTGGTATGCAACATTGTCTAAAGACAATCTCATTTGCTATAGCAATGTGTGACCTACTTATTTTCATCATTTCCTTTGTACATGTGCATGGAGGAGCTATGACTTATGATTTGGAACTGCTGCTGGATTATCAAAATTCAGGTACTAATTATAAAGATGTATGAAAAAACATCTTGGACAGTGAGGCTTCAGCTTCTTTTATGGCAAAATGATGCAAAACCACATCAGTTCCTATCCAGTTAAAGAAACTAGCTTTGGTACTATTCCTGGTGTTCAGCCTACTTATTTTAGAAATCACTGAAAAAATACTCTCATGGAGGAATTGACATTGATGCCCTTGGGTTTTGTTTATTCTTGTATTTTGTTCTGCTGTAACATGGAGAATTCAGGGCTCCATTCAGCCTCTGTTCATCAACAAGTGGTGGACTACTTTTACCCTTATGTCCTCAGATGTGCCAGCACTTGACAGCCATATGTAGCTCTGTCCTGTGCTAGCATGCTACATGCTAGGAAAGTAGTCAGAACTACTGTAAGGCAGAGCTACAGAGATACTGTAAAGGGAATTCAGGGGAGGAGGGCTGCACTTCTCCTCCACAGAGAGGTTTTGAATAGTCCCCTTGTTCCGAGGGAATAACTTGTGTAGGTTTTAACATTTACCCCTCATAATTCAGTAAGCCTATCAAGGAGTTAGAGCTGCCACTTTATTAGCCCTTGAATGGGGAAAGTCTGCATTTTCTGCAGGACACAGTAGTTTGGAGTTTTTGGAACTGCTTTTCAATCTCATTGTGATTGTAGACTCCTAGAAGTAAGCAGAAAGACTTGGTCCTTCATTTGGCGTATGGAGGTCCCTCACAATCTGCCTTACTGCATGCAGAAAACTTTTGCTGTATATTGACTAACCAAAGAACTCACACAAAAAAAAATTTGATCCACTGGTACCACATAATAATTGTTAACACATCTCCAAATGAGACTTTTGTTCTATGTTTTTTTAGTAGCTGTGGCTGACTAGCACAGCGATGAAGAAGCTGCTGTTTGAGTAAGTGGCAGAAGACATATGTAATCAAGCCAACTCAGAACTGAAACTAGCCACTCTCCTGGTTTAAAATAAACTGTATTTGTACTGCTACCTGCTGCGGGTCTGTACACCAGCAGCATTAAGAAAGCATCAGTGCTACAGCAGCCAGCTGCCTGTAGCCTGGCCTCTGCCACAAAATGATCGGATTCTTTATTAGTGTAAAGTTCTTTCTCTATTAACCTTCCCTCAGGAAAGGGGAAACACGGCCTCCATTGTAATTAGCTTACACAGCCTTCCATGTAAGCTAAAGAATGGAAAGTGTCAGGGGTGCTCGCAGCAGCCTCATAGGTATTTGCTGTTAGCAGGGAAAAGTTAATCTGCTCTCAGGTTTTGGCAAGGGCACAAAAACCCACGTGTAAAAATGTTCTTAGAACGAATTAAATTTCACATAAATGTGACCACACAGTAGGTAAAGTAGTAAAATGGTGGTGATGATGGAAAATATGACTAATCAGAAAGCTGCATTAACTTAATGAATAAAATTATACTTTACCATAAACTGAGGTTCTTAAGTGCCTCATTTTAAAAATGTATTTGTTTATTGTTCTGTAGTTTATAACAACTCTGTTATTTCACCTACCAGCACACTCTAGCAGTTTTGTCTGAAACAGCATCTACATTCAAAGTATGGGGTATTTTTGAAAAAAAAGAGAAGATGCAATCAAAAAGCAACTCTGTCACACTGAGTCACTGAACTTGTTTTACTAAGTGGCTTAAATAAGAACCTGAAAAAAGTCTGAAAAAATAGAAATGGTTTGATTTTTCACTTTGAAATGACTTGTCTCAAAATTATTTTCATTTTTGTTTTTGAATTCTCCCTTTTCAATTCAGAGCTGCAATCTGAAGTGCAGAGCCCCTTGGGTTATCAGGGCAACACAGACCAGGCACACAGCTGGAGTGTGTAAAGCTGTTCCTTGTTCTTTCCCTGCTGGACATCCCTCTGCCCAAATCCATTTGATCTGAGTTTGGCAGATCCTTGTGGATTGGTTCTCCTTCCTACCAGAGCATTTGTCTCCTTGATTCTTTCTTAGAAGTATGGCCTCAACAAGTTTCTACAATCATAAAGAGTCAGGCTTGATATTTTTCTGCGTGATTAGAAATGTTCTGCTTGCCGTGTGCTTTGAGAGCTGCAGGAGGCTGCTCCCTGCGTTTCCTGCATCACCTGAGGTGGGTTCTGAGCAATCCCCCGTGGGCTCTCAGCGCTGCTGTGTGTGCTCTTGGCCAGGGAGCCACGGTGGCAGCCTTGCTCTCCACATGATGCCACTCCAGGGATGCCTTGCTCCAGCAGATCTCCAACAGCACCTCAGGTTCAGAAGTTGTGTGAGCAATGCCCAGATCATCTCTTCTGTTAAACTGAAGTGCAAATAAAAGGCTGCATCACATAGTTGTTTCTCAAACAAGGCAGCTGAGGAAACTTCTCAGAGTCTATAACATCTGATCGTTGATCAGGTGCAGAGGCTGAGGAGAGGGATGTGGGAAAGGCATTCCTACCTCTTTCCTCCACCCAAGGCTTTCCAGCTGTTTAATAGTGTTGGGCCTTCTTTCTCCTCACAAAGCATTCTTAAATGGAAAAGTAGGAATTTGGTCTTATAGTTTATAGCAATTACGAAATAAGTATTTTTTAAATTTGGTAGGATTTTTCTTTTTTTTTTTTTTTTTTTTTTTAATGAGGTCTTTCACAAAGGGGTTTTAAGCTTACGTGGGCTTCCTGCTCAAGCTTCATATATTTGTCAGGAAAGAAAAATAAAAAAGGGTCTGCTTTTTTAGGGCCAGGTGTTTTATATGGCTAAGTTCATACATGCCTGGGAAGGCTGTGGTTATTTTCCTGTCTGAAAAGTACTGCATTTATTTCTTTTTTACCCCCTTTCTTTTTGTAACATTTAGCACATAACCTTGTAAAGATGCTATTTATTTCTGTGTTTTCTGTTTGTGAATTTCCTACCCTACAACCATTGGATCTTTGGAACACTGGAATCAAAAGTGGGCATTAGCTTCCTCCTCTCCTCAAATATTCTTACAGATGTTGCTGTAAATCAATTATGGGGCTGACATAGCATTTGGCTGCCTGACAAATGTGCCATAATAACGCAGCTCAGTAAAATGTGGAATTTCTGAGGTACTGCTTGTAACTTTTTCAATGCAGTTGTAAATTCCCATCCATGTCAGCACCGGTGGAAAGATAGTCACAAATAACGTGTGCGTGTGTGTGTGTCTGTGTGTGTGTGTGTGGAGGGTGGGGAGGAGAGGTTTCCTGTACTACTTCTTCCTAAAGAGTGCTGTGGGTGGTTCACCACTTCCATGATTTAACTCAGCTACTTGAAGCAAATTAGAAAAAGAAATACTCTCATTAAACTTAAAATGATCTTCCTAACAAAATTTTAGAGAGAGAACGTGTGCCTGCAAATTGAAGGAAGGAGGCTGTGGCAGCTGCAGGTAGGTAAGAGTAGCAGGTAGAAAAGAGGCATTTCAGGTATCCACCACGAGTTTCTGTTTCTGAGGGGCTGAGTTGAGCTGCTCTTCATCTTCAGGAGAATTCAGCAGTGAGCTGGAACACTGTGCTGGTAGCTCACAGCACTGGGCAGGGACTGGAATGCACGTTGTCCCAAGATCTTTTGCTTTCCTCTTTCCTTGTGTGATCAGTTCTGAGAGGCGAGGTGTTTGGATATGTTTAGTGCTTTGTTTAATCACACAAATGTGGAAACAGGCACAGTTCTGGGAAGGGAAGGGAAGGCAAGGCAAGATTCTCCCAAAATAATGAAGACTTAAAATCACAGAGGTGCTAAATTGTGCATGGAGGTGACCCAGGCTTGCAGCTATTTGGAAAAGCTTCTGCAGGGCTTTGTAGCAGAACTTGTCCTGAGCAGAATGCACAGAAGCCACACTGTCTCACTTGATCTAGAGCTAGGTATTGGCCCCTTGAGTGGATGACTCTGATGACTCTGTGATCCAAAACAAGTATTGAACTCTCACAAGTGCATTTTAAGCCTTTTCATGAATTCACAACCTGATCCCCTTTAGGAACTGTAATGCCATCAGTATCCAAGTGCAGGCAGGGAAGAAAGAGGAATAACTCTAAGCATCCATCATTTGGGGATTATTTGCGGTATGCTTGTACCTGTTTCCTTTTATACAAGGGGCCTCTGAAGAAAGTACATGATTACACTTTCTTTTTAACAAAGCTGTGGCTGTACACTTTGTCTCCATAGTGAAAGCTTCTATTCACATGTGAAATGAGAAAAGAGAAGGAGAGGGTTGTGAAAGATCTTTAGGGGGAAAAAAAGGGAGGCTGTCCCAGTTGTGCCCCTTCCCAATGCCCCTCTAGCCTCATCACTGATACAGAAAAGGCCAGGATGATGTGAAAGCCCTGCTCAGCAATAGCTAAATCATCAGTGTGTTACCAGCACTGTTTCAGTCTCTAATTCAAAACATAATGCTCCATTCAAACTACTATGAAGAAAGTTAACTGTGTCCCAATGAAAACCAGAAGGAAAAGGCAGAGATCATAATTGGGGCATAGTTTTGAATTTACCGGATACCATTCTTTTTTATTTATTTTTAAGTGCTTTTCTGTTTTATGACATTGTATTTTTAAGTTACTTCCAAGGCATGCAATATGGCTTCTTGTCCCTGCTAAAATCTAGCTTTAGACAGGTCAGGATTTTACCTAGGAACTTCCAAGAGAAAAACTGTGTTGAAATACAGAAAAGATTTTTGCAGGTAAACCCTATTCAGTGACTTTACATAACCAGTGGAATATGAATTGGGAAAGAAAATTATTTTTAAAATTAATAATAACTTTTCAGAAAAGGAAATTTGTAGAAAAGGTCATAGTTTCAAAATTTGGAAAACAGCCATAAAATTATCCAGTCAGCATTCCTTGGGGAACATTTATTCAGGGCAAAATAAATCAGATTAACTGAAATAATTGCCTTGAAGAAATAATTTGATCAGCTCTCCATTTAACTTGACATTAATTTGACCAAAAAAAGCAAAACAAAGTAATGTCTGAGTTAGAATCTTCTGTTTATTGTTCCTTCCTTGTTAAAAAGCTCACAGATAATTTTTATTGGTAGCAATTTGGTGTTAGTAGATAACCAACAATTTATTACTAGATTCATGCCGTATTGCTTCTTCAACTTGCTGAAACCCATTTCTTTCATCGATAAAACACTTTTTAATTTATCACCTCTTGAGAGCACTTAAGCAACTGTGATTCAATTAAACCACTGTTCAATGGCTGTGCCTGTGTTTCACACTTGGCTGATAAAAGAAAAAGATGGGGCACATTATACCTATTGATGGACTATAGCTTATTTATGGTTTTAATCTATAAATTTTTAACAATCACCTGAATTTTGCGTGTGTGTTTGTGGAGAGTGCTGAGCTGATAAGCGAAATCTACAAATACAACCCACACAGAGAAAGGAGAAACGTGTTTTAACATTTTATCTGTTTATGTAGTGAATCTATAGCTTGTGGCTTTGTCAATTCTATAGAGCAATTTTCCCTCTACATGCACAACAGGGATGCCACAAGCAGTAGTAGTGCAACCTTTCCTAAACTCAAAGAGCCACCAATGCTCTTGATTTTCACAGGGATTTTCACAGGGATTCAGTCCCTCATCCACTCCTGTTTGCTTCCTAAACTCATGTGATAGGCTTTCTGGCAATAATGTAATTTCAGCTTGCAACGTCAATGCATCAGAGAAAGGAAAATATTCTTTAAAAATTATGCAGGTGAGGAAACTGAATCAGACAACTGTAAACTGTTTTGTCCAAGGTCACATAGAAAGAGCCAAAAAATCTTTTTATATATATACGCACATATATATATGTGTATATATTTATAGAGAGAAAGAGACATAATATAGATAGATATAGGTCCAAGCTGGATTTGAATTCAGAGGGGAACACAAAATTTCAGAGGCACCTAGTTTAGCAGAGGGAATGAATAACACAAAGATGGATAAGCCCCAATATTTTAAAATGCAAAAGGAAGAAAAGAATAACATGATTGCACTGGTTTCAGTCTCTAATCTTCCATATTGCTCTCACAGGGAAACTTTGAAATAAAGAATCTCAGAACACAAAATAGAAGGATAGATAGTGAAAGGTAGTTGAAGTTCTTACTCTGCTGTCTGTTCCACAGGCTCCCCTGAACAATACCTTTCGAAGCTGTTACATTGCAGGGGTTTAGAAGAACAAGACAAAATATTGCTTGTGTTTTTATTAATTCACTTGTGCAAAATGCAGCTTCCAGGGACATTATCTCACACGTATGGCTACCAAGATACTGCCTTGGAATCAAAATACAAAAGCTTACTGACGTGAACATATTTGCATGAGGCTCCCACACTTGCTAAATGCTGCACAGGCCACAGAAAAGGCTGGGTGACTTTAAAGAGGACAAAACATTCTTGAAAAGACAAGTTTAAATGAACATGAAAACAATAAGTTGGAACTGGTGGAATACTTCTGTTTAAAATTTTCTTTTGCATGGAATATCTTTAAACAAACTTCAGGGGGTTTTTTTGTCAGGAGCTCTGATGTTTTAAATTTTTTTCCACTTTTATATATACCTTTTCTGTAAACATAGAAAGGAATTTTGAAGGATTCGTATCACGTTTGTTGTTAAGGAAGAAAATTCCTTTTTCCCAACAACTCCATTGTGTGCAGCAGGTAGTGGTGTGGATGGTACAGCAAGGGTGGCTGAGCCATCAAGTGAAGGAGGGAACCAGCAGGTCACCATGGGAGGTGCAGTATTCTCCCAGAGAATTTTGATAGGTGTTTGTCTTGAAGCAGATGAGAGAATTAAACATTGACTACAATTTATTTTTTGTTTTATTATTATTTTCTCAGTCTTTTTATCACTGAAAAGGCGTAAAGATGAGGGCTTTGTTTCTTTTCTTTTGTTGTTTGTTTGTTGGGTCTGGATTTTTTTCTCTCCAGACTCAAACTCCCTTCTGTGTTGTTGATGCTCCTGGTGTTGTTCCTGGTTGATTTAATCCAGTTATTTGGGTAGGCGTTCTGTTTTACTTTGTATTGAGCTGTTGATGTCTGGCTGTGGCTTCTACCTCTAATTTTGTACATAATGAACAAAATAGAAGAAAAACAAACACAACAGTAAAATATGTCATTATCCTTTGCATCTTTTCCATGTTTTTTGTTGATCATATGCACATCATTTGTCATGCTGCCAAGAGCATCTGAGCTTCAGTCAACTACCTCTGGGAATGTAATTCCTTTATGACCTGTTTTCCTATTTATTTTGTTCTGAATGGTTTAGCAGTGCAGCTTGGAAAAGATACAGGCAAGGTCTTTGGACTAAGTTTCTGTTGAATTAACATACCATTGGATATGGGCATAATGCATTTTGGGCTGGCAATTGGCCTTGAGAATACAAATCAAATTCATTTATTTGCTTTTTCAACTCCTCTCTTACTTGAGGCAGCAGAAATTCTTATCACAAGTTAATGCTATACTAGCAACATATTATAACCAGAGAAGGATAATGGATAGAAGAAGTTCCTTCATCTATGTATCTTGCTGTTTATCCTACATATATTAATAGAACATGTCTCCTACACAAAATTAATTATATTTTGTTTCTTCTTCTTAGTTCTTGCATATGGGAATATAAGCATTGTTTTTTAATTTTTTTTTTTTTCAGGAGGAGAGGAAAAATTTGAATTATTAATAGGAAAAAAATATGGCCAAGAGGTAGGCCAGGGGAATTGAAGTAAATCACAGGATAAATAGATAATTAAACTTAACAATCTAATGTACATAAGACACCAGTATAGCTCTCTCTGAATGGCTGTGTTTCAGAAGATGCCTTTTCAGTCAGACAACAATGGGAGATTTCAAAGTATCTCCAGTGTAGGTATCTGTGTAGAAATCTATATCTAATGGTATTCTAGTCTCCTTTTTCAGACTCCTATGAGAAACAGCTACTCCTAGAAAGCACTTAATCTAATCCTGACTAAAAGACTAAAAATATCAGAATAAGTGTAAGATTTAATAATGCCATATGCCCTCCGACAACAATAAAAAGAATCTAGCTGAGTAACCCAGATGTACCTGCCTTCTTTCTGCATTGGGTATTTTGCATCAAAAAAATGTTTGTGGAGACGAATGCCACTTACAATTTTATAGAATTTGAAGTCTTGCACTGTTTTCTGATATTGAGATAGTGTTCCAAAGCATAGCACGCCTCATGATAGTGGATAGCATCCTTCCATCATGAAAATGGTATATATTGTGTATTCAGGATCCTTAACAATTCTGCAGTGAATGAGAATCAAATATTGATCAGTATGCTTCAACACAGATATGAGATTTAATCATATGCTTGAGTATGATCATCAAATATTTATGTAAGTGGATCAATAAAGATTAAGAATAAATTTAGCAAGATACACACAACCATTACTTAAAGGAAAAAATGCCATTTTCTTATGAAGTTAAAATTAATAGTTAATGTATCTGTGTACCCTTATGGATATATCTTAAACAGAGACTTGCATCTGTGACCCAGCAGGTGGTGAGAACATTGAAATTGCTCAAAAATATCAAGGGGTTGGCTACATTGCTTCTGACTATCTCAGTGGCTGAATTAAAATTCACTTACTTTAATAATGGTATGAAAAATCTTGAACTGAAAATCCCTAGGGTCTGTCTAGCTGTAGAATTCAAGTTAAAGGGAGCAGTTGAGGTAGAGAAATCATAAAACAGTATAATATGAACCCATGACTGCTGGGGAGGGAGATTAGAGCAGAGAGTCAGCACAGCAGATCTCTTTGCCATCTGCTCCTTCAGCTTCTTGACCAGGTTGCAAGGCAGGCAGTATCGTCCCTTTGGTGATATTGACAGTGACATGTGCTGTCTTCTGAGTCAAGGTATTTGATGCAGTCTAAGCCTCACGGAGTCTGAACTGAAATTCTGCAGAGCAGACTTGGACTGAGCCATAGGACATTATCCTTCAAGAGTTGTCCATTGAAGCATTCAACTCACTAAATGCAAACTCAGAGGACACAGTGCATAACTAAGCTATAAGAACCAGTCCTAAATGAGCTGAAATATGTACTGGAAGACAGTGATGCATATTTTTTCCCACAGTGTTTGATCCCACTAAAGAAAGTTTTTTGTACCAAGTCTCTAAGGTAGCTCATTTAAAGTTAACATGGATATTTCCATATGGCTTTGCCCTCCTCACACATAGCCATGTCTTCAGCAGATTTATCCAAACTACAGGAGAGGTTGTTTTCATACATGTGAAATTACTGCATCAGAAATATTTTCCATGGAGTAAGGTCAGGCAAAAAGACAAGAAAAAGAATTTAACTATAAATATTTTGCTCTTTTTGAGCTGACTTCCTCTACCAAAATTAAAAAGCTTGATGAAGTTATTTTTTAAATTAATTTTCTCTGTATTTTTATGAACATTCAGTTTATCTGTGTATATTATTTCAAAATACATTTTCCTTTTAAAAATGCCATAATTTAAATATTTAGAAGTGTTTTGCTAAAATACCAGAAACAAATTTTTTTTCACACCTATATCAGGGCGCAAACATTACTTCATTATCAGGGTTTTAACACTAAACACTACAGGCTCAGAACAAAGGTTCCCACATCACGGAAATTATAATTTTGAGGAATGCATACTTACTGTATTTGTGCTTAACAAATTTGTGCTGTAACATGCATAAGAAACTCATCTTCAAAAGGAATATTATTTAAGCAAATCTGTATTTATAATGATACATGAGTATATATTAAGAATTTATATTATATTTATAATATATTTAATGAGCAAAAGAAGGTGATTTTGGAAATCAATTTGTTCAGTAGATTCTGTTCTTTTTTATCTTTTTTCTTTTCATAGTCTTTTCAAAGCAACAAGTGCCACCACCTTTTGTAAAGAACAGTGAAAGTGGTGTGAAGAGATGAAGAATCTAGGTGTACTCATCAGTGGCTGAATGTTATTTTAAGAGAGCAAAAGAAAATAGAGAATCTTGGTTACTCAAAGACAGGTTGAAGGGATGACAATTTCATTAACAGTGCAGAGAACAGAAGTGAATGAATGATTCACAGTCATAAAGGACCAGAGACTGAGGGTGAAGACTGAGCCAGCATCTGGAATGAGAGGTCTACACCAAGCAAATGGAAATACCTCAGCTACAAGTACTTTACAGCCATTGTCCATTCCTTTATTAATTTCTTTGTTACTTTAATTGCACTGGGAATTGTTCCTTGCTGTGAAAACCACAGCATCTTTCCTTAAAGTAATACTACTGGTCCTGTGATGTGGGTTTTTTGATTTCATAGCACATTTTAAGACTGTAATTTATTTTTAATTTACAAAATAGAGATTTTGCAAATTTTCAAACTGGGGACACAGAATCTCCTGTAGTGGAGTCTGGGTATTTCTTAGAGTCAATAAATCAAAAATATTTCAAACATCTGATGCAGAAGAAAAAAAATATTTAAAATCTAAATATATGTAAAATCGTAACTTGGAGGAAAAAAAATCAAAATCAACTAGTTCACAATTGAATTAACTACCCCCCAAATCTGTTATTAGCTGCTGACTAGTCCCTGACATAGTATGCTTTTGTGGTGGCAATGCTTCCCCATGTTGCGTCATTCCTCTTGATGCTAACAGCTCTCTGACCTTGTAGGGTAGGATTTCCTGTTGGTAGAATGTAATCAGTCTTACTGACTTTGAATTGTCTCTTAAAAAAAAATGAGCCAAGCTAATTATTTGTATTCTAAAGGCACTTTCACCTTGTCCTCCACTTTTCAAAATGTATGCAGTATTGGGCAAACAAAGCAAAACTGATGATGCACTATTAGAAAGTAACTCTTCCGCTGCTGTGCAGTGGTGCAGGTTCTTGGAGAAGAGTAATGTTAAGTTCCTCTATTTTTCAGCAGAGGATTCAGCCCCAAAATGAACATTTTGGTTGTTGCCCATTAAAATAAAGGAAGGGGTAAACAAGCAGTTAATGACTCACAGAAAGCAAAATTCAAGCTGCTGTAATTCCTCTAGAGTTTCAGGTCAACATGCACATTTTTTGTCAAAGACAACAAAGGTGAGGCTAGAATCCAATGTATAATGTCAGATTCTTTTCTATGTAAAAAAAGCCCATTTCCTTTTTTCAGGTGAGCATTTCTTAAGGCCTCATACAACACATAGAAATACAGAATACTTCCTATGTATTAATTTTATGTCTCACATTTTACATTACACACTTTTTGCCCAATATTTAATAATATCCCTCACTTTTCATTGGTTTAATTTTTTAATTATTATTATTATTATTATCACAATTTTGAAATTTATTTTCGGTTGCTCAGCTGTTGATAACAGACCACTTTCAACTCAAAAAATGCAGCTAATTGTGTGTGTATAACGTGGAACAAAGTAGAAGCAGTCTGTATACACTCAATTCACTTGGGCCTTTAAACTAAGCCGGTGAAAGAAGGCAGCTGGGAAAGTCTGGTGGCAGCCAAATCTTGAAATGTTAACAGAAGCAGCTAAAGAAACTCTCGCCAAGTCAGCAACACCACTATCCCAGTTGCATCCATAGCACTGAGTGCTGCCAGCAGAGTAGATTACAGTGCTGGGTTTATGAGCTCTTTGTCTGCCAGGCAGGCTTTGTGTGTGGCCATGTATGTAACAATCAGTCCCTGGTGAAGGAAGGATGGGTACCAACGCCAGCGTGCAAGGAGAGAATGAACAGGTGGTCCAAAGTGTGTTTCTCCTCACTCAGACATCCCTGTCTGCTGTCCGCAAGACAGAAATGGCATTACAAGGCTGATCTGCCCAGTGTGGTCAGAGACTCAGTTGTTTGCAGTGGTCATTGAGCTCTGTAATTAATGTGGCTACATTAAAACATCCAGCTGTTGGGTCCCTGTTTTGCCCTCAGATGCATGTGTGTGGCTTCCGTGCTTCAGTGGGAACAGTGTGTGCATAGCCAGGGATAGAATCTGGCTCTGTGTGCACACATTTGAGCTTCTGTATATACAATAGTTTCAAGGAGAAAGAGAAATATATTTTTCTGAATTATAATATTCATTAGCTTCCCATTTCCTTTCGGTACCAAATGTTACTATTTACTTTTAGAGTCCCAGACTTTGGTGTATAGCAGTCTTCTTTGGCAAAGCATGTACGTAATTTGGTGACCCTGTTTCAACCAAAGCAAAGCTTTTGTCCAAATCTCTAGCTGAACCACAGCCTGAGCTGTTTGGAAACATTAGAAGGGTGGGGAGGGAGAGGGGAAGAGAGAGAGAGAGAGGAGACGAGGAAGAAAATGGAGAGGAGAGGAGAGGAGAGGAGAGGAGAGGAGAGGAGAGGAGAGGAGAGGAGAGGAGAGGAGAGGAGAGGAGAGGAGAGGAGAGGAGAGGAGAGGAGAGGAGAGGAGAGGAGAGGAGAGGAGAGGAGAGGAGAGGAGAGGAGAGGAGAGGAGAGGAGAGGAGAGGAGAGGAGAGGAGAGGGAGAGGAGAGGAGAGGAGAGGGAGAGGAGAGGAGAGGAGAGGAGAGGAGAGGAGAGGAGAGGTAAAAACAAATGTTCTGTTTGTGTCTGAGATGGAAAACAGCAATGCTGAAATATCCCAGGAAGTCTATTCTTGCTGTACTACTGACCCAGCCAAAACCAAGTACTTCTGGAAATCCTTCAAGAAATCCTATTTGAGTTATTTCCAGTCTTGCTTCCAGACCAGAGAGGCTTGGATATGACATTCAAAAGTTTGAATGTTTATCAGCTACTTCCTCCTTTTGCCTCTCCCTATCTAAACAAGAGCCCAGATTCACCATCAGCTCTTCATGGATGTGTCACTTCCTTCTGCAGACATCCCTGGCTGGTTCTCCACCCATACTCAGATCAGAAAGAACTGAATTTAGATTTTCTAATCATAAAGCAAAGAACCTAAGACAGGCAAGTTATTAAGCAACATCCTATAACATGAGCAAGAGTTGATGGTTATATTGTCCTTCCTCCCGTGTTCCCACTTGTGCACTGAAATATTTTGAACAGGTATCCTCTTCAGTTCAACAATTGCAGCTCATTGGGTAACATGACTAACCATTTCCCTCTTGTTGCAGATGTGATGCTGCATTTCTCTCTGAAGCTGTCTATATGTATCTACATGAAGCTGCACTTGTAGTTCAGGCAGCAGCTGTGACTGGTTTTTTTATTCCATTTTTTCAAAGCAGAGCCAAGAATATGAATTACTTGTTCTCTTTAAATGAAGTGATCATGTGCCCTGACATCATTTTTCACATGGTCTTCCACATTTGATTGGAATCTGGGACAAAGGTGGTTTATTTCATATTCTAACTGAACTCATTTTCTCATTCCTGATTAACACAAAGAATTAAGTATAGGACCTTAACTGGAAAAAAACCAAAGTCCTTTGTTTTATATATGTTTTTATATATATATATATTTGCAGTATGCCATCCATAACTAAGCCTCATTATTCTTATAGTCTAGCACATCTTTCACTTTTCATTCCTGCTTAGTAGGTCCTCCCCAGTCAGGACAAACCTTTCAAAATATGATCTCTTATGGAAGCCTGTCTAAAAAGTGGCTTCAAATAATATAACCTTACTTCAAATTATTCTAATTCAGTTTGTAATTCTGCTTGGTTTGAAATAAGTACCATCGCATGACTCATAAATTACATGTTCAAAAATGCTTAACTACCTTGACCTGTGACATAGGATTTCAGTCTAGCCTGGCTTGGATATTACTGGAGCTAAATCGTTACCTTTGGAATAACACTTCTTAATTTTTTTTCCTCACATAGGTATAAGCAGGACAAGATGACCTCATAACTTCAAAAGATAAAGTGCCTGGATTATTTTGCTATGTCATATTTTCTTATAATATCATTATTCTCACAAATCTTCTCTGAACTCTTTCCAAATAGCAATCCTTCTTGTACTGCAGGCAAAGGAATTTACTTGAGTATTCTAGTAAAGTTTACTTAGGGAGAAATACACGTTATCTACTCTTTACACTTGCTCAGTACCCCCTTTTTACTAAACTCAAGGGTCATTATCCTTTCAAACCACAGACTGTCATGTGAAGCTCAGATCAACTCAGAGCAGAACCATTCCAATGGTTCTTCCCAGAATTACTCTTTCATGTGTTAATATCTCCTCTTTTGTTGGCATCATTTATGTCCTTTCTTCTTTAGCCTCTCTCTCTCTCTGCTAGTTCAAATCAAAACACATTCTGTTTGCAAGCTTATAGCTTATCAGGCAATCAAGATTGCCCTTTGTCAAGAATGCTTCTTATTTATAATTTGTCAGACTCTAGTCCTTCCCTGTAACTGCAAACTTCGTTAATGATATTCTTATGTTATCTTCTAGGTCATTGATAAAAACTCTCATTAAAAAATACTGTGAATGCATTGCCTATGGGAGCACAATAAAAGCACACCTGCTTGATGATGATGATGATTTCTCTGACGTCTGTCACTTTGTTAATGGATAATATACATAGCGTTCACTGTGTTACATTCGTAGCATTTTAGACTTTTAATCAAATTGTCCTGTGATACGCAGTCGCAGTTTTGATTGAACTTTGATTACACACACTGATATTACTTCCTTTGTCAACTCAGCTTGTAATCTCATAATCATGCCACCTTTAGACAACCTGTTTGGCAGAAGACTAGTTTGAATGACATTCATAATATTTTATTATTTATTGATGTAATGTATCTGTTCTATTATTTTGTTTAGGGTCAAGGTCAGCTTGATAGAATATCTTCAGGCAGGTCATCTTTTTTATCCCATTTAAATAATGGTGCAGCATTAAATTACTTCCAGTATCTGAAATTATTCCAGTATTTTTGGAGTTACTGAAAATTGCATTAACAGCTTAAAGACCCTTTCATTCAGCTCTTAATATTTATAACTCTCATAGTGCTTAAGTCATAGTTCATGAATATATGAATACTCTTGAAAACCTTACCCAAGGACCTGGGATAAACTATGAGCAGTATAGGTGTAATTACCAGGGAAAATTAGTGTGGGGTTCTTTTATTTTTTCACTATATCATTTTGATGTTTTTGTTCCATTCTCCTCCCCTAATGGGAAAAACCTTCAATATTATGACATATTTGAAATGAAAGATATGTGTGGTTAAGACACTTAGCTTGGATGGCACAAAAGAGAAGACATAACTAAGTCTCCTAAAGTACTAGTTCTAGCATTATTTTGAATGTATTAGCTAACATTGTCTAAAACCAGACATTCTTTACCAGATCTCCCCTTTCAAAATGATGCCTTGGCCATATATAACCCAATTTTTAAAATATTTTATTATTGGCACAGAAGATCCTGACAAATGTTCACTGTGAAACCAGGAAGAAGAAGATCGTGAAGGCAGTCTGGCCATGCTTACACACTGCAGCTGAAACAAAATTGGCCAAACCTTGACTAAATGGTTGCTGTCACCTACTCTTGTTCTCTCTGTGGGGGTCAATTCAGCTAAATGAAACAGCAAAATATTGACCAGAACAAGATTCCAAGGTGGTGAGCAAAGGCAGGCAAGGATAAGGGTCTCAGAAGAAGGCAGGAGAAAAGGCGACGATATGGAAAAGTAGAACAAATGAAAGCTATTCTGCTTGGAAATAACATATGTGGTTTAGATGCTATAAAAAATACAACCAACAAAATAAGAACATGCTAGCAGGATTTGAATACATACTTTACATTTCTAATGGAATCTGTACCATCATTTATTAACTACGGATTAGACTTAGACTAAAGATGAACTCCAAGTTGTGACCTAAACATATGCCTTTAACTTTCTTTATGTTTTTGGTCATTAGCTGTAACTAGAATGACTAATGTTTGGTTTTTTTATTGCCAGTTACAATAAAACAACAAAAAATGGGATATAATATAGTAAGAATTCTAAATTGCAACAATTTTACCCATCTCAGAACATCAATATGAAATGCAGGAGCTATGAAGATATTAATCTAATATCTCAAGATGAGAATTTCATTGTCTTTTACAAATCATTATCACAATTATAGCATGGATAAATTACTGAGCAAGATATGTTTCTAATAAAGAATTGTGCCGTTTAACAAAGAATTGAACTCAACTAGAATAAAGTTTCAGAAAAGCCACAAATAATGCATTTGTTTAAAAGACTTAAAGGAAGCAATATATGGTATGCTCTTTGCATATTGCTGTGCCAAAGCAAACATGACCACATAAATGCAAGACTAATTTGGAGAAGCAGTTTCTAGACTGTAATTCTGATGGTGAAACCTGTGATTATGGGTGCAATCCTGCAATCCCCAGCAGTTGTACTAGGTTTGCTCAAGCCAGTAATTGAGTCGAGCATTCCCACATTCTGACTGTTGCTAAATTCTTCTGACTCACCACACATAAAGTGTCTTAGCTCGATGTTTTCTACTTTCTTCACAAGTCCATTGCTACCACTTGTTTAGTTCTGGACTTGATAACAGCCACCAACTAATTTCTGAAGAACATGTGTATGTTTTTATATTGTTTGTCATAGTTTTGTCATCTCTAGATGTTTTTTTTTCTGCTTTGATTCTTTCTCAAGCTTTCCTCTCACTATAGGCAACATCTAATGCCCTTTACAATCCCACCTGTCTGGTTCCTATAAGCTACGAACTGGGTGTCTATTCTTGCACCATGAGTCTTACAATGGCCATAATACATCATAACGTTGTTTTCTTAATCTTCCTTGGGTTTTTTTTTTCCTCTCCTTTCTTTCTTTCCCAGTAGAAAAAAAAAATCTACAAAAACTCACTTTTGGTAAGATAATGCTATCAAACCCAGACTTAATTTGTATTTTCTGCATATAACAGGATTTGGTTGACTGCTTATTTTGCCCCTAAAGAATGATCTGTAGTATTTTCTTTTTTACAATACTCAATAACCCCCCAAATACCATAAATTAAAAAAATTTAGACTTAAATGAAAACCTATGCCACCAGGGCCCTGAATTTGTACACATTTAGAAACAACACTCTAACAAAATTTTCAAATACAGGTAATAAAGAGAGACTGATGATGTAAACTCTGTCTGAGGTCACGGCTGTGAGAGAAAGTTCAGCTGATAGAAATAGTTGAAAATGTTGCTTGCTACAGGAGAAAGAAAAGACCATCCTGCCCACCTGCCTCTACATATAATGATTGGCTCTGTAGTGATTCTGGATCCAAGGGAAAAGCATTGATGAGCTGCTCAGATCAACCAGGTAAAATCCATGTCATCTACACTTAACCCTCTGAAAACAACATATCTGCTTTTCTAAATTTGTGTGTCAGCCTTTCTCTCTTATAATTCCCTCCAAAGCAAGATTCATCAAAACAAAATAAATACATTTGAAACCAATTAAATGAAATTCTGTGACTGCCTGATTTTCCCCACTGACTAGTCTATTTTTTTGTTTTTCTAGATGACTAATTTTAAGATGATACCTAAATATTAAAATAATATGTGAGAGTGACACTGGAGTTTTTTGCTGCTAATGGCTTTCTATTGATTGAGCAAGTTTCAGGCACTTTTGGTCACAAAAATCTTCTCTGTTTTAGGAGTTCTTGTCAAGCCACTCATTCCATATTCTCAAAATAATCTTACTGATGATACAAATATAAAGACATGCAAAGACATTTTGCTGGAGGTTAAGAAGTAATCAAATAATCATCTCTAGGGGCTTTCAACCCAACTGGTGAAACTTTGTTCAACAAAGACTAAGAATGAAATAGAAAGAAAAATATATTTTTGTAGAAAGAATTAAAAAAATTGTTAGTCAAGTCTGTCTTTTTGACAGGAGTTGCAAAGCTGTCAGTGACAAGTGAGGGTTTTTTAAAATGATTGAAAGAGATATCAGAAAGTTATTAACTGTTTAGGACTTACTGATTCAATTTCTTGAGAGCTTGAGGGGAAAAAAAAGGTATATTATTTTCCTGATATTTGTGAGGGAAATTTCCAAGAGATGGAGTTGCATCAGAATATCAAGAAAGTGAAATTAAAAAAAAAAAGCACACAAATCCACCTACTTCTTTTCTTTCAGTGACACCACTGTGGTACATTAAGAAACGGTTCAATTAAAGTAAGTTGGAAAACCAGAAGTTAACTGCTTTGGCCCTTATTTTCACGTGTATGTTTTTTCCTTAAGGCTCATGAAATAGCATAGACTACTCTTCTTGAGAAAATTGTGATTTTTTTGGACAAAACTAACATGCTTTTCTTTGTATCAATAGTAATTAAGGGAGCCAGCATGCAGCTTAAAACATTGTCTGATCATTTTTCTTTCTCTCTGTGTCTGTTTCAGAGCACAGGTTTCTGAAATCAGGTAGATGTGATTGATTTTATTAAAAAAGAAAAACCAATTCACAAACATATTCCAGGCAAAAAGCCTGGGTGCATGTGATGTAATGTAATTTATCTGTACTATGTAACTTCCAAGTGAAGGCTTACATTCAGCTTGTCTAAGGTAGGTAAATTACTTTAAGAACTTGAAGTCTCTAGAAGTCTTTTCCTCACATTTTTCAGTCCCTGCTGAATAAATTTTTAAGTCCACTTACTCATCTTGATGTTAAGTGCAAAGGAAGGTGGGTGGCACAAAAAATAACCATCCAGAAAGGAGTTTTTAAATATGAACAATTAGTTTTCCAAATAGCATATCAAACAGTGGGTGGGTGGGCGACAGAGTAGGGAGTTACCTGTAACAAGTCCCATGACTTTGCTTCAGAGGGTTTGGCAAAAAACCTACTAGGTATTTTTATGACTCATAGTCTAAGTTTTACCAGGATTTTCTTATGGTAGACTTAGCATTTAGAGTAACTTTAGATATTTTCATACCTTCAGGTAATCAAGGATTTAGTAGATCAATGCTGTATTCAGGCAACAAGAATATGTTTCACATAAGGAATGATTTTGAGTCATTGAATTTCAAGTAATCAAGATTCAACAGCATTTTATAATTTTACAGTAAAGCAAAATATTGGAAGGTGCTGTGCTGTAGAGAAATAAAGTTGGAAGCTGTTTGATAGAATACTTGATTTGGATGGTCCTTGAGAAAGGCAGAGCTTGGTAGAAAATATGGCTGAAAATAGAGTCACCAAATCACTGTATTTTAGTTTCCTCCTGCCAAGTAGGAGAAATATTTTAGTAGGTTTTTTGCATTTCCTCTCCTTTTGCCTAAGTTTGGGTGTCATTCGTACTACCTAACTTTAATTAAGACTCTAATGTCAAACTGATGACCAGCAGTTCTACAGCAAGGAGTGGGAAGGGAGATTTCTAGGTCTAAGTGAGTACAGTTTGTTGTGATTAGCATGGGTGAAGTAGACTACCAGCTCAAGAAGATGAATCATAACAGCCAGATCTACCCAAAAACGGACCTCCAGCACACTCCTAACTGTGTGGTAAAGGTAGATATGCTGTTGTTTTGTGTCTCTAGAACACCTCTACTAATGCAGATGTAATGCATTCATAAAATGCACAAAACCTTTCTTGATACTTAGATGAATATTTGAAGCTTGAAATAAGTCTGAAAATAAAAAATGCTAATGTAGAAAAAATAGTTCAACAAATACTAATGGAAGAAATATACATGCAAAGTAAAATTTTCTATATAGTACTACATAGTACAATTCTATACATATATCATGCATTTTATACATGAAATTTAATTTGTAGAGACTTTCAAAAGAAGAAGGAATAAGAGGAAGAAACTGCAAATGCTTTCTTTCCCTTCAGCTCTTAGACATGACTTAATTCAGAATATCCATCACTGCACAGAACAACACATGAACCAGCTCCTTGGCTCTTCCTACTCTGCTATAACTCATCTTTGCCAGGAATTGTCACTCCTGTGACAACTTAGAGTTTTCCCTTGCCTTCATTCTCACAAACAGTAGCTGGGGAAAATGATTTACTGCATCTGCAGAGGCAGCATCAGAGGAGGAGATCTCTGTCCCAGCAGTGCTCTGAGCAACACAACATGCTGATTTCCTAGCACACCTACCAGCATGAAGGACCAACTCTCCCAAGCCCAATTTGCTCCAGAGTCACTGCAGCACTGCAAAGGCTGTTTATGAGTCCTGGAATAGCACTGCTGTTGTGGGAGCCTTTGAGACGTCCTGAGTGTACCTTTATGGATCCTGACCTTGGCTTTTTAGAGGTGTAGAAGTGTGTGTTACTGGTGAGCTCATTTACTAGCCATGATATTTAACTTCATTAATTTTGTGCACAGCCAGCCCTGACTGGCCCTAACCCCTTTACTGGGCTCTACCTTCACCAAACCCATGGCCCAGGACCTGCTCTGCCCATGCCCAGACTGATCTCAGCACTTCTCCATGGCTTGGTATGCCCTGGTACCTGCCAGCACTTAAAAGCAAAATAGTGGAAGGTGACGTGCTTTAGAGAAATAAATTTAGAAGCTGTTTGATAGAATACTTGATTTGTTGGTGCTTGTGAGAGAAGGTGCTTAGTAGAAAATATGGTTGAAAACCAATAGTCAAGAATATGATAATACACATGAGAAGATCATGCAAAGGCCTTTTAAAATGTTTTTGACAAGTTATTCTTGACTGTTTGATAAAAATGGAATTATAATTGTGAATTATATTTATTGCAAGCTGCATAAGTTATACACACTTTGAAAGTGATTTTTCCCCTGAGGTCCCACATAGCTCTGTAGCAGATGTATTCAGCTGGTTAGATTTCCAAATAATAGTAGATATTGTAAAATTTTCACTGATGTTGGTACCTTACCCTGAGGTTTTGTTCTGTGTACAAAAATGTTGCAAATCCTAAAATGTAAGGAGCCTGTCAAGACAATTAAAACAGTTTAAGTACCTTGATAACTTGCATACCTGATAGGAGGAAATCAGACACTTCAAAGAACCAGAAAGCCTCCACCCAAAAGGAGGACTTGTTTAGACTTATCCAGTAAGAAGTGTCAGGCATAGATCTGTGTTTTCTCTCCACTCAGAATTCAGAACATGAAGGGGTGTTTTTTGTCAGAGACAATCATTTGATGTGGGCTTATACTTTCTAAAACAGTTTTTATGGAACACAAATGGAAGGTCTGTCCTGAAGCACAAGGAGCCACACACCTTTGACAGTGAATGCTATTGTCACTCCATGCTGGACATACAGATTCAGCTCCCTGTCAGATAAATTTTGTTCCCTTTATTCCCAGGTAATACCCCTATCACCAAGCTGTAAGCTAGTCCTGACAGGCAAGCACTTCATTGCTCTCAGCAAAGTGTGGTTGTGGAGCCAATGACAGCAGTTCTGGGCCAGCATGAATAAAGAAATGGAACACATGGAGTATGACTCTGCTTCTCCCAGTATGCTGCTTAAGAGCTTTGAGCTGGCAGCTGACAAATCTGGCTTCTGATCTATGGAATCAGTATTAATACTGGTTTTATCCTGTCCTGGCAGAGAACCAAGACCCTTCCTTTTGGAAAGCTAGGGGCAGTCTGCTCCTCATTCCTTCTTCTTAACTCAATAGCTCTCAAGTTCCTCAGCTCACAGCAGCAGGTGTTTAACTGGCAGAAGAGGAATACGGATTACCAGAATACTAATATCTTCTCCCATGTGGTAGCAATTGTAAGTCAGACTCTCCTCAAGGTGGTGAGTGGGTTCACAAAATCATTGCCAATATACCATGTTAATATTCATTAAGCCATTCCGTAAAATAATTAGAAAGAGTTCTCACTGCTTAATTGTCTGGGATGAAGCACCTAGGGACTAACCTCAAGAAGAGATACTGCACTGTGAGTCCCAAGGTGCATCCTGTGTAGCTAAGTCCTGAGGTAATACTGACACACACATACTGATGCAGATCTACACACAATTTTCCTTATTGTTTTCTTCTTGCTGGATGCTTTCTTTGATCTTGTTGCCATCCAAACTAGACTGACATGCTTCTTTCTGTCCTGCACAACACAACCTGAATAGAATGATGCCCTGGTATGGTTATTCTGTGCTGTATAAGCTTAGTTCTCTAGGAGCTAGAGGCATGTGGGCATGGCAAACTGTTGAAACCAGTTGAAAACATCACACTTTTTCATATAGGTGTGCCTTTCACATGAAAGCAGACATTGCTATAAATTAGTCTTTCTCTCTCTTCTTCATTAATTGGAAAATGCTACCTGTTCACCTGACTTTTCTATTTGCTGTTTTTTGGGTTTCTTTGTCCAAATCTGGAAGGATGGAGAAGAAACTTCATAAGAAAATCTAAGGGTTTATCACTTTTATGACTTCCATTGGAAATATTCTGAGTTAAGAACAGCAATTAGCCCTGAGTGAAAAATTCTCATGGTAATCCAAAACTCAACATGCTTATAATGCAAAGATATACTCTGTATCACTAGATAAGTGATGATTTCCAGGCACTAGCAAAATTCTGTGAGATTTCTTAAAATGTTTAAGATGTTTAAATGAATAGGCCTTGTCAGCAGTATAACCTACCATGTAATTGTCAGGATCATTAGAGCTCTGCTGAGGAAATGTGATCCATAGAGTTACAGCAGTAGACCTAAATGTGATAGAAGATAGAAGATGTGATAATGAGACTTAGTCAAGTATCTTACTGAGCAAACAACAAGCCAAGTCAGTAAAACAGTCTGTTTGCAGGAAAAGTGAGGTGGTAGGCATGAAGGGCAAACATAGGGCTTTCAAGGTCGGGTGTGAGTAGAGTGAGCTGAATTCTTCACTCAATTGTCTTTTGTTTCAAACTCGAATATGAAAGCAGAGTGAAGCCAAAGTTATGTAATGAGGTCATTCTGAGACTTGAACATTTGATGGCTTGAGCATAATTAAATATCAAAAAGCATTGGTAAAAAGAATCCTTTTAAAGACCAATGTCAGAAAAGCGTGCAATGGAAAATGCTCACATGGCAAAGAATTTACCAGGTGGAACTTCCATTAAACTGAAGAACAAAAACAAAGAGCTGTTAAATGTTTTGACATAATGGGTTCATTTTGGTTAAATAGCACATATATCGGTCATGTTTGTGAGTATAATGTGTCTGCAGGATACACCATCTAAAATAATGTAAAAACTTTATTACAAAAACCTACATTTATGTCTTTAGAGAAGTGAGAAAGTAAATAAGTTACATTCATATCTAAATTTGTGAACAGAAAATTTGACTGCATTTTGGAGACAGAATAACTAAAACATTATTTTAAAATTAATAATAATATTTTTAATGTTGGCATTTTTTCCCTAATAAAATAAGCATTTCAAATTTCAGTTCATGATTAAAAATTGGCAGACTGCACAAGGCAGACTGAGTGGCTCCACTTCAAACAATATAATGAAAAATATATTTTAATAATATCATATTTAAGAGCTATATTTGGCATAAACTCTGCCATTGTAGAGATTGGCTATGCACCCTGCGGCCTTCCCCAAAGTTCTCAAACTTGATTCTGGTAATCAGACCAAAAGTGCATGAGAAGCCGTAGGAATGGAGAAAATAACAAAAGTCAAAACTGGTGCCTTTCCTGCATCTTGGAGGATGATCTGAGTACTCATATGATCCTGGATGTTAGCCTGTCTAATACGGGAAAGGTTATTACAAACTAGCAATTTGATCTTGCCATGCTCAGTGAATAATCCCATTGTAGTCACAACATACGTTCTTTCCTGTCCCAGAGTGTGTGGGAAGAGGCAAATTCAGGAACTGATACCCACCCCACACACTTCACACACACCCCTCAGCTTGACCTGATTTTTCCAATGTTCCAAGAGTGCAGCCAGACTACAAATTCTCAGGTAGATGTCACAAGTAGCGCAGCTCAGCATTCAGGTCTCAGTCTGTGGACTCATAGATTGCAAACTAAGATCAATATTTTACTGTGGTTTGGTTGAAGCACCTACCTGTTACATGCCCCTAAAGCAAGGATGCCGTTTATAAATGTGTTCCTACTGCTTGAAGAGGAAGTGGAAAGGAGTGTCAGAATCAGGGGCTAGTTTAGTCATCACTACATTCTTAGAATAGCAGAATGATTTGGGTTTTAGGCACCTTCAAAGGTCATCTAACGCCTCTGCCATGGGCAGGGACACCTACAAGACTAGGTTGCTCAAAGCTCCATCCAACTGGTCTTGAACATTTCCAGGGGTGAGGCATCCACAGATTGTTTTGGCAACCTATTCCAATGACTCACTACCTTCACAGTGAAGAATTTCTGCCCCGTATCTAATCTAAATCTACACATTTTTAAACCCATAACTCTTTGTCACTTCAGGTCTTGGTAAAAAAAAAACTCTCTTACTGCCTTTCTTGTAGGCACTCTTTAGGTACTGTAAGGCTGCTCTGAGGTTTCCCTGGAGCCTTCTCTTCTCCGAGATGAACAACCCCAACTCTCTCCGCTTTTCTTCACAGGAGGGGTATCCCAGCCTTCTGACCATCTTGGTGACCTTCTGCAGGACCCTCTCCAAGCAACCTAGCTGGACATAGCACTCCAGGTGGGGTGTCACCAGAGCAGAGTGGAGATAGAAAATCACCTTCCTCGACCAGCTGGTCACACTTCTTTTGATGTAGCAGGACACAGTTGACTTTCTGGGCTGTGAGTGCACATTGTTGGGTCTTGGCCATTTTCTCATCCACCACAGGGCTCTCGTCTTCCAGTCTGTATTGATATTGAGGATTGCTCTGACCCAGGCGCAGAACCTTGTTCTTGGCCTTGTTGTACTTCATGAGGTTCAAATGAACCCACTACTCAGAGTCATCTGGGTCCTTCTGGATGCCATGCCTTCTGTCAAGTGAATCCACTGCAACCCACAGCTTGGTGTCATTTGCACATTCAAAAATATTCTACTGTTGGTTTATAGATAAAAGGCATGAACCACTCTCAAAGCAGAAACTATTTGCAAAAAGAGAAATACATGGTTAAAGCCCACATGAATTGCAATAGTAACCACAATATTTTGAATTAACTTTCTTGTCACATGCTGAAACTATGCTATCAAGGAAAGAATTAAACCAATTTTAAGCTATCTTTGACAGAAAGCACACAGCTGACATTGTACAGGTATTAAAAGGGGTTACAGATACAGTTCAATACTGGGGGTGTTAGGAGGTGAGTTAAAAGGATTGATTAGGAACCCCTTAACCCGTTTACAGCTGGTGATTATCTTCATTTTCATCCCACCTTCACAGATCATATAACATACTAAAAATCTATAGCCTGGGAATGTAGCAAACTGATAGACTGAAACAAAGCCTTACACTGCTCTTTCTTTCTCAGTCTCTGAGAGTGCTTACTGCACAAGTAGGTGTCTAGTGCTTTTAGTCTTATTCAGAACATATGCTGTTCTGTGCACTGAAATAACTCATGCTCTCTGACAGGTTTGAATGTAATTATGTACCACACTATAACACATATACCTGAAGAAAAAGAAATAAGGGTTGTATATATTTTGGTATTTTATAACTTCTGCATTTGGATTCTGTATTTGGATTTCCAAGAATATATTCTTTTAATGCTCCTTAGTTTGTGTTTAACACCCATATGCCGAAAGGTATCTTCTGTTACTCTGATTTTCTACCAACTTAAAACTTTAGCTTCAAAGTCATATTATTGATAATGAATCAGGTCCATGTAACACAGTGCCCTAGATCCATCCATCCATGCTGAAATAGCTGGTCAGCATCTACATCGAGGTCATGAAATTTCAGGGATTTGGATGGAAAGTACCATACTTGTGCAACTATGCTCAAAATTGCCAAGTCCAGATGAACTATTTCAGGTCTGGCTGTCCAGTTTGGTATACAAGCTTCACTGCAGAGGAGTGGAAGCTGTAGAAGGGCTAAACTGTTTTAAGGAGCTTCACATACGCAACTTGTGTGAGGCATGGTGAAATTCATGTGTTTATTGAGTTAATTTCTACAAACAAGCCAGTGCTTGACCCATGACTGGACGCCTTTGCATTCCTGGTCTCCTTTACAAAGTTGAGACTAGAGTCCTGTAGGCAGGAATAGTCCTCATTCAAAAAATTAGTCCCTCAAAATTGGAAAAGATAGTTAGACAAGTCACATATGTGGGGAGATTATTACTATTCAGAAAGAATCCAGTTTCTCAGACTGACTGAAGCTTCAGGAAATAGGTAAGGAGGGAGGAAACTCTCTGGAATAGAAGCAGAAATTCTTGAACCTACACAGACATTTAAATGTAATTTCTGGCCACTGGGGATTTTCTCAGTGTGAATAGGATTCATTTGCCAATCCATAGGAGTGTAACACCATTTCAGATGCACTGTGCTATCCTGTCAGTCTTCTGATTGATTTAATAGAAGAAGACTCCTGTATAGATACTATATGATACATCCTGGCCACAGACGACTGTCACATCTCTGCACATTTTAAATGATGCTAGATGACTGTGTTTAAGCAAGTGAATCCATGCCAGTGTAATATTTTACTTGTTTCCTTGCATTAAATCAAAACTTTGGCATCACTGATTTTTAATTTTAAAGGACAAACTCAGGATGTATGAACCTCTGGCATTAATTTTTAATCCATTGTGGAAATCTTTTAAACTGTTTTCATTACACAGACAGATTTTCTGCTTACTAACCTGGTTGGATACAGATTAAAAAAAAAAAAGCACCTCCTTGTGTAGCAGAAGGCTAAACATTCTTTCCCACTGAGAAGTCCCATCATTGTGAGGGTTCACTCAAGAATGCATTTAAAGGAAACAGCACACACAGAGAAAAAGCAGCTGACCTGCTGTTTGGTACTGCTTTCACAAATGAATGGTGAGTGTCTTTGAAAAAGGGCAAAAAAATGCTGATGGTAGTACTGTTAAAAAGCAAAGGAGAAGGAAAAAAAACTAGAATGTTGCCTGGACTGAACTCACTGACATTATTCTGTAATATGTGAACTTGCATAGAAAAATCTGCTAATTTGCAGCATTCTCAAAGAAAAAAAGAGCAGTGTGAGTACTTATATTTGATTTACTAGACTAATTTGTGGCCACAGCAACTGCTACTATCAGCTGTATTTATGGTAACTCTAATACATCACCCAGAAAGTTATAAATGTCAGCACTGCAGCTCCCTGTAATAGAAATTTTTACTGATGGAAGACCACAGACTAATTACACAACCCAGTTTTTGCTGCTATTCGTTTAAGAGAGAATTGTAAGCCTCACAGTTACTGAAACCAGTGAATTTGCATAGCTAATAAATGTACTTAGAAATTAACGTGTGGAAATCTCACGTTTCCCCAGCCCGTTTGAAATTTCTCACCAGTGTTTTTCTCCATCTACTAAGAGGCATTAGTGACAAAGTTTAAAAAGTGTTTTAATAGTGTTTAGAGTTCAACTGATCTGTTGTAATATCCCCTTTTGAAGCTATTCAAATAAACATTATAAATATGTTTGCTATTAACATATGGTGCTGATACAAGAAGAAGACTTAATTCACTGTGTTATTTATACAGCAAAACGTTCTAATGGTTCCCAGACTAAGATGAAAAGCTGTTGCGGCACCATCCATGTATTAGATAATGTCTTGGCACTTTCCCTATTATACTGTTATAAATAAATATAATGATTAGACCAGGGTGCTGTCTAGTGCTTTAAAATGCATTTTTGTTTTGTCCCCGTTTCCAGACCAGATCCACCCCCTGCTGGCAGGAGTCTTCTTTGCACAGGTCTGATAGAGAAATAAAGCCAATAAAAAGCACAGTGGTTAATGCAAAGCTTTTGAAGCTAATTGATGGGTTCTAATTAAGCTGACAAGTCCTTGTAGTGTTGCACTGGTGACATATAAAGGAGCACTATCAAGGGACCTACACTTCCATTAGATAAATAAATGAGCATGCCTTAGGTGGGTCTTATTTCAGAGAAAAAGAAAAAAAAGAATTTGTCTCATATTGTTTTTATCTGCATAACATTTCCATTATTTTTTCTCTAACTGTTGCACTCCTCTTTTACCTCTCTGTGTGAGATATCTCATCTCTCTCTATTCTTGCCTTTCAGAAAAGCAGAAATAAACAGGTTCAAACCAGCTGTGAAAATGAATTTTCATTATATCTTGCAGCTATCCGACATAAATATTAAACACGCGAAACAAGAGAAATATCCTTCACAGTGTTATGCTAAAGATATGGCAAATGAACAGGTAACCATGTGTGATAAGTTCGGGTATCAAATGGCCCCTGTAACTGCCTGTGTGAATACTTGGACCCTGTGGTAAGTCTGAGGTAAACAGCAATGAAAGACATTCCTGAAATGAGCTAATATACATAGACATTTACCCAAAATCATAAAAGCAGTTTCATATACTTTATTCCATTGAGGCTGGTGCTACCATTTCCTGATTTACATGAGCACATCCTAAAGGGAATATTTCATGGTCTGCTTTCTGACACCCACGGATCAGCTTCTGTTCAGCTGGCTACTTCCCTGCAGTGCATGATCTCATCCCAGGGCCCTTTGTGTCCTGGCCACCATGCTGATGGGGAGAGCTGGACCCACTGGAAGCATGTAATGCATCTTGCAGAGTGAAGATCCTGGCCAGGAGAGTTTTAGGCTCACAGCTGGAGACCTGGGAGCCAGGTGCTAATGACCAGTTGGTCCTTCTGGGTAGAAAGGATGTGTGCTGCTGGGAGGAAGGTAGTCAGCATTAGGGAAATAAAGCAAGGGAAGGCAGATATTATCACTCTGATCAAAACCATGCCCTGTGCTTCTGCATCAGCATTGAAAGATGCAATCATCTGAATTAGCATCAAGCCAAAAGGGACAGAGAGGAAGGGCACATATTATCTATGATGTCCTCCAGCCTGTGGATTCCAGACCTTTCCCTTACCATAGTGTTGCTGAAAGCCCCAACTTCAGTGCCGTCAGCACTATCAGGCTCACTGCACCACAGCACGGATGCAGGCTCTCAGATGCACAGAGAGGAAATGCTTCCCCAAGGCCGAAGGTGTGGGATATACTTACCATGAAGGTGGGTAGTTATTTAGTGAAAGTTTCATTTAATTAGGTCAGAGAGCAAGAGGAGTTGAGCTGGGACAATACAGCTTTAAAATGAGCTCATAATTAGAGAACACAGTCTCCAGAGCTAGGACAGGTATTTAGATTGTTTGCATGGGCTGAAGCTTGTGCTTTCTTACTGCAACCTGTTTTAGTCTGTCTAAACTAATGAAAGGATGTTAGCCCATGACAGCATCCCACCTTCCTGTTGTTTCACAAGAATTTCCAAAAGTACCTAAATCACCAGAGAACTTTTAAATCAAAATTTTGAACTTTGTTATTCCATGGAATATCAACTGAATGCTGTTATGGATCCAACCTAGGGACTCATCTGAAGATACACAAGACTCTTACTTTTGGCAATTTAATTAAAATCATCCATATATTTAGTTGCTGCCTTCAGCCACAACCCCTTCTTTTCCTTGTCAAATTCTATTTGGATAAAGCACATTTTCTGCCCTCTTGTTTATAGATAGATCTGGCTGGAATTAAAAAGTGTGCCCTTGATGAAGGATATCTGTTTTAGCAAAGCACACACATTTTGGAAGGATGTATGACTCTCAAAAAAATTGTCACTGAATTTTTTTGTAGGGCAGAACAATTTAACCATGTTTCACCAGAAATTTAGTAAACAATACAGAGAAATATCTGCTTTTAAAAAGAAAAATAATAGCATTTTTGGCAGTCACATTTTATTAAAATGCCTGACATTTCTTGATTCTGTTCTAAAGTAAAATGTAATGTAACAAGATATCCTGAAAGATACCAGAAAAAAAGGTTCCTTTCTTATGGCATCTCTAAATAACAATACTACTTAAAACAATAAAATGCTGACTTCTGTGTTCTCTGTTGAGCATTTGGGAGGATTTAAAAATGCAGAGGAAAAAGAAAGCTGCAAAGTCATAAAAGGAATAAGACAATTATTTGCAAATGTGTTTGTCCTTATTATTTATTGATGATATTTCTAAGGCTGTGAGTTTGTCTACAGTTGGCTAGAGAAAAACACAGACCCAGAAACACATTGCACATATCTTAGCTGCCTATAAGTTAAATATCTAGTTTTCAATTAGTTATTTCCACAGTCAACAGAGTGAACACTAGGCAACAGGGAGGGACAGCAAGTGAGAATAGATGAGTAAGAGAATTCAAATGGAACCATGGGAGAGACTAAACAAGCAGCTTAAATTGGACATCCATCTTGTAGGTGTCTAAACACAGGCAGATGAATTCACTTGCCCCAATGTGAATCTCATCACCATGATCACTGCATGCACTTAATGTAATTAAAATGATTTTCCTTGGCTGGAAATTTTTATTATTATTGCAGAAAGTGCACTGCTGCAAACAAATAACTAATTCCAAGAAGTTCTTCTCAATTACAAGTGAAACTATCCTCGGATGGAAAATACTCTGTGCTAATGCCTGTATATGTTTCTGCAGGAAAAATTAGTTTGGGTAGGGTTTTACATTGCAAAGCAGATATTCTGGTATTTAGAGAATTATTATTTCATATTAATATCTGTGCTTGTCTTTGGAACCAGAGTAAGATCATATACCCCTAGTATATCCTTTTGAAATTTCTTTCTTACTTATTTTTAGATGTGCAACCAATCTAGCAACTTGACAAGCAGCAGCAAGGACTCAAAGATCTCCTCTTCTTTCATCATTGATTTAAATGGAACCAATGTTGATTGACAGTATTCTGCTTGTCTTCTCCTCAGCCCTTCCTTGTTTTTCCCTCTAAGGAGATAAGAAGGACAAAAATGATTTGTTTTTCTCTTATATAGGTGCTAATGCATGTAGTTTGTTTTTCTGTTTTTTTTAAATGCAAATTCAGACCACTATTTACATAAGTTATATTAGATGACTAAAAATATTTATGTCATCTAAAAAACAGTGTCCAGAAGGCCTGAGAGAACAGCTGGGTCTTGCCTCCTCTGCTGTACCATGTGCATTTTCATTATCCTAAAATAAGCTGCACTTCATTGCCATCCCTTTAACATCTTTAAGCAGCAGAAATCAAGCTGTTTCCTTCTCTCATGCATTATCCTACATATATCAAACCTGCTTATTACTAAAAATCACAAAATCAATATACAGAGGTGCTTGTCTTTCTCTGTCCTTTCTTTTTAGGCTTTTATTCCAGCACCCCAAACCACAGCCCTTCATTTGTATCCACCCTACTACCTAGATCCACTACTTGTCCATGCAAATCTTCACAACTCAAGCACTATCTCTCAGACAAAACTAGCAGGGGGTTTTCCTGGATTCAAGTAGAAAACCTTGAGGTATGGAGCAATCTGTCTCTAGAATAAGATAAGGATCAAAATTTTTAGCCTTGAAAATGTCAAAACTTTTTTATTTTAGTGTACCTCCTCATATTTTCCCAACATATGAACGTACTTAATTAATACCTGGAGATAAGCTTAATCATCACAAAGGCAACACCTAATCTAGGGCAGTTCTGTCAAATTTATTCCACAGTGAATAGGAGACTGGCACCTTCATAGCAAGATTCCTATTATCCCAAAAGAGGTATCTGATATAGGTGGGATGAGTTGTCCTACAGTGATGCCTCTTTTCAATGACTATAAAGAGAACCCTAACAAAACTAAGGTAGACAGTGAGATTTCAGACAGATTAAGTACAACAAATCATGGCAAAGAAGTGTTACAAAACAGTAGGTTGGTATAAGGAGCCATGTTTGAAACTAAAGATTAGATGAATCTATCCTCATCCATTTCAAGAACACAGACATACTGAGGCAACTTCAGGAATCTTATGCAGCATGTCACAAAGAAAACAGGATCTGCATCCCTTGTTTTACCATGTACTTACCATGTTTGCTGTAAGGGCAATATATAAAATTGCTCTTGCAGTTTCTCAGTGCTTTTAATGCAAAATCTTTTCAAATGCAAAGTTTAATTAGATTTTAGTTCTACTTTCAGCCAGATCTGTGTCTTAATTAAGGGCCTGGAGCAAAGCTGTGTTTAAATGTCTCATAAATCTCCCTGCTGTGCTGGGGGTGATGATCTGCTCATCATGCAGGTGTTTTGGCCTCCACATTCCATGCAGAAACAATTTTCCATCATATAGTTTCTGCATCCACTTCCTCTCTCTCCTCCTCTTCTCCCCCCTTCACTGCACACAACTTTTCATTTAAGAGGCAGGTGGGAAAGTAGGCAAATACATGGTGGATATTTTCTTGAAGAGCAGTTGATCACAATAGCCTTTGATTAATTCTCTCTTATCTGTTGCTGTAAACAGGGCACACAGAAATTTATGTGTTGTTATTCATATCAGTTCACATTTTAAAATACAGTATTTTCTGAGGGCTTTTCTCCCTGCAGCTTGCTTGCAGATTTGAGATTTGGCTTTCTGCCAAAATCATACTGCCTTTGTCCTTAGGCAAGAGCATAAAAATTGAAGTTAAACTAATAACAATTCTCTTTTGACCTTTTGGGCTCTGTGCTACTAGTTAAGTGCTATATTGTGTCTCAGAGTTACAGTTCTAGGGTGGTAGAGTGATTTGGCATCCAGAAATGGAGCCCAATGGGAAAACCTTTGCTGGAGATGAGAGAAAGAGAGAGCACTAGCAAGCACAGTTGAAGCCTTGATTATAAAGACATAAATCTGCCTTTCTGGGTTGTGAAGTTTGTGCTTCTCCTGAGTATTGATTCTTTCTCCACTTGGCTCTTCCAGCTCTGCTCCTGGTTTTTTGCCAAAGAACTCTCCAAAGATACTAGGAACACATTTGTACATCACTGAAGGCAAAACTAGAAAGGAAGTTTTCCAACCTGACTTTTTCTAGATGAATGGGAAGAGTATGTGTCCCGCATCATGCCTTCATAAACTAGAAAGTAAACTGTCCCAATGTTACATGTGTGCATGTGTGTATGGCCACAACAGTTTGGACAAGATTCAGTAAGTGACAAGCACTTTCTGCTGATATACCTTTCCTGGAATTGGGTAGTGAATCCATGCTGCTTTGGCAGCTGCTCTCATGCCTAAGTTCTCAGTGGGGACTTGGGACAATTCTGTCCATACTGCTTGTAGGGGCTAGTTTCAATTAGCAGATGCTCTTTTCAAATTCTCCCTGACAGGTGAGGCAGACAGGTGAGCCCAAAGCACAGGGAGAATGGCAGTCACTGTGCTTGCTCTGTGGACCAGCAGTTGGTTGGATTCACTCTGAGACTTGAGGCTGTAATACTATTATGTTAAAAATAAGTAACTTGAGCCCCACTGATGCTGTCCCCTTACTGTCCCCAGTCACACTTGAGCACATTTGGTCCTCTTGAGGAACGAGAGCTGCATGCACTTTGCTGTGCAGGGATTGTGACTTCCCTGTTCCTCCTTCTGCACTAGCCTTACTGAGCCTCAGTATGGTCACTGCCTGACCACTGCAACCACTTGAAATGGGTTTTGCCTCTAAACTCCCAAATAATTTCTGCTGCCATTCACATTTATGCAGGTAGAACTTTGCTTCCCTTGATGTTTGCAAAACATGCTATACAAATGGGATGCAAACAGAGGTATAAATAATTTCTAGAAAATTTCCCCTGTTGCTTTTCCGGTCCTAACAGCTGAGAGTTAATTTGTGTCAGATATAGCACTTTAGTATGTCAGATAAAAGGCTCTATGTAACTGCTAAGTGTAAATATCAATGGTGAACAAGAAATATTTAATATCATTAACAGGGTTGTAACTATAAGAGGTAAGGTTAAAGTAAGACAGATATAATTTTCATCTGAATAGGATCTGTAAGTTGTAAGCACCTCCCAGAGGAGGTATTTGGTTATTTTAAATTACGCAGAACACAATAATTTTCTTGACTATTTAGTAATGAGTAAGCCTGAAATGTCACAGACATGAACTACATAGTTATAGACAGCATAAAAATAAAGAAGACACTAGATTGTCACTTGGAAAAGAAAGACTTTGTTATCCTCATGGAACCTCTATGTAATGTCAAATGAAACATTGACTCAAGATCCCAGAATTTTCAGGTTGTCTCTGAACTTAAAAAGTAATGATAATAAATTGATGTAGGTTTTGAACCAGTTCTAGCATGCCTCCAAAGAGCAGAAGTGGGACTGCAATACACTGAGCAAACATGAGGGTTTCAGATGCTGCACGGGTTGGATTCTATTGCTGCACCTGTGAAAGGGAGTATGCAGACACACCTTTCTGGGATCACTCCCAGATGAGATCACTCCAACACTTTCAGCTTGGCAAGAAGAGGCTGTAAGGAACACCATTCCAGCCACATTAAAAATAAACCTTGGGATCTGCTAACCTTCTGTTCTCACCTGCGTGTGAATTCATTCATTAGGGCAGACTTAAAAGAAAGTGGGGGCAGGAGGTAACTTGAAGGGGAAGAGAGTGCAGCACTGAAATTGAAGTTTTTCTTTTCAAAGAAACTTGTTAAGAAAATATAACGGACTTCAAAACAAAAATTGAAACTAAGTTCAGTATAACAACATAAAAATAGTAAAACTGGAAAGTATTTCCTTAGCACATTTGCTCTAACACTTATTAAAGATATAAACTAAATCCAAGATAAACAAATCCCAGGTGTGGAAATGTGGTTAACATATGACTCAGTTTAAATTTGAAATGTGAAATAAAACAGCCAATGTTCACCAATTTGCTTTAATTCCAGACAGGCATTAAAAAAAGAAGAGAGATCCTTACAATTCTCCTTCAAGGGAACACAGTGCACGGCTGGAGAGCTGCAAACAGCCTGGTAACAAGCTTTATGAAACAAGAACACACCAAATAGAAAGACCTAAATGCTCATAGCTCTTTGTGTCTGCAAATATGCATGAGCTGCAGTATGCTCAGAATGGTGCCACATGCAGAGAGCTGTAAGGAGATTAAGGTAACATTTTCCTCCCTTATATGGACTTGTCAAATCACCGGAGAGGAAAGTATTGGCAGAAAACTGCTATTACCTCTCCTGCCTAAAATATCGTGCATGGGTAACAAATAGCTTCAGTCTTAAGGTGGGAAGAAAAGATGAAAAATATGTACTACTAATTCCTGAGGAGGATGGGTAGAACTTTCTCTTACCATAGAGGAAATAGGGTATGGGAAAGTTCATCTGAAGCTTTCAGGAAACCAAGTCTCCACTGTGCCATTTTGAGAGGGCTAGATCCAAAAAAACAATGTGATCTAAAAATAAGGATTTTCGCATCCAAGCTGAGATATGGGTGGGCCCAACTTCATCTTTCCTTACTTAGGCATTTTGTGTTTGAGACACCAAATTTAGCAACATTAATCTGTAGAGAGAAATATTCTAATCTGGAAGACAATATATCTTGTAATGCTCCTGTCTGTTTTGACTGGGAGAGGGGAGGAAGGGAGAAGAGCCTGGAAGACTAAGATCACAGATTGCATGCCTCTATTAAGTGAGAAGTTAAGAAGATTAAACTTTTTTTGAAAAAATAATCTAGTTGTTACAGCATTGACCTAGAAAAAGGCATCTAGGATCAGTATCTTCCCTAGAAGTTTCAGTCCACCTCCTTCTATGACATTGCACCTCTGCATAGAAGGAAGTTTAATACTCAGACAAGGAAAATAGAATTTGGAAGAAGGAAGTCTAAGTCTGACATTCAGTGTTTTGGTACTTTCATATGGTAAGGAAAAAACAGTGCTCTTGCCTTTGCTCCTAGTAAATTCTGTCATTGTACATACAACAGGTATTGGTTAAAAAAATCAAATAATCATGGTAAGAGAGACTAAGCCCCTGTGCATTCCATAGAAACCAGCAATACTTTTTATTCTTCCATGCACTTTATAAAATAATTAAATGGGTCTTAATAAGATGAGAATGATCAGATACCTTTTCTAAGGATAAGACAAAAAGTCTGGATTCAAAACAGGTGAAGAAACCTTCTTGCATCCATATTTGTGTCTATGGGCTCTTTAGAAAATGTGGGTTTTGGCACATTCCCCTGTTTAGCATTTTTTAATCTTGTTCAATGGTAGTTTTTTTCAGGCTGTCCAAATTCTTCCCATTCAATATAGGGTGACAGAAAGCATAAGTGCCTTGAGGCATTAGATTTTAATTACCTTAGGGTTTTTTTTTCTATTCAAATCGAAGAAAAAGGATCATACAAGGTAAGAATTATGGCACCTAGCCATAAAAAATTATCTTCTCTATGTCAGTCAGCTCTGAGTTTTTGAGGTCATGAACTGCTGGGATTTTTTGTCTTGTAATGTGTCCTGTACATATTTTAAAATGCACATAATTCCATTTAGAGAAAGACTACATCTAGTCTTTCTCTAAATTTTTTTAGTGCTTTCACTCACTTCCTTATCTGCTCATTATATTATTTCCTTCTGGTTTTTTGTTGGGGGTTTTTTTGGTTTTTTCTTTTTTTTTTATTTGTGTGGTTTTTTTGTCTTAATGTTGAACTGAATTCAGAAACTAGTTTGGTGTATGTTTAAGAAGAGCTGAACGCCTGGAGGTAGTGAGTAGGATTGATCTGCCCAAAGGCAGACACCTGCATCTCATAGGATCCGTTTTATTTCAAAGTGGACATCTGACATACATGTCAGACAACTCATCTGCTCTAAGAGTTTATTTTTTTTCTCATTTCATTAAAAAAGGCTCATAAATTACAAAATCAGATAGTTTCCTCTATATTGCAATTTTCTAAACTATACCATTAAAAGAAATCATAAAACAATAAGAGAAAATAGGACATGGGGAAAGTAAGTAACAAAGCAGGAAATACTATAGAAGTGAGGAATTATTTTCCACATAAACTGCCTGCAAGTAAAGGAAGTTTGTGGAATAGCTCTACATGTCCCATATTCACATCCGATGTCTCCAAAGACTTCCATTGCTGATACTTAATTCCTGACATAGTAATCCCATGTCAATATCTAAGTCTTTACTTTGTTTTGACTCCCTAAAAAGGTCTTTGCTTCCATATAAAGCGTTCCCTAATCCACTTTTGTATTACTCTAACCAGTTGAAAACTATGCAATTAGAACCCATCTCTGTTTCAAACTCCTTGTGAAAACTAATCAGGGAGCATAACATTTATTGCCTCATGGACAAAGCACTCATACATGTAAGTTTTAAACAGTCAAATCAGGAGCCCTGCCATTTCTGTCTCTACGTTTGCACTAGCAAGAAGAACATATATCTATAAATATGATGTTTTTTCAAATGACACACTTTCCTAATCTGAAGGCCTGCCTCCTCTCAGACCTGCCATAAATAACCTTGGCTTGTTTCATAAACAATCCTTTGTGTAGTGCAACCAAAGCAAAAAATTTGTTTCCAAGTAATTTACTTCAGAATCCTGATGGTTTTATTTTCATTCGACAATATTAAAATGCCCTCACGTTCTGCCCTTTGGTGAATAAGACATTTATAATGTTGCAAAGAGGCTGAACCAAGTTTTAAGCAGAAAAGGAGCAGAAGAATGAGCCTTGTGTCCAAGCATTAACTAAGCACTAGAGGTGTGCTTTCCCTCTCAGTATTTTCTTAACGGGGCAGTGGCAGCCAGCGGGGCAGTAACAAACAGCTGGACAGAGAGGACGTCTTAGGCCACTGCACTTCTTGTGAATACAAGCTAAATCTTTACTCCTAAAATAAATACATCTTTTAGAGCAAGGCAACAAGAATTTCAGAACAGGATGAAAAAATCATGGAGATGAGATGAAAGGATATTTTAATACTGCTTTCTCAATGCAGAGAAGAATTTCAGGTTGACTAGCAGTTAAACGCTTGTTTTCTGGCACCAAGTTTTGTATTTCCTGCACCTAGTATTTGTTCTCAGCCACGCCATACACTCTACACGTAATAACAAATGCTTTTTTGCTCTGTCTACATTGTTATGTCATTTTTATTTGTTCAACACTCTCCTAGGCACTCTTCTGTATTTTATGTTAATATTCAGGAAATAACCATTATTGTTAAAAATCATTCAGGTTTATTGCTATGTGCACCTGCACATACCATACATTTAACCTTGAGTTGATATTTAGGCTTTCAGTCATGTAAAATAGTAAAAAACCAAAAAACAAAAAAACTTCTGCCCCAATAATACAAAGCCATCATTTGATAATATTCTGGTTTTAATGGAAACATGACTTACACAGTTTCCATCCCACTGCCTTTCAGCTCCTAACCTGATCTGTGTTCCTCCCTCCAGGTTATTTTGACACAGATGACTATGGACCATGCAGTAAATGCAGTATTTTAAAAGTAACCTTTTCCTGACCTCCAAAATAGAAAAAAGGTCTTTCTTTAACCTGGATCACTCCATGGATTTTATTTGCTGCTTGATCCCTCAAATAGTGGCAGTGGTAAAAGAGAATATTAAAGAGTTATTGAATGGAGCCCACCAGAAGCAGGAAGGCAGCATGAAATCCTTCAACTGGTCTCATTTCTTTGAGTGCCAATATCATGGAACTATGATCTCAGTCTAACTCCTGAGACAAGTGGAATTATTCCTGCTTGTAACCAAGTATATTAACCTTTGTAATTCTGATTTTCATTGCCATGTTTTGTGTTCCCTTTAGATCCATCACATCATTCCTAAAGAAGATACATCAAGTCATTGGAAAACTGGCATGGGAGGTGAGTTCTCACGTTTAATTTTTTTCTCTGTCACAAATATCCTACTCCTTTTGAGACAAAGCTGAAATTGGCTCCTTAATTTTAAAATAGTTTCTTGGCAGTGGGTGAGGTGCATTTAGGGTGGTGCTAAATTGAGGCACTGACAGGATGATGTTGAAAGGATAATTTCTTCAGTCTTCCTGCCTGCTGGGTAAGTTTCTTGTGGCTTTAGCTGCATAAGGGACTTATACACTAAGACTTGCATAAAAGAAGCAGAAACAGCAAACTGGTGCAGAAGGTGGAATGGCAGCACTGCTTTTGTCAGCAACTTAACATCAAATCAGTTTTCCATTAACATTAAAATGTGCCCTCAATTATTCACTGATAAAATGGGAATAATAACACTTTCCTTTCTGTGTTGTTATAAGAATAAACACGTTAAAATCCATGATGTGTTTATCAGTTAGAGGGGCCATTAGACATTATTTAAAATATATTTCGGTGATGGGATTAATGGAGAAATTAAATTATGATTCTCTACAATTTTGTCCATTGGGATTGTTTAAAAATTTATCTATTTCCTCTAATAATGCAATTATTTAACTTAATCTGTAATAACTGAGGTTCATATTGCAATTTGTGTGGAGATGGACATAGGTGAATTTTTAGGGCTGTTGTCTCAGAGAAGAAACAGACAGTAAGGATACGAGAGTTGAATTTTGCTCCCTCATATCTCAAGAACCTCTTCTTCCCCACCAACTCCTTTACCTCCACTTGCCTTGTCCTGCCATCCAGGCTGAGAAGATGCCACTTTATGATGTGCTTGTTACTCTTAATGAGTCAGGTTGACCACTGTATAGTCTTGGTCATTTCTGCCTTTGAAAATATGATGCAGAGAGACAGTGTATAAAATCAGATTCCATGGTGAAGATATTTTTAGAATTCTAGATCTCTTCACATTCTTGCATCCTTTTATCTCTGATTATTTTAATTCACACTAAAAAATCATTGATTTTCTGCAAAATAATATTGTTAATGAAAGAGGTTCAAGATCTATTTTAAAACAAGTACATAAATACTAAAAGTCAATTTTCCCTTCTTATCCTTACAAGTGGATGTTTTCTCTTTATTTTTTCTTTTACTTTCATCATATAGTTACATTAAAAATCCTTTTGGCCAAATGTCTTCTGTAGATACATCAGAGTCCTTGAGAGAAATGCCTGGAAAATTAGTTCCATGTACATTTTAGGAAATCTTGCTAACAGCTGCATTTTTCCATTAGAAATGGTTTCAAAGGCTGCATAAAAACTCAAAGCCAAATGAGGCAAAGTTTAAGTGAGAAAACATGTGTGCAATACTAAGCCAAGAAAAGGGAACAGTTACTTTGAGAAATCCAGACCTTCCTTTGCAGTGCTTTTCAGAAAACATATTAGGAAGTATAGGTCAAATCTTCATTCGGTGTAAATGTGTGCAGCTCTGCTGAAATCAATGAAACTTCCTTTAAATAGCTGAACTCGGGATCTGGACAACTTTCAAATTTCCAAATGTATATCAAAGAGCTCCAAATACCTTAAATTGAACTGACTATATTTGTTTCCTATTTTGCACTACTAGGAATGAAATGCTTAACTGTGTATGGAGAACTAGACACTTTGAAAGTATCTAGATATCATAACATAAAAAAATTAATAAAAACATTTAAAAGATATTCAAAGAGAAAAAAGGTGGTTTATACTTGCATCTGCTGACCCTGCCATCCTACTCTACCTTGATGTTTGGTGAATGAAGAAAGCTCTAACTCTATTTTCTGTGCTTGTTTTGAACCTGCTTCTTTCTGCCTGGAACTCCACAGCTGAAGAACTGGGATTGTGTTGACATCATCAGAGACAGCACTTGGAATTTTTCAGAGAGAAAAAAAGAGTTGCACAAATTATAAGTGATTTCCTGAGACAAGGTTAGGAGAGAATGTAAATCAGTTTGTAATTTGGCCTCAAGACTGCACAAAGACAGATTTTTAAAGCATTGCATCATTTTTCACACCTTCATTTTCAAGCTCAAATAAAGTCTCTGTTTAAGAACCTTTTCTTCCCTTTGATTCATTTATGTAAGCAAAGTCAAAATTATCAGAAGTCAGAATTCTCTCCTCAATTACAATTCAGGAGGCAGGATATAAACTCAACATGCTAGAACAAAGTGAATCTACTGTTGTATCTCTCCCAGCAGCAGACAAAGTGCAGCAATCAAGTCCATTGTTTTTGAGTAGCAGCTCTACTTCTAAATTTTAAATTTTTATTATTCCCACTTTATTGACTCAGTCAGACTCACCTGGGGATATTAATTAGAACTGAGTAAATATTATAAAACTTTGCAAACCTGTCTTAATGATATCTAGGTTATTTTTAATATTTTTTCCACCAGAAAAAAATAGCAAGTTTTATAGTAGCAAAGGAAAAAAACAAATACAAAGATTTGTAATTCATAATACTGTTCAAAAAATATGCCTCCTTTCACCTTAAGCTTTTCCCCTGTCTTCTAACACCTCATACTCCTGTCTCTAGTTCTCTCTGTTTTTCTTGGCTGTTTTCCTAATCTTTCTACAGCATTACCTTCCCCTGGAAAATGCTGGGGATTTCACATCATTCCATATGCCAAAATAATCAGTAGCTAACCTAATGTGCACCTTGAAGTGCCATCCCAAAACTAAGCTTTTAAGTTAATCTTTGCAAAAACCTACAATCTCCAAGTCTTGGGAAATTTGCCTTTTCAACTATATATTAATTAAAATTCACCCAAGAAGATCGAGGGGAGAAGGAAAAAAATATTCAAACATGCAAATTGCAATCATAGGATCATAGAATCATTAAGGTTGGAAAAGACCTCTAAGATTACCAATTCCAGACGTATTTAGTAATTTCATCTCCCTGGCAGCCCACCAACAGGGCTGTGAATCCCTTGTGCCACTAGAAGCTTTCCTGGTGGGCGGTGCAGGAGCCTTAATGTCTGGGGAATTGGAGAGCAGGAGAATCTGGAAGCCAGAGTCAAAGGGACTTTGGCTGTGTGCCTGGTAGGCTTCCCAGAAGATGGAAGTTTCTGGCAGGGTTGCCTTGGGTGGATAGGCTGACAGAAAGCTGAGCAAATTTCCATCTGAAATCCACCTGGTGGTAATCAGAATTGATTTGCTGCAGTTCAACATTTTGGATATTTTCTGAGGGAAATAATTGAGATGCATCCCTGCCTTCTCCCCGGGACGCTGGCTTTGCATTGCAGCATTTTGGCAGCTCTGTGGGAAGGTGTGTGTGCAAGTGCAGGTCTCAGAGGCCAGCAGAGCTCCTGCCATGGCTGGCCCCAGTGCCATGGGGCTGTAGGCATGGGAATGTTGGCTCTTTTCATCTCCTGCTTCTTCCCCGCTGACTGACTTGGCAGGAGAGAGTCAGCAGGGAAGACAGACTCATCAAAAGTTTTTTTCAGGGTGCCTCATGGTATTCAGGTCAGGAAGAAGAAGGAAAATAGGAGAGAAATTTAAAAAGGTTGACTGTAGCTCTGGAGGGCTCAGTTCAGCATGACAGGATTCAGAGAAGGCAATAAAAAATTGATATTGTAATATGAAGTAAGGGTAGTCTCATTCTCTTCCGGAGAAGGATGTCTCACCATTGCCTGACCACAAAAAAAGTAGCTCATATCTTTTACGAGGTATGTCACTTGAGGAAGTCCTCAGCACCTGGCAGATGCAGCAGTCAGGGTGACAAGGTGGCTTCCTGCCTGCTTGGGATATTCCCTGGTGTTTCTGCTTGTTGTCTTGTGTTTTACCCCTAGAAGCTGAATTAAAACGAGTGCTGGGTCAGCAAAAGGAATGATATGGAGCTGTGTGTCGGAACAGAAGGTAGAGAAGGGATGGGGGAATGGCAGAAGAAAGCCTCTCCTTTTTGTCTTCCTATCATGGCTTTTTAACACCTTAAGAAATGAGGCTCCTGCAGGCACTCCCAGGTTTTACTTTTGCTACACCCTGAAGGTGGTCCTCAGATAAATAACTAAATAAATGCATTGAATAAGAAACTAGAATCCTCAATGAAACCAGCAACAGAGAAAATGCAAGCGCCTGCCTTGATTTCCTTGAAGACAAGAGTAGCTCAAAAATATGATATCAAAGCTGTGCAACATCTATACTCATCATATAGTATGTGATACTGGAGTTATTTTCAAAGCAATTCCTTCCTTTACACAGTTTAGGCTTCAGTTCCTTCACGTTTTCCAGTAAATAAACATTTTGTTAAAAAATTGCAAGCTACTTTTGCAATCTCTGCAATAATCTGAAATACTCCTAGGCCTGTAAAAATAATTTGTGGATATTTTTATGATGCAAAATTACCACAGAAGGGTCTGAGATCTAGCTCAAAGGATTCTTGTCAGGCGAGAATTTGGCCCACTGCATTATGATTAACACATTTGGATCTTCTTTATAGAGTTCCCCTGAAAGCGCCCTGGTCTGCTAAGTTTTATATATCTCTGTAGCTACAGTAAAACAGAAGTATCAAATAACTTCATTATTTTCTATTAACAATATCACTAAAATTCATCCTTATTCATGTACCTTGAGGATTTTGAAGCCCGAAAGAACCAGAAGTCCTAATCACATATTTTTAGACAGTAAAGGGGCAAGTCATTAAATATCATAGTGAGAAAACTCTGAGGCTTTAATCAGATTACTTAGTAAATGGATGTAAAATCCATCAAATCTAATTGAATTCTCATCTCCTGTGACAGAAGGCACACAAAAACATACTGCAAAATATTTACCTCTAAAAGCTTTTATCGGATCATTTTCAGTGTAGTAATAAAGCAGCAGCTTGTATTCTCAATGAGTTAAAATTTGCTTCCATAATCAGGAAATGTGCTTGTAAAAGCTAGAAATCACCAGGTGATGCATTTCAGAACTTTTCCAATATCTCAAGCATTCTGGAACACATCAGCCAGAACCATAGTAGTTAATGAGAGACATCTCTTGCTTTCCAGAGTTCAGTGCTCATCATGGCATGCATTAAGATGTTGCTGGGAATGCCAGGGTGTGCAGCCCATCCTATGTGCTGACGTAATTCTGTTATTGATTTCTGCCATGCTGCACTATCAAGAGCTAATTTCACATTGCATTTCAAGGACAGCACAGCAGGCAGGGACACTGTAGCACAGAAAGGACACAAATTGATAGAACATATTTAATTTGCTGCACACTATGATGCACCGTCTGCAGCTGGGCCCTTTGAGGGGCCACATCTCTGATGGCATCCCAAAACTGAAAAAGTGGAATGATCCAAGTGCTCGGGAGCAAGTAGGATAGCCTTAATATGTGCTGTTAGGTGACAAGACCCTTACTTCTTGTAGCTCCCCTCAAAACCTAACCTTCAGCTAAGTCAGCCAGAACACTCGAGTTGCAATTTTTTTTTGTTGCAAAGAAAAGGGGGTAGTGACCTCCTCAAGAGGATCCTGGCCAGGGCCTAAAATTTTTATTCACTCCCAAAACAGTGAGTTTTTGGCATCTACTATATTCACAATACTGGGATTTAGGACCGTGCTGGAACAACAATTGTCAGGGAAGAAGGCAGTGTTTCCAGAGAGCTGACTGGCTGAATTCTGACTCAGGCAACTATTTTAAAACTACTGCAATTTGAAAATTGGATTGGAGAGATGATAGAGCTTGGATCTGTTTATTTCTCATTGCACACAGTAGCCAAACTGATGCAGGAAGTGCCACTATGATGAAGATATCCTGATTACTATCTCTTAGGGAAATGAATATTGGTTTGAAGCAGCTGCAGTTTGGGCTGGTAGTGCTAAACAGCGCAGAAGTCACTCTCCCTGTTTCTGTCCCCTTCATTGCTGCTTTGTTATCTTCCATTGCAAGAAAAATACCTTAGAGTTTTAATGCCAATCCAGAGCTTTAGCCAGTTACAGGAACACCTGGTTTCAAAAACAAAACTCTTTCTTGTACAAAACTAGATGATGTTCAAAATAGAGTTCTGTCCCTTTATGAAAATGAATGCTGCCAGGGGATTTTCATTTCAATATTGCTGACATAGAGACTCTAGACTTGTTTAATAATAAAGCATACATAAATAGCTGTCTAGGGTAGCACTAAATGGCATAGTATCCAAAGCATACTGCACACCTACAACAGTGAACTTTTGGAAGTTTTTTGCTTTTTGTGAAACAAAATGAATTGATGAAGCAACTCTGGTACATTTATAACCTACTGCAGTCTGTAAAGTCAAATGTACAGTCTGTAGAGTCTTGTGGAATCTGACATCAGGAAAAATGAGGACAAGCAACTGAAAAAATTCTTTTAAAAACTCGTGAAATAAAAGTATAAAAACCTGTGAGAATTTGCCAGACTATAGAGCTGAATCAGAACAGATTGTGTGACACAGATGTATTGCCAAAATCACAGAAAGGGTAAACAAAACAAAGGAGAAGACTAGGCAGAAACGAGGCAACATGTAAGAAAGCAGAAGGTGTGAAAGAAAACACAAACTAAGAATCTCCAGACTTTGGACAGAACTGAAGAAACAAACAAGCAAACAAACAGGCTTGCAGAAGAAGTGAAACTGCTTGGAAGAATACCTGACAGATATATTATTATCTGGGACACAAACTGGAAAATAACTGAAATGTTGATTACTTGTGATATGGCTGTTTGCACTACAGTTATAAGAATTTTTTGGCTTGTATTAGAAGATATGCCTGCTTCTCTCCATTAACTATAAATGGATTCTAGAGGACTAGTTCAGGTGAAAATGTCTACAGTGAGGATATAATGAGGTAAGGAATCCCTGTAACAGATGGCATGTATAAATGCAAGGAGTCTATGAAAACAAAAAACCCCCAGAATTTAAAGCAAAAGAAGACATAACAAGGAAAAGAAAAATTCCCTGAAAAATTAAATGTAACCTACAAAAAATTACAAGCTAAAACCATTAAGTGTTGTCAAAGGATGTTAATGAAATGGCAAAAAAAAATACTAGTCCAGTATTATATAGGTAAGTTTAATGAGACTGTTATTGTCCTGTCCAGGACACATTTGCTTGCAGACACTGGTGAAAAAGTTGCATACTGTTTTTGCCTTCTCACCATCAAGAAACATTATCATAGAAAATTGCACATAATCTCACAATACTTGTATTTATTACATATGACATCCATGCTATCATAATGACAGGTAAAGGGTTACAATTAGATTTACATTGGTTTAAGTGCTCCAAAACAAAGTGGGATTAATGCATATTATATTAACCTAAGACACTGAAAATCTTTTGGTGTTATGTAAAAAAGGTGTTGGAATTTTCAAAAGGATCCTTAGAAATGCAGAAAAACTTAATAGGCAGGAATAGCAGTCCTCACTTGAACCTAAAAATGTGATTTCAAAACACAGCATAGACATAATACTGAATTAACAATTTCCCACTTCCAAAATCAGGACATCTTGTTTATATTTCCCAGCTCCTATCCTTCCTAATCCTTCTTCTCTCTCCTGCTCTTCACTGATCTATACTCTTTCCACTGTTGTAGTGCCTGACCTGGCCTCCATCCTATTGGAAAACTAAACTAACAAAGAAAAATAACAAGTTAGTAAATTTATTTAGATCAAAAAAATGCCTGAAGAAAAATAATAGACATCCTGAGCTTCCTTGAGAAGCTGTGGAAGAACCACAGACCCAGACAGCATCACGGGGAAGTGCTGACTAGAGTACTAGAGTGGCCAAGCCAGCAGCCATCTCTCTTCAGACATCTGCAAGCCAAGGAAGCCAAACTAGGGACTGATAGAGAGCGCTGACATGTAGTATAAAGGATGGCATATGTTTTTTCCCCCTGGAAAGGGAAGATGTAAGGCTAGCCACAGCCTCAATGAGAGAATAGATTTTATTGATCTAAACTGGTGGTGCTAACAGCCAGACTAAGTGATGTGTACAAATCTTTTCTTCCCTCACAAGTAGCCTCATCTTTTATCTGTTTATTTTCACTTTAATGCTGTGACACCTTGTTTTTAAAGTTTGTCTCAGGGTTTTCCCAAAGGACCTCAAAGTCATATCTGCTCTAATATAACTAAGGCTAGGTCTAGGGCTGAGTAACATCCCCAGATTATCCTTACACTGACCTGGCTAGCATAAACCTTAGCATAGTTTTAGAGTGGGCCATTTTTGAGCACAACTTGGGGTTTAAGAACTGTGGGGGCCATTTGGATGTCTACAGCTTTTAAGGAAGAAGGTAAGATATTGAGGCTATGTGGCAACAACCCTGCCAAAGAGTTGTGATTAGGGCAGGATAATTTACCTCACCTTGTTTGATTTACTAGCACAGACATCAGCCACAATTTCCCCCCACACTGCTCAGAGGTCTGGGTTTGTGCCTGTGTACCTGAAGCTGTCACATAATGGAAATACCGAGGCTTCAAGGTGCCATTGTTCCTCGCAGAAAAGAGTGGTGCATGAATTTCTTTGCAAAGTTGCCATACCTGTTTCGAACAAGAAACTTGGGGTGATGCACTGTGTGTGGTTGGCTGTTAAGGACTTTGAGATGCAAGCTGAAGTGCAAAGAATTTGTGAATGTGTGTGTGAAAAGTGAGAGGAAAAAGCAGAGGATTATAACTCAGAGTTTTACAGATTTCATGTAAAATCATCCAGCATGTCCTAACTGCTTTTCTATGTCTGGAATAGCATGTCCTGAAAAAAAAAAATATATATAAAGTCCCATCTTAATTTCTATCCCTCTCTTAGGCCTTAAGGCTCCAGTAGTATTTGCTACTGTTCATCATGGAGTATTCTTCCTCCTCTCTTTTCTCCACAGAAGTTTCTCTGTGTCATCTGTTTTGTACCTGCTCTTCTCTTGCTTCTGATAAGTTTTGACTCTCACTTAAATTAATTAATTTTGATATTTTCTGAAAAACAGAAGGATGTGAAAATCCTGCTGTTTCCCAGTGGTAGAAGAGACCATTCTCCTCTTAGACACTCCGCCAGTTGTACTGCTCTGTGCTTTTCATGGATGACCCATGTCTCCTGGAAAAAACAACTTCCATAAACTGAGGGTGTAGCTTTTCATATTCTGTACATCTGTCTAGTTACATTTAATATTGTGTCAATATGTCCATATTAACTATAAATGCCTCAAGACAGGATTTTGACTGATATATGACTTATTGCAAAAATAGCATCTTAATATTTCTAACTGATGAATTAGATTACTTGGAGTGAGTGGGTAATGATGCGAATCTGTTACGTATTTACTGCACTTTTTTTCAGTACTCTGCTTTGGTTTTGTTTTATTGATTCAAACAATGTCAGTATCCACAAGTGGATACTGAAAGTCATTGCTTCCAGTTGTGTCAGTCCCTTTTATATGTCATAAAGGAGTACAAGTATAAAGGGAACCTACACATTTAAAAGCAGAAAATTATCATTGTAACTAAGCCAAATTTTAGCAAAAAGCATGCTGAGGTCACTCCTACCGTCAAGAGAAGCAGCTTTCCAAGGCTTTTCGTCCCCCTTTCTTCAGTAGTGCATGTTGCACAGCCATTTCACACTGCAGAGTTGTATTCTGATCCATTTAGGAGTTGCTGGTGGTACACTGGATTTATTTACAAAATTTTATGGAATTCAAACAAACTGCATAATTTTTCCATTTGAAAAGCACATGCACTATTTAGGCTCACAGTTGGTTTGCAGCACAAACATTTGCAAGTAAACTCTTATTCAGCATAAGCAAACATATGCCCTTTCTAAATGCTAGATGTGTACATATATCCCCAGAAATCAAAAGTATTCAGTATTTCTCATTAGCATTATCATAAACTTGATGAACATATTACTGAATCAAGTTGGACAAATATTAAGATTCTTTATGTTTCTATTATAATTTTCTTTAAATATATATTTATGACATTATGAGTTTGGTTACCAGACAATTGCTTTGAAAGATAAAACCCTAGAAAGAAATTTTCCTTAGTAAAACACAGCCTTCCATTGAGTATTAACACCAAAAAAAAATCAGAAAATTAACACACAAAAAAATGGGAAACACCCTACCATCATTTCACAGCATTTCCAAAACACTTTTTTACTAATTGATCGGTTGACTCTTAATGTACTACATTTTTCTGTGCCCCTGTAAATGAGGATTTTGTAGGCTTTTCAAGGAAGAACTGAGATTAGTATTTCTTGGTGATTTTCTTCTTGTCTGAAGTATCCCTTCCATTTCAACCTTTATTTTTCTCTTTAGAAGTAAAAGCATTATTTAAACAACAAAGCAGAAATAACAAAATGAAAACTCTCCCCCCACAAAATATTTTTCTAAGAAAAATTGTCTTCTTCTGCTGTTATTCTAAGACATTGAACTACAGAAAATTTTATAATGTAAAATGACAGAAGCTGTGAATGTGGGTTTTTTAGTATTTGAACAGTTCCTATTGTGTTATGGTCTCTTCTGTAAAGAAATAGAAACAATGACCTCTAAAATCCATCACAAGGGAGTAAAGTGGCCACATGTATTTGCCCATAAATCTCTTACATAGTTACACTATTCCTCAAGGTATTCAGTGTTATTTAAATAAGGGAGAGTAGCCTTCGATATTAAAAGTAAACAGCAGAATAATGACTCATGTACTTATGGGACACTTAAGGCTGGATCAGCTATTTGAGTATCCATGAATGAGAGTCTTCTATTAAAAACTAATATTAATCACAAACTAGCTACCTATTCAGAACATTAACTGAGATTTACTAAAATATTGAGTCCATGTCTCATTTCGGTGCAGTTCTAACATTTCTTTAGTATAAGGTAGGATTTATTTTCCTGAATATTAAGAAAACTGTGGTTTATTTCCAAGCCAGCTTGTTGGGTTTTTTTGTGGAACCACCAGATTTCTTCTGTTCTGTCAACAATTACAAAATAAATGCAATAAGTTACAAAATAAATGTGATAAGTTCAATTATTTTCTCTGTCTCTTCAACAAAATATTGCTTCTTCTTTGTTGTATACAGGTTTATCTCAAGAGAACATACAAAGAGCTATGTCTCATCAAGCAGAAATAAGGCCCAAAGAGCCAAATTCTGAGAGCAGTAATTCCTGCATGCTAGTCCAAGATAGAACTTCTGTTAGACATTTTTCTTTCATCAGTGTATTTTTTCCATGCATGAAATGAACTATTACATTTTTGGAATGAGGAATTAAAGTTAGCATTAAAAGGCTTGCATAAACAAATATGAACCTGGACAGGCTGCCCTGAGGATCATATCCAATCATCTCCATAAGGATGCTTTTACAATTCAAAGCATGCTATGGTTTTTTAAAAATGTAATTTGATGCTATATTGTCATGCTGTAAAACATTTGCAATGTATAATGATGTAAGAGGCCAGCTGGCCACTAACGGTTACAGCGTACTTTACCAGAACTATCATCAGAAGGACTGTTGAAGGCAGATGGCCCTCTTTTTTCCAGCTTCATCCCGTTAGAGATCCTACCAAGGACAGGCGTCCTACAAACCTCACAGTAATGAGAAGAACATTGCTTTATTGACTATAAAGCCTTCCTGCAAATAAGCTTGAAAGCAATATGTACTGGAGAGCACCAGTGGCACGTATAGTCATAACCAAGATAGAGGATTCTGGATTGAAGCTTTGTTAAATGGCTCCAATGTCCTGGAAAACTTTTTTGAGAAATGCTGGATTGGTATTCATAACTGCTGCAATACAGAGATCTACTTTCCTGCCCTTAATTAGAGAGAAACACAGTACCAATTATGCTCGTTAATTATTGTGCATCCTCTCACTTCATGCCCATACTGCAAGGAGTTAAAATACAAACATAAGGGGGAAAATGATTCAGACTCAGCTCATCATACAGAGATTAATTTTGATGATAGGGTTGTTGAAACATATCCTACAGTTTGATAGCGCAGATGTGCATTTTCCCTGGGTATCAAAGGTTCATTTGGTTATGCTTCTTTTACTTTTAGGGCTATCAGAAATAATATTGTCATGGTTTCAATTTCTTTTTGTCTTATGATAGCAAAAATGTATAGAAACTGTATGCTATATTTTGTATGACTGAAAATTGCTACTTAGTTTTCTGGTGATAGCAGTTTTGTTCTTTCAGTTTTTGGTGGTTTTTTGAATGTGTTTTCTGGTGATTGGTCTGTCAGTGTCACAGTGCTCCTGCTTAAACCATTATCTTCATAGCAAGTGGATTTTTTCTTCTCATACTCCAGTTACCTCCTTTTCACTACAGGAGAAGCAAAAAACAGGCAGTTTTCTAAATTCTATTCATTCTACTGCCTGTTTTTTAGCAAGCAGTTCTTCAACAGCTTCCTTCTAGCAAAATATCCACAAGTACAGATCTATATTATTGCTATGCTATATGTACATGAGGAGTATAATAATTCATTCATTTGTATAAGAGTTATTCAGAGGTTCATGTGTTTGCTTTTTGATTAGACTGAATTTAAGCTTCTATGGACTATTATCTCTAGGAGGAAAAACTGACAGCTATTTCTGTGGGGCAAAACCTTTCTTATTTACTAACAATGGTAATTTATGTTCCCTAGAACCCAAGAGTAAATTGCAATAGAGGATAACATATTTTATGACAATTCCTGCTCTCTTTCTTTTGGTACTTTAAGGTTTTTGTCTTCTATTATCACAGTCATGTACTTTTTGCAGCCCTTTTGTCTCTTTGCCACTGGTGGAATTCTGGGCCTTCACTATTTAAGAGGTAGTAGTTCATCCTTCTTTTCCTGAGACAGTGCTCTGTTTATTCAGTTTAAAACACTAAGCACCTTCCCAGATGCCTTTTTAAAGATCAATGACTTTATTTTGAGTTTTGACTGAAGATCTATAGTATTTCTTTAGCTGGTTCCACAGAGAAACTTAATGATTCTTGCAAGGGACGATATTGGCTTTGTACTCTTTTGTTCAGTCAGGATTAACTCAGTGCAGAATATTTGCTGGGCATCAGTAATGCGTTCTCTTACCGACTGTGGAGCACACATAGTTAAGATAAAGGATGTACACTATTCAGTGCAGCACTCCATGGATCAGGGGAGCTGGCAGAAAGATGTGAACACATCTCTGGAAATATTTTCACCAAAGATGATTTTAGATTCAGCATTTTCTTGTGGCCTTCCCTTTGTCCTACCACCTTTCATAAAAAAAAGGTCCAAATCTGAAATGAAGTTTTTTAGTCTCAATAAAATACTTGATTCACTTCAGAAATGTGATTTTTTAATACACTTTTCAGTCAGTGAGCTGTGGATATTCACAATGTGACCACACAGTGGAATCTTCAGATTTTTCACGATGTTGGAGAATCAAAGGCCAGTCAATTACAGAGTGTTAGTTGAGGAAACAAGAGTCAGAAGATTCCATCTACATTAATTTCATTGCTTGGTTCTCACAGACAGGTTCATGTTCCATTTGATTCCAGGCAGTCTTGGGACAAACTTAATCAGTTCTGTGTCCAGTGTCCATGTTGTGAATCAGCACTGCAGAATTGTCCTTTTCTACACACAAAATGTCTTGAGAAAGGAAGACAGACCAAAAATGTTCCTAAAGCAATTGCTGGTGTTAAAAAAAAATCCCTGTGGCTAGCACAGGTCTTTCCCATGAGAATTTCTTTTGTGTTTTATAAACAAAGATAAAGTTTGGATGTTATTAAAAACAATGTCTCGAGATTTGGACAGTTCAGGCCTGGCCAATCAGGCCTAGGGGGAGCTTTCTGACTGACCAATCTGGGTGACCTCTGAAAAGTCTATATAAGTTGGAATCAAAATAATAAAGCTCTCTTTTCTTGCCATGCTGAGAATCCGGGTCTTTTCTCTGCTAGCGGCTCAACAGCGACAAATCCCCTCTTGGACATTTAGTCTGCAATGAATCTGAAAAATATTTTGCAATTGAGGAGTTTGACTTAATTTCTCAGTGAGATTCCTAAGCTTGTAGTAGCAGTGAACACGAAGTAGCTCAATGGGGACAACTTCAGAAATAGTAGAGCTTAGAGATTTTAGATGCTTTATGTAGCTTTATGTTGTGAACCCTATCTTTGTTATTTATTAGAACATGTTAACACAGAGTACTTGACGCTACTTTATTTTTCTTTTTTTTTTTATAACTTTGAAAATTTCTATTGTGAACATTTCTTAATATCTTGGACATGGCACAGCGTGTGGTTCTATTCCTCCAAGACCTTGCTCTCTGACCTAATATTTTGACTTGTGCACAGCCCACTTCCCTTAGTTGCCTGGAAGTTGTCTTGTCTAAGCTAGCCAACTTGAATTTCATTAAATGAAAAGATCAGGTACCTCCACAGGGTTGGAGGTGTCACCTTTGTTGGCGATCCATTCTAGACTGAACAAACTTGCCTGTGGACAGATTCCAACTCTCCCTCCTGATCATAAAGAGAATTCAAGGAATAATGTCAGAGAAGACACCTAATTTTTTACATAACTAAAGAACATGAATCTCATCTTTGCTACTCTGTGTTTCATGAGAATGTGGATTTTACCCACCCCAGGTATCTATATGTTTCTTAGGGTTTTTCTGGCCTTTACAGGCATAGTCCTCCAGACATACTGCAATTTTGATCTTTGCAGGGATTTCTTTATGGTTGTTGTGATTAAAAAAATACTGATATTGATTTTTATATCCCAAACAAAATAACATCTCATCTTTTACAATTTGAAAAGTGCTTCTTCCTCCTGAAAGAATCATACTGTTTATATCTTTAGCATCAAATGATGTTTCTTGCCAGGCTATGTCAGGAAGTGGCTGTGATTCCAACAAACATCACTTGTACCAAGTATGATAGGGATGGGAAAGGAGCTGCTCAAGGCAATGGCAATTTCTTTATAATACAACACCCCAAAATATGCATCATATAATGGGATGGTAGTAATAAGAGTCTGAAAACTACCTACTTCCCCAAGATCCATTCTATACAATTCAACATACAGGACTGAAGTAAAATTTAATTAGATTTTTCTTGATGGTTTTATTGCTATCTTGAGACTGCAGAGCACCTTTAGACAATGACAATTTTCCCTTTGTATTATACATAGGTATGGTACTTTGAGTGCTGTAAAATGTATATAATAATGAAATGCGAGCTCCTACCAGTACTTACCACAGCGTTTTTGATATTCAATTTCCAAAGCTTCTTTTAAGAAATGCCTGGTAATTGTGACAAATTAGGTGTTGTTTTCCCAAAGAATTATTTTCCATTTTTCATCACTTTATTGATGAGCAGAAGAAAATACTGTTCTTTTACTACTTAGAAAGGAACCTTAGACCATGTTTGGAGAAAATAATGTCTGCTGATGTTCTTGTGAACTGACCTGTATTAGCCCAAGTGGGTATTTGTCATCCATCTTCCTCATTGCTACTCTGCCAGAGCAGCACTGTACAGGAGAAGAAGCTTCACCTTTCAGCTTTATGTATTCAGCACAAAGCTTACCTGCTCACCTGTAAACTGTGGCAGGTCAGAACCTAAACTTGGCACCTAAATTGCTTCAAACTTGGCATTCAAGAAGCAGTCAGAAGAGGAGGGAAGGATAGGTCTTTGTTTCATCATGGTTTAGCCTTTCACCCAAAATCTCAGATTTCAGGACAGGATGTGGTTAGGCCAGATGCCTGAAAACATGAAAACGTGTGTTAGCTCTATTTTAGGATATCACTGTTGTGTCCCTCCAGAAGCTCCCAGCACCAAGGTTAAAATTAACAGTTAAGAGTCAGTTAATTCTCAATAATAGAATTCAATTCAGTAAGCAAGAAGAAAAGTGCCTCAAGAATACTTCAATAAATAAATAAAAAGGATCAGCTTTCCTTAGGGTTAATGAGCTGGATTTGTTCAGTGCAGAAAGGCTCAGTAATCCACTGGAGTCAGTGCAACAGAGGGAACGGGTTGGCAAGAAAGGGACATGGGCACAGGTGAAGGAAGGGAGGATGAACAAAGTTTGGCTAGACAAATTCTCAGGTGGGGTCAGCCACCTTGTGTAGCTACACTTTCAGAATATTTAATCCTGATGGGTACTTTGGGTCCAAGATGCTGTAAGAATCCTTTAAACTAAACATATTTTAATGTTTCATTTGAAAACACAGCCTCTGCTATTGATACTCTGACTGACTAAAGCTATGTCAATCTATGTTGATATTTCCAGTACAAAAGCACTTCCCTCCCCCAAATATTAGATGTCCCACTGCCAGTCATTTGTGAGTTAAGCCAGTTTGTAACTTCACAGCAGCAGATCTTCATGATGTGTGTTTATAGAAAGAAACTCAAGAATATTTTCATGTAGCTATGTAAAAATAAAACATTTAAACACATCAAACATCCTTGCAACTTTCTTGGGCTTCATTTTAACAATTGGCAATTTTTTCCCCAATAAATAATGCAACATTTAATATTATGCAGAATATACAATGAACTAAAGTATTTATCATACTGTACGTTCTTATTGTACTTTTATTAAGTCTAATAACTGTGCATTAAAGTAATTGCCTTCTGGCTGCTAAGAAGTAGGGGAAACTTGGAACAACATAAGTTTAAGACAAAGTGTTAATATGAGAGTGGTGGTTTATTGGTTTTTTTTTTCAAATGTGCATATTTTCCAAGATCTGCATCTTAGCACATTAGCATCTTTTTGCTTAGAAAAAAATTTAGACCTGCCAAATCTGACTGTAAATCCATAAGGAACATAATTGATACATGGATTTATTTTTTCTGGTGAAGCTTTTTCTTCCATCTTTTGATAAATAATAAAATATGAGGTTTATAATGTTTTCTAGATTCTAATAAAAATATTTTTAAAAAGAAATAATCAAATGTAACCCGTATATGGAGATTTACACTTACATAAATGAAGTTTAGTTTCCCAGTTAAAGCTATGGAAGGGTAAATTCATAATTAGTTACTTGAAAATTAATCATTTCTATATCAACTCCTATGTAATTTTTTTGCCTTACTGTGACTGAGTTCTTCATTGTTTTGAAAAGTGATGTGTAGTCAATGATTATGTCTAAAATCTTGTCATGTTTTTTTTAGAAATATATTTCCCGTGGGGGAACTGTGTGTAGTGAAGGGTTTCTAAAAACTCTAAATTTACACTAGGGTAGAATATTTGTGTCTATAAAAATGGCTATTTAATATGCCTGTATGCATTTGTGGATTTTTTATTTTTAAAGCTGTTATTATCTGATCAAGTTTTTCCTTTTAATTTATTTAATAGCCTACAAACTGTGTATTCAAATATATGACCAAAAGTATATTTTCTATGACTGCATAATCTAGCACATTTCGGCTGTCTATGGAACAATCACATCAGGCTTGTCTTTTTTTTTTTTTTTTAAATTTTAATTTTTTGAGCATGAAACTGTTCTGAAAAGAATATTTTATTTCAGAAGGGTGTTTATGGGCAGAAAAAACATCAAAAGGCAATCCAGATATTTTCCTGATTTCATCATGAACCCAAAACCTTGGAAAAACAAATAGTCAAATCCATGAAATCCATGCTTTAATTTAAACAGAGAAGTACTTGGACTGTCACATGAGTGCCTAACCAGCAGAGGAAGAAGACTGGGGAAGTCCTGTATCTAATGAAGAAATACGAATTTAAATGTAGAAGGAAACCCATATTTGCATCAAACCTTTTTCTCTAAGCCTTCTAACATTCCAAAACTGTCCTGAAGTCTTGCAATTTTATTCAGAATATTTGTTTTGCACAGATTTATAAGCTATATTGAAATACTGAGGCAACTTTGTGCACATAACTTACTAAAATTGTACTGTTCTGCTGAGATCAGTAGTAGTCTACATGAAGGGTTATTTCATTATATCGTGGTGGCTAACTTGTAGAAGAAATATGTACAAGAGGTTTGTGACAGAGAGGTGTTAATAATTTTGATCCCAAACTAGTTGAAATGTATCTGAGTAATTTTAGAGTAACAATCAATTGTGATACTTAATGGTATTTAAAACTATTTCTCACGTCTCATCTTTGTAGAGGGAAAAAAAAAAGAACAATGAAACTTTCAATATACAAAAGTAGAAATGAAGAATTCCCAGATTAGAATTTTAAAAAAGGCTGTAAAATTATTATTAATAGTTGTAGTAGTAGTAGTAGTGGTTCACCCTAGTGGCTGATAATATTAAAAAGAATAAATTTCAATTATCAAAAGTAGCAAGATAAATAATAAAGAAAACTAAAAGTATGCTTCAGATGTAGCATATATTCTACAAGTCAGTGGGTTTGAACAGTAAGTAAAGCTTGAAGTGAATGCACTGTTCTGTTATTAATCATTATTCAAGAAAAATAAATCATCTGCCAGGAATTCTATTGTTTCATAGAGAACTGATTTTTATTAATTTTTGAGTCCTATTAATTAACGGCATTATCCAGTGTTCAGAGAGAAGCTGTTACACATTTTGTCAGGGCACTCCATGTTCTCCAGTCCAACTATGTGCCTTCTGTGCTGAATTTAACTCTGAGACCACAAACTGTAGCAGCACTACATGCAGCACTGTGAGAACAAATAATGCCATCTGGGACTGCTAATGAGAGATTTTGCAGCTCAGAGGATGCTGCTCATTTGCATCATCTGTTGAGGGGATGACAAAGATGGGTGGAGACATTTTATTTTCAAAACTAAGTTATTTTGATTAGCTTTTTTTCTCAGCTCAGCTGGGTTTTGCATAGGAATCAATGCCACCTCTTGGGATGCCATCAGTAGGGTTTGACATCAGGTGTGCCACGAGGAGCCTTTTCCTGTCACTGCTTCACAGACCCCAGCCATGTGCCACTCAGCACAGTTCACAGCCTTGGTGTAGACCAAATGGAAATGTACAACTGGCAGATCAGATTTGTCAGGGGAATAAGGGAAATGATTACAAGGCTGGCATTTAAAGGGATGTAAGAAGTTATGTCCGTGACTTACCGTGATAGACGGCATAATGAGACGGACTGGAGTCCAGGGGTAGAATCCATCAATTAGCAGTGGAAAACTTCTCTCCCATCTAATATGTCAGGTCTACAACAACCAGCCAAATCTTTCAGTTGTTTTACAGCAGCAGGAAGCCAGCATCCTGAGCATATGAAGGCTGAAGTACATTTTTCCACTTGTTATCTTTAATCAATACCATCACACTTAACAGGACAACCTGGAGCTTTCCACCACCTAGAGCTACACATTACTGTGTGAAACCACACACATATGTCATCATATCAGCACACCAGACTTTTTCCTTGTTGTTGTTTCACTTGGCTGCCCAAAGTAAGTCCTGCAGCCTTTCCTCGGAAATAGAAAAAAAAAAGAAAATATGGACATTTCATTGTACCACTCACTGAAAAAGAGCAGCTCCATGAATTGGGCATGCTTGCACTATTGAATTTAAGATCAGACAACAGGACAGGTAAAGGGTCTCTTGGGTTATTTAGCCTAGTCTCTACCATAGGCAATGACATCATAAAATCCTTTTTAAAAAGCATTGTCTTTAACTGGCAAGGATTTTTGGTTTTGCTGCTCTCCCTGAAGTCTAGCTTAGAATGTACTACTTTGATTGATAGAAGCTATCTCATTTATAGCTAAAATTGGTTTCAATCTAGTTTACATCAATTTCTTCTTGTGACAACATTGTCCTTTAGTTTAAATAGTTTTTCCCTCCCCAACCTCAGTAAACATCTCAGATAATTCTATATATGTTACAAAAATAGGCACTGCTTTACTTAAAAATAATTTTTTTATATTAAATCATGAATGTGAGCCTTAAATTGAGCCTTTCAAAAGATTGGATTTGACAGGACATTGCCTTCAATTAAACCTTACAGTGCCTGAGCATCATAGGAAATTTTATCTTGGATTCTGTCTTTGTTCCCCATATTCTTTCTTTTCACTTAAGACGATAAGGAATCTTTTATTCTTTCTACAAGTTTAATGTCCCTCTTGCTTCTGCACAAGAAAAAATATACCCAAGAAAATGTTGCTTCCTCCCCACCCCCAGCCTGGTGTTTCTCATTGCATGTGAGACATTAGGTTCCCTGGTCCCCAGTTAAAAACTTCTGTGACCCATTTTGTTTCCACAGCTGCTTCCTCATTCCCATAGTACAGAGCAATAAGCATTAATGAGTAAGAAAAGTCTGAATGAGGAACATGTTGAGCTCAATCAGCCTTCCTTTCTCCCCTAAAATATTTAAAAAGTCACAACCAACAATATTTCCAAAATCACTTATGACTCACACAATCAGTAAGCAAGTATTTTTCAAGGTTGGTGCTATTGAAATATATAATATATATATTAAAAAGCATGCAGGTTCTCCAATGATCTATAATATGTCTACAAATAACCCTTACTTGTGGGGTTTTTTTCCTCAGAAACTTTTCAAATCACTGTTATCACTATTTTGCTCTGAATAATGCTATTATTATTAGTTTCTTCGGTTTACTTTTCAAAATTATATAAAAGTGCTTGTAAGTATGTATAAAATTTATTTATTTTAAGAATTATGTAAAATAATTATGTATATATATATTTATTTATTATAAGAAACAATATAGGAGAGAGAAATAGAAATGAGGAAAACATGGAAACAAAGCAAAGATTAATATTTCTTTTCACAAATCAGAGACTTTAATGAACTTGGAATTGAATGTGTTCTTAATTCCTCCATTATTTCAATGTCAACTTCTGTAGTCTGAGGATTCTGTATTCTGACCAAACAAAACAGAAGCTGCACCTCAAATCTGAAAGAAATTATCTGGGTCAAAATGTGCCCTTTGGTGGAACTCAGATGAAATTTCCACAGTTATTTGCTGTGACTCATTACTGTGATTTTTTAGCACCCTTGGCCCAGGAGCCACTTGCCTAAGTTAAATGTCAGAAAGATAGATGTCTAAGCTGGAGCTAGTCATGCTAGAATCCCTTTATACTCAGTGGAAAGAAATGGCTTCTGCCAGGGAATGACTGATCTGGCCATTTAAACATCTAACTTACAGTCGAGGCACCCTGTCTCCTTTTGTGGTGTCTTCACATGCACTCTGTCTGAGGTGCAGTAATATCACTTTTTACAGGTGAGGATATGAAACAGAAAGACTGCTCCTAGAGTACAGATTTAAGAAAAAAATCACTCCACTTGCAAAGAGAGCTATGAATTCCCCAGGTCCCTGGCAAGGCACAGAAGAGCTATATGTAGAGCTTTTACAAGCAGGCTGCGCTCAGGCTGAGCTCAGCTGCCCACAGAGCCCATTTATCCTCACACCGTAACTCACAACACCAATGCTTAGGCAAACCAGGTGCTCTGGGCATCCTGTCTGCTTGTCATTCACAAGGGCAATGGGAATAGCTGTAGCTGAAAGGACCCTTACACTTCAGGTAAGTACATTTTGGGATGCCATAAGCACTGATTATGTCCATGGTTTCTCATTGACGATACATGCAGGATCAATTTGGAGAAGGCACCAGATACTGCCTCTGGCAGAAAATGTGCATTTCTTGGTCCTCCTATGGAAGCAGCAATATAAATCAATATTTTTACACAGTGATTTGTAGAGATTTGTAATAGACATGAGATTGCTATGAATTAAATGTGTAAACACTGGAAGAAGCTGTAGAACAAAGGAATCAAAGAAAGGTCTGCATGTATAACAAAGAATATTCTTCCCAAGAAACTGCTTCCATTTCACTGTTCCTAGAAGTAAAATGGACTACTTGCCTTTGGACAAGTTTTTTAGTCTTTGGAAATCACTAATATGATTAGTTCACTGTTGCCAATCAAAAGGCACCCAAGATGTAAGTCCTTGACAGCAGCTGTCAATTTTTCTTGTGTTGCACACACTAGTGATGCTGCCCAAGCTGTTCAACACGTGTCTTGATGCTTGTGAGCATGTGAGTGTGTGAGAGTGCATCTGTAAAATCAACACACTTAGAGATGCTGTTTAATAAAATCACTTTCCCTTCCCACAGAGGCTCTCACTCAGTTTTGTTAGACTAATTTTCCTACAGCAGAGGTTCCTTTGCTTTACCACTGCCATGTGGCCCTGCTCACATGATCGTTAAATTCAACCTGAAAGCTTCAGAACAGGTTCTCCAGATGTCAGCTGCTGATAGCTGTTCTTTTATGGGTCACCTCTCTCACAGGGGCCCAGATTAACCCCATGTAATTTGGAGAACACTGTGAAAATGTTTTTCTGGATCATAATTGACTGTGATTCCCCATGCACAGGCAGGCATACTCTTAAAAAGACTGCTCCTGAGTGGCTTGAATTGACACCTAGAAATACCTGTTCTCACTGAATATATGGTATCTGCTGAGTTACTGTATTCCAGACTTTGGGTGCTCAGACAGATGCTGAGCTCCATGCCAGAGTGCCTTAATTTAACAACAACAGAGAGTGGAAGGAATCTTGCAGTGATTAGGGCTTAGGGTTTCTTGTTATTGAGATGAAGAGATGCCTCTGAGCATTCTGCATACATGCTGAAGGTCACATGCAGTCCAACCAGTCAGGAATGGGTATGTGCTGACCATTCAGACCCAGGAAAGAGAATAAGGCTATATGCAATAGATGATTTTGCACTATATATATATAAATCTATATCTGTATATATAAAATTTAGTTATTTTTATTTATAATTATATATACATAACTGAACAAACTAGCATGATCTTGAAGTCAAAGGATGTCAATGGCTTGATCAAGGCTGCATAGACTTGCCAGTCTTCTTAATAGCACATGTGGAAAAAACAGTCTGTAGTACAAAGAAGAAACTGGGAATTAGGACTTATGGTGACCAACAGCTCCAGCTTCCTAAGCTCTCCTTAGGGAGTTTCCAGTGCCTCCCACATGGCTTGCACATTTATCACAGGCTACAAAATTATTTGTGCTCTTCTGAGTACATTTTTATCTCTGCGTGTTTTCTGCTTAAGCTTTGGGTTTGAGCAATTATATTTGGCCATTATTTCAAACCCAAAATTGATCTCATCCATGCAACTTCAGTTTTGTAAAACCTGCAACAGTTTTCTTCCCAGAGGGGCACTGCAGGATTAGCTGCTCTAAATTTATATGAGTTAGGCAGCTAAGTAGCTATAGTATAGACATATGAACTATTGCCAGAGTAGCTCAGGACCATAACCAGTGATTAATGCCTTTACCTCCACAAAAGTCGTTCAGAGAATACATTAAACTCCCAAAACCAGAGCTTAAATCAAGAGTATGAAACTGACAAGCTCCAGGAGTGGGCTTCTGAAAGTTTAGTGAAGTTCAACAAGGCCAAGTCCCAGGTCCTGCACTGGGTTGGGCCAGTCCCCAACATCAATATAGACTGGGGGATCACCATGGGAGAAACTGTTTGAGAGCAGAGAAGATTTTAGAAGTACTGCAAGTTGGATGAGGCTTTGAGCAATCTGTTCTAGTGAAAGATGTCCCTGCCTATGGCAGGTGGAGTGAACTAGATGACCGTTAAAGGTCATTTCTATGTCAAACCGATCTGAGAATCTATGACATTAGAGGAAATTCTGATTTAAGTAATAACTAAAGTCTGATGATGATTTGGAATTTTTATTCTTGAATGCTTGTATATTACAGATGTACTGAGGAAAACATATTTAAACACTAGGTTTTGGGTAGGTTTTTAGAAGATCATCCTTAATTGCTTTTGTCTGCTATATAGGATTTAGGAAATTCTATGAATTTATGAACTTATGAGGCAATACACTAATCAATGAGGCAAAAAATAAAGAAATTAACATTTTACAGGGAAATTGAACACTAGAAATAATACCACTTATCTGAGAAGCAGTCCATGAGATTAACATTTAGGCTCTTAAACTTCTTATGGCTTTTTGGAACATAAATAACGCTATGTGATCAGGATTTATTCACTATACATGAGTTCTAAAATCTGTTTTATTGAGAAAAAATGAAGCTGAAATTGTTTTAATTTGCCTTGTTGAATCTAAACAAATTCTTTATCATGTATTCAATTCTTATAATTCTCTCAGTTTCTGGATATTAGTATCATAGAAGAATAAAATCATAAAATGGTTTGCATAGGAAGGGGACCTTGAAGATCACATAATTCCAGCTCCCTGGCTGTGGGCAGGAGCACCTTCAACTAGATCACATTGCTCAGAGCCCCATCTGTCAGAGACTGAAATAGTTCATGCCTCAAACATTGATATAAAGTTTTGCTTATTATAACAAAAAGTGTATAAAGAAGTTACAATCAAAGAAGCCTCCCTGAAGATACCTGACTGGGACTTTGGACTGAGAGTCGAAATGCTGAGATTAGATAAAGGGAAACCTATTGTTCAATCATCTCAGGCTGAGGGAAAGGAAGGCATTCACAAAGGCCAAAGCCACCAGCTGTGCTGAGAATCATCCCTGGCTGAGTTTGGGGTGGGGGCAGAGCACAGCTCACAGAAGCCAAGTTTGCACAGACTGGCCCAGCTGTGGAACCCCCAACCCCACAGACCACATCCACAGGACTTTCACATGAGAGGAGCTGAGGGGGGAGTCACAATCCATCACAGACTCCCCAGAGTGCTAGGCCTTGCACCACAGGAGTGCAGGTGATGCAAGCAGAGTCTGCTGCTAGAGGCTGTCCCCTTCCCCGGGGGGACATGCCTGGACATTGCCCCTGGCCTGAGTGTATATTAACCCATGGCATTCTGTGCTTTCTGGGGGACCACCACCACCAAGAAGACCAGATGGAGAGGATCAATGCGACATCGTTGGGATCCACGGATGGTGATATTTTCTCTTTCCCTCTTTCTGTCCCCCCCGCCCCCTTTTTCTACTTCTCTTTTTCTCTCTTTTCTTCCCTCTCTCTCATATTTTCTATCAAATAAAACCCATACTATTGACTGGCATATGGTCTCATTTGTACCTTAATTCGGGCAGAGGTATTTCCAAAGAACCTTAATATTTGGATCATAACACCATCCGACCTGGCCTTGAACACCACCCGGGATGTGACATCCATGACTTCTCTGGGCATCCTGTTTCAGCACCTCACAGCAAGGAATTTCTTCCTGACATCTAATCTAAATCTACTCTCTTTCAATTTAAACCCATTGCCCTGTCACTACATGCCCTTGTAAATAGTTTTGTCCCATCTTTCCAGTAAGTTCCCTCCAAGTACTAGAAAGCTACAACTAGGTCACCCCAAAGTCTTCTTTTTTCCAAGCTGAACAATACCAATTCTGTCCTCTTTCCTCAGAGAAAGGTTGTCCATCCCTCTAATCAACTTGGTACTCTGGACTCATTCAAACACGTCCTTGTGTTTTCTGTGCTGGAAACCCCAGAGCTGGATGCAGTGCTGCAGATAGAGTCTCTCCAGAGTGGAGTAGAAGGGAAGAATCTCCCTCATCCTGCTGGCCATGCTGTCTCTCATGCAGGATGTGTTTGGCTTTCTGGCTTGCGAACACACATTGCTGGGTCATGTCCAGCCTCTCCTCCACCAGCACCCCCAAGTCCTTCTCAGCAGGGCTGCTCTCCATCTGTTCATCCCCAGCTTGTGTTGATACCAGGGTTTGCCCCAACCCAGGTGCAGCACCTTACACTTGGTCTTGTCAAACCACATGAGATTCCCATGGTCCCACTGCTCAAGCTTGTCCAGGTCCTTCTGTATGGCATTCCATCCTTCAGGTTTGTCAACTGCTCCACTCAGCTCAGTGTCACCTTGCTGAGGGTGTACTCAACCCTTCATCCCTGTCATTAACGGGGATATTAAATAACACTGGTCCCAGTGCAGACCCTTGAGGGACACACTCCTCACTGAAGCCCTCTGGATGTGGTAATCCAATTTGAAGAGAAGGGTTTTGTGGGATACCATAAAAGCACTTGCTTTCAGGCTCTTCAGTTGCTGTTCAGTTATTTGTCTGGTGGCTTTTCTGATGCTTTCTTCTTCTTGAGTTGTTTTTTGCCCAGAGTCCACATAAATGTTTTAGTACCCTGTGAACAGAGAGCAGAACAGCAGAAAGGATACAAGGAGTAGAATCCATGGTCTGGACCAGATGCAAGGAGTAGAATTCATGGTCTGGACCAGGTCTTTCATATTTAACTTATTGGGGCATTTAAAGATATTAAGTATCTGCCAGTATTTTAAGAGGCAGTGTTTTTAAAAAAAACATAGCTCTGGAGGATCAGTCTCTTACATAGGTTGTTCTATATCTAGAGACACTTGGAAAATTTTCACTAGAAAACTCTACGCTGGAAAACAGAACTGCATCAAAATACGCTGTATGCTAATTTTGCTAAACTTTGGGTTTAGAAGAAGATTTAAAAAAACACACCACAGTGATCTGTCTTAACAGTTTTTGTGCTAAATACTTCACAATTTGGAATGACTTTTCAATTCAATATTTTGGATTTTTTTTTATACTAACTGTGTCATATAATGGAGGGTACTAAAAAGCTAAAATCAAAACAACATTTTGTTCTGCCAAAACTGACACAATAAAACTAGAATGGCCACCTAAAACAGATGGATTTGTGATTAACCTGTTAAGAGGATAACCACTCTCCTACCCTAGTCCTCCATCACAGTCAAAAAAGTGTCAAGTTAAGTGCTACTATACTCTGGCTCCTATTTGCCCTTGTGCTACAGGCTACAGAAAAAAATACAAAAACTTTGCACAGTGTTCTTTATCTTATGTCATTATCCTTATGCTTCCTTAGGTCATTAAAATAAATGCTTTGTGTAGGGCTCCATTTATTCTATTGTCAGTGATGAATGTACCTGCTTGATTTAATTTTGTATGCATTTTATATTGCCAATTGTATGTTTTCAGGTTTATTAAATAAGTACTCCATCTTATTTCAAAAAGCTCTAAAAGTGATATATATTTTATTTTTTTATTTTTAATGATCTTATTTTAAAAGCCATGCTTTTTTGCTTAGCACAAGCTAAATCCTAAGTTAAACCTGACTGTGTTGTTTTGTTAGTACTTATGGCTAGATTCATATGCTCTCCATACAGAGAGGGAGGTCAAATTGTCCTACATGTCAAGAAAGGAGGGCTTGGACTTATTCTTGCTCATTTTCCAGCCTCTTTTGTGTCCTTACCACAATGTAAAATGTACCACACTTCTACTTCCCTTCTTCATTTCTCTTCATGTTGCTTCAGCCAACTTTTTCCCAAAAACAACTTATTTTTTTCACTGAGAACAGTATCAAATTGTCAAATCACACGCAGAGACAAGTCACTGATAAAAGGAGAGTTATGCTGACCCTTAAAGCTCTGCTGGGAAAGGGCAGGACAGTGCTCTGCTGAAACACCATGAAACTGCCTCTTTGGTCTTCCTTCCTAAGAACAGAAGTGAAGCCTGCAGGTCTTCCTTCTTCAAGCAGCTCTAATTGGCACCTGAGCTGGGAGACAGATGCACACACTTGGTCCTATTTATTCTCTTCCTCTACCTACCTATCCCCCTGAGTACAACATCTCCTTTCTCTGGTGTCTGATATAAGGAAGATCTCATTTGCCTTCCTGACTTGGCAAACAACCCTTGCATCAAACAGCAACACTGACAGTATTTAACCTCAACTCCAGGTCACTAGCAGTTCATCATCAAGTCAACATCCCAAGACTTCCTTTGGGATTTTAGGGAGTCTTCCCTCCATAACAGAAGGTAAAACCATGAGAGAGTTTGAAAATCATGTGCTACAGCAGACCCATACAAGAACATGAATAACTTAGAAATGCTAAGTATATGTATAGGTGGATGTACATACTATATAGATTGTACAGAAAATCAGATAAAGATTCTGCTAGACCAAAGTTCCAATTCAATGTCCATGAAATTCTTCTTGATATTCACCTCAAGTGTCCAGTTTCTCAAAAGTATGGCCTTATGCCATGCAGTGGAAACTGCATAGAGTTACACCTTTACAAAACTCAGCAGAAATGACAGCGGCTTCTAGTCAGGATTTGTATTAGCAGAAATAAATATTTTTGCAATTCCTATCCAAAAGCCTACTCCCTCTATTGCTTTGATATTTTTGATTTTTTATTCTGAATCCCTCAAACTTTTTGGAGGATATGAAGAAATTAGAAATATGGTGACACCTAATTAAAAAAATATGCAATAGAATTCCTGTAGGAAAAAATATTCTGCATCAGAATTCCTAAATTGTAAGAAAATTCATTGAAAGTTGTATTAGCCCAAATGACCTGTGGTCAAACAACAGTTTGCATCTGTTCTGGCAGTATGCTGTGGTGAAACAAGATTGGTTTTGAGCTGTATAAACCCAGTTATTGCAATAGCCAGGTGTTATATTACGGTATTTCTAGGTGATCCTTCTGAAGATCACACCAGGAACACACCAGATGCAGTTCCCTTTAATAGAGATGGGGGTTCACCAGCCAAATAAAGTGAGGGATGATTCTATTACAACTTTTGCCTCCCATTTACTTTCAGTTGCACATCTCTTCACAGTTCCCAGTAGTCTTTCTGATAGTATTTGGGGAGAAGCTCCTATTTTAACAGAAAAGCCTTGAAATCTCAAGAGAAAACTTTAAGTATTTGATTTTCCAAACTGTTTTTCAGGCTTATTTTTAAAAAATATTTGGATGAAGTTCAGTGCTTACATCTCAAGCCTTATGTGCAAACACAAACTGAATTGAAATTCTGACCTCTGTAGTTCGCCCATCTGCGGAACTCACTAGTTTTATCAGAGGACTATTTTAATAAGGTGACAAAACAGGATCAAAATCATCTTTATAGCTTTGTTGTCTCCTCATCTCCATTGAAAAGTTCTGATGAGGCTGCAATTCTTCAAAATTCTTGCCTAAGGTAGCATTTCAGGTATTTAATAGTGCTTTGAAAACTTAAGATTCCTGTTGGCTCCACTTCAAGTTCCTTCTATTATGCACAGAAATATCTTACACTCATTTACCACCTGTCCTATATGGTGCTGAGTTGCCCAGGATAACTATAGAACAGCTTTGAGGGTATATTTTCTTACTATCCTGAATTTATCTAGGAAAGTGACAACATGGCTGATATTTCTGATTGGTGAGAGCATTAAGCTTCGACAGGTGCTTGCACTTTGTCTAAGGTTTCAAATATTTTGAGACAACTGCAAACCTGGTCTCAATTATTATCAGAAAAAAAATCATGATCCACAATCAGCATCCTGATATTTGCTGACAATGATGTCTCATTTGAATACCCCCACCTTACCAACAGTGAAATAGCATGCAACTGAAAAGGTGCTGGCAATACTGAAAGATATTTCATTAAGCCAAACTACTCTAAAACTGAAGAAAAGAGTGTTTGTGCAAAGCACAGGAGTGCTGACTTTGAAAAATAAGTTAACATTAAAAAGGCTTTAAATTGTTTGGAGAGATCTGCAGGCTTACATGTCTGAGGAATACTTAGTAAGTATTTGAAAGCTAACCCAAGCTATTTTTAAGCAGTACAGAATTGCAGAGGGTTGTGAGTATTTTATTGCAGCTCCAGTCAGCAACTTGGATTAGACATCCATCCTATATAGTGCTGTTTGTGTCTGGATTACTCTCTAGATGAGGTGTTCAGACAGACTTGAACATTTGTCAGCTCTGCAGGGACAGCTCAAGAAGAAGGAAAAAATAAAAAGTACTAGTTATGTGGTCAGAGTCCAAAGTCTGTAAAAACTGTGTTTTGTTGGACACTTCTGCCAGTGTGTCATAACATGTCATCTCTCTTGAGGGCATATAACTCTTGGAAGTCCTCATAAGGTGTCAAGGCCCAAAGAGTAATTCATTTTTTTTCATTATCAGTAGAAATACCAAGTTATAAAAAGTACCTGTGCTGTAGGCCAAAGGACAGATCTCTTTCCCAGCAACGCAAGAGTTTCTCATTTCTACACATCAGCACTCTGATCTAACACAAAATATTTCTACAGTTAACACCATTCAGAGGTCACTGAAACTGTTCTTTGCAGATGCCACTATCTGAAGATACTGACTTAAAGAGAGGAGCAGGACTCAGAGGTTTGTGTTTATTGCTTCTGAGTCTTCTGCAGCCAAGAGAGCTGGTGTAACCAGACTACTGTCTATCATTTTGGTGATTACTTTGCATCATCATCTTCAAAATTTTCACTGAGAGCCCTTCCAAAAGTCTGACTCCATGTTGTCCTACAGATCCATGTAGACTTCACATGCAGAAAAGCAGCAGACTGCTGAGCTCACTCTGGGAACCAGGTGGTTCCACAAAAGGTCAGAGTGCTTTTAGAACCAGCACTGCCACCAGCAGAGCCGGAGCACTAAGGTGTGATTGTCTATAAAAACCACCCATGCATGTTCAGGTGTAAGCAGATGCATGTGGCCTTGCCCACATCTGATTCCTCATATTGGATAAACAAAATGAAAAAAAAGCAGAACAAAACAAGACAATATGCAGGGAAAGAGAAAGAATTTCAATGTCCATGGAGACTTCGCTTTTATTATACATCCTGCTAACTGCAATAGAGCAGATATAATGTTAATCAGTCATTCATTTTTCTGAGAGTTGATTAATAACCAATAATATTAGGTGAGAAAAGGTCTGTGCACATCTTTACTGCTTCATTTTTTTGGTTATTTTTTTCCCTAAGTTTGAATCAAGAACCTAAATAGTATTTTAATATAGTCTGTACTATTTAATTATTAAAAGGTTTAATAACAGCAGATTGCATGCAGTCACACCAAAAGAGCCTTCTTCATATACTTATATTTACACACTTTGCAATAAGACAATTTATTTCACAGAAACTGAATTACAACAATAATGTAGGAGAGAAAAATGCTACAGAAGTCTTTTCTTCCAGTAATTCAAAATATAATGTCTGTAGGTGAAATTATGCTGTCAAAAACAACTGATATTTCTGTCTCTTATCAGTGGCAGGAAGTAGTTACAAGAAAAGGATACCAAGGAAATCACTTCAGATTCCATTCTTTCACTCATATTATATAAAGGCATGAATGTGAGTGTAAAATGTTTTCAAAAGTTGTGCATCATCTGGCCTTTGGGGTTTGCTCTGCTGACAAGTGATACTTTTTTATTATTATTCTGTATTACAGATTTTCAGGTGTTTTTATTGTCAGACAAAATCATTGTTTTTAATAGAACTTTGAAAAAAGAAATATTTCAAAAATATTGTATCATTGAATACAAAAGAAAATAAAACATTAATGTCACAAATTCTTAATTTTCAGTCATTCTCTTTTCCTTTTTTCCCTCTCAGTTCTGCTTCATAGTCATATAAAATAGGTCAGGAAAAGCTAAAATAATGTTCAGGAAAAAAAATTGATGCAATTAATTATTTACTGTCTTTCAGTGTCACAAAGCATAGTGAATTTTTCCTTTTACACTGTATCTATAGATGTCCTTTAATTCAAAAGTCCAATCTAATGAACATATAGCTAGTGCCTTGCTTGGGGCTGCTTCTTTGATTGTGGCACTCAAAAGATTTATTGGGGGGGATTCCTATGCCTCTAATCAGCCATTCTGTAGAGGTATGGATGAAACTCACAACACTGGGTTCAGTGTTTGTTAGCATGAGGTTTCTTGCTCCGGGGAAGCGGCAGAACCCAGAAACCCCACAAAACGAGGCTGCCACAGTGCATACCCCCACAGAGTCCGTGCCGGGCAGCCCTGGGGCGCGCACGGCGTGGCATGAGGTTCCGGCCACAGAAATTCTGCAGGAAACAGGGGTAAGGCAAAGGAACGTACTGGACCCCATCTCCGGTCTGCCAGGGAGTTTTATTCGGTGTCTTCGGGGGTGGTTGCAGGGAAGGGAAGAGGGGGAGGAAAGCAGGGGAAGGGAGTAGGGGCTGGCAAGCTCAAAGATGGAGACCACGAGGCTTACGCTGGCATTGGCTTATAAGGGAAGGGAAAGGGGGCGGGATTGGCCCCCCCAGAGCCTATCCCGGGAGGTCTGAAGGGAAGACAGGCGGGGGAACACACCAATAAGGCAGGATGCATATTTCAAAAACGGCCAATAATATACAGAGCAGGGGAACAAAGAAAAAACCTTATGGAAATCTGAAAAACCACATTGCTGCATTAGCACATGTTGATGTAGATGGGAAGAAAATTTGCAAGTGTTTTTTCATGATTGGCTTCTGCTTTTGTTTAGAGGTATTGTTCAGGGTTCTCAGATGGTAAAGAGAAGAAAACCTCACCATCCTAGTTCTCTGTATTTTCTAATGTACAAGATGTATTCATATTGTATGTAGAATATGTCTACACTGAATGACGTAAAAAGCAGTGGATAAAAAGGAAGTGGAAACCTTCTTCCTCACAGTCTGGAAGGTTTATGGATTGAGACATAGCACCATGGCCAAATGGCTCCCAGGTGAAATCTGGCACCTCTCTGATCAATTTAAATACTGACAAAATGAGATAGCATCTGACTGCTCCCATGCAGGCACATATATCCTAGACCCTGCACATCCCACTGATTATTTCATTAAAAACCACTGATAAAATTAGGCTCAAGTGACCAAAAAAAAACCAACCAAAAACCTCTGTCTGCTAAGAATGCCAGACCCTGGTTAAAAATCTTTAGAGGCATCTCGTACTGATTTATGACAAAATCTTTGTTTCTTTCATATCCAGAGTGCTAAAAAATATTATTAACCTTCATGTTAGGAACTGAAATTCATGTGTTGACTTAGTTTCCTACTCATGGGCACCTCATGCCTCTTGAGACTTCCCAGGTGTTTAAAACATAAGCATGGAAATAACAAACATTGCAGACCAACGAGACTTTTCAGGATCTACTGTGCATTTCACCATGTGTTGACATTTGCAAAGAGGTTCATACACAATCTATGAATACATAAAATGATCTTATTTATTGGTTGACACACCCAACAAAACTGGACTGTAGTCACAGGCTTATCACTGATGTTCTTAGCACTTGCAAGACAAACTCCGGATGAATCTCTGATGGTCAGGCATCAGGCACTCATCAGTCGGGTGAGGAAGTGTCAGTCTCCACAGCATTTGGTCTGATCTTTAACCTTGCTGACTTGCCATCTCCCAGCTCTCTCTTGCTTTTTACTCTCAGGTTTTCATAGTTCTCTACATATGTTTTTCTCTGGATACCTTCACCTAGCAACTACTTCTTAAGCTAATTATTTTATCTCTATGGTTTTATTTTTTACTTAACATAGAATCATAAAATCACAGAATAGTATAAGTTGGAAGGGTTTTTTAAAGCCTTTCTAGCCCAAATTTCCTGCATTTCCTGGCATTATGTAACATCTGGCTTTTTATTTTACAGGCCCTGTGGGTAGGGGCTCAGATAAACACCTTAGACAATTGTGACTAAAGAGGATCTCTGACTTTGCTGTTTTGCTAGTTGGAGTTCTTTAGGGACATGATTCTGTAACATTAAGGTAAATGGGAGCCTTACCTCCCATTTCAACAGGGCTGTGATCAAGATGCATTATGCTGCTGGAAACAGACATGGCCAGGAAGACATTCATTACCTTAAAAGGGACCTCTCATTATCAGTTAGATTTTCTCAAAGTATTGCCTGTACTCAGCACTATTTGGGGCAACATTTGCAACTGGGCATTTTAATTTAGTCCTTGTCCAAGTAACTTCCCACTGACTGATAAAAAAAACCAAACCACTTAAACACCATGGGACCTGAGGAATATTGCAAGTTAGTAAATGCTTTGTGAAGGAATGCATGTGGCTTTTGAAAATATCAATGACTTCTCAATACAGAGGCTATAAGGTAGATGTTGTGAACAGAGTGAAATTTTATTATGACCCTAAATTATGATCAATTTTCTAGGTTTCTCCTTGAATTTGAGACTACGGGCACTAAGAACTATAATTAAATCCATCTTAATATGATTCAACATATTTGTTTGACTCCATACTATGGTCCATTTTCAAGAGAAGATTAGGGTAATAACATTTTTTTTTTAATATTAAGCTTTCAGATTACCAACTGTTCACTCTAATAGTAGCACATAATTGAAATTATCAAGGATCACCTCCTTTAATCAGAGAGGACATTTGGTTTTTTTATAGTTTGAGTATGTAGGCATTTTGTATGCCAGCATCCAAACCACAATCTCCTTGGCAATGACAGAGAAGTTGCTTTCTGTTGGCACAGTAATGGACAAAGTGACTAAGCACAAATGATACAGTATAATTGACAGGGAGAGTTATTCAAGAAAACACAGTTCCTTAGAAGTGTTTGAAAAGTTTTTCTCATTATTTTTGCTCTGGCATTTCATGGGGCACTCTTTTCAAATACATTTCCACCAAAGCTCTGGCTGACACTTTACAAAATAAAAGGAGGAAAAACACAAAAGAGGGGAAAAAATAAGATATATCAAAGGATTAAAGTCTATTGTAAGAAATGCAACAAATGTATTCCACAGTTTCCTAATACCTGTCTCTGCCTTGAGTGAAATGCAGATTCAGTTTCTTAGTATTTGTTGATATACTGAGCTTGCATGGCAAGGTTTTGGGGGGTGGTGAGGAGGGGCTACAGGGGTGGCTTCTGTGATGAGTTGCCAGAAGCTTCCCTCATGTCCAACAGAGCCAATGACAGGAGGCTCCAAGAATGACCCACCACTGGCCAAGTCCAAGCCAGTCAGTGACAACTGGTAACATCTCTTGCATAATGTGTTTAAGAATTATTAAACAACCCAAATTATTGCACAGATGTAATCATGGCCAGAAAAGAGTGGAGTGAGAATATGTGAGAGGAGCAGCTCTGCAGACACCAAGGTCAGTGGAGAAGGAGGGGGAGGAGGTGCTCCAGGTGTTGGAGCTGAGATTCCTGTGCACCCTGTGGTGCAAACCATGGTGAGGCAGCTGTGCCCCTGAAGCCCATCAAGGTCCATGGTGGTGCAGAGATCCACCTGCAGATTGTAGAGAAGACCCGTGCTGGAGCAGATAAATGACCAGAAGGCTGTGACCCCCATGAGCAGTCTGCTTTGCATCAGGCTCCTGGAAGGGACCTGTGGACCCTTGGAGAGAAGAGCCTGCACTAGATCAGGTTTGTTGATAGGACTTGTGACCCTGTGGAGGGTCCCACACTGGAGCAGTCTGTTCCTGAAGGACTGCACCCCATGGAAGGGGACCCATGCTGGAGGAGCTTGTTATGATCCAATTATTAAGGTTCTTAGAAATACCTGTGCCTGAATTAAGGTGCAAATGAAACCATATGCCAGTAAGGGTTTTATTTGATAGTAAATATGAGAGAGAGAGGGAGGAAAAGAGAGAAAAAGAGAAGTAGGAAAAGGGGGTGGGGGAGGACGGGGGACAGAAAGAGGGAAAGAGTAAATATCACCATCCATGAATCCCAACGATGTTGCATTGATCCTCTCCATCTGGTCTTCTTGGTGGTGGTGGTCCCCCAAAAAGCACAGGATGCCGTGGGTTAATATACACTCAGGCCAGGGGCAATGTCCAGGCATGTCCCCCGGGGGAGGGGGCAGTCCTTTGCAGCAGACTCTGCTTGCATCACCTGCAGTCCTGTGGTGCAAGGCCTCTGGGGAGCACTTTGGGGGGTCTGTGATGGATTGTGACTCCCCCTCATCTGCTTCTCATGTGAAAGTCCTGTGGATGTAGCCTGTGGGGTTGGGGGTTCCACAGCTGGGCCAGTTTGTGTAAGGAAGGATGGGTGTTTATTGCCTCTGATCAGAGGTTACACCATGCACCCCAAACCTCCTTCTCCCCCCTTGGCTGGGGGGGAAGTCTGTGCAAACTTGGCTTCTGTGAGCTGTGCTCTGCCCCCACCCCAAACTCAGCCAGGGATGATTCTCAGCACAGCTGATGGCTTTGGCCTTTGTGGATGCATTCCTTTCCCTCAGCCTGAGATGACTGAACAATAGGTTTCCCTTTATCTAATCTCAGCAGTTCGACTCTCAGTCCAAAGTCCCAGTCAGGTATCTTCAGGGAGGCTTCTTTGATTGTAGCTTCTTTATACAGTTTTTGCTCATTATAATGAGCAAAACTTTATATCAATGTTTGAGGCATGAACTATTTCAGTGTCTGACAGAGCTCTTGAAAAACTTCAGCCCATGGGGAGGACCCACACTGCAGAAGTTTGTAGACTGTTTCCTGCAGGAGGGACCCCATGCTGGAGCAGTGGAAGGACTCCTCTCCCTGAAGAAGAAGCACTGGCAGAAACAAAGTGTGATTACAACTAACTGTAATCCCCATTCCTTGTCTTCCTATGCCACTGGCAGAGAGGAGGTAGAGCTGGGAAGGAGGGAGGGGTGGGGGAAAGATTTTTTTTTCTTACTCTGGCTTTGATTGATAGTAAGTTCCCTAAGCTGAGACTGTTTTGCCCATGATGGTACTGGTGAGTGATCTCTCCCTGTTCTTATGAGCCTTTCATTGTATTTTTTTGTCCCCTGTTCAGTTGAGGAGGGGAGTGATAGAGTGACTTTCACAGGTACCTGGCCTTCAGCCAGGGTAACACCACCACAGTCTCATAAAAACATCACCACACAGGTCATCCAAAAGTAGAAAAAATAAAGTGGAAAAAGACCCTCCAAATCACCATTTCCTGCAATTAGGTAAATCTGGCATAGATCCTAATCTTGCTGCTGTGAAAATCTTCTTTTGAATTGGAGAAGGAAATGATATCTGTTCACGGTGAAGGTAGGGAAAGCAGCCATGGAATGAGAACTTGGATAAATATTTCAGACAGCACTTTTGGAAGCTGGATGTTTGTAAATTTCCTCAATTCAAGAGAGGTCTGCCAGCTACAATTCATACACACACAGGACAAAAATCCAATCTCACACTAAGATCATTCTTTTCAATCATAAGTCTAGTAGAGTGCCAGTGAAGCATGAATTGCAGCACAACATCTACCAAAGCATGACTCTTCTGCAGGGCATGGGAGAAAACTAACTAGAGGACCAATGGCTTTGTTACAGGATTCCCTGCTCAGCCTTCCACAGAACAAAAGTTAAATTCCCTATCAGATACATATTTCTCTTGGTGAAAAGAAATTTAGTTAGGCACAAGAAATGTAATATTTTTCAATGGAACAAAGAGAAAATAATGTTACATCACAAAAAATAGTAGCTGGAAAAGGGAACACTTGTTAGAAGGGCCTGATCAAGGCTTCTGAACAACATATGCAAAGTTTAATTTTGCATTGCCAAAAATGAGGAAGGTCATGAGTGTATCTGGCCATGAGGAAGGTCAGATTTGTGTCTTAACAATGAGCACTTTCTAAAGGGATTTCAGGACCAAAGGCACTAGCAGGTTTCTTAGACAAAATAATACATGGGTGTGGTTTATGTCCGGCTTGATTCTGCACTTCTGCCAGTACTGAACAGCTGCCAGCTCTCTCTGATACATTACATTCTTTGTCAATAAAGGGGGGGGTCCCAGACTCTTGCCTGGAGTGGACTGGCTTGTCTGACACAAGTTTTCTATGAGAGTCTAAATCTTGCTGATTTTCATGAAAACTGTAACAGCTTTTCAGGTCAGTTCCTACCCCTCATCCTTACAATATCTAGCAGTTTTCCATTTCCTTCTTCTGTGAAAGAGTTGCAATAACATCAGTGATAACAACAATGGAGAAGAAATTTAGAGCTCTCAGTGAGGAGACAGAAAGCAGAATTTGAGTTCATCCTCCACATCACGGTTTCAACCTAAATTCAATCTCTGTGTTGAAGCTTTGCACTAGTGTGTATCTCAGATTAGATATCCACCCTTTTCTTTCTTCTGCTTGGCAAGATTGCAAAGATTTGTCAGCAGCAGCATTGGAAACCAAGCAGCTGAATTGAGAAACAGGGCACACAAAGAAGGATGACTGTGAATCCCCCAGGAGGTGTCTGCAGTGCTTGCTGATTCTTCTCATGATCTTCAAAGAATCACTAGCTTTAAAATACTCAAGTGCTAGATAACAATGAAAGAATAGGCTTGCTTTTGCTTTCAAGCATCTTTGTTCTCATATATTTATGTGGCGATATAGTTGTATAGTCCCACATACCTATGTCATTTGCTCTTATCATAGGTCTCACCTATTTGGCAAAGATGGATAGAAAGTGGTGTTAGGTTATAGAAGTTGCTTTTTCTTTTGTCCTTGTCATTAGAGTCTAATGAGGAAGCTTGTGATTAAGGAAACTAGGAGACAAGAAACACTCTCCAAGCATTTCACCCAGGAACAAGGTCATGTGCAGGTAAAGATGAAACTGATGAGCCTGGAATTAAATGGGAGAGCTACGTTCGTTTTCCAGATGTTATTTCCTGGGTGGCCTCCAGAACTTTGAAGGGCATTTTTCTCATAGACAAACGATTTTCTGCTACAGATGGTGCTTTTACCTCTCCTAAGTAAAAAACTGACAACAATTCTTAAAAGGGGAGCTGAGTTCTTATTTTCACAGCTTTCCATTCATTTCAGGTAAAGCAACTTCCCACAGATCTTAATTTTGGCAGTTAGTTGAATCAGCAAATTTTAAACTTATTTAATTTATGGTTTATTTAGGATATTAATTTATTCATGAGGTGATGATTTTTAGCTAGTAACAAGTTTATGCCTTTCAGACTGCATATACATATATAAAAAATATTTTCCTTACAATTTGTTCGCTCTTTCTTTGTTGTGACCCACCACTCCCTCCCAAACTTTTGTCCAAACATTTCTAGTTGGCTCTGCCTAGGATCTAATACTTTGAGCCAAGACAATAAGAAACAATGATGAAAAACATGCTCAGGTAAAGTATTTTAGACTGTGAAAGAACGAACATAAGAAATGACTTAGAAAGAATGTAGTGCCTGGAGAATTAAATTAGAAAGGCGCTGAAACATATTTTCCATACAAAAACATTTTGAGAAAAAATTAAATGGATCGTGAGAGGAAATTGTAATGAAGAGAAGCATAATTAATTATTTAGAAAAACCAAAAGAAAATCAAAGCAAAATATATGTGGTCCTTCCATGTGAGCAATTTATTCATAAATAGACATATGTTCAGAGACTGTGTGTCCACATTGGATTTGTGTATCTCTATTCTGCTTGGCAAGATTTACATTTTAAATGAAGAACACATATGGCAGTTTCATCTCCAGTTCTGTGCAAGCACAGCCCAGAATGCAGATACCTCAGCTTTACTTGAGAGTTGTGCTTGTGCACCAGCTTGGGCCCAGAGTATGATGCCTCAGATGAGAACACCATATTTCTGGTTCTGAAATTTCATTACTTTGTACTATCTGCATCCAGGCATAATTTCTGAGACCAGGTAATATTATTTGACATAGATTTGAGTATATCCTCATGGATTATTAATGTCTGGCAAATATTTTAAGTGCAGTTTGTAGGCACTAAATTTCATTTTATCCAGAGCATATGTGATGGAGTATTTTCTTCAAATTGATTACAGGAAAATTGAAATTTTCATCAAGACTGCAGCTCAGCTGTCCCCTGTGATGCTGAGATTATGCTTGACACAAATGGAGCAAACTAAAAAGAGCAGATGGCTATATATTAGCTGTTAAGTGAAGAGTAGCATCCCTTAGAATTTCCAAGAGGACATAATGCTGTGAGCACTAGGGAGGAGTTAGGAAGATCACCTTTAACTTCTTGTTTGAGACCTCTGAGACTAGTCTAACCTGCAGTCAGTGCTCTGCATCTCTCAGACTATGCAAAACTCTGATAATGTGTGTGAATATGAAAAAGAACATCTCTGGATTGTGATTTTTTTTTTGCCAGCACCAATGAGCATTTTGCTTGAGGGAGAACATATATGCTGTTTCCTCTGGATGTGAAAGGAGCTGAGCAAAAACGAGATAAGAGCAGACCTATACAAAATAAAGAAACTTTGGTCCATTCAAAATGTTCTCCAAGTCCTTTTTGTTATATCCATTTCTATATCAGCACAAGGACTTCACATTTCAGGGGCTGAACTGCATGCTTTAGCCTGCAAGACTTGTTGACAGAACACTCTTAAAGTGTGTTTGCATTCGTGAAGTAAGTTAATACCTTCTTTGGAGAGTTTTACCTGCCCTTTATCTGGTTTGTAGGTAGAATTTTATTGCAAACTTTTGACATATTCTTGAACTTTACTGCCACCCCAACCTTCTCTTCCATGATACAAAGTCTTTTTTCAACTCATCTTTCCTGCTTTTCATGTTCTTGCCTTCAGCCACGTTCTTTAAAAATTGTTATAGTTCTGGAAACCAACATAATACATTCAAATAGATCTTAATTTAGACTTCCTGAGAAGCAAATGTACTAACTCCTTCTTTTCTTATCTTATCCTTTCTAAAAGACTTTTTTAAAGGAATCTCTTAGGCAATTTGGTTTTTATTCTATAGCATGGAAACTGTAGTTTTCTGTCTGCAGTCTTAGCTGCATCCATAAGTTTTGTTGATTTTGAATGAAGTATCAGAAGCAGACTGTAAACAAAGGAGTTAATGCAGCAATTTTCACAGAATATCGCATTTTACAACATTGTAATTTCCAAAAGCATATGTTTAATCTCATGTTTATTCTGGGTTAGAAACATAATTAAAAGTACAATCCTCCTTCCAGCTGAAAGATTATAACTAATGGTGATTCAGTACACATACAGAAGGACCTGTTAAAGGCAGAGTAAGATCACCTTTCATTCTGTTATTCTTTGATTAATTTATTCCACTTAGCTCTGATGTGGTTTTTTGTGGATCTGTGTGACTGGGTTTTATTATTTTAACAATGATTTCTGTTACTCAGTTTGAGAAAGTCTTCTACAATTTTTGATCAATACACAGCAATTTTTAAGGAACATTTTAATCATGCTTACAACAAACCAAGCTTATGAAAAAGTAATTGATTACCTGATTTTTGTCATACCGAGAGGCTATGGAAATTTACTGTCATATTGATTAAGGACTTTGGCTTTCTGAACAACACAGGTTGCTCTTATTTCCTGCCTCCAGCCAACAGAAGGTACAATAAACCAGAGATAGTACCATTTGCTGGTACTATCCAACAAATCTATTTTTAAAGTCAAGTTATTTTTATTAATTTTGATTCTTATTAAATTAGCTAGGCAGAGGAAAGGAACTGCATGTATTTGGTCTCCCTCAAGGAAACACAATTCATATTTGTACAGTTTGTGACCTCTAAATGGAGTGGAAATGTTTGTTTTGGTAATGTTTAGGTACTAAGGAATGCCAGCACCCCCTCGTGTCACAAGAACTGGAAAGCACATGTAATACAGACTGGTACATGGGAAATTTGAGGCAGAGAAAAGATAGAAATATTACTTTCTGAGTAACTTTCAGAGTACTTCTACCAAACATGTGGCTGCCTCCTCTGAAGTGCACTCTGCTGCTGAGAGTGCAGTTGCTCATCACAGGCAGTCTCAATTTAAGAAGTCCTAGTAATGGTTTCAGATTATTTTGTGTTTTTCTCTTTCCCACCACTGAAACTGGTTTCACACTGTTGTAATTCAAGGAAGCCTCTTGTGCTTTGCTTAGACAGTTTTAGACAGAAGAGAGATTCAGAAAAAAATTAAGCCAAGTTGAACATGGGAACATTTCCTCTACAGTGTTCAAGATCTGATTACCCCTTTCCTCATACGTCTCAATTCTCTTCTTTTCAGCCTCAGAGAAGACAAAATAGGGATATGTTCAGAAAACATTTCAGTCTGCCCATGCTTTAGTGACCATATGGTTATCCAGTCATAACTCACAACAAAAGAAGTTTGGGCTTTCAACAAGTTTAAGATATATTGCAGAGGTTTATTTTTTATTTTTTTAGCATAACCAAGTGTTAATGTAGAACTGGCTGGGAAATAATGAATAAGATGTTTGCAAAAAGAATATGAAATGCTTCTTTAAATTTATCTGCTGGAGGAGTTCAATAAATTGACATCACACACACAGAGATAGAAATGAAAACTGCCTCTTTCTGGGGGAATAAAAACAAGGTGCAGTCATTTCTAGACATTGTTCTTTTACTTTGTGAGAAAAACAACAACGTGTAGAAAGCAAGACAGTTCTGTGTTCTCGGATAATTTTGATGTACTGGACTCTTCAGTTTGGAACTGAATAGCTGTTGGAGGGAAACGGATGAATCAGGAATTCTCATTCCTGCAAAGGGACGATGTGTTAATCTTACTTGCATAAATAAAATTCTCTGATTAAAGTAAAACCCCAGGGGTACCATGATGTATTGAATGGCAGAATGAAAGCTCTGTCTTCAAGCCGGAGTAATATAGCTATTTATTAACCTAAGATGGTATTTTCTTTTACTTTTTCCTTTGCCAAAATAATGATTGTAGTCTCCTAGCAAGATGAATAATCAAATGATGGCATAGGTGTTAATTTCACAGTATGGTACTGAAATACTCCTAAATGCAGTAATAAAGCTTCTTTTTCCTTCTTTTCTTTTGCTAAACTGAAGAGAAAAAGTCTTAGAAATAGTGTTGGTGTGTGTCTCTACAGATAATTTTATATCCTGCTTGGTGTGACACAGAAGATGAATAAAACAGGATTTTACCCCACAGAATTATTATGTTTATAAATGTGTAATTAAAAGAAATCTAAGAAATATGTCGATAGTTCTTTGGATAACATTTAATGGAGAATTGATCCTGCTTTTAAGAAAGTCCTAAAACTAGAGTTTTTCCAATAAAAGCAAAGCCTGTCATCATTCCTTGAATAGTAAACAATAGAGGCTGTAATGATTCACCATTTCTTCAGTTTCATTATTGCCTTCCAGCGTCCAATCTAAAAGCTCTTAGCATCATAATTACATCTTTGGGCTTTTGCAAATGTCATGGCTCCTATTTAGCCAATGGATCACATCACACATGGCTACAGCTTCACTTTTAAACACTGTTTTAATGTCTGAAATATCTGACAGGCTGAATTATAAGCTTGGCAACAATTTTGTCTCCCTTTTGGCCTTCCCTGGATTTGCAGTTACTTTGGGAAGCAAGAAGGAGATCTGAAGCTATGTATATCTGGATCCAAAGACATGCCTACTCGTACTGATCTTAATCTAAGCCATCCAAGCCCTTTTCCAGACATCTAAACACTATACTTAACTTTTCACTTTGTTGCATTGTAATTAGCCTTAATCATTCATAGCTTTTGTATGCATGGTGGCCTCACATACAGAAGTACAGTTTAAAGGCAGAGGTTAAATGGCATTAAATAAACTGCTGCATCTGAATAAGAAAGAAAAGACTTCCAATCACAGACCACATATGGGGATTCCAAAAAAGAATAAGTATGGCTATCTTTTCATGCTGTGTCAAGTAGAATAAAAAATAAATGTTTACCAACAACATTTTTATTCTCCTTATATTCAACATTTCATTCCACTGGGTGGCTAGGGAATCTATCTGACTTTCAGTCTTCCTCTTTCCCCCTAAACTTATAAAATCTTTTCTGAGAGTTAGATAACTTCAGAAGTCATGTAACCCCTGTGCCAGTAGCAGACATGCCAGCCTTTCAATATAGTAAGTCGAATGTCATTCTGCTCTAACATCTGCTGCTCAGCCTTTCATCATGTGTGCAAATACATCTTAAAGTTCTTCATCTGTTCACAGGCAATTTTTTTGGCTACCTTGAATAAACAAAGACCTGTCCTACTAGGACAGGCAAGCTGTGTGAACTGCCACTCTCTCTTAGCAAAGAGCTCTTTTCGAAGATCAGAACATTTTCTATGTGCAGAATCTGTATTTCATCCCTGACAAAAGCCTTCGAACATGAATATAATTATGAAATTTTGGTTTCCCATCCTCTTTGTGGAAGAGGATAATGTGTTGATGAGGTACTTCAAACTCTCTGTGGCACTGGCAGCATGACAGACTGTGGTTATTTAGTGAGAACACACTGGGGAAAGAGATAACAAAAACTACCCATCAGTGTACTGATCTGATCCTCAATATGGCCAATGCTCTGATCACACAAAATTGTAAGATTAGAAGCAAAATGAAAATCAAAATTAAAGTTTTAAAATTGCTCAGTGCTTTGTGATCTCTACAAAGGAACTAAAAGTACATTTTTATGGTAATATTTGAGAAAATATGAGATTAATAAAGTTAAATCATCTAAAGAAAAGGCCATTTAATAATTAAATAATCTGAAATCACATGCATTCTCTACTAGATCATTGTGAGGTGAAAAAATATCTCTTTATTTTATATTTCTGGACTACAACCCTCTGATAAGGAATGTGATTGGAATTGGGAGTTTATCAAAATATTTGTAAAAGCAAAATCAGGTGATTTATCTGGAGTTCTGCATCCTGCTCTAGGGTCCCCAGCACAGGAAAAAAACATGCACTTGGAGTGAGCCCATAGTGGTGCCACACAGAAGATTAGAAGGATGGAACTCCTCTCCTATGAGAAAAGGCTGAGAGAGTTGGGATTGTTGAGTCTAGAGAAGACTCCAAGGTGACCACATTGCATCTTTTCAGTAACTGAAGAGAGCCTACAAGAGAGCTGGAGAGGGACTTCTTACAAGAGCATGTAGTGACAGGACAAGGGGGAATGGATTCAAACTGAAAGAGAGTAGGTTTGGATTAGATGTTAGGAAGAAATTCTTTCCTGTGAGGGTGGTGAGGCACTGGAACAGGTTGCCCAGAGAAGTTGTGGATGCCCTATTCCTGGAAGTATTCAAGGCCAGGTTGGATGCGGTCTTGAGCAAGCTGGCAGGGGGGTTGGAATGAGATGATCTTTAAGGTTCCTTCCAATCCAAACCATTCTATGATTCTATGATTTTATGATTTATCAATGAATTTCATTGTTTAGTGAGGTCAGTTTGCCTAGGATCTGAAACAGACCACTTATAAGAGAAAAACCCAGGGTTTCTAGGATCTAATCCATTGCAAACGTGAGAGAAAATTGAGAGCCTCTAGAGTGAGAAAAACTTTTTTCCTTGAGTTTTCTTCTCGTGGAGGGGAGAAGGGTGTGTGTTTTGCTTTGTTTTCCTTGTTTGACATTCTGAGTCTCACTTGGAGTTTGATCATCTGAATGCTGATCAGTCTCAGAAACTATGAAATCTAGGATATTGAGTGGCTTGATGGTATAGAAACATGGTTTATAATATAAAGAAGTTTTATAAGCACTCCTATTTCCCAGTGATACCCTTTAAAATTTGAAATTTTATCAGTTAGAGAAGAGTCTTGATAATTCAGACTCAGAAGATGAATCTAATTTTATAACACCTTCAGATCTGAGATCCAGGCTAAAAAAATTGTTTTGAGCATTACTCTTAAAAGAACTCTAAAAAGATCTTCAGCTTTGTAGGCCCTACAATTAAAAAAAAAGTATTAAAACTCTTCTAAAAATAAAATTGAAAACTTTCTATGTAGATTTACCTTTTACTAATTTATGAAAGGGCCTTTGTTGTTTAGAGAGTTGAAAAATTAATTAAAATCATATTAAACATGTATGATTTTTTTTTTGTGCTTAGATGAATGAAGTACTTGTAGTATTGTTTAAAACTGAAAAAAAATTAATTCACTAACACACACATTAATATTGATCCTCATCAAGGAAACTGCTTTCAAAATTTTTCCTGGGCTGCTTTTCCCCAAAGGTGCTAATTGCCTTCAATTTTTCAAAGTCTTTGCAAATGGAAAAGGAAAAACATTATATTGTTCCCAGAGAGTCTCTCCCTTACAGTGTGAAAAGACACAAATTCATGATCACCATGAAGCCTCTGGGTGGGCATTTAGTAGGAGTCTGCTTATTTGTGAAAATATTGCCCCTGAGATGACTTTTTTTTTCCCATAAGGAGTTGATGGGAGCCAAGCTTGTTGGCTTGATGTTTCTCCCAACACCCTAATAAGAAAACAGTAATTCAATATGACAAGTTCCATGTTTTCATATTTTACAGCGCCTATTCAGACAGGTAAACCTTTTGGGGCCAGCAAGATAGTTTCTGTTAAGGCTGTGCTTTCATTCTATTATTCTTGTTTCCTGATACACTTCAGTTATCTTTAAAATTGGAACCATTCCCTTCTCAATATTTTGGACTTGGAATTTTTTAACATCAGGAGCATAACAGACTGTAGTACATTACCGCACTTCAGTCCACACTAACTAAGGCTGCCTCTGGCTGTTATCAGTGAAAAATGTACTGACTCAGATTCACCTTTAAGGTCTTGGTCAGCACATGGCACAGGCCAATTGGGCAAGATGATGAGACTGGTGACCCTCTGTGCATTTCCAGACACTTTAATATTCTACATCTGCTCTCTAGTGCAGGAGGTCAGAGAGATGCGAACAAACCAGAATTGCACCTTTGTAAACTGAATTGGAAAGCTGTTTTCAGGATGGCCTGCTTATATTCCTATATTATTCATGTTCTACAAACTCCAGTGAGGTCAATGAATTCCAAATTGTAGCTGAAGTTCGTTCATACAGTTGCATTTTCAAGTGACAGCTCTGAAACTTCTGCAATAGATGCCAAGGGTCTGAAACAACTATGTTGCTGTACATACCACTGATCCATGTAATCAGTTACTGGGAAATTGACAACCAAAAAACCCACCCCAAGCTAAAATACAAACTAACCTACAAGTTGTTTAGCTCCATGAATTTTTGTTGGACAATCCACAAACCTTTTTCTTACAGTATGGCCTACTGCTACTCTTGGTCATAATAGGTTAAATTTTTGTTTACTCTCTTTCCTCACTATCACAATAAATTGGCAGTTGAATGCTGTTTTGATGTGCTACATCCATGTATAATGTTCTACTGAAGTGGATCAGGCAACCAGCAAAGAAAGAGTATCTTTTTCTACAGCTCTAAAATCTTTTCAGTTGTTACTTAAAGCAAAAGATTTTGCATTTATTTGTAAGGTTGCATCACACTGCTTTCTCAGACTATGTCCCACTATCTTTTTTACCTTGCTTCCTGTACTTCTGTCTCTTTCACAGCTGTAAAACTTAAGTATAGCTATCAAGAACAACAGCTTCAGCTCTCTCTTCTTCCAGACCACAATGCTTGGTTCTTAACTGTTTCTGTTCTGTACTTGCTTAACAGAATACCACCTAGTTTCAGTTCTAGTTGAAAATTATATTCATAATGATAATGTCAAAACAATATGGTTTTAGCAATACCAGTAATGTCTGGACAAAATTGTAATTAATAAATAGCCTGAAGGGACTAAAGTTTTCTCATAGACTTTGTGATTACATTTAATATAGTTGCTATGATTAGACTGAATCAAGTTTCTTCTAAAGAAACTGTTCATATTACTGTTTATAGCCTATCTATAAAGAGAGGAGGTTAAAATTCTGGCTCATATAAATGAGAGATAAAAATTCAACTCTGAGATAGTTGTAAAGTGAAGAGACTAGAGCCTATTAAATGTTCTGGGGAATTTCATGAACATAGAAGAGCAAAAAACTGAGAGATGGTTGTGATCTCTAGCTGTTTTGCAAGCCACTTTTCTGTTACTGTGAAGAGCTACAAGAAATTCTGCTTTTTAAAGAAGAAATTACAGGAAGATCTGAGACTGGTATGCTGGTCCATTCAACCTCCACTTGCTACCAGCTATCTCTGGAATAGCTTGAATTCAATAGATAACAGTGCAGGACAAGAGGTAAAACACACAAGCTGAAACAAAAGACATTACATCTAATCATAAGAACACACTTTGTCATCATGGGGAAGGCTGAGCACTGGCACAGGTTGCTCTGAGAGATTGGGAGTCTCCATCCTTGAAGACATTAAAAATTCAACTGGGCATGATCCTGGGAAATTCACTGTAGCTGAACTTGCTTGCACAGGGGATTTGAACTAGATAGTCTCTAAGGTACCTTGCAGTGTCAGCAATTTTGTGATTCTGCAACCACCAATTAATCTTTCAAATACCTAAGTCACTCCTGAGTTTAACCCCAACTGCTTGAGTTCTGAGCAGAGAGCTGACTAGCTCCCCTCAGTCTAGATGATGTACACCCATAATTAGGAAGCTAGTTTTAATTCTCCTCTCTCTCTGAGGGGTTTTGTACTTACATCTCTCACCTCTCAGGCTTACTGTAGTCCACTTTTCGCAGCAAAGCAGTATATATATGTTAGGGCATATGTTATCAAAAGATTACTCTGAGAGTTCCCCAGTCTAAAAAGCTCCAATTTCATATTTTCACTATTCACACTCAAGGTATATATGCCTTCCAGTACAGGAAGGAGAGGAATCTGGGTGCCATTGAGGTGGAATGAGTCTGTTGCAAGCATTTCCTGATAAGTAGATTTCCACCTGTGAATGCTACACAGCACTGGCTGCCTCCCTGGAGCAGGGAGCAAGGCTTCAGTCACTGAAACACACCTCACTTTCACTGCCTGTCTTTCCTTGGCACTGCCATCACTCTGAAGAATTATTCTGCTGGCTTTTACATCCTGCTATGACAGGACAAGTTGTTCCTCAGTGCTGTGCAGAGCTGATTGCCTGACCTAGAGTCATGTCCGACAGACATTTAGTTGCCTATGGGACAAATTGCTGGCTTAGCAGTCCAGTGCCCAAATTCTTCTGTGAATTGAGCCTTTGAGCAACTTAGAAAGGAGAGTAAAAAGTCACAGCAGATGCAGTTGTCTGAAATGGTCTTCTGATAGCAAACCATTTCCTCATCTGAAAATCATGTTCTTCGGTGTTATAATAGTTTACATAAGATCCCAAAACACTTAAGTCATATCACTTTGACATTTTTTAAATGTCATATGAAAGTAGAAGCCTGTGTATGACACTAAAGCAGTTTGCTTCTGCTTGTGTTTTTGTTTTTTAAGTAACCAGAGGGACCATTTCATGTTGACAAGATAGTTGTTGACCAAGCTGAGCCATGAAGTAACAGATCCAGAGAAGATGAGAAGATAAAAAGTTTAAATCCCTAGCAGAAGGTTGGAAAAAACCTTTTTATTGTCTGAGATATGCTTGTGAGTTAACTAATTGGGAAGGGATAATAAATGATTTAATTATTTCCCATCTGTTAGTAATTCAATTAGATCCTGCTCAGTTTGCATAGCTGCAGTCCTTTCATCTGCTTTGCATTCCCTACCAAGTCTGAAGTCCCCAGAGTTAAGCTATGTTATTACCCTCTGAGGTAAAAATGGGAAAGTGATTTAAAAGCACTTTTCTCCCTTAAAGCCATCATGCCTGTATTCTTACCATTGCATTTACAGAATCTTTTTAGCATAATAAATACTGCATTAATTAATTTGGGGAAAAAACAAACCCAAACAAAACAACAATGCCTGAATTGGTTTTTGGAACAAATGATTATAGAAAAAAATTGTTGAGAACTCTGAGGTGAAGATTTAACCGTTCACTAAGTACACTTGAAAATAATTATTCTCAGAGTAAGGACATAAAACTAGGACATTAAAGACAGAGAGTGACTTGTCCCACATATATGGTGAATACACAGGGTATACTCTTCTACATTTTAATGGGAATGATTCATGCTGGTTTTGTGAGACAAAGAAAAATCCATTATTTTGCCTTAATTTCTAGGGTAACAGAGAGAAAGATCTTTAGTTTAAAAGGAAAGATAAGGTGAAGAACATTTAGTTCACAAACTTCTTGCTCCCTGTCATTTGATGCCAGCAAAAGAGGAGGAGTTTCTCCCTGGCCCTACCTTGGCTGATGTGTTCCTTCAACCCAGAGGGCAAAAGTAGGGGTAAACTGTCACTCTGAATTTAGGGTGGTTGGCTAATGCAGCTAACATTCTCTGTTCTATGCTTGTTGTAGTGTGCTGGTTTTGTCTGCAGTAAGTTAATTTTCTTCACAGTGGCTGGTGTGGGGCTGTGTTTTGGATTTTTTCTGACCACAGGGTTGATGATATAGAGATGTTTTTGTTATTGCTGAGCAGAGCTTACACAGGGCCAAAGACTTTTCTGCTGCTTGTAGTGCCACACTGGGGAGGAGACTGGGGGTGCCTGGGAGGAAACACAACCAGGACAGGTGACCCAAACTGACCAAAGGGAGATGCCAGACCACATGATATCATGCTCAGTATATACAGTAGGGGGAAGGAGGAGGAAGAGGGGGATGTTTGGAGTGATGGAGTTTGTCTTACCCCATAACCATTACATGTGATAGAGTCCTGCTCTCCTGGGGATGGCTGAACACCTGCCTGCCATTGAAAAGCACTGAATTAACCTCTGGTTTTGTTTTGCTTGTATATGCTCAGCTTTTGCTTTCCCTATTAAACTGTCTTTAGCTTAATCCACTAGTTGCTGGCTTTTACCTTTCAGATCCTCTCCCTGATCCTGTTGGTGGGGGAGTGAGTGAGTGGCTGTGTGGGGCTTGGCTGCTGACTGGGGCTAAACCATGATGTGTAGGAAATGGGACTTGTATTTCCCTCCTTAACTGGCCTCTGGGGAAAGATGAGGACAGGTTTCCAGGAGGTTCAGATGGTGTTTCTCTCACTTCCTCCCTCCCTCCTTCCCTTCCTCTTTCCTTCTTTTCCTCCCCACCTCTCCCCCCTGCCCTTTCTCCCTGCCTCCATCCTTCCCAATGCAGCAGTCAGACCTCCTAGGCCAATTTCTGACAATTCAGCATTACTGACCCACATAGTTATTGTGCCCAAAACTCCTCTTGCCTGTGAACAGCATAACCCAGTTTAAGACTAGAGGAATAGTCAACTTCCTAACTCCCTCAAAATCAGATCAGAAATTGGAAATCCTCTAAGGACTTTGGCTGTATTTAACTGCAATAACGAAAACCCTTTTTTAAGATAAAGAAAAGCATATCTTCTTTACATCTTCCATATGTGAATGGGCTGAAAATTAAGGAATTCTTCACAAGCATCCATGTCTTGAAGATTCTAAAGAGAGAAGAGGCATTATAAAGCATTTTGCTTATATCCACCTGCCACTTGCTCAGCATAAGTAGTCAACAACTTTGTGCTTCACTTTGTTTTACATTGTCACTTTAAGGTGGGTTTAAGAAGCTATCTCCTCTTCCCCTCGATAAGATACACTAATTAATTGGGTGACCTAGCTGATTTATTACACAATCATATTAGCTCTTGGATTAATGTATTTAAACCTAAGTAAACCAAACAGAGATTTTACCTTTCTTTCAAGCCAACTGTCTTTTGATATTCTATTTGCCTTTGAAAATATGCAGCAAGTTCTCCTGGAAGGACATAAGGGAAAAAAAATCATTATAATCTTTTTCAGCTTTATGCTTGCTCTTCCCTCAGATATGAAGAGCCTCAGGTGACATGACTTAGGACAATTGTTTCACTTATCAAAAATAGGTAACATAAGCCCTTGACAAATCTGTCTTCATGGTTGTTTTTGACCTCTTATTGAGCGTTTGTCAATTGTCATTGACTCACTGTCCTGTATTAAGAGGTTTGAGAAATACTGCTTTGCTGGGACAGATTCATATTGACACAAGTTGGGTTTTTTTCAGCACTATATCATCAAGTTTATGTTTTGTTGCCCTGATGATTTAACACATAAAAATATAACACCAGCCAAAGGACAACAGCAAGGAGTGTATTTTTTTTTCTTCTGTTTTATGTCATTTTACTTGTGCTGAACATCAAAAGTTTTGGACTCCATGTGAGACCTTAATGCTGAAAGAAAAAATTAAGCACACACATATTTTCTGCTCTGGTAGTCCCACTTAACGCTGTAAAGTGGCATTACATCATCTGAAGATCCTTGTTGAATAGTATTGCATTGCATAGAAGCTTTGGAAGAAATTGTAATTCATAATTGTAAATATGTGCCAAAATTGTCATTTCTTCAATCTCATCTTCTTACCCCAAGAGCAAAGGAAAAAAAGGAGCACTTGATGGGTCAGAGTGGCTGTTTAAGAGTGACAGGAGTGTGATAGAGGCCTTAGCTCAGTAGTATACATTAGATATGAACGAACTCAGCTTTAACATGTACTGAGACTGATCAGTCACGGGTCATGAAGCAGGGAATTGCAAATGGCTCTTTGCCACCTGTCTTTATCACACAAAACAAAGTAAAGCTCAGACCCACTGGAAAATCAAGGCAAGGCCATATCATTATAAAGACAGATATCATTTCGCATTTACAAAGGAAAAGAATAAATGAAAATTATAAATATGCACCCAAAATACAGGACAAACATTTTTATGTGGTAAACTACTAAGCCATTTTCTTTAATGGTTTGTTTTAGTGTACCTTTGGCTATTATCTTTCTCCTTTTTACTCACTCTGGACTTAATTTTCCAAATTCCTCAAATCCACCTCAAATAAACAAATTCCAGAAAGTTGCTATTAGAAAAAATGCATTTAATTATTGTTGAAGTGTTTACTGTGTTCTGGAAATGTACTAAACCATTTGTCCACGTGCAGCCAGGAGAATATTTGAAATGTGTGTTCAGCAAAAGCTTTTAGTGGAATACTGTTTTAATTTTTTCAAAACATGACTGCTGGAGCCTGTTGGGATTTTATTGCAGGACATGGATTGTTCCTTCAGAGCTCACTGTTTATTTTGCAGCTACAGCAAAGCTGAAATTATACCTATACAGAAAAATCCTGCATGCTGAATAAAATCCCTCTTTTTTTTTTTTTAACTGTGCTTATCCTGGTTCCAAAAAATACCTGTTTCAGTGCACAACAATGAAATAAAATAGCAAGCCACAACTTGTTTAACAGTGGTCAGAGGGTATCTCAGTGATGGCTGCTTTGCTTGTCTCCCAGCTCAGCCCCACAGCAGGATGTGGCAGCCCCAGGAACACCTTGGCAGGTACCTGGACCTGCTGGCAAGAGGGATGGAAATGGGCAGCTCAGTCACATCAGGAACACACTGGTGAAATCTAAACTGTTTGGGACCCAGATGGGTTTTTTGATTGTTGATTTCATTTTATTGTATTTGTTATTTACTACTTGAAATGTAAAGGGTTCTTACCTGTTTTCGAGCTACATGTTTGAAAAGCAAGATGACACCACTGAGAAAGAATGAGCAATCATAAATTATTCCTATGAAATATGCCTCACATTCTCCATTCATCGTTTCTCAGGAAATTAATAGTCCTGCAAGCTCTTAGTATCTCATCTAAAACAAACAAACAAACAAAAAGACAGAACAGCTTGACAAGAGTTCTGTGATTTCTGCCAAACTCAGCTAGTATTAAACTTGTTATTAAGTATAAACTGCAAATTCTTCTGCTTATGAACTTGAGATCATGCTCTAGTCCAGTCAAAATAGACTTTGTTTACACTGATTTAGTGGCCCTGTGAGATTGCCTGGTTGCTTGCCTGAGTTCCCTCAGCAGGTGAAATTACTTGCTGAGCTGCACAAAATCATGCTGGGAAATAGTTGTGCCATGTCTTGCCAGTATTTATTTAATGTTATGTTACTGCTTGAAAATGAAAAGCATTTATTTTTAAAACATAGTCCATGTGATTATGACCTATAAAAGCAAAAGAAAAGGCTGGGTAACAAATGAAACTATAACTTACATGCTGGTTTTGATGTCATTGTTTCTAGTGCTTCAACAGCAGCTGCCTCTGTGGCTTTTCAAACCACAAACAGTATGTTAGTTTTATATCTCTTCCTTTCTCTAGTTATGGGTCTCTCTCTAACCACTGATATGCTGTTTTATTAAAACCTGTGTACCCTGAACTGCTTTTGGATTATGAAGGCAAGAGATCTCTGAAAAGTCATGTATCAGCCATGACAACTATATCTGGAGGTCCTTAGGAGCCATGCATCTCCCTTGGATGGGTCTAAAAAGTGGTACAGACACCTGCCTTCCTGACCTCTGCATGCCCCAGAGGACTGAAGCTTGTTATGTATTGTTTGTGCTAAAATAGCAAACTCAAGCCCAGCATGTGTAATAAGAATATCCTTGCTCCGAAGTGCTTCGATTGAGACAGAGTCTCATTCAGGTGATTAATGTAGATGTTAAGTAATATTGGCCCTAGTATCAACACTATCCCCGGCAAACAAAAATATACCAGCCTCCAACCAGATGTTGTACTGCAGATCACAACCACCTGAGCCTGGCAGTTCAGCCAGTTTTGAATACACTGTATTCCATACATGTCACAGTACTTCAGTACATGACGATGTTCCAAGCCGTTGCATAAAGTCTCGCTAAAGCTGAGACAAACACTACCCACTGCCATTTCCTTATCCACCAAGCAAGTCATTGTAGGAGATTGCCAGCCGAGAGATGACTTTCTGTTCATAAGTTCATGCTGGCTACTTGCAAATATTCACGTCCTTCATGTGTTTGGAAATTAGTCCCAGGATTATTTGTTCCATCACCTCTCTAGAGCCAGAAAAACAGCTTACTATCCTGCAGTTCCTTGGATCCTCCTTCCTGCCCTTTTTGAAGGACATCTACTTTTCTTCCAGTCTGCAGCATCCTCTCATCAGTGTTATCCCCAAGCTCTACTTTTTAAGTTTCTTTCTGAAAAGTTAAATGTAAGGTACCAGTGTCTTCTGATACCATCCTCCAGGTTCCTTTCCCAGAGTTGCACTCTGTCATTTCAGGACTTTTGGGGTAAAAAAGCCATACTGGTATATGTACATACACATGTGCATGTACCTGAAGTGATTTTCTTCTCCCTTGACTAAGCAGTTTAAATTGTAACATGTGAATGCTGGGGGAAGTTCTGCAAGCCTTATTTTGCAAGTCCTAAGAAATGCTTCTGGGTACAATATGCCTCTGCCTATATAAATATTATTGACAGACAGTGAAAAATACAGTGAAAAATACAGTGAAAAATACTGGCTGCATCATGCACGGGCAGTGTTCTAGATGGTTGAAGTTTAAACTATTGCACCCCAAAGCAAAACCTCAAGCTTTTTAAACTACAGATCTCTAGTTGTGACACAGTTCCATGAAAATATGAAGACATGACACTCACAACACATCCTGAATAATGTGCAGCTTAAGTCTCATACTGAGAGTGCATCTTAGTTCACTTGCCAGAGCGAACAATGCAGGAGTGATTGATATGCCACTGTTCCATGATTTTGAGGACAAGTGCAAATACTATTGACATAACTAAAAGGCTGTTATCTTTAACCTGCAGCCTTGGGTACAGTCAGTTATCACCATCTGCTGTCTAAATATTAAAGTTCTTAAGGATGAAATATTGGAAGAGCATATCTGGGACAGGAAGGAAAATAATAACAATGATGGCAATAATAATACAATAATAATAAATGACAGGAAAAAACATATACATGTGGAAGCTGAAACTTTGTCATGTATAAGAGCCTCACTTCCCACAAAGAGATCAAATTTTGAGGGGCTGAAGGTTTTCAGATAATCTGCCTCAGAGTAGATTGTCTATTTATGTGCTAAGCAGAATGCTTTTATTTCCTCTATATGATTTTGCCAATGCATTTGAGAAGATTGTATTTTTTAAAGCATTTCTAATCTTTTAAATCAAAAGCAAAGGAAGTAAAAGAAGCAAAGATCAAGCATTTAATATCCTTAATAGGGGAGATATATCCTGCTTTTGGTAAAATTGTATGAAATCAGGTGTTAGGATTTAACTTTGTTCTAGCAGCAGCCTTGCAAGGGCATGAGCAAAGCTGAGTGGTTGCTGATGGTTTCCTTAGATTTCTCTGCACCTAATCATACTCACAACACCAGAGGCTTCTGTCATTGCAGGAGCTGACAGAATTTAGTGACAACCCAAACAAATGCCTTCTGAAGCTCTGTTCTCAGAACTACAAGTTCTTAGCAAAGCAATGCAACAAATGAAACAGCTTTATTCCTCACATATCCAAAAGCTTGTTTGCAGTTAGTGTCTCTATGCCTTTCATTTTAAATCTGACCACATTGCTATTAAGATGCAGAATAGGTTTTTCAAGGATTGTAGGTTTCCTATAAATTTCAATGACCAAGAGAATTGCATTGTTTATTTACTATGTGTCTGGGGGTTAAGAAGGCTACATTCAAGTTTATCAGTCGTATTTTCACAGCATATTTTTGCTTCAAATTCAGTGATCCATTTAGCTGAAGTAGGAGGTCACTGTTGCTAATTTACTCTCATTCACTGGTCTCAGTGACAGAATTTAATTATTTCAGCCTAGTTCATAGTGGGAGAGCAGCTGCAGTGCTTAAAACACTGTAATGAAAACCAGTAAACCCTCACCTTGTCTCAGCAAAAGACCAGGAATAGAGCAGTTAAACTTATGGTCTGTCATCTCAACTCCAAAAAAGCCGTGCGCATTACCTTAATCAACTGGAAAATTCATCTCTCTCATGGATTTGTAATTGTTTTTAAGTTAGAGCTGTCACTCACTATCACCAACAGAAGCCTTCCCAAAATCTGAGGCAGGTGTTGTATTGAGTACTGCAAGTATGGAGAAGAAGAGATTCTTTGAAACAGGATCCACAGTCTTTGAGATAAGGCTTGCAGTGCTTTTGGAGGAAAATATGCTTTCAGTCAGTGTAGAAAAGATAGAACACTGAAGCCAGTGAGAACTGCGGGGATGGTAAGCTGGATACAAGCTTACCAGAGAGAATGATCTGGCCTATTGATTCATTCTAGAATAACTTTTAAATGGACAGGAAATCTAAAAGAGCAGCTAACTCTTCCACATAAACATGTGAATAGCATGCTACATGGTCTGGTTGCACTGGATAGCAAAAAGAAACAAAAAAGCCCTCAAGAAAACAGGACAAACACAAGGCATTCCTGGCTAAAAGGACTGGCCTGTCAGCCTGGCCAAACTCAGAAAAATCAGCTCAGGTTCAAATTCAATAAAATGTTCCATTGTATAGTTATCCACCTTAATAAACTCTTCTTTTACCAACCTCTGTGCATTTTGGCAGGAAAAGGAATGATAAAAGCTGTGTACTGGAGCACTTCTGCAGGAATTCCTTCTTGTCCAAAGACAGAGTTCCCTGTGAAAACTCCCTTTCCCTTTCCTTTTCCAGTAAAACCTCATTTAGGATTCCTGAATAACATTAAACATGTTAAAACAGAGTGACTGTCCTTAATTCTTTAATTGCATTCTTATTGAAGATCTTTGCTTAAGCTCCTGAGATGTTCTATAAACATCTCTTTTTACTTGTGCTGTGGTCCAAATTAAAAATAGTGAGAATAACTCTTTACACACAGAGGGTAAAACTGATTTTTTTTTTTTTTTAGGAATATGTTGGATGTAAACACTGAGAAAAATCACAGACTATGTAGAATTTAGACCTTTCCTTTTTATTCCAGATTTTATGAGCTCAATGTGAGGAACAATATGTGTTTGAAGTGTTACTGGCACAAAACATGTAAGCATAGCATGGATTCCTATAAGCTCCAGAGAAAACAAGGATGAAAAAGAGCTGTCTGCAAATATCAGTATATAGGAGGTCATACACTGCATTACACTGTGATTTTGAGAGGTGTGTTAATGAAATCCATTACAGCTGTGCTGTTACCTGTCTTGCAATAGCCTTCCTCACCTGAAGTAACCTCTAGTATTTGTTAATATTGCTATTTAACTTAAGTGGAAAACCTTCTCAAATTATTAAATTTCAAAGCCTTCAGCATCATCTTTCAAATATCTGAAGGGGAAAGGAAGTCTGTAGTTGTAGTGTGAAAATCAAAGTACGCTTCCCTCCTTATTTTTGCTGCTTTACCCTCAACTCTGAATTGGTAGGGTGGAAGAGGAATGATTTCTAGAACTGGACTTCTACTGGCAAAACCAATTGCCATTGCAGAAGAGAGATATTATTGGAGATCCTTATTGAGAGGATGTATTGCAAGTGAAATTCTATGATAACAAAACTGTTTATCACAACAAAGTTGCTAGCAAGTGATTTCCAGGAATTTCCAAGACTACTTGTAGAAAAATCTAAAAGTCTGAAAACTACAAAAGCAATTCTAAAGTAAGAAAATGAAATAACTTGAGAATATATTTTTAATAGTATTATTACATTAACTGTCTTTCATATGTGAATAGAATTTCCAAGTTTCCAGTCCCTTAGGAACCATTGTTTTATAACGTTGTAAAAATTCTGTTCATAATTTGTTGTCAGGATATTTGACAACTTATTAAAATTCATAGAGTATCTACCTCTTCCCTCATGGGAAAAACTGTTCCATTTTATCCTAGTTGTTTTGACATAACAAATAATTCACCCACTTTTACATAAAAATATTAAGTATTCTGTAAACTGTAGTTACAGACTGAACTATGTAGTTTCACACTATTCACAGAACATACTAATAGACCAATATTTGCAGTATGGACTTTGATTAACTACATTGGTTTTCAGAACTAGTTATCACCAGTTGCTGGTGAATGAGTTCAAACTGTCAATATGGTTATTCACACAACAAAAAAGACTTTTTTTCTTCATCTATCACTTTCTTATTATTTCTGGAAGCATCCACACTGGTGTGGTTCAAGCTAGTACTATCACAGATATGATTTTACAAACTGTAATTTCCAAATTTAGCTTCTTGTGACTAAAGAGCTTCTTTGTGTCATTGGAATAGAGACTTAAACAGGTTTGGTTATCTTCAAAGGGGTGCATCTGTAGTGTGGAGTTGTGGATATTTGTGGAACAGGCACATAATTTCACAGTCTCAGAAATGAGTGAATGCTTTCATGACTGCCACTGAACAATTTCTGTGAATTTCTGTTAATTCATTACTGGAATTCTTATTCATGAAAAAGAAAATGATCACTTTTTATAGTGGACCATCAGATTCATTTGGGACATCTTTGGGTAGAAACACTTCCTTTAAATAAAGGTTATTTAAAAATTGTCAAAATGAGTGCCTTTCTCATCAGAGTTTCCCCCAAAACTGGACTATTATTAATGGATTAAAACTACATTTCTGTCTTTTTATCTCACTTAACCAAGGCCTGAATCCAGCACATTTGACATGAAAAGGTCACAGGTGATGCAGATATCTGTCTGATTAGGGAGTGTCCCAGTACTGTCTCTCTTTAGTAAGGGATATCAAGACAAATCCCTTCTTTTTCTTTGTTAAAATACATATTTATTTTGAAAATGTAATGAAAAATGCATGGCTTTATTTCATTCAAAAATCTTGTAAGTTGAAGAAGAGAAGGCTCAGAGAGCTATTTTATGCTTACCTGATAACAACACTGGACAAGAAAAAAATCAGTTTCTACTGAATAGTGAACCAGAAAGATTGAAACACGAAGCAAAACTCCACTCATTTTAAGGGAACAATAAGTATTTTCATTGCTAAGGAGTTGGCACTATTTATCCTTTACCCAGCTTTAGACCACATTTTTCATGTACAGTTTATAATCATAAGGGAGACTCAAATGAAACAGGCTGAAAAAGGGTGCTCTGGATACTTTTGTCTTCAGTTGTCTGAAATCAAATAAAAACTCTCCTCAGTATATCATGTTCTGGCCTTGCATCCAGCTCCATTCTCTCTTTCCCCATATGGATAATGTCTGGCCAGGAAGGAAATGACCACATTTTCAACTACAAGAATGAAATCTGGGCTAATGGAAACTCGGTTGAGTTACTTCCTGCAAGTTAGTGAATAAAGAGAACTTTTCAGGAGGATGCTCAGCGAATGCCATAACAACCTAAATACCAGCAACAGGGATCTTCAGAAAGCTGCCTTCTGTTGCTGTGCATTTTGAGGACAGAGGGATACTGTTTGAAAAACAAAAATAAAATGTTTGAAAAATAAAACAGGTTTTACCTTTATTCACCTGATGTGGTCTGTTCATCACTGAGGAGTCTCAGAATTCCCACTGAGCCAATATGTTTGTTAGAGAGTATGCAGGGAAGCAGTTGAAGTGCTGAGAAAACAGCATTTGAGGGGTCACAGTGTCCCTTCTCAGATGCCACTGAAAATTGTCACCTTCCAATTTGGGCAGTTTCATACTTCCATTCTTACTGTTAAGTTCAAGTCTTCTGTGCACAATGCAGAAGGTTCCTGTTTTACTTTCATTTTTCTGTACTTATTACTGAAAGAAGAGCTGGATTTGTCACTCTATTGGATGCAGGAAATATCTAGAAGAGGAAAAAATGGTGTTTTTCAGGCAGCCACATGCAAAACAAATAATAATCAAGTTAAAAAATTTCTCAATTTCAGCTCAGTCCAGACAATTTCAATTCATTCAATATATCTAATTAGAATTTTCATAAAAATTTACCTTTATACCTTGGGACTTATATTTGCAACTTATAAATACATGATTTGCATTTTCCTTTTATTTCAGAAGAAACCAATATTGGTTTGACCTCTTCCCCTTGAATAGATCAAGATCACCTTAATTAGGTGATCACCTTAATTAAACCTCTTGATTAGCCACCTGGAATGGCAGTTGTTTTAACAATTAGAGTAAAATATCACCATTTTTTTCTAAGAGAAAATGCAGTATGTATTCAGAAAAGTTAATTATAATTCGTTTTTTGACATCTTTGTGTTTTCTTATCCCCCTTTTTCCCACCTCACCATGCAAACTTAGAATTAACTCTCCAAATACTGTTAGTGCATTATTTGGTCTCTTTCACGCTGCCTGCAGGGATTAGCTGAGGTGACAGAAATTCTAATAAAATTTTACACCAGTAAATTTGTCTTGAAGAGCAGATGTAAAAGTCCTGTTGATTGTCATGCACTTAAACATTCATTCATAAGGAAGCCCACTACTGTGCATGTGTGGGACATGATTTTTTACTATGCCAAAGTGAATCTTCATGCTATTGGATTGCTGCATTTCCCACTGCTACTCAAAATGTTGTTCTGAATGCTCATACCAGGGAGACCTCTCTCTGCAGAAAATGCACATCTTCAGTTCAAGTCAAGAGGTCTGATTTGTACTCCATTCCCTATTCATTGGCAATTTGCAGCCAATGTTTTCTTTATCGCCACAAGTTAACAGAGAAAAGATTGCGGCGCTAATTTTTCTTTCAGTGTGATGTTATGAAAGAGGAAATAAATGGCGAGAGAGAAGGGAAGAAGAAAACAAACCAGAGACTTTGCAAAGATAAATGTAATATCCCCTTCACCCTCAAGAAATGAAATTATTCTGACAGGGTCAGAGATTCTGCTTGGCAAACCATCTTAAATTAATTACCTGGCTGACATTTAAAAGGAAGGTTTCAGATCGTAAATTTAACCCAGACAAAGCATTCTTTTTAATCTTGTCAGTATGCAAACTACTTTGCACTGCAGTCTGTGAATTATTTATCAGAGAAGCAACCCCAAAAGGGTGAAAGGAAAATTGGGAGTTTTTGATCTCGGGTCCTGCAGCCTGATGTACTTCTCTACCCTAGATCCATACCTGTTACAATTTCTTAAATTCTCTTTGTTTGATGTTGCTGATGCAGAGCTCTCACACTGTGCTTCTCTGAAACCTAATTTTTTTTTTCCATTTAAATTGCTTTTAAAGCACTGTCCCAGTAAATAATTGTATCTACTTTCCAGGGAGAAATAAAAGTTAAATAAAGGGGACAAACTCACCTGTCTGTCTGTGTCATGTATTTTCATTAGCAAAAGCATGCAGTATTGATGACTTCTGGGGCTTTTCCTGCACTTGGGTGAAAGTAGAGTTTGTAAGAGTAACTAACTTACATAGCCTGATTTTTCACTTGTAAACTGCAGAAAATATTAATCCTGTAACAAGTGGTGTAAAAATAATGAAGGGTGCTCACCTAGCGTAAAAATACCTTGGAAGATGTGAATTCAGAATCCAGTTTTTATACAAGTTTTTTGTTTTGGTTTTGTTGTTTATTGGCATTTTTTTGTGTAAAGTCACTTAATTTTAGTCTCCTGGTTTTTAAATAAAGGCTGGAGAACTTCTTATTTCCTATCTCTTGGTCTTTTTAGGTTGTAAATTTATTTATTCAGCAATATTTCATTTAGGCTTTAGTATTACTGCTGAAAGAATAGATCTCTAAGTGCAACCACAATGTAAAAGATAATTATAACTGAGGGACCAAAAGAAATCAAAACATAGCCTGCCTAATAACTGGTCTTGTCTAACACTGGACCTTCTTTTTTAGTCACTTTGGATTTCTACATGATTCTCCGAAGACATCAGAGCAACTGATTTAGAAAAATTCAGGTTTGGAAAATCATCAGGGAAAAAAACCACATTAACCAAATGTAACAACTTAGGCATGTAATACTACTATTGCACATTTTTCACTTTAAGAAAGTTTGCTCTGTGGATGTGCTTTGTTAATTTTTGGTGCTTCATGTTTCAAAGGAATTTCAATATTTTCTGTTTAATCCATATGTAAGATGAACTTCAGCTGAGCTAAGTGGAAAGTTCAGTAGAAAGTCTATCAATTTGCAGAAAGAAATTATAATTCCCTTTTTCTTCTGCCAGGTAGTATACAAAATTATTTATTGTACCTGTGGAAGTTTCTGCATTTTCATGTGAGCTGAAATAAAGCTGATTAAAATTCTTTACCCTTCTTTGGTTTAGTATGTTACTTAATGCTTTTGTTTTACAATTTTTAATTCTTTAGTAGGGGGGAGTTTTTTCTTACCACCAGGCTTTCTTCTTTCTTTGTGTCAATTCTTGTATGTTGCAAGAGCAAGACATGAGACACTTCATAATAAAAATCTGTCTAAACAAAATGTGGACATGCTTTTATTTCACTCTGCAATCCTAATGAAATAAGTCAGTTCTGACAGATAATTCTCTGTTCAATAAATATTTGTCAGATTTCTACTTAGGCTGTTCAGTATCCCAAACATTTCAAACTTGATTTCAGTTTCCTCTAATAACAAAAAAGAGCTTTAACTCTTTATAAAGAGTTGGTGAAAGATTAACTATGTAGGGCATAAAATCAGGGAATTGATACCAGTTAATTGCAGGTCTCCCCAGTTTAAGTCTGTATGCACTTTCCTTCAGTGTTTACCATAAAACTCCCAAGAAATAGTTAAAGGATTGTGTACATACACCACAATCTATTTATGTACCTATAAACTCCCCTTTGCAGATTTGTGTATCCATGCAAAATACAAAATTAAGAAACTGAAGACTTTTGCTTAGTGAATATCCCAGGTCCCTCTTTAAGGACATGTAGGTATAAGCTCTAGTGTCCATGGATACATTTTAATTAGTGATTTTGGCTATTGTTTAACTATGATAATTTCCCCTGTGATCTCTGTTCAGCTGATTTCACTTCTCTTCTCCCCTCGGCCCTGGCTCAAACCTTCTGGAGCATCAGTGCTGGGGCTGTGATCAGAGACCATCCTAACAACAGCTGCATTTCAATGTCTCTTCTGCTTGAAGGCTTTCTTACATTTCCCAACTGATTTGTGAGGGTGGTTAAGAATAATAGAAGTGCAAAGAATTACCTTTATCTTGATTTAAATATTTTATGCTAATTCCTAAAGCTATTATTTTAAGATAAATAAAATACACACTCCTTGATTTTTATGTGTGTACCAATACAAATTAAACTTGATGTTCACTCTCATGACTGCTTTTAGATATTCTGACATTAGAATTACTGTGAGACTTTTTCAAACCGTTAAAATACATATTTTTTAAAGTCAAAATGAGTAGACTGTACATTCTTCATTTGCTGGGTAGCTGAGGCTGAACACTAGTAGAGAAGTAATAAAACTCTTCTATCAAGATATGCACTGGTAGTCTTGGCTGTGTTCCCAAGTCCAAACCATTCTGAATGAAATTCACCCCTCTGCAGCACCAGTTAAACCTTACTTGTGCTCTGCTTGCTGGAGCATCAGCCTTTCCCTCTTGTTTTGCACAAAAATGGATTTCAGCCTCTGTGTGTTCAGACCTTTAGCATTTCAAATCTATTTCATTGACTGTGTGTCTTCTTTTATTTCCCTGAGAGCATTGTTATGAGATTCTACTATTCTGGTCTGTACTGAAATATCATTTATATGGGTTTGGTTTGGTTTTACTTAACCTTGCATTTTCATTGATCATCTTTGTTCTTTCATGATGACTTTTCTTTACCCTTCACAAAGACTAGATACACATAATGAGATATATGTAGTGCAAAGCAATTGTTGGGGATTGCTTTGGAGCAGCAAAATAGAAGATCTAGCATAACTTTCCTCTCTGCTGAAGGGTGGTGATACTTCATGTTACACATACACATGATACACATGGAGATGGCATGGAAAAGGAGAAGGTACATAATTAACATTCTACACACTGTTAATATTCCCGACTTCCCTCATGGAGATGTGTCCACACTTGGCTTGGTTAAAATTTTAGTCAGAGTGAAAATGTTCCCGAAATGTGGCACAGCTGAAATGATTGATACACAGGGGCAAAGCTCTTCTTTTTCCCAGTAAGCTGGTAAGTAAACCTGAGGCATCATGTAGAGTTTTAAAGTATATTACTGTCTATAGAGCAGTTGTTTTAGTGTTTAAAGCCTATAGTTTGGGGCGAGGGTTTTTTTGTCAGCTTTCTTTTGCTGTGTTCTTTCCACCACATAACTATTCCATTTGTTTTGCCTGTGTGCTAACAATTTGTGGTGAGAATGCCCTTCAAAACACAGCATCCCTAACAATCCAGTGTACTACCTTTCACCTTGGATAAGGCTTTTATTTATTTTTAATAAATTCCACCTCATTTCTAACACATTAAACCTCATTATGGTGTAATTTCCCTTGGTATGAAAAGACCTCATTAATTGTTCCATTCAAAACCGATTATCTCTCAGGGTGGATGTTGTAAGGGAAATGTAATGGATAAGGGGTTTTTTTTCCACATTCTGCTTGAGCATTACTTTTTCTCAAGTGATTAGTTTTGCTGCATCTGTGTTTACTTAAGAACCTGAAGCTAAAATAATTAGTAACAGGTGGCTGAGGTCTTACTGATAATCTGCCTACTTTTTAGGTGTCTGTCTTTAAAAGGTTTTCAATTCCTGCATTCTGATTCTTCCCCATATTTAACAGGTTGTAATGAGAAGTAATCTTGTATGGTATGTTACTCAGACTTATTTGGTTCTAGAAGTTTTCTTTTAACAGTTTTAACTAACTGTGTGACACATATTTTATTCTTCAGTTATAACAAATCATGCTTTGTCTCTTCCTGTTATATAGGAGTTTTCATGGTAATTGTTTTCTATGGGCTGTTTCTCTAAGGATATGCTTGCATTTCTAGTTTATTCCATATTTTCACATGTGTTCTTTCCTGATTCTGTTCTCAGGAATTTTCAGTGGACTTAGCCTCAACAGCTGTTCACAAAATTTTTCAGATCCTTTTTTGCTGACTCTGGTAATGTTTAAGAGACAGGTGTTAAGATTTTAATATTGCTTCTGTTGGGAGGTCTTGAGAATTATGACTGAGTTTCTTTAAACTTGTGTATAAAAGATATTTACCTAAAATGTGGCACCCACCTATCTGAGCTTCTTAGCTATCCAGCTATGTGTGCAGTGAGAACAAGAAGTCATTCAGCTGTGCGTGATGGGCTGGATATGGTTTATTGACATTTATGACCGCAGGTAGGAGATTGCTACAGCTATTTGAACACTCAGGCAGGGTGGTCCTGCATCAAGACCAGGATGGAAAGCCAAGATTATGAAACCATCCATGCAGCTACTCCACAGCCAAGTGGTTTTGACATATGCTAGGGATATATGCAGCTATAATTCAAGAGCCCCACTGTGCCCAGATCATTCCAGATGCTTGAAGTAGAGCTTTCCACATCCCCAGATATAAAAGAGGGGGGTTGTGTATCTTTTATTGAAACTATTCCATTTTCTGTAAATACATACTTACTATGCTACTGTGAAGCTGACATTGCATTTTAATGATTGAGTTATTCTCCTGAGATTTTTGAGGAGACCAATCTGGGGACATTTACATTGAATCAGATGGTGATGGGAATTAATTTTTTCTGAGCAGTGGGTAAGTGCCTTAGAAAATGAGTCTTTAAAAATACTTCATATATTTTGGGGTGGTTTTTTAGAATGTGAAAAGAAAATGAGAAATCCTTGCTGCTCTAATGCAGAGCCCAGGATAGTTCACATTTTCTGAGAAAACCTTACAGTGGAATCATTTAGAAGGACTAAAAAGCACACATGGCTTTACAGCTCTCCATTCATTTAGTGTCAACTGCACACATCCTGACATGAAAACCACCTGTTAGCTAAGAAGCCTTCTCAAAAAATATGATTTTACAGGTGGTGATCACTGGAAAAAAAACAAACCAAATAAAAACCAACAATCTGTTATCTTGCAACACTAGGAAATACTTATGCCCTATAACAAGTATGATTTGCTGTCCTTATTCAGGTTTCCATTAAGTTTAGCAGTATTTTCCAGCTACGTGATTTGAGCACAGAATTCAAGCATTTTGCTCTACTCCATATGGGAAATGCAAACCACATATAGAAGCCTTCTGCTCTCCCCTCAGTACCCAAATTCTGTGGAAGATATAAAACATGCAGAGAGGAGGGTATCTTGGGGTTTGCTTTATGTCCTAATTCTCACATTGTCTTAGTAGCTTTTTACTCTTAAACAACCATCCTTTTTAGCAATGGTCAACTTTAAAAACAAATTAATGTGAAAATTTAAAGAAACATTTCAGTGTGTAAAAGTTAGTAGTGGTATGAAAATAACGTTTTTCTAGCTATAGGGTGAGATAAAGCATTATGGAAAACTATGCTGGAAAAATTGCATCAAGTAAAACAGAACTGATCTAGAGAGAGATAACAATGGCATACTTCTATTTCTTGAGGTAAAATATTATTGAGAAAGATTATGGTCTTTCTCAATAATTGTCTTTCACAGTTCAGAGAAAATATACTTACACAGATGCCTATTTAAATTAAGAGTCAAATTATCATCCTGCAGTTCAATGTAAAATATTCAAAATATTAGTAGATCATCCATTTAATCTGAATGATTCAGAATAGGAAGAAAAAAACAGACTGCAGAGGAATGGTAAAATAATTATTATTTAAAGCTTTTCATGGAAACACAGATACGAAGATCTTCGGGAGTAGAACCTGGCAGACATTGTCATGTCTGACCAGGAGCAATGAGAGGGGGAGGCAACAAACATCAGAGGATCTGACAGAGCCTGCTGCCCTGAGGAGTCCTGCATGGGCTGCAGTGTGATTTTCTTCTCCATTATGTTCATCCCTGGGCTGCAGGGGAACAACTCTCTTCCAGCTGTCACGTAGAGTTTTTAGGCTTTCCCAAATATGCTGTCACAGCCACAGCACCAGCACTGCTGATGAGCTCAGCTTTGAGCAGCAGCAGAGGCTGTGGAACTGGTTCTGTCCTACACGGAGCAGCCCCTGGTCTCTCCTCGCAGAGACCTCCTGTGCAGCCCCTCTGCTGCCAGCACCTGGACATGGACACTCAGCACAAAATAACAGGAGGAACTGATATTCCAATAACAAAGAACGCCATTGAAGAATCAATAAGCTCTTTTTCTCAGGAATAGTGATAGTTCTCTATTTTCTCAACTGGTTGAAACATAGCACAGCATCTGTTGATCTGCATATTTGAAGACACCCATGTTTGTTAGTGATGTTGTCTTCTGCCTGTGTGCTGTTCCCAAGTCAGGTTACAAACTTTTCAGATGCAGTGGTCCAGATCCCTTTTTACTCAAATTAATTTATTCCCACACAACCCAATTACAGAGTAGAGCTCCCATTCTTCAATGCTCTGATCTAAAGCTATACTTCTCTCTTACTTATGTTTTCTGTTCCGAGGGGGGAAAAAATTGTTCTCTATTTCTTTGACTCATTTCTTTTCTTTCAGTCTGAAGATTAATAACTGAGATATGGAAGTATGCGTGGGTCGATGTGTATTGCCTGAATACTCGTAAACTGAATGAGTTTCTCTGAAAGCTCTTCATATCTGAATGGTGACCATTTGTATCGTTTGGTGATGCTGTCAGACATTCTAGTATATAACAATCCATGTGCCTTTTTCTGAGACTGCTACTGGAAGCTGGTTTCAAGAGATGTTTCTTAGGCATAGAGGTTTTCCTGAGTGATTTAAGTGCTCTTTTTCCTGTATTAATCTGCCTTTTTTCACCATTATTATTGTTATTATTATTGTTATTGTTTTTATTTTTATTTTCTGCCAGATGCTAGCAGAATTATGCTTCTGAACCCTAACTCCACCTACATCTGTTTCTAAGTGTCTCTTTCACTTTCAGGGATTAGCCCTCAGGCAGATCTGAAAATCCCAGCTGCTATGCTGAACCCCTTCTTTCAATGTCTTTGCCTTCAATTTAATATTCTCTTGGAACAGCAGTTTCTTTTCTAGTGCTTTATTTTTTTGTTAACTACCAGGAGAAAATATGATTTATCAAGAAAAAAATACATGTATGATAGAGCTGGGGGAAAAACCTCTGAGGATCTTGTTCGTACTTCTGCACCAATCTAAGAGGGTAAAAAATGCAATTAGGTAATACTGAAAGTTGATGTGGTGTTTAAGAGAGATACTTGCTTCAGGCTTGCTGCACGTTCAGAGAAAAGCCTTGTGAGTCCCCTGGGCTCACCTTCATCATTTTACTCACAGAGCCTGTGGCTGCAATTACCTCTGAGCAATGTGTTATACTGTGGGGAGAGAGTGGGCACAAGCAGCAGGTGACAAAAGCAAGCATAAATGAATCTAGATATTTTCATTACATTTTGGTTGTAAGCTGGGAAAAAGGAGGAGGAAAAAAATTATGTCTTGTAAGAGACATAAGCATGGTGTTCAGTGCCTGGCAAGGCAGAGCAAAAATTTTATGAGGTTTGCTGAGAGCAAGGCAACTCAGGGTTAGGCCAATGAAGAAGCTGTGAGGAGGCCATTTGGAATGCTACTAAATGTCATGGGCAAGTGACAGACATTTTATTTCCTCGGTGTCTCCCAGTGAGCTTCCTGCTTTGTCCCAGACTACCTTCATTGATGTCTTTGTGCTGGAACTTGGAATGGAACTTAGTCGTGTTGGAAAGCAATACACTTTTAATTAAATATCAAATTAAAGAAGTTGTTTTCTTTTGTTCCAGCAAAATCAGAGCTAAAGGTTAAATCAAATCCATCATCTTTAATTTTTTTTCTCCTCTTCTTTCTCTGGTTTGTCTGCTGGGACATTCCAAGCCTTCCCTGAAGTAAATATGACTTTTCCTTGCATTTCACAATATTGTCACTCACACGAAGTTTTACATTCTGTCCAAGCTGTGATCAAGATAACCATTCCATAAATGAGTTCACTTTCATTATCATTATCTATAGCATTCACACACAATGATGAGCTGCAAGATAAGTCGGAGTGGCAGACACCTCCGACGGACTCCAATGGCTTTTCCCATGAGGTCCCTTGTATCCTGCTGACGTCTCAATCTGTTTCTCCCCAAGGGTCAGGAAATCAATTTTGTTGCCAGGAACCTTGTCAGCCTCGTTCTACTACTTGACTTTCAAATTTACTGTGACAACTTTTTTAGATGAGATGGCATGACCATAACTGCTTCAGATTCTGGGATCTGGTCAAGCACAAACAGATGATGCCTGGAAGAGCAAAATGCCTCTAATCACTTGATTAGTGAGGTTTTGTGTGCAGAATCAATTGACACAGAGCAGATGAGTGAAAACCCCCATACCAAGGCCAAGGGGTGATATCTCACCCTTTTTCCTTCGAATGTCTGGAGAAATCATGACAGCTTTGTTTATTACGCAAGGAAACAAACAGAGAGTTGTCTGCACCACAGAGAGCTGTGTGCCTTTCTGATGCCTCTAGGATCAATTTCTAAGGATACACAACTGCAATCGATCTTGCAGCCCATGGGAGACAAAACATGCCATTTCTCCAAGAGACAATTTAGGGACCAATTTCCAAGCAGAAAATTTTTATTCTCATGGGTTTGGCCACTCAGGAACTGGAAAGAACATCACATGTTCCACTCCAAATATTGTTCCAGTCATTTCAGTCTCGATAGACAGCTGGTACCATTCAGTCCACTAAACCTATGTAACCTCTAACTACTGATAGTTACATGCATTTTATACACTGAAATTCTGAATTTTCTTTCCTCTTTTTCAGTAGTTATCTCCTAGTAAGAAAATTTTTTTCACTCAGAAGCCCTCAAGGATTGTATTGCTATACAAAAGCTTTCTTGGTCTGTCAGCCTGTCAAAGGCTTTTGACATGCTGTGGTGTACCTGCCCTGGGTTTGGGCTCTATTTCTGATGCCATAAGTTAAACTGGGGATATTTAATATATTGAGAAAGCACAGACATCCAGTAATGTTGAATGTGAGAAGTTTATGCTTACATCCAATTATGTATTTTCAGATTGGTAATTTTTCAGTATTTTTATGAAAAAAGTGTATCTTATGCAGAATGGTTTCAGAAAAGAAAATATTTTCCTTTTCTGATGTGTTTCATAAGTAAAGGAAATACTGCTATATACATGCGTATATATGTATGTATATGTGCATATATATATATTTATGTGTATATATATATGCTCTGGGGTTTTTTTACCTTCTTGCTCTCTTAAGTTTAAATTTAAAGAAAAAAAGGAGGGCAGAAACAGAAAAATAATAAAGTCAACATATGGTTAAAAAATTCTATTAAAAAAAAAAAAAAGAATCAATGGAATTTGGAAGCAACAGCAAAAAAGACATGGAAAATTTGCACTTATTGCGATAAGACCTGCCATGGCCTCTAAGTTGCCTTTGTATCTTTCCACATTCTAATGTGAACTTTTGTTTTGAAGGAAGCAAATTAAAAGCTCTTAAAATGTGTTCATATAACAGCTTCTAATTTATTCAGATGTTGACTAAAGTCTCCACCTTTTGAGCAACAAAAATAAAGCTAATATTTTAGGGCAGAAAGAAAAAGGGGGTTTTTTATTTGGTGAAACTGTAGTTTTTAATTCAAACACAGAGAGACTGGAAGACAACACTGTTCACTTTCAGCCTCACCTACTTGGAAGTTTACACTTCAATAATTCAGTAGCCCCGAACTCTCAAATTGTAATCTGTGCTGCTTTCAATGCTGTGAAAACAAGCTTGCTTCTTTGAACAATTCCAATCAATAAATCTGATGAAGATACAGTCATCTTCAGAGTGGAAGGAGCTGAGAGAGTAGGTCTGAAAGCGAAGATAAGGAGGAAGCTGCAGATCTGTGTTAGTACAAATGTGAAATACAAGTCTTATTTTCTTTGGGATTTGCTGTCTGATTTGCTGCCTTAACTATATGCTCTCCCAAGCTCAAAAAACATTCTCTCCTCATAACCAGATCTTCTGTGACAGGAACCCTTTCTGTTTCCATTATCAGCTCACACTGAAATATGCTTCCTGCAATGGTCTCTTGTGCCCCATTGTCCCAGACATACCTCTCTGTGCACATCCAGAGCTGTGTGCACTTCAGCCCCAGCAAGCTGCAGAAGCAGGAATGGCAGGAATTCTGTCTCACAGAGCCCTCAGACCTAGATCATAGGAGATCCTGATTTACACAAAGATGTCACTGAGATCAGGAATTTCTCTAGGCATGAGTGGATGAGGACTTGCACACAGACTAAATCCCCACTGGGATTTCAACATGTCTAGGAGTATTTATTTTTGTGGTGTCAAAGAATGGGACAATTTGTTCTTAGAATAACTTTGTATTTATTACATATTTAGTGATACCTGTTCTACCTGGATAGCAAACACTGGAGAGACCACTTTACATTCTTCTCCCATGTCTTTATACACCAAATCCTTGCTCTTCATAAGGAATACTGTGACATTTACTTATTTTATATTACTTCTTGCGAGCTGGTAGTACAAGAATACATTTTTTTAGAGTTTATTTTCCACTGTTTAGTCTGATGTGGTCCCAAACAGAGATTCAAGGAAGTATTCTGCATGCATAAATACTGTAAATAAAATGTGTCTAATAGCATAGCAGAACAGAAACAACTGAGTGACCACCCGCTATGACAATCTTGTCTTAAGCAGGATACCTAGCCTCAAAGAGAAGCTAATCACACAAGAGTTTGGAACAGACTAAGCTTAAGCTTTGAAACTGCCAAAAGGAAAGTGATGGTAGACTGACAAGGGTGTATTTCTAGTTTCTTTTGATTACACTGTGCTGGTCTCCTATGCCCCTGGGCTGCCAAAGGAACAGTCTTAATATGTGTGAGCAGTGTCCAGACAGCAAGACACGAATGAGAGGAGAGAAAGGTGTGGATTACTTCAGGGTATAAAGCCAGACAGGTACAGAACTAAGCTATAGGATGGCACTTGTGATTTCAGAGAAAAAAAAGGTTGAACCTTGTCTGATGAACAGCAACATTAAAAAGTAGGGGGGAAAGCTCACATCCTGCTAGATTTATGTGCAGAACTCCTACTCATGTGAATAGCAGTCTGAGAACAGAATAACATATGTGGGAACAAAGATTCAGAAAGAGGTCTTTGTTTAGAAAATACCTATAAAATTAATTTAAATGCATCTCCTACAAGGATTCCCCTAAGGCTTGATTTAAAGTTCATTGATATCTAAGGGGGTCTCTCCACTGACTTTTGTGAACTTTCAAAGCAAGCACTAGAAAGGATACTCATTTCTTCTGAGAAAGCACCATATTGTTGTGAGACAAAAATAATGCTCTCCTATAATTTTCTTGAAATGTAAAATCTAAGAAAACCTTGACAGTAAATTTATAAACCCAGCATTTAATCTGTGATACACAATGTTTATGTCTATGATGGAAAATGACAGTAGCAGAGTAATCCAGAATGCCACTGTAAAAGCAGGATCTTTCCATAGATGAATTGGTACATTGGTACCACTAAACTCTGCCACATGAAAACTTCATATTGTGTATGATGATTCTAATCCATATTCAGAAACACTGGAATGTCTTGAAGAAACTTCTTTTCAGTTCTCTCTGAGGCCAGGACTAAAATTTATTGCTTTCAATCAGTGTAATATTTGGACTATGGATATATAATTTTACTTCCTGCCTCTCTTTGTTCAGAAATTAGGATAAAATAATATTACTTTGGTAGTTAAAGGGAGTGGGTCAGTTAATCATGGAATGATGCCTTCTTAAAAAGCATCTGACTTGGTATTTCTTACTGCATATTTTATTGTGATATTTTTTATTAAGAGATGTGTGGGTGAGTTTCTTTCCTTTATACTCAGTTGCACTTTGAGTTACTGTAGTAAAATTCTTCTGACTTCCTTACACAATTAAGTAGCCCCAGTGGGACTTCCTTTTCCAGGTTAGCTGCAGATTTTTTGTGTGAATGTGCAGTTTCACTGTTTGACAGTGACTTCAAAAAGTCTCTTTGGAGTACCTTTTTCCTCCTTCTGTCACAATGAAATGCTTTATTCTGTACATTAAGAAGATGTGCTAGAGCAGATGACATGAGAGAAACTTTTTAAGCTGAGGAATATACTACTGTTTTCCTTCCAATACTTGACAAGGTATTCAATATATACGTGAATGTGAGATTTCCATCAGTATGATGGAAATGATCTTTCATTACCATTATTCAGAGAGTGTTAAATTATTCTTTGAAGCTAGAACAACAAAGATGTTGAGATTCTTAACTAAGAAGAAAGCCAGCTCTACAGAGATAATAAACAACAGGACATTTCTGTTTTCAGGCTTCCAACCTTATATTCTAGAAATAGAATAACAATTTTATTTTCACTGTTACTAAATCTTGCTAGGAAACACAGGAATAACATGATGGGAAAGACGAGGAACATGGCCACATCATTTAATGCATTTATTAATTCCAGCACTTATAAACTAAAATGAAAGAATATGGTTTGTGCACTATGGGAAGACAGAAGTGCTTTCCTTCTCTATTAACTGACTAGAAGTCTGGAAATTCTTTATCAAGACCTGAACTAAACTCTTCTGCTACATGAGATTGCTTCCTCCACTTCTAAAATGCTTTTGAAAATTATATGGTTCATCTCAGAATAGATCCCTGGGAGTTATTAAGAATAAATAATTGGATAAGGGAATATCAACTGTCTCAGCAAATCCCACTACTTTAAAAATGCTTACCATGTCTAGTTAACTGGATTAATATTCTGAGAATATAATAGTGCAAATGATAAAACTTGAGTACAGAAATTGCATTGCTATACTCAAGCCACATAGTGTTGAATAATGAAACTGGGACTTCTGTTGGCAGTCTGGAATGTTTCAGATTCACAGAGGTGCTCACTGCAATACTAATGCTTTTAAGCTGACTTTTTAATTGAATCAGATCCACGTTGAATGTAGCTGTGAAGATGAAATCTCATCTTGTAAAGCAAAAAAAATAATATGCACTAGAATGCCCTCAGCCCACAATTGCCTCAGGCACTCCAAGAAAAACACAAACTCCTTCTCTTCCCCAAATTCAGCCTTAAAATTCAGGTTGAGAAAAGCAAATGAAGAGCTGGTAAGTAGGAATGCTTTTTTTAAATTTATATATATGGACTGCCTTAAAATCCCGGGAAAGAAGACAGAATGAAAATCTAGGAACTGGGACTCTCTATTTACTTATTCTTGTGAGTCTTTGCTCTCAGGTGAACATAACACACATTACTGTCAGGTGTTGCACAATGCAGCTATAAAGACAGTTTTACCCCAGCTTTCAAACCACAGAAAACAACTTTTATATTCTAGCAGTATCTTTATTCTTATTTTTCAACCTCTGAATTTCTTTTTCTTTAAAAAGGCATCCTCCATAGGAGGTGAACGGCCTTAGAATGCCAGCTGAGTTGGACCTGAGTGAAACTAGGCTTTAAGTCCTTGACACAGAAAGAAGATGGTTAAAATAGAAGAAAAACAAGGTTATGAAATGTGTCTTGCATTTATGAGGAAGGTATAGAAGCTGCATTGAGAAGAAAATGATCTTTAGCCTCACAAACAGGGTGAGTAAATCTGCCTTTTGTTTATTGGGAATGAATCACTCTAGCATTCCTAGAACAAAAATAAAGCAATGTGCTCTGTATTTAGTAAGGGTACAAATCCTCAAGTCAATGCACAAAAGCGCCATTAGCTGTGCTTTGACTTCTAGTGCCACTGAGCCATGCCTGCTTGGATGCCCAGAGATGTTTGCCACAGAGGGAAGCTGACGCTGAGCACAGCAGAGCACAGCAGAGCACAGCACAGAACAGCACAGCACAGCAGCCCTGACACCTGACGATAGTGCCTCAGGAGATCGTAACTCAGTGGAGAGCACCACAGGTTTGATCACTGATTTATTCTTCTGCGTCATGTCAGTCTCCATGGTGATGGGTTTGACCATCACCCCTGGAACAGCACAGAGTGGTTTAGAAAGCTCACCTTGGCAGATTTACATTGCTGCTGTGTATCACAGGAACCACCAGCACCCAGCTATTGACACACTGAACTGCCCAAAGTCGCTGCCCATTTGAGGTATAAAAAACCCATTTCCTCATCTGGCAGGCCATCCGAACTGCTAATTACTGGCAAAGATGTTTCCTTTTTAGCTAAACAGCTAGTGAAAGAAGGCTAGCCTTGCTTTTTTGCCAAGGCTATGAAAAGGAAGCTGACCTAGAGCATGCCTAAAACTCTAAACCAAAATTTGCTGCTCTGTTACTAAGTCAAATACCTCAATCTCCACCTTTGCTTTTCCCTCATTATCCAAATTATATGGTAAACCAAAGGGAGAGAGGTCAACTAAATTAGATTAAATTGCAAAGCAAGTGTGAGAGGTGAAAATTGAATGTCAGTTTGACTGTCAGAACAGATACTATTCCATGTCCTAGGAGAAATCAATATTCTGGAAGAGTGTGTGGCAGTAAAACATCAGAAAATTACTTATTTAATTAAATAAATGTCGATGCAGACAGTTTAAAATCACAGTCATTTTCATTCTACTTTGGATAGGATGCTGTATTTTCATCTGTTAATCAGGATTTTCAGTAAACTGAGATTCTCGGGGAAGAGCAAAATATTTTATACCTTTTGCTAGTGCAGATGAAAAGCACAGACAAATTGCCATCATCTTGCTACAGGACTGAGCAAAAAGCAGCAAGTGTGCAGACTTCACTTGGGAAGAGGAATTTTATAGCAGCTGGGGGACAGAACTGGTACGTGACCATGAAGGTCTCAGTAAGCTTTTCTCCCCCAGCAAATCATTAGGGTAATCTGCTGTTACTAAGTTCCTCTATTAATGATAGAAATATATATGTACCTTTGGATTATGCATAATATGTGTGTTTCATGCATTTATGATGTTGCATGAACATATTGAAACACAAACCTTAGTGACAACACAAACCAGTCTAAATGTTCACGAGATACCAGTCCTGAAAATCAACATTTGATACCAATATGTGAGGGATTTCTGAACCTATCAACCCCATCCCTTTCTTCTCCTGAAAACTTTGGGCTGTAAGCAGGGACTCTGCTAACTATGTAGGTTTTAGCTGTATGTTGTCTGTTTAGATTCTAGAGGTGGATGTGTGTGTTTAAACATTCCTGGACTTTTTAAGTCTTAAAAATATACTTAGAAATCAGTATATTGATTCCCACACTGTTGAATTCTCAGAAATGCTAATGGTTTCACAGAATGCAACAAAGCTTTGCAAAATGTGCTTTTTGTTGTGTTTGGGAGTTTTTTGAGTACGATGTTTATACCTGGTTCTTTATTTTTACTTCTTTTACTTCTTTACTTTTTATTTCTACATTTACTCTACCCCTGGTATGAAGATGGATTATGGACTTAGAACACACACATTTTCTTTCACATAAATACTTCCAATAATTTCTTATGTAAGCACTATCATAGCCTGGTATAGTTTAATACAGTGTCTTGCTTATGTTCAATGTAGATAGAAAATACAGGCTTTTAGACCTTGAGCCAAAGATGTGTTCAGTGAGTTCACTTGCGTACAATTACTGAAACCACTAATACTGGGAGTTGTGATCATAGGCAGATGTGAACTATTTTACGCATGCAAACAGATTTGAAAAATTACTTTGATTATGATGGACTTTGCGCAGGCATGTGTCACGGAGCACATCAGACATAAATTAGGTTGCTTTGCAGCAATCACAGATTTTCTGTTTTATCTGACACTGTGGAAATGCATTTATACCACACAGTCTTCCATCATATGGTACAGAATTAGTTTCATTTGACATAGTACTATTTAACTTCTGGAGAGTGCACAAATCTGATGTCTGTATTTGTCATGACACAGAGCATTTAAAAGGCAGAAAATATACACATGCTTATTTTGTGGAAATTTATGCATGCAGCTTTTTTCTGGCCTTTTGGATGGAATTTGGCTCTGGATTAAATTATCTAGATGGAGATGTCCAGGTGCTAGGTGTCTAAACTCCCACTACAGGCTGTGGAGACAGGGAGCTCAGTTCATCCACCCACACTCAGCTGCGTGGTGTCATCTGCATGGGGTGAGGATTTACCCATCTGGCCTCCAACAAAAGCAAGGGTCTCCCACAGATCTGCCACCCCTGTGTGTGTGTCAGGGATGTGAGGCTGTCTCTGATGTCACCAGAGAGGCCTTTTTATGTGGTACCTAAGTTCTTAGCCGTACATCTCCACTGACTGCAGTGGGAGCTCAGGGCATCATCTCCCATTAATAAACCTGTATTCAGACACACTCGTTCAGATATCTTCACATTGAAATGAACTGTACCTTCAGCATTTCAGTCTTCTGTGACAATGTAAATGAAATGCATAAAAAAGTGGATATTCGTGTTCATTCCTGTTGTAACATATATCAAAATTTAAAGAAAAACAGCATGTTTTCTTACATTCACTATTATTTATGGAAATCCCTTTAAAAAAGATTTGTCTCTTACTGAACTTTTCTGACTTTTTATCACATGATCTTAGTCAGCTAGCATTTCATCTGAAATGGTATCAAAATGATGAAAACCAGAAAAAAATAATGATTTTTCTTATTTTCTATCATTATTTCGCTATGTTTAGCATTGTACTTCAAAATGGATTGAATGAAAGAAACATAAACACTGTAGGTAGTGTATGTCTTACTGTAAGCAAATATACTTCTCTCTATAATGAAATTTTTCTGTGAATTTTAAAACAATATTTATTGTAAATTATCATTCAGTAAATTTTACTATTAACCTGGAAGAGAACGAGTCAGAAAAGATGCATAGAGCTGCACTAGGAAAAGGTCTGTATGCTGTCAACTTATTTCTTCTACATTAGCTCTTTGCTCATCAAAGGGAAGTGTTTCCTCAAAATAACAATTAAAATCAGTTATCACTGCTTTTAAGTATTGCAGCAGCTGGGATTTGCCAGGTATCTTCTCAAAATATTGTTTTTCATTATGCAAATATGTTAGCTGTTTCTCTAGTCATCTGTAATGATGTTTACTGAGGTTCAGGTGCCATAAAGGCAAGCGACCAGCTCACCATGAGGACTAGTACCTTGTGGATGCCATAATATACACCAGGGGCAACATAGAAAGAGTATTTCCGATTCAACTACAAAATTTATATTTAAAATTACCATTCATCACTAATTGAAATCCATATTTTTCTGTTCTTTCCTACTGAAGAGTAAATTAAAAGACAAAAAAAGTATTTCTAGTATATGCCAAATTTAAAATAATGGACAAATCCAACATTTTTGTATTTCTTTATATCAGCAATGTATGACTGCCATTAAAATGATTGATAAAGCTCCTGGGTTGCAAAAAATAAGTAAGATTTACATATGACAATCTTTCAAAATGGTGGAAAAGTGGCATTAAATACACTTTAAACCCCAGTGTCTACTGTCACAGAACAGAAGTATCCAGTTGCATGAGAACTGAAAGCCAGCTCTCCTTTAAGAGATAAATATTGTAGTTAAATCTGTAATATGCCATACATACTTGCCACAGAGAAGAAATCAACTCTAAATGAGACTCCTTTGAGAGACAAAGTAATGCAGCAGGCAGATAGATATCTTCAATCAATACAGAGGATGTGTTTTACTAAATAGAAGCATTCCCCAGCATGAATGCAACACTTCAGCACGTTTCTGTAGGCTCCCAAAGAAAACTTACACTGGTGTTAACAAGACATTTCTGTGAGTAAGGACCATCTCACAGAAGGTAACTCCACTGTTTCTGTTGCAATTAGAGCCCTGGAGTGAAATTTACTGAAAGTTCTGAATTTGAGAATAGACCAGAAAGTCATCAAATACGTGTTTGTTTTCTTAATAAAGACTATGGATAAACTGACAATACCCTAAGTACATCAGCAGTTTGTACTTGTCCTGTGATGTCTTCCTGCACACTCCTGAAGCTTCTGGCCCTATCCTCATCCCAAACACTGGGCTGCCTCAGAATCTGGTCTTACGTGGTACAGACGTGCTGCCTTGGAGCTGATTGCCATGAAAGCAGCTCTGTTGGGAGAAGGAGGCAGGAGAAGCATGACTCTCCTGTGCCTTCCATCTGTGTACCTCTGCCCACGAACCAGGAAATGCATTAACACTTGGCCATAGAGTTATCCAGTAAAGCACAACAGTCAGAACTCCCAAGACCAGATCTGGTCTTTGGTGTTTTGAATTCTTGGAGGGAACAGAAAGAAGGAGAAACCAAAGAGTCCAGTTTGATGTCAGGTCCTTTCCTGAGTTCCTTGCAGGCACGCTGTACCCAGTGTTGTGCAGACAAGTCTGTCTTGCCTGGCAGGCTAGACCTCAGACCTGCTGTGTCACTGCCAATGTGTCTATCCCTGGGCTGTGTCAGCCCCACTTTCAATCTTTAGGGAAGCAGAGACATGCTGTGGAGGGCACTGCCCTGCTTGCCTTGCTTTTGCCACAGCTGTTGGCACTCTGTCATCTGCAGGGGAGCTCAGCCTCAAACCTCCCTGACATGAAGATCACAGGCTGTATTGTTACTTATCTTGATTGTGGGAAGTGGTCTTGCTTATCAGATGCTCAGAAAATGGATGTTTGATCAATACTATAGACATCACAGGGTATTGGCCTATGGATTTAAAACGTTCTCTCATTACTGGCAGCACTTGATTATTGGTTTCCGTAATCTTTACCTGCACTTATTCTTACTAATTAGGGAATTAAAGCTTAAATAGTTCTAAGTGATTGTAGCAGTCACTCTGGCAGAGCTGTCTGCTCGAGGCACACCACCAGGGGCTGAGGCACCTGAAGAGACTTGGGAGCTGGATGAGCTTTAAGTTGTGGTGACTCTGTGAGTTGCTCCCAAGTTCCTCCCGGACGGTGCTCATGAATATGCACCAGAGTTGTACCGGGTTAGCTCCTCACAACACCTCCCCTTCCTCCCCTATATGGTTGTCATCTAGAGTGTTCTTCTTTGTTCTGCTATTAAGTTGCTCCTTATTGGTTCGGTTCAATGTCCCTCCCTTCTGTAAGTTAAGTTATTGGTTGTAAGTTCTGTTCATCTTACCGTACTGTGTTCCTATTGGCCTGCGTGCCAAACTCCTCCCAGTCATGTGCCCCCTATAACCCCCTGCACAGCCTTGCTCGAGGCTCTCCTGCTGATGCTTCCAGCTTGCTACCTCCCTCCCGTCACCTTCCTTCCTTCCCTAAAATAAATCCTCTGGAATCCTCACTCGAGAGCCTGCATCTCTGTTACTCGCACACACGCCTATCTCTGCCACGCTTCTCCGAGAAGCTCCACACTGCCTGTTGCAGGCACACTGCCTGATAGGCAAAGGCAAGGTCTGCGAACTCAGGGATTGCTCCTCACAAGTGATGAACACTTTTCTAGAAGATATGCTCTGTGTTGTCAAAAGAATATCCATTAAAAATGTCAGAAGAAGCAATCTCTCAGTGAGTGCTCTGAAGTTGTCAGTATCATTGCAAAGGGGAAGAAAGAACTTCCTAGCGTTTAAATTACGATCTAACTAAAAGACAACTGTAGTGTTAACTGTAGTACCACACTGACAGCAAGCTGAGGGAGGTGATGCTGCTCCTCTACTCAGCACTGGTAAGATACATCTGCAGTGCTCAGACCAGTGCTGGATTCCCCATTACAAGAGGGGTATGGACATACTGGAGACAGTTCAGCAATGAGGAATATGCTGCTGAATATGATTGGAACATCTGTCATTTCAGGAGGGGCTGAGAAAGCTGAAACTCTCCAGCCTGAAGAAGATTAGGCTCATGGGGTATCTTGCCAATATATTTAAATATCTGATGTGGGAATTCTCCCTCAGACACTTCTCTGTTGGTGAGAAGGAAAAGTACAACAGGCGATGGATGCAACCTGAAATACAGGAAATTCATTTAAATAAATGAAAAATCTTTCTTGCTGTGAGAGCAGTCATTGCACAGAAGCAGATTGGCCACAGTGGTTGCAGAGCCTCCATACTTGGAGATATCCAAATCCCAAATGGACACGGTCCTGAGCAACCTCCTCCTAGTTGCCCTTGCTCCAAGCAGTGGGGTCTGACTTCCTGTCCCTCCAATTCTGTTTCTTCACACCTGACCAGGCTCCTTCCAAAATCACTTAGCTCTTAATAACTGAGCTTCCATGATAGTCTCTGTTTATAGGGGTATTGGTTTTTTGCATATCTCTTTTTACTACAGAGCATTTAGAGTTTTGTCTCTATTTATGTGCCCTGCAATAGCAAATGGATGTTTCCAGGCCTTTTTTCTGAAGGAAGCCCTCTGCTGTGGCTGTTACTCAGCCTGACCCCATTTGTGTTCCAATATATCTCACTGCTTGACACAGCCATAATATTACTTCTACCTATTTTCATTAAAATTATTTTACCACAGCAATTTTATTTTTTCTCCTTTATTTCCCTATAACCTACTGACATCAGACTGGACACTTTGGTTTCTCATTCTTTCTGTTCCACCCAAATGCTGCAAAACATCCAAGTCCAGCCAGTGAATTTCTGACTGGTCTGCTATACTGGATAACTACGAGGCCAAGTAATGGAAGCTCGATCTGGCGCTTTCCGTTCTGAGCTATAAAACACTATCTGTGTGTTTTCTAAGAACCAGGACAGTAATAGGAAAACAGAGATTGAATGAGTAACAAAAAGGCTTCCACTACTTGAAGTAAAAATTCCCATCTCCGAATACAAACAGGTCACAAAGTTTTCCCATATTCAGTACTACCTCTTCTTCGTGGTGCTGCTAAGCATTGGCACACAGGCATTTTCTTTCCAGTGTTTTTATAGTTTTGAGAGGACACCTTGGCTTCTCACATCCCAAAGCATTGGTATTTTCGATAACATCAGCTGCACAACCTCTCTGAACTGGGATTGAGCTAGGGTGGAATGTGGTTCATCTGCATGTATATCATCCTCTTCCTGCTTTCCCCCATGCAGCTTCTTCCTTCCCAGCATCCTTAGCTAGAAGTAATCAAAATGTGCTGGGATTACCAGGGCGAGTTGAGTTTGACAGTTCATGTAATGAAATATACCAGTCTTGGAGGGAAACATGAATCGTATTTTGCTCTGGACTGCTGATTTGGGGTGTGAGAACAAACATGTTTGTGTGGATCTCACTCTTGGCCTTGTATGCATTTTACAGGTGTAAAGCATTTTACAGTTGCAACAGATTGGGGAAAGGGATTATAAATTAAAAAATGAAATGGAACAAATTGCCTGGGGAATAAATTTGATATGATGTCTTGTAGTACAGGTTTTCTTTAAAAACTATATTATATGATTATGCAAGAAGTTTAGTGAAAATCTTTAAGATATTGCAAAATAACCCCTGTCAATTATGCTACAGTACATATGTTTGCAACAGTGAAATGTGGACAAAAAATCTATAAAATACTTTGAACAACATCCTGTGGGATTGCAAAGTCCTGCTTGCCTGGAAAACTAGATACAACTTTAATAGTGTTCCCATGGCTACCATCGTGCTGTGTTTGCTAATAAATTTGAGGAATCTGAAAAAAAATAAGACTAAAGGGTCACATACCTCTGCAAATGACTAGGAAAGGGAATTTTACAGATTTGCATACTCAGCTTTATTCATTGTCACTGTTCTTGCAGTGTTCTTTTTCCCCGATGTTCTCTCCAGTTCATCTGAAATACTACCTCATTTGCTCACTGCAACATGACCCCCCGACAAGTAGTGCTTCTGACTGTTCCTCTTTTACTCTGTGCAAAGTGAAATACATCCTTCTATTGCTCCTCTTAATTGGGGAAATAATCAAGCTGCCTGTTATTCTCATGAATAGGAAAAAACCCTGAAACGGACCTTTCCTTTACCACTGAACACTTTAAGAAAAACTCGGGATTGTGATTGTATTCCATTTTGCATTTTATTGTCTTATTTTTATTTGTCAAGTTCTGGCAATAGACTTGGCTTTATGCAAGGCAGAGGAATAAACCCTGCTGTCCTAGGGAAATCAAATGTGTATAAATACTAAGTATGCATTAATTTAGCTGCTATTGTACAGAGCTCACTGCTTGCAATGAGAAGTTGTAAAGGTTCAGTCCTAACATCCTCCAGTGTTTTTCCTGAAAGCACAGATGTATGCCAGAGGCAGGTTAGAGGGATAAGGATGTGCAGGCATCCTAACCATTGAGGAGAGGTCAAGTTTGACACAGAAAAGAGCATATGGAGAACAAAATATACAATCAGTTTTGTTACTTTGTACATAGATCATGAGATGTTGAACTGGAATCAGCATGAGCAGTGGCATGATATCAACAGGTCTAAAGAGAATATGATGTGAACAGTGGGAGAAAGTGGAAGGAATGGACTAAATGAAAATTGGCAACCACAGAAGTGTTGCAGCAGCAATCTAGATGGAAGTGCAAAGTGAAGGGACATAATGGAAGTTTTCACTCAGTCTGAGTCATACCCAGATGGTTTTGTTGGGGAACACCAGAAGAGACAAAAGAGATCTCACCTATGAGTTCCTGCTTAAAACCTAGAGGGGAATAACAAGGGCTAGAAATAATTCTGAAATTTTGAAGCCCCATATGAAAATGGGGAAAGTAAATGAGAGTGAAGAGTGGATGCAGTGCGAGAGGGAGATTTCACTTTTTGATGTGGAGTTAGAGCAATACTGAAATGCATATGTTGACATGAACTCAAGTACAAACAAGTATCCTCAGATAGAGAGTCTGATTTTTTGGACAATGTCATCCAGGATCTGGAATAATACCTAGAAGGGAAAGAGAAATAAAATTAATGTAAATGGAACCCCATGAGGCTTCAGTGTCAAGTGAAAGGGAGAGGAGGAGAAGTCAATTTTAAGAAAGATACAGTTGAAGGGCATCTAGAGAGGAGCTACGAAACTGAAGTGCCATGTAGGATTAAGGCAGAGAAAATGATAGGTTTTGCTGAATGTAGTCAATAGATTGAGATGGATGAGAGGAGAAAGGAGGTCTATAGAGAGAAAAGGTCACAGCTGACCTTGGTGAGGGGTGTTTCAGTGGAGTGGAAATAGCAGAGAGCAGCTTAGGGGGATATGAGGGGCAGCAGAATGTGGAGAGAGCCAGAGAATCCAAGGCATGTGAAGGGTCTGTGACAGCCAGGAGAGAGCAGAATCTGCCAAAAGACAAGGGGCATCACATCAGGGACTGAATCACAGAATGACATACTAAAAGAGAAAAATAAAATTAAAATAAAGAGGAAAAAGAAAGAAAAAAAGGAAAAGAGAAAAAAAAAAGGAAAAGAGAAAAGAAAAAAGGGAAAAGGATAAAGGAAAAGGAAAAGGAAAAGGAGAAGGAAAAGGAAAAGGAAACAAAGACTAGCTTGAATTAAAACTTATGGGTGACTGAAACTGAAGAGAAACTGGAAAGGTGGAAGTGAGTGGGAGAAGAAAAAGGGTAATGAGATGAAAATGATCCTGATGCCATGGATGCTGGCAGAGGACAGACAAAATATGATGTGTGTGTAGGCAGGGAGACTGGAGCTGAAAAGCAGGGAGATAGTATACCAGCTCAACAGAGGCTAAATTATATCTGGTCAAAGTACAATCCTTCATGCTGTGTTGTGCTATTCTAAGATGTGACAGAGTTTAACAGGGTAGAAAAAGATGAAATTTAAAATATTTTGCATCAATTTATGAGAAAAAAGACTATTAGTTCATCTAGTCTGCCCTTGAAGACATTGCTGATTTAAGGGCCTTTAAAATTCAGCTAGGTATCCTTGTATAGAGCACAGTACAAACAGACAAAGACATCTGGAGAGATGAAAGTGGCACATGGAGAACTCATCGAGAAATTCTTGCCTTTATCTCAAAGCTTTTCTAGTTTCAGTGTTTCCTGTTCCATAGCCAGATGAAAATAAAGTGTTACTGAGCCTTTTTCTAATATAAGAAACAGAAAAACTCAACTCAGAAGTAGACTTTATTCACTCTCTATGCACATGGCAGATTCAGGTTCAAATCTGTGTTTGTATATACACTTACAATTTTGTGTACATTTGATTGGAGTTGATTAGAGTGATCTAAAAGAAAAAGAAACAAGGCATATATCATCTACCAGAGGATGACATGTAAAACTGTCTTTTTTAAAATTTTTGACAGTTTTTGCAAAAGTTTAAAATTTGACCAGCAGGTAACATGGCTGGCTAGCTGTCAGACTAGCTACCTTCTGCATTTGGAACACCAAGATTTGTTATTTCCTCTATCCCCCAAAAATACTTAGGACACAGTCTGCAATTCTTTGCGAACCAGTACTTTTTTCAGGTCAAAAATGTATTTACTGACTTCACAGAAAGAGGGTGAGATCCTAACTAGCCACAGACAGAAGCAGTAATGGCAAGCACTGTGCTTGACTGGAGAAACTGAGTATTAGTCTTCTTAAGTTTTTATATGCCTTTTTTTATTGAATAAATAAACTTCATGCTTTTGCAGCAGCTCTTTACAAAGCATTGTCTCTACCTAATGCTCCAGGTTTTACAGTCTTACCTTAAAAATAGCTTGATAGAGCCTTTTTTACAGAGGCATGGAAATCAGGTTGCCCTTATAGACCAAGCAATGAATTCCTTGTTTCCCAAGCCCGTCCAGCAGTCAGAACATTCTCCAGTTTGGAAACTATAATTAGAGTAATGGTTAACTGCATAGACTTACTGTCAAGTCATTTGTGTCTCCAAAATTATAACAAAATCAGCAACTTATCACCAGTTAGAATTTCTTACTTGTTTGTTAAGTCTTCTTCTATTAATTATATTATTGATTATGTTCCACAATTTTCCCTAAAGATTATATCTGCAAGTTTTAAGATGCTGAAATGAGAAAACATGGAGGATAACAAGAGCAATGCAAGGAATACGCCTCTTGCCTGCTGTCTGTTAGCTGGAAGTACTGCACATCTATTGGCAATATGCCTTATGTGCTACTCTTCCATAAGGTTTAACATTTTAGTAAATCAGAAATTCAAAAACAATTAGGCCCTTTCAGCTATTAAATGAATGTCTCAGAATTTTTACTGTACCTTAAATAAAGATTACTTTTGCATACATATTGACACTCAGAGGTGCTGAGCAAGGCAGGGGTGGGGATGGTTGAGTCATGTTTCTTCCTCATGTGAACATTTTCACACTAAACAGTGGAAGTGATGAATGGAAGGTTCCTTCCCTCATAAATCCATTCCTGACTGAATGCTATTTTATTTTACAGTGTATGGATATATTATAAAACAGTTTAAATTTGGAATTTTAACTGGTACTGTTCAGATCCCCATATGAATGATGAGTTCAACTTCTCTCATCTCTGCTCTGAAAAGAAAAATGTTGTCCTCATTGCATTGGAGATTGCAAGAGTCTTGTATGAGGCAAAACCTTGCAAGTTGCAGAGACATTAGAGTCATGCTTAGACTCTTTCTCACAAACCTGTCAGCAGCATGGAAATGAGTAGCATCTAATGAAAAAGAGGAACTTTCCAAATGGAGGATAGACCAAATGCTGAACTGTTACTGCAGAGCACAGTAGAAACCATTCCGTTGGGTTAATCATCGAAACAAAGGAAATAGACCAGCCATTCCCTTGAAGCTTTAATGAGTACATAATTAATTCACTCCTGCAATCCCAGACAAAGCAGCAATCAATTAACTGTTATGTGCCTGCTGCAGCAGGAATGATCTAACTGAGCTACACTTGGAAAGAGTTAATTTGTAGATGAAGACAAAACGGGAAACACCAGTAAACACTGCAGAATGACGTAAGGTGAACTCAAATAACAACAGTGGAGCAATTCTCCTGTGGATATGCTCATAGAACCCCCCCACTTAAAGAAAATTACATGTATGATACATCAACAAGAAACACAACCTGAAGTTCATATTTTTCACCAATAAGATAATCATTATTTAAAGATTGTAATACTGCATTGTTAGGCACTGGTGTTTACTTACAGTTCAAGAAATGGAATGTTGATTTGGAAATAAGAAGTATCACATGAAATAAGTAATTAATTTTTTTTTGTTTAAAACTATTAGAAGAAATATAGGCCTAACTATTTAGGTGGAAAAGGCATGCTAACATGTATTTAGAAATTGAACCAAAGATAGAAAATAATGACATTAAACCAGGGGATACTAAATTAAGATCTAAATTGTGCAGTGTCAAAAACTAAGAGCCTATTATTTACAAGTTATTAAGATCTGAAATCAATGCACCTAGGTACAGATTTCTAATTAAATAAAAGGTTGTATAGATAATATTCCTTGAGCTCTGATAAAGGTGCTTAAAGACAAGAAATTGATAAATGTGTTTATGAAGCATATACTGTAACATTGGTGTACAACTCTGTGAAGACTTAATAAAATTTAAGAAGCTTTCAAGCCTGGGATTCAATTAACATGTGGAACAAATAATGATCAGGCTTTCAAACAGTCAAGATGTTTGACAAAAAACCCCAAACTTTTAATGGAGATGAAAACCTCAGATGGAATAGCAGACAAGTGCCACATGAGAAGAAATAGACGACATGGCTGTTCAGAGCTGTGAGTATGGAGAGCTGATTTAAAGCCTAGGAGATCCATTCAAGGATACCACACTTCCCTCAGCACTTATTTATATGTTTACTTCCATATCAAGGAAAAATTCTGAAAAGCCAGACACATTGCCAATCGCCAAGGTACCTCACTGGAAATGCCATTTCCAACAACAAATCCCCATTAAGAACAATTTCCAGACATATGTCAGCCCTCCATGTTTAAATCAATTTTAACATGTTTTATTAATGCTCTATGGCAGTAATTAATCAGAATATTGGCAGTACATACAAAATCTGTTATGATTATAGAGTTACATTTAGCAAGCCCTTGTACCCTTATTAGAAAATGAAATATTTCCTAAGATATGTTTCTTTAGAAAACTACAACACTGTTGACAGCAATTCTTACAATTAGCAATTCTTCTTAGTTTTAATTATTAAGTACTCTACAGCTACATTAATCTACACACTTGCCTCATGAATATTAACAAAAAAATTATAGGGTTTTCTGATACACTAAATTTTATCCTGAAAATCTTTATATTATGAAACCAGAGGTTTCAGTTGTCTCTTCTAAGACTCCAAGGTACAAGACATCTCTGCTTATGTCAAAAAAGAATTGTGACTCTAGAAGCTGTTGTTTAGCATTAAGTTATCAGTGGAGACCAAAATGGTTATGATTGTGGTGTAAGTAATTTATTCCTTATTTTCTGGAACACAAAACCATTCTTTATATTTTTTTTGTCTCCATGTAGTAGTTGGCACATAGCACTGAATTTTGTTTAAAGACATCTCCTTTAATTTTCCTCATCCTCTACAAATTTTTCCAAACAATTTTAGCTTCTTTAATCAAAATTTATTCTTCAGACTGACACCTTCATATTGATTACTCATTCCTGCTTTTTACATAAAAATTGTTCTAGTTTAGTTTGTTAGATGTGAGGACATTTCCCCCTTTTAAACGATAAAATTTTATGTTTCTGTATTCATTTTAATAAAAATTTCTATTTCTTACTCTTGCTTTTGTTCCTAAATCTCCCTCAGTCAACTTCACTTATAATTTCCCTCAGTTTGGAAATTTTCTTTCTTAAACTGGCTGGACAGCCTACTAAATAATTAATGAAGAATAAAAGTTGCTTAATTGATGTGTTTGTGGAGGCCTGAATTTATTGCTCCGATCTGCAGTTTAAAGTTAAAGCCTCACCTAATAAATTACTTCTGATACAATGCTACAGTTTTGAAAAAACACCTCAAAACCCTAGACAGCTAGCTTAATCTTCAGTGATGTTCATGGGCTTTGATGATTCTTCATAAGAATACACAATGAAACCTTAAAAGGAAATAAACACACAGGATGTAAGTATGGTGACCAGAAAACTGATCACTTTATGTTTGTAAATTAGAAAGAACTTGTTCTAGGAAAAGACATCAATCTCCTTATGGCTAATGAAATATTACTAGACTTCTAATAATGTAAACCTGAGTCTTTCACTCGCACCTCACTGTCCTTCTCTCTCTAGTTATAAACAAATATGGTGATTTTGAGCCAAATGTCTCAGCAAATTTGTGATAGAAGATATTGTGTATCTCTGTCATTCAGCTGCTCAGTCTGTAACACAGACATCAGAGCAGACAACACTTACTTCTACCAAAAAGGTCCATTTCTCTCTTCCCAGAGAAGATAAGATATCTCTCATACCACATACCAAATAACTGCATGTAACTGATCTCACTGAACAAGAATCACACTCAAATTAATGATGCACTCAGATGCTGTTTTGTTGTTTCTTTGTTTGTTTTCAAGTGAAACCCATTGTTTTGTGGAGACCAGACCATCTATAAGGATTTAATGCTCCTAGTAAGTAACTGATTGGACAGATTGACAGTTCTGTTGCCACCAGTCACCATTTTGTGCACATAAAAGACAAGGAAAGGTAATTCAGCTTGCTAAGACTATGTTTGATGTAATTAGCTTCTGCCAATGGTGCAGGTTCTAGCTGTTCTACAGCTCAGTTAGGGCTGTTGTAGTGACCATTTAAGCTCAATGTGAAATTTCCACTGATGTCCAGACCTTCCAGTGTTCCATATTGTTTCTGTGGACTGGCTGCACTCAGACTTGATTTAAATCTGCTGCCTCCCCTAGCAAGAGCCTTTCAGTCCTTGAAGGTAGATACAGAGCCCCCTAATGTAATCAAAATTTTCATGTGGAGAGATCCAGACTGATTTTCAGCATCCCCATGCTCTGATACCCTCAGCCTAGCTCTTCTCTTTTGCATATTAGAACTGGTGGGCAAAGGAAAAATCCTGGGCAACCCCTATATCTGACTGAAAAAAGAGAAGATATTTAATAAATTTGGCTGAGCTAAAAAACTACCAGTGAAATCAGATATTTTAAGGAGAGTTCATGAGCTTAAATTATCGTCTGATTCTGTACAAGACTATTAAAATAGAAAAGGACACAATTAAGAAATTTGACCAGCAGACTGATAATTTTGTGTTTAGTAAGTCAGCACAAATGTACGTTTAGGAATGAGAGACAAAAAATTAAACCACTCATTTAAATGGAATTCTTGCACTCTTATGAAACATGCAAAGAGCATTACTACAATTTAATAAACTCTGTTCCTCTGTACCTACTGTAAAATATGCCCTATACTCAGGAGAGTAAGATAATACCAGTGGAGAAAATCTACTTGAAAAATGTGCATTCCAGATCAGAGACAGTTTACAAATTAAAACAAAACAGAGAAATTAAGTAAAGGATGATGCATAAGTTAACAGTGCCTGGAGGCAGCCTTAGCTTTAATGCCAGCAAATCATGCAGGTTTAACATAGTTATTCACTCCGGTATTCAATAAAAAATGAGTTTACTGTAAGAATACCAAACATATCCTTAAAGAAACACACTCAGCAATAAGTCATATGAACTTTACACTGCAGTGTAGAGGGCAAATATATTATACATCTAAATAATGCATGTTTTCTCAGTATTTGAAACTTAGGTACAAGATGTGAGGTAGCAGTGGAAAGCTACCATCAACAAATTGAATTAAAACTTACTACATAACAGGACAGGACAGTTGTGTCTATGTCACAATACAATAAAACACTGAAACTGGTCATAGAATCTTAAATAATTTGGAATTTTAAAAAATACACAAACTTATAATTTCTTTTCTAGTAAAAAATGTTTGCTACATTTCCTTAATTTCACATTTTATAAGGTCAAAATTGTATACAGATGACAGACTGAAAGATTAAGACCACGAGGAAGAGAGAAAGAGAGAGAGAAAAGAGAGAGAGAGAGAGAAAGAGGGGGGAAAATAACATAAATTAAAAAATAAAATAAAATAAAACAAATAAAATAAAATAAAAAAAATAATAAAATGGAAGGGAAGGGAAGGGAAGGCAAGGCAAGGCAAGGCAAGGCAAGGCAAGGCAAGGCAAGGCAAGGCAAGGCAAGGCAAGGCAAGGCAAGGCATAAAAGAAAGAAAAAAAATAAATGAGGGGGAGAAATGACAAATCTCTCCTTAGCAACCTCAAATATTTTTGCATATGAAGGAGGAAAATGAAAGATCAAAGTATTATTAATGCATAGTTTTTAGTTCTCCTTTCCTGTATAAAAACTACCACCACTCTCATACTCAGATTTTCTCTATAATTTCATAGGTGAGTATTTTCTAGAGAATAGCATTTTGTGATGATTTTTTTAAAAAAATCTGTAATTTCAAAAAGTATTTTGCATAGAAAAAAAAAGTTGATTGCCATTATTAGTCAGTTTTGGTTTTACTTTTGTTATTCTAACTCGTGTATATTTTAGTATTCAAAAAAACCTATTCATTCTGGCAAAAGCCTTAGCAGATAATGGATGACTTTTACATTTTTAATCATGTAATCACTTTCTTTGTTATTCTAAGATGTGTGCATATTCAATTGCTTTAGGAAGTGAAAGAGAAATAACAAAATGGAAAATACGGTGCCTATACTATCCTTCTTGTCCAAACAGTTTGAATTTAAAGATCAAATTGAATTAATAACTCTGAATAATTGAAGATTGCAATCTTCACAATTATTCACACAAATGACTGATTTTATTTTAATTTTTTCAGCAGTATATAATTTCTTGTGGCAGAGGAGAAGAAACTTTTAGATGGTGACAAGAGGGAAAGGACAGGCAAGAAATAATTCCTTGGTTTTAATTTTGCCTTTATGTAAAAAGCTGCCAAGGGATTCTGTGCTGGGACAGAGTCAGGACCAGGTGTAACAAGCTTGTCCATGGGCCCTGTATTAGAATTGTTGGGATTTTTTACATCAGGCTATCTGGAATCTGTACAACTGCGAGCCCTTCCCTCTGAAGACTTCTGGGACATCTGGAAACACTAGAGATTTGTAGAAAAAAGGAGTCCAGGCCATTTTCAAAAGACAAAAATGCTTTGGGTCACATAAGAAAGAGCACAGGTGAACCTTTCATTTAGACAGGATATATATAAACAGACTGCCTAAACAAGGAGGAAAGGAAAGTGTTGAGAGACAGGGACAAGGAGGGATGAGGAAGTAGCATGGGAGCTGATGTCTTGGGTTGTAATGCATTTGCTGTACTTGATTTTGTCAGCCTTGTGTGAAGGGGATGAGTGCTTCAGAAGGGACTGAGGAGCCAGACTTCCACAGCTTCGGAGTCTGGTGCTTGGGTGAGAGTATGGGCACAACTCTGCTCCTGCTCAGGGTCTGTGGGATGCTCTGGAGAGGAAAAAGCCACATGTGTTTCCTTGTAACTGCTAAGGGCTGCTCTTCCCACAGCCAAGGAGGGGAGCAGAGTGAAACCAAGGTGCTTCCTGGTCACTGGGAATACTGTGAAATCATACTAAAAGCTAGAGATGAACTTTTGAAAAATCCCACCTCCTCTTACAACATGTAGTTTTTGGAAGCTTGTGGGATGGATCCCACCTCTGACAGATGTCCACCTTGCAATGACAGCACAAGAACTTGTGGGACATGGGACAGACAGATTGCCTTTCATGCAATGATTCTTTTAGTATGAAATACAGAAACATTCTTGGCAGCAAAACCCAGAAAAATTATGAAGTGGCCTGGCCACATAATATAGAAAACATGAAAGGTACCACAACAGGGAAGTTGCACAAACCACGTTACATATTTCTGCTAATTTTATCTAAATGCAGTTAAAATTCTTGTTTTCATTGAGACTTTCCTTAAAAATGGGAATTGAGAGTTTTTCCATCATCAACACTACTTATACCATGAAGATGTACACTTTCTTGTAAGAACCCACAGGTGACTGAACCACACAGAGCTGAGGTTTGGGCAATTCGGGCTTGTCTCAAGCTTCCTGAATAAATAAATAACCAATTAGGCTATTACGTAAGAAGCAGACACCTAAAAATGGTTTGGGGATCCTTAATTCTTTAGATGTGCATAAGACACACTGAGAGGTCATTTATCAGATCCAAATCCTTAGGGGACTTTAGAAAAAAAAGCTATTTTGGCAAGATTAATCTAATCTATTTTATATGTCTACAGTGCAGACAGCCACTTGGGCACATCAAGGCTGTGATTCATCTTCTGATACAGACATTGAAAACAGACAAGTTGAATAGTGCAGCAGAAATATCTATTTCTTTTCATTGATTCTGAAGAGATTGTAAAATTTGTCCCTTTATAAAGCATTTTTCCACTGGTTTGCACAGACATAGATGGCTGAATATTAAAGACATCCAAACTTAAAGAACATGAGTTTTATTCCTACTTTGACCATGATCAGACAAGAGTCAAGTCCTGAGTTGCTCAGAATTGAAGCACCTGATTTCAGACACTTTGATAAGCAGTTGAGGGGCTTTTTGCTTTTTGAAACAGATGAAGTACCCAGATAGTAAATTTAAGCACCTCTAGGATTAGGCAACAGCAAGTAGAGTTTTCAGATCATCATTCAGGCTCTGGGCAAAACTAAACTTTCTGCTTGCAGAATGCAAGCCTCTGTTAGGCTTACTTTTGCATTCACTTTTTCAGGTAAATTTGGCTTTTCTTTGTTTAGAAGCTCTTTCTAAACTTCAGTGCTAAACTGTCCTTTCTGGCAAATTTGTCAACATTTGGGTGATTTATTTGGCAACTGCCAGTTTACTTGCCTCTGAATGTACTTCTATTACAAGCAGGCCAAAATATGAATCCCTTTTTCAAGAAAATACCTAGAAAGAATCTTGACTAAGAAGATTATTTATGAATTGCAATCGGCCAACTGTGGCTAGCACAGGTTCTTCCCGTGGGAACATTTTGCTATATTTCATAAACAAGATAAAGTTTGGATGTTTTGCAAACAGTTTCTCCGGATTGAGTGAGTTCGGGCTTGGCCAATTGTGCCTAGGGGGAGGTCTCGGGCTGACCAATCTGGGGCACTTCTGTAGACTCTATATATATGGAATTCAAAACAATAAAGTTCCTTTTCTCCTCTCTTTCCTTGTCTGAGAACTTGGGTCAGTCCTCAGCTAGCCGCTCAACAGCGACAGCCAACTAGTGATTTTTCTACCATATCCCTTTCACAACAATCAGAATGAACTGGTCCTGTCATCTATAGCTCCTAGGCAGAGCTTGCTAGAGGTCAATTTATGATTTAATTTGGAAATGACAACTACATTCTCTGTTATTTTCACAGCTGGCAAAAGAGATATGAAAAGATCAAAAGAGAGGAATAGATGTAACCCCAGCTGATATTAGATTCTAAAGAGTCACACTGCAATTTTCCTTTATATGCCGATAATACAAATAAGGCAGAATGAATCGTTCATACTCTAATATCCTGTATATAATTGACTGTGCCTTTGTATCTTGTTTTTTACTAATTTTCATTGTCTTGCATTTCAGACTGATCTGAATGCATGTCATGAGACTTGAATAGATGATACCGAGCTGTCCCACATGGTGACATTCTTCCTCATTGCCAGCTGCAAGGCTGTATTTGCTTATTTCTGTTCTGAAAGAAACACAAAGGGTTGCTTAGCTTCTGAATGAGTTTGTAGCACTATGAATTCCACCTACCAGAACTTCTGCTCTCATTTGATATCTCTGCTCCATGACAGCTTTTCAGATAGTATGATTGAAATCACAGTGTTAGACATCTTCCACGACTGAGCCCTAAAACACCAGCTGCTTCCCCACAGGCTACTGATGGCAAGACTGCTGTCTGCTGCTTCTTTTAGAATACACTGGCTTGTGTTGATCAGCTTCTGAAATTACGCCTTCTCAAGTTATTTGATCAATGTCCCAGTAAAGTTGTCTTAATGTTAACAATTGCACTTTTGGGATTTGTGTTCAAGAAGACCTTTTCCTCCTTCCAAATTAAACTTTCTATCATCAAGGATGATTTTATTTTAAACAGGGGATAATTAAAATCTTAGAATTAACATTACCTAATGACACTTAGCTGAACCACTCTGGTTTATTTGTTTGTTAAACTGTTGGTGTCTTAGACCTCAAGAGTAAAATGCAACATTTTCTATATCTAGATAGTATAGTCACTAATACAAGTAAAGACCAGCTCCTTGCACTGGTGACCCTGGAAGCAGCATTTTATGAATAGAAAGCAGAATCATTTACTGAAAAGTTGTGATGTTTTTGAAGAAACTACCTTAATTACAGTGTCACCAGTCTCATGGTAAACAAGTGATTCTGAATTACTATCTATGTATACCACACCATTATTATGTTAATAAACCTATAGTCAGATTCATAAAGTGTTGTGGCAAGATGGTGTGAAACAGTAGAATTTAGCTGGTAACGGCATCATGCAGATCCATGAACACAGAGAACTGGGCTCTATGTCCGAGTATAGGTTGCCAGTGTCTGAATTACAGCAGGCAGCCTTTCTAAAAAGCTGGGGGCTTGCTTTCTTTTGGACTACTGGATGTGGAAGCAGGTTGTTTATTTGCAATGTTCTGCATTATTTTCAAGCTCCATTGCACAATTTATGAGTGTGTTTCAGAAACAATTTCATCTTGACTCTTTTGTTCTCATTCAAATCTAAGAAAATGTGGGGTTTTGCTCCATGCAGTAAAATAACTAAGTATGACTAAAAACATGTGCTCTCAAAGACTTTGATAAGAAATAATGAGCACACACAGATGAGGTATTAATAAACATTATGTAATGGCCTGGCTTTAATCACTGTGGTGTCTGTTTTGTTTCAAGGCCTTGTACTTCTCTCTCATATGCCCCTACCTAAAAACTGAGTTGAGGGTTATGCTTGGTTTCAATACCTGATATTCATTCAAATCTTAAGAAAAGCTTATCACCAAAACCAACAAAGTCCTCTGTTACCTTTAACTTAACTTAATACTTGCTGCAGATTAGAATTTTGTCTGAAGAGCTTTGCCCAGCTCTTCTGATTTTGGATAGCTTTTAGATCCAGACTGTTCCAGTGACTGGATATCTGCATTCAGGGCATCTGTGTCTCTGAGCATCCTCTGAAACATGTGCTAGTCCCCTCCACTGCAGTTAAGGAGATTGTCTGCTCAAAGGCTCGGAACTCCTGAGAGAAAATGCAGAGAAAATACAAAGAATTCTGCTGATGAGGTGCATTTCAAAGATGAACTGCCTGAATCTGTACCCCTAATGACTTGCTGCAGATCTAAACTGCGTTAGTACACAACAACGTAATCAGGGAAAACAGGTAAATATTTGACAATTAAATTTTTTTAAAGTGATGGTGGAAAAAAATACTCAAACTGTATTATTGACCTGAGGAATAATGAAATAGCCAGTAATTATGACACATAAACATTTGCCATAATTGAAATGGTTATTATGTGAGTCAGCTACACTCAATAGTCTGTTTCTGCACAGTTCAGCTAGCTGAAAACTGTGGATGTGCTTTATGTTAAACATAGTACCAAAAGGGTAATTCAAGGTGTCAGAATAAAAAAGAGGGTTAATACATTGGACTAATTTCCATTTGGGTTTTTTTATTTACTTTTTAATTCATGCATGGGTAGATGTGCATTATCTATCGAGATTTCACATTTTTCTCTATTGGAGCAAAGCTGCTTGCCTTAATCATTACACATATTTGGAAAATGACTAATAATTTGCTTATTAAAGCAGAATCATTCTAAATTCCTACTGTGTTTCTCAGATTTTTTTTCTTACAATCATTGTATATTCTTTTCAAGTTCTGCTTCTCACAAACTAGAAATTATGCATTTCAATAACTGTAAGTTGGAGCTTCAATAACAAAGTAGAGCCTCAGAGTAAGGCACAGAGAGGATGGGTCATGAAGTACATGTACACATCTGACTGCATTATTAATTTATATTAATTCTTCTTTACTGATGAGCTCTTCAACCTTTCTATCCCAAAGGATAGAAAACACCTTTCTATCCCAAAGAAAAAAATAAACAAACAAACAAACAAAACCCAAACAAAAACAAACAAACAAAAAACCCACCAAAAAAAAAAAAACCAACCCCCACCAACCCCCAAAAGTAACAGAACAGAGAAATAAAGCAAACTAATTTCCTTGTGCAAATATAGAATATAATTTCACATTTAAGAGTGCACTAATAAAGTGAGTTTCACAGTAATAGGCCTGGTTTTGGTTCCTCTTTAAAATAGAAATATTTTGATTGTTTCAAATGAGAGCATACATTGTAGAAGTACTGTAGATGCTGAGGAAAAGTGTTCTTTTGTATTAAAGAAACCAGATTTAACATTTAAGTTTGCTAAAAATAGTGTAAAATGCTTTACCACTGTCACCAGAATAAATATATTGAATGAAGTGCAATATTGTCCCCTAGTGGTAAAAGAGATATTTTATCTCATAGAAAACAAAGGTTGATTCCTGCACTGAAATATTCAGTGCTGTGGATTTACGGAGAACAATACACTTGCCAGCTAAAATGGATAGTACTAAAATCTCATTGGATTCAAATGTCCTGGTTGTCTCAAGAAATTGAATTTGATTTTAATAGCAAATGGCACAGAAATTTAATTTAAACTAGTCTAGCCCACAAACAGAAAAGGTATTTTTATGATGATCAAGCTGCATCTTATATATACATGCACACAAACATTTGTACAAGTATGTATATAAGATGCAGTGAATTTTCAGGCAAAAGACAGTCTGAAAAATGAGGAAGGAAGGAAGGAAGGAAGGAAGGAAGGAAGGAAGGAAGGAAGGAAGGAAGGAAGGAAGGAAGGAAGGAAGGAAGGAAGATGATAGACTTTACTCAATTTTATCTGAGATGATGCATGTCACTTTTTTTGTTTCATTTGGCATAGGACCAGAAATTATATATGCATGAGTGTCACTGATGTGGTGTCATGACATGCAAACCTGAGTAGCCACATTTTGGGGGAATCCCTAAAAACTGTGCTCACAGGAGGGCTCCTGGTGACTTTCATCTCTACACACCAATGAACAGAACAGGGCAAACCTTAATAGTCTTCCAAGTCTTCCCACCATCTTTCAGTGATGTGAAGCAGTAAAACTGAGAACAATCAAATAAGCTCTGCCAAGAAATTTCAAGCATTGCTGCTTATCCAGGGTGTCTCAACAGAAAGGCTGCTCTGGCAAACTGGCTGCTCAAAGACAGGACCAGCTGCTAGTCCCTGCTCTGGAGCCAAGTACCTTAGATTGCCAACAGCCCTACAAGATTGTTCAAGCTAGGATACATTGAACTACAATAAAAGCAAAAACCATACATGGACAAGATTCCTTGCCCAGGAAATTGACATTTCCTGATAAATTGATTTCTGCTTGAAAAATCCCTGCCAGCTCTAGTGACAAAGTTGTCAAGGTATAACAGATTTTCATAGATTTTATTGGAACATGTTCTCTCCTTCTTCTATCATTAAACTTGTTCCTTTTCTTCCCCTTTCTGCATTCTCAGTCTACGTAATACTTTCTCAAAATAAATTTTATTGAAAGAGAATAGAGAAATTAGAAACTCTCAGAAGTCATGAGACTGGCAATATTTCCAAATTTCACAGTGCACACTGCACCTCACATTTCTACTCCCTTTTTTGCAATCTCTTGACTTCTAGATAGCTTGCTTGCACTGACATTTGCTTGAATCTAGAGCTGTATCTTATTTTTCGTTGAACAAGGGAAAGAAAAGTATGGAGACAGAAATCCTTGCAATCATCCTTGGGCTTCCCAATGCTTACATTGTCATGGAATTGGATAATACCCCCAAGGAGGTAATTGATATGGTAACAAGTCAGGAAGATGTCTAAAAATTAGCAGAAACTAAATAAATAATGAAACCATGCAGCATGTTTTCTTCAACCCCATAGAGATGAACCTTCTTCAGTGATTAACCAAAAGGCTGATAATTAATGCATTTTGCCAGGAGGTAGTAAATGTCATGTTGGGCATTCCCATGAGGAAAGTTTCATTCAGCTCTTCTATATGTGGAATGAGCACACAAGACGAAAAGCTAGGTTCTAAAAGACTGGCATTGCCAGCAGCATCCCGGAGGTGTAAGCCCATAAGGAGAGTCAGAAAGACAAAGCCTTTTCCTGAGTCCCATCAGACTTTGACAGTATGTGTGTGCTGAGAGGCTTCATCTTTGCAGTGAAACCAGGCACAGAGCTCCAAGTCAAAACCCATGCTTTACCAGGTCTGGGGTAAGGCTGGAATTGCCCTGACCTCTGACCTAGATTTTTTTAAAATAGTCACGCAGAGAGCTTCATGATGATATATTGTGTTGTTCTAGCAAAATCAGGGCCTCTGTAGAAAATAACCCAAAACTGTTATTGTGTTTGTTTCACACTGGTCATGCAACTCTTTCAAAGGCAGATGGGATAGGCTGGGTTGGTCAGAATATTGTTGTGTGCTTTTGTGTGCACTCTAGTGTGTATTTGGTGTTTTCCCCAAGGAGGATATGCATATCATGTTAAATCAAATTGTGTGTGTTTTTCTGAGGGCAAATACTACAGGGAGCTGATTAGAGCCTCAATTCAAGGCTTTAAAGCCTTCATGGAGGTTTGTGGAAGATCAAAATGAAGTAGGAAGAGTTTGCAGGAGGTTGCAGCAGCTCAGTGGAGGCTGTACACTTCCAATTTCATTCATATGGGACTTGGCTCTACTGCCTTCCTGCTCCTTAATTTTCAGTTCTAGTTTGCATCTAGTCACCTGTAAGTGAGGAGTGGAAGTCCCTGAGATTTACTAGGCAGAGCATTATGACAGTCTGGTTTTTGCTGAAGTTTCTGCTGATATTTTAAAGAATTTGTGTGAGGAGCCCTCTGTAGTTCTCTATTATGCTATAAAGTAGGGATATTGTGAGTTAAAGCCTTTTTAGCCCTTTCCTATGTACTTTGATGTCTGAGTCAAATAATTTTTTAAAGTGTAGTTTTCATTACTTAATCTGGATTATTTCTTCTGATTTACTAGTGTTAATTTTTTCAGTGAAATTTATGCTTATATTTTCTTTTTCTAATTTATTCTAATTTTTCTAATTTCATCCCTTCACTAACTAGAATTAGAGGTCAACATTAGTAAGTTGTTTGTTTTTTGCTATGGAAACAACAAGATATTTCCTTTCATATCATAAATTGAAGTGTCAGAACAGTTTTTAATATATTCCTGTTTAAAATGTAGTGATGCTCAAAAGTTACTTATGAATCTTTTCTAAAGAGTTAGCAAGTCTTTCCTAATAAGTGTAACTGAGTCTTTGAATGATAGTTTATTTCTGCATTAGGTAAGGCAAATAATACAATTTATCTTCTCCAGAAGTGGTAGGTACATGGTGAGCAGATGGGAAATTAGAATTTACGGCTAACTTCCTAATGCTAAATTAGAATTTTTAAGGAGAGCCACCAGTTGTATAATTCATATTTATGCTACATCATAAAATGAAACTCGATTTATGTAGTTTTAAATACATTCTGTAAACAGTGTTACATTGCCAACTTTTCTAAACTACACAAAAGAACACTGAAGCATATTATACTGAAAAAAAAATCATTTTCATACTTCCCAATAAAAAGTGTGGATTTTAAACAGGCAGCAATATTACAGGAATGTAAATATACCAGTAAATGTGGATTAATTTCCAGTATAAACTAGAAGTCCAAACGTGATCATTGTGTCAGGGCTGTGAATAATGATCAGTGTCCTCTGTGTCAGTGAAGGGAGCACACCAACAGAGCCTCTGGAGAGGAGCTGTCACTCCTGTTGCCTCTTCAATCTTGACCATCACAAACCTGAGGAAACCCTCAGCAGAGAAAGTCTAGAGGCCACTCAGTCCAACCCCGTGATCATCACAGGGCAATTTCAAAATTAAATCCAACAACACAGTCAGAGCAGGTTCCTTGGGGTCATATCTGCTGATGAGCTGAATAACTTCAAAGACATGTTTCCACAACTTTTCTTGGCAAAACAGAGTAAAGGTATATGGAGGTGAGAATAAAATGGAAAAGACATAAAAAATAAAAGATGATGGCAGAAAGAAGTAATTAATGCTTTTCATAAAATAAAAATGTTGTTAAAAAACTAAATTTATGCAAATTTGAGGTAGGAGAACAAACTAGAAACAGTTATTTTCTAGTTATATAAATTATTTCAAATAGTACAAAGAGTCTTAGTTTTCCTACTACTACTTGCTACTTAAAGTAAGAGTGTACAAGCAGACTTCAAGCTATTTTCAAATCCTTCTTTGTTCTGGTTAATGTAGGTTTATTTGTTTATAAGACTATCTAGATACATTTAAGACTGTCATCTAAGAAAGAGCAAAACATATAACAGAGGAAAACATGACCATTTCATTTAAAAAAAAGCAAACAAAAAAAGGTCTTGAAAAAGAGAATTATTTCTTTTTTTGCTTACCTTTTTAAACTTCACCACCTTTTTCACTGAAATAGTATGGTAACCTTTCACAGAGAGCATTTGCACACATGTGCTCATAGACCCCTACATGCTTGTAGCTCGTGCAAGTCCTTTTTGGCTTGTCCTTTTACTTGCCACTACATGACTGCCATATAAACTTTCCCACACAGATGTCAGACTAATGTTTGAGTTCTGCATGGCTATATTTTAGAGAGAACTCTAATCATTACAAAACTCTCTGAAAACATTGCTAACATTCTTCAGAAACAAAGAAACGTCTCTAATAGCTTTACAACAATTTCTGCAAGGTTATCAGAAATTTAGGAAAAGAGGCTGATGTTTTTTTTCTCTTACTAGTTAGCAGTAGTGTCAGTGGTTCCTGAATGGGATTGAAAATTTCTAGCTATTCCACATACTGCCTAGGCCTAGCAAGGAATCTTATGTTTACACCTAAATATTTTATCTTAGCAAGTTCTGACTGAAGTTAAAGGGCTGTTAACTTTTTCATTATGAACCCAATTCAAATGTCCTGATTTTTATTGGTTTAAATAACATTAAGGATATTACTTAAACATAGTTTTGTATTCATCATAGAGTTAATTTGAAATCTAACCAGCAATTACATTTGTTCTATCCCTCTAAACATGTTCTCAACTTTCTAAATAAATCCATAGTACTTTCTTTTGCATTCTGGAATTTGCCTGTGGTTTAGATTCTAGTAAATTTTTGTAGACTATTATGTGATCTGGAATTTATTTTTCCACTGTCTTGCAGAGAAGAAGATAATACTTGAAGAACCACCCTACAAAACACCAGATCTGCCCACAGTCTGAAATTCAGTCCTGTCTTCCTTGACAAGTTTTGGTCCTCCAGGAAACTTTTGGGGCAATTGTCAACAAATCTTACATCTTTTTCTAAGAGGGATGACAAAGGAGTTTAAGTCACAGAAGTTTCAGTCATTTAAGCCATTATTTCTTAGACTGGTTTTGTCCCTCAGCCACAACACTGGAAGCAGAATTTAGCATATACTCTGGCCTCAGCTTTCAGCTTCATTAGAAATGTCTTCCAGCATCATTGAATCCTTCAAAATGCTTTTTACATAAGCCCAAAGCCTCAGGCTGCAAAAAACCAAGATGATGTTGGTTAGGTTAGGTTAGGTTAGGTTAGGTTAGGTTAGGTTAGGTTAGGTTAGATTAGGTTAGGTTAGGCAGGGCTGAGCAGAGCTAGATTGCATTGGTTTCGGTTAGAGAAATGTTATTCAACGGCAGAAAAAGAATTTACATATTTCAGAGTGTAAATTCTACACAAGAATTTAATGTTTTGTGACTTGTCTGGTTTTTGGTGGTGGAGAGGGCAGAAAGCCCTTTCAGGACAGCAGTGCTTGCAGAGACAATTGGCAGTTTTGCCTGAATATTGGAAGACACTTCTCCAGTCTCTTTGAAATTCCATATCAAAACCAACTTTGGAAATGACACACCCTATCATAAATACAATTGTCCAGAATGTGACATTTAGACACTGTAATGCCCAGCAGCACAAAGACTGAATACCCAACCCAAAAATCAAAGTCAGAATTTTGAGGCTAGTATTTCAGACATACTGAGGACAGGTTTTCCGTAATGATGAGCAGAGATTCACCCAGGAATTTACTGAATGACATCTAAGCCAAATTGTAAGATGAATGGAAGGACAAGCTGGACCTGAAATTCAATGGTTTCCTTAACAGTGTCACTGAGGCCTGAACTTAGACATCCTGGGGAACTGGAATCTACAGACTAATGTCTTCTCCTGAAGCTGGACACCTGCAACATCATTGTGGGTAGAGGGGAAAAGTTGATTCTTACCTCTGAGAAGGTGGCTCACAGTAGCCAGTCTCATCATGGTTAATAAATTTGCTTAGGAAATGGGATCCCCCCAGCACAGAGAAAGCTGCCAAGTTGCAAACTCCTGTGCATAAAAGTTATGGGCTATGTCACCTGCTGATGCAAGCTCATGCTTCTGGAGATGGAAATACATCAGCATAAAGTAATTCTGAATTTCCAGGTTACTTCTTGCAGCTCTCATCTGCAAGATCTGAACCTCTCCACAATTTTGAATAAGCCAGTTATGTTGTATCATACTGGACTAACCAATCCCTATTTTTCCAACACAGTATTGTAGATTTGTTTTTACACTGGATTATTTTTGAGAAACAACTATTTTTAAAGTACTTTGGCTTATTTCTTTATGGTTTTCTTTCTTCTTTCTTTCTTCTTTCTTTCTTCTTTCTTTCTTCTTTCTTTCTTCTTTCTTTCTTCTTTCTTTCTTTCTTCTAAGGCACCTTTCTTACTCACAGCTTTCTTAACCTACACAAACATGAAACTGTAAAATAAAAAGAATAAAAATACTTAGACTCCCTTGCTGAGTTTCCACATTATAGAAAATCAATTTAATTCCTCCACCGTTACCTTTTCTCTTTACAATTTGTAGTAAATGAGGCAGCTTGTTCATTGAAATGTCCACATTTTAATTTCGGAGCAACAAAACACCTGATTCTCCTTTCCCCCTCTGCTCTCAAAACCTTTCAGGGAAATGAAGTGTAGGTGAGCAATCCCTTGGAATCTCAAAAGAAGGAAGATTTCCTACTCATTGAGACTTTTTTTAAAAATACCCTTTAAAGAAAGATCTACTTAATGTTTATCAGTAGCTAGATTGTCTTAAATCTAAAAGTCCTCTGAAGGCTAAATTCATTGTTTTTTCATAAGCCAGAGAATTGTTAGTCTTTGTTGAAACAATTTTCTTCTTTTTACTTTCTTGTGATTATTCAGTTCCAGGTGGAGCTTAGTTCAGAATGACTCAGACTTACATGATCCAGAAGCATTTCCAAAAGTCAATGATACTGTAGTTTTTATGGACAAACATAATAATGTTTGCTAAAAAAATAGTGAGGAGAAAAATTGTGGGGGAAAGGTGATTTGGTAAATACAAGGATTTAAAAAGTATGCAGGTAATTAACTCTCTCTCCCAGCCAGGAAGCAAAAGAAAGAGGTATATGTTCAGAGGCATGTCCAACAGTTAAAGGGGAAAGCCAAACTACCAGGAAATTTAAATCAAAGAGTGCTGACCTCTGAGCACAGTGTGGATAATCTCTGCTGTTGGGAAAGAAAAATCCCTAGCTACAAGTCACAATTACCTCGCTTCTTCAGATATTTGGGTTTACAAGGACTGGAAATTCTGAAGCCACAGGCATGGTGGATCTGACAGATCTTGCTGTGTTTGTGGCTGTCAGTTCTTTGACAAACAACTAGAAAGTCTCACATTCCTGATCTGCCATCTTCATGAAAACAAAGCTTCTTTCCCAAAGGCTCCCCTTAGCTTGCCTTTAGTCTAAAGATGTTGTCACAAAGCAAAACTCAATGAAAAAAGATCCTGGAAGGGGCAGACAAAGAAAAGGACTACATAAAGTACAGCTCCTGCAGACACTTTGATGTCCAGAACAGTGTGCAGTTATTTATTATTTGACCACAAAAGCTCAGCAGAGATTATTTTGTCTCATATGGCATCAGGGTGCAATTTCTGGTCCCTACCCTACCTTGTTTGATTTAATCCAGAGATCTCAGTACCATACTCCATTACACACACTCTGTTCTCATCTCCAGGCTGTTTGCTTACATTCAGGAACTCACCTGTCACCCCAAGTGTCATGACAAAAGTAATTGTAAATTCAGAGTGAACTTTAGCATCTCTGCAGCTCCCACTCATCAAATTCAGTTCTGCCACTGGAGAACAATTCAGGTAATTACTCTTTTAGGTACAAAAGTCAAGAGCACTAAATTATCACGATTCCTAGTGTTACCTAGCAGTGTAAATTTTAGTGTACAGACAATATGCAAATTTTTCACTTTGATGGCTGACATGGTCACCTAGGCTACAGTGTTTCTGTATTGGGCAACTCTGTGGAAAAAAGGAAATTGGCCAAAACCCAGCACTTTGGATGAAAGTTTTCTTTTAAATTTTCCTTCATTTAGATAAAAAGCCTCATCCCATCCACAATTATCTCTGCAAAAGAGAAAAAGTATAATAAACAAAGTCTGTTTGAAGTTTTCCATGGGTTGTTATTTCTTGTAGATGCTTTTTATTTAACAAGTTTTGCAAATGTTCTTATTAATAAACTCCTAACTATTAAGAAGCTGCTAAACATTGACAAATGCAAGCCTGGCACAGACTTGAAAAATTTATTTCTGAAAACAGTTGTGATTCCTAATGTTTATTCAGCTTTTCTTGCCATTATAATTTCCTTTCAGGAAAGGTACTAGTGCTTAGTCAAGCTCAGTACAGCACCTAGGACATTCTTTGAACTGTAGGCATCTACTGCTAAGTAACCTTATACCCACATATTTATATTTATTTCAAAAGTAGGTCATTCCTTGGTGCCTAAGGTAATATAAAAAACCCAAAAATGTTTAAAAAATTGCCAGTTTATTTCCATGTATTGAATTTCAATCTAAGTAAATGCAGAGGGGAACTGTGCAATGAGTTTGGGGCACATAGCAATGGCTGTAGTGTGCAGAATAGGCCTGTTGTACAATTTCTGCTCCTGATTGTCAGCATTCTGAACCCTCTTTCAGTTATTAACATTCATCTAGAGCTCATGTACATCTAGTGGTGAGGACAACTGTGAAGGCAAGGCATACATGTACAGGCTTTGTATTCTTTCTTAAGAACAGTAATGTTGTTATAAACAAGGCTAAGTGGGGTAATTGATAATCTCTTTCATCTTTAAAATCCAGTGGTTGTATTATGTTAACTCAGACTATTGTTAGAGTGAAGAGGATTGAATTCTCCTGTTGCTTCTAGTTCAGAAGCATCCTGAGTCACCAAATTAGATATAATCTTCCATATTTCATGCACTTTTTTAGTAATGATATGACATTTTGTTTTCTAAAGAAAGTCTATCCAATACCCAGATCCACTTTACCTATAGAAGGATTTCTAATTAAATTCAACTGTTTCCTTTGGAGTAGTTCAAGCCTAGCTTTTCGTTTGACTATTGCATTCCACAGCTTTAAATTTAAACAAATGCCATTGCAGGTAATAAAATTAAGGTAGCAAAGATTTTTATCTGGCTAATGATTTCTAGTAGTTAAGGAAAAGGTTCATTCAGATTACTGAGGATTAGCAAAGTATATTTGTGCAGGGGAGCTGTGTGGTCAAATGGAAAACAGGATCTTTAATTCTGAATCCTCTTCCTTGTTACAACACAACAGACTTCTTTTTTACAACCCACAATAAGTGTCTTGTTACCTATTCACTTGAACAAGAGAAAATCCTATCTCTGTGTTGTGATTTGGATTATAATTGGCATTATTATAATGCCACAGAAGAATAAAGAAAAGCTTTGGAAAAGTACCAACACACTACCCACAATTACCATTAGGAAATTGCTAAAAGCTGAGGAAAAACCAATTAAGTGGAACTCTCACAAAATGTTAAAAGAGAATTCTCACATTATTAAAAAAAGCATTTTATTTGTTTTGACAATGGAAATTTGCATATTTTAAATATGCAAGACATTTTTATTTATTTATTCTTGCGTGTATTCTACTGTGAAGCCTTTTTTGCAATCGTCTTTATCTTTTAATCACAGTGGATTGTAAATGACACTATTTCTCTTCAGAGACACTGAAAAAATAGAAATATACTTTAAATATACTTAAAAAAATACTTTATATATACACACACTTGTTTTCCTTCTTGATGGACTTGACCATTCTTTGAATTTTATTTTGCTAGGTGATCTATGCATCCTTGCTTCATTAAATTTATTTAATTTGAAGATTAAAGCCTTTTGAGGGGAAAATTCTTGACACATTAATGTAAGACGATGCCTAAGAGTAACCTATATGAATGCATGCAGAATAAATTTGTCTATACAAATAAACTCCAGTTGTAGGATTCAATAAATATTTTTTTCAGTTCTATTCAATTTTGAAGTTTTACACCTGAAAATAAACATCAAAGCTACAAAAAAACCACCACAACAAACAACCTTAGGCATACTGACACTTGTGTATAGCTTTCTGAGTTATTTTAAAATGCAATTAGTTGTCCCTTGACAGATCTTCTTTCTCAATAGCTGGGAAAAATAGCATGCAATGCTAATGTTTTTTGGGACTGAAATGAAGGACTTCAAAAAGGAAAAAAAGAGCTAAAGAAAACAAAAGTATTTGCAAAACAAGATTTAGATTGTTAAAAATATTTAGAAGGGAAAGTGACAGTATAATGAAAGGAATATAACCATTAGATTTCCAGTCAGAAAATTAGGATCAGAGCTAACAGTAAGATCATCTAAGCTGTGTAGTTGTGTCCACTATCTGTGACTACCTGGGAGTGTACATTTTCCTTCATGCTTTTTGAAACATAATGCTATCCAGGCTGAAGTGATGACGGCTCTTCCCTTCTTCTATGACCTCCCTGTACCTCATCTCATATTTTTTTCACATTCATAATAAAAAGTCTTTCACAGCACTTACAAGATTCCCTAAGTGGTTATTTTTTCATTAGTGGAGCATCCCTGTTAGCTGTCTGTGTAAGATTCCTCCTGTGGCTTGAAAAAATAATCAATTTCTGTAGAAAACTTTTGAATTTAGTGATTTTCTGATGCATTTTGCCCTTGACTTTCTCATGTCTAAACTACTTCTGCCCTCATTCAGTAACTCACCACTGTTTCTGGCTATTTTGTCTGAATTTCTGCTATTTAGAAGCCACCAGCTGCCCTTTTATCTTTTACCTATTGGTGACCTCAGAGAGACTGGCCACAATGGAAATGTCATTATTCCTAGTTGGACAGAGTCAGTTTGGCAACAGTGAACATATGGGCCATTTTTGTCCTCTACCTGTGAATACAGCTGAGAAATTGATGTCAGGATAAAATAAAACCCATCAGAATGGAGCACGAATTGAAAAGCATCCAGGAAACAGAAGGGAGCTTGGAGAGCTGGAGGTAATGAGGAATCAATGGGAAAAGCTAATGACAAAAGGGAAGACTGAAGAGTCAAGGAGCAACAGCAAGGAGATGATGCAGTAACTTCATTCCCTTGAGAACTGTCGACTGTAGCACAGCCATGCCAACACAAAGTTCAAATATTGGTTCCTCCAAATGTCTCTTTTGATCCTACAGCTGTTTCAAAGATACCTCTCAGGATCATCTGGCAACTTTAAAAAATGATCACATTTTATGAAAAGCTTTCTCAACACACAACAATGGCTGATAGCACACAATCTTACAGAGAAAAGTAAATTTTTTGGTTTTCCTGTTTCTGGAGACAAGAGTCAGAGATGACTGGCAGTTCAGGTATTTACTCAGAACATGTCCTATATTCTTTTCATAAATTTTACAGTGAAAATGTCATCTCTTCCCTTTAAAAGAAGGAAAGTCCTCACAGAACTTTGTTTTATTACACTTAATCCAACAGAAAAAAAAAAAAAGCTTTATGAGGTGTTTATGAGATAGTGCTTGTCTAGAGAGGTGATGTGAGTACTCTCAGATTATTGAATGATTATTGCTGTCTTTTAATAGTGTTATAAACTGCCTGAAGAATCAGAAGTGTCCTGATGCAAAGTATTTAATTCAAGACTCACAGTTAAAGTGCTGTATTCTACATTTAGTAAGGAATAATGTTATTTGCCCACTTTATGCCAGTACTTTGGGGCATGGATGAACACTTTTTTACCACAGTGTCCTACTAATTATACACTATATGGAAGGACAGATTCCCTTCTTTTAGTTGTAAGTTAGTTGCCAGTTAGTTATGAAATCTTAACTTTTTTGAGCTGTATTACAAATTTTTGTATCTCTGTTCTAGGGCAGTCAGGGCAACAAGCTTCATCAAGGTTCTTGCCAGTAAGTTCTCTTAGCTTTAGTAGAATACTCATCAGAGCAAGCTTCAGACACGTGGCACAAATTATCCTTCCTTTTCTCAGCCCTGGCACTTGACCTTGTGTGCATGTTCATTGCTCTAAATAAACTTGTGGCATTCGACACGGATGCATAGAGTGCCTGTGTACCAGGGAAACTTGGAATGCTAAATATCACTTCAGGAAAACTCTATTTACACACATGCTGACAGTTCATTTTCAGGTAGGAGCTTCTCAGCTGATTTGTACACAGCAGCCTCAATCTCCAGTCTTCCTGCTGTGAAATTTTAGACAGCTTGTCTGCTGAGCTCTTGCCAGACCTATTAATATTTATGCATTCCATACACATTCCAGTCAGAGCATGTAAGTTGCAGATCTCTCTGATTTAAAAGCTATTAAGATTCATGACCCCTTTAGCTATTTAATCTATGGTCCTGAAGCCTTTGCAATCAGCTTACACTTGAAGAAGAAAGGACAAATCATTACTGTTCAAATATTGTCCTGCACAGTGTCCATTTGTAGTCCATCAAAGAGTAGTTAAGAACCTCAATGCATTCATTTATCTCAGAGACACAGGTTATTATAGGAGCCATTTTTATCTTGGAAGAAGAGAGAATAGGAGTGTTATTTATTCAGTTGCATTTAATTTTGTATTAATGACCTTTTTAGCTGTGGGTGCTTCTCTGCATAAGAAACTAAATCTAATTTTTTTTTTTTTTTTTTTTTTTTTGTTCTCACATCTTGTCGTGCATTTGGGTGCATTGTACAAGGGTACATCGATATTTTGTCAAGGATATCCATGTAGAAAAAGCACTGTCTGCCTACTGAAATGTAGTGGTGACTCAACCTGAAGGAGCCAGCATCCTCCCATTCCTAAGGTTTTTATGTGTCTTCTCAGGATAGTGCAATGTTCCATCACAAATTTCTTCAGGATCCACGAGAAATCTCAAAGTAACTTTTTTTTCTACCTTCCAGTCAGTTTTGTTCTGTAACAGGTCAAGAGTAACTCAGATGTCCTCAGTCCTCAGTGAATGTAATGAGTGATAGGAATTCAGCATCTGTAAAGGTTTATGTCTGAAGTCTATAAAGGAATATATCTCTGTAGCAGAAAGCAAAGATGTTAAAAAAAAATGTTAGATGTCCCAAGATAATCAGATTTTAAAACAGAATTTGGAACTAGGATCTTAAGAGCTTACTGAGTGCTTCTGTTCTGTATACTTAGGACTGTAGTTTCTTTCACATTGGGACATTAGTAATTATCATCACACAAACAGTATCACCATTGTGCTGCTTTCTTGGAAATAGCAAGTGTTATACACTGATGGATTTAGAAAACATACTCACTTGGTTTTAAAATTTTAGGGAAAATTTTTGCCTGAAAAATTTAAAGAAAACAATGAAGTATTGTACTGGTATTCTTGTACAGGAAAAAAATATTATTTCTTTTAAAGCTGCTCTCAATAAATTGTGTCTTGTGTGCAGAAGTACATTATGTTAAGAAAGGTAATTTTTCAGTAAAACCAGAACTTTGTTAATAGAAAATGATGTTTCCAGATCTTGCTTACAGTCTAAAAGGCAAAAAAATACAATGATGGTTGAAATTTTGAAATTACATTAAAGCCTGTGGTTAGGCATTCTCTTCCTGGGAACCTGAGTACATACACTATGAAAATCTGTGGAAATTTTCACTTCTGACTTCAACAGAAAGAAGACATATAGCATTTACAGCATATCCACTCCATCACATATATTTAGCACCTTTTTAATTTTTTTTTAACTCTAGAAATACTGAAGTGAAAGGGCAATCTTTTATTTAAATGCTTTGCTCTCAGCTGCAGCAGCCTTACAGGAAGCCATAAAGTTTCTGTCAGTAATATTATTGTTTTCCGTGTGATGAAATGATGTGTTAGGCAGCAGTTTAAATAATAGTTTATATAAAGGTTTAATTCCTAAGCAATTTGTATAAAATTTTGACTTAACAATGCATTTCCAGTACACAGTAAGCAATTGTTGGCCTCTTAGTGTGAGATAGGCCAAATTTTTTGTGCAGACCTTACAGCATGCAACCCTCTGACTTTAGAGCACATGCCTCTTCAATATGCTTACAGCACTTCCCATCACTTCACTCTTCAGACAAAGATTCCAGTGGGCAAAGTGTGACTGAATTATGACTTGAGGAGATGACACATTTGAGATTCTATTATCACCTGTGGGAAGATCAGGTTCTAAGTGGACCTGTCCTGAAAACAGAACATGCATTTTGCTGGAAATTTTGAATTTGTGACATTATGTTCATTTTGTTTCAGAATGAACAGCTGAAAAACAAGCCTTTTTTAGCAGATTTCAAGGTTTAAAAAAATTATTTTTTAAAGAAAAGGAATTTGAGTTAGGAATTTTGACCTGGGACCCTGGATTGTAAGCAAAAAATCTGGCAAAATCTGGAATATTCTAATTTCCTCATCTTGAGAGGAAAAACACTTCCTCTGAAAACTTCATATAAATGTATTTGTTGACTCAATACACCTTGTGATAAAGACAGGACAAGAAGAGAAAACTGACAAATATACTTAAGCTTTCCTAAATTCAGGAGAAAGCACATACATGCACACAGCAATGTTTTAAGAAAACTGGGGAAAAATTTTGAAAGGAGGGTGCTGTGAGTGCCAGAACAGCCTCTGTCTGCCAGAACTTACCTCTGGTTGATCTATTGGTGTAGTGTATAAACGAGGTCATTGCATGACAGTATGAGGGAAAAAAAAGACATTTTGTCAAATTCTTACTGACTAAGAAACTATAAAGTCCTGGAAAATTAGAATTCAGGGTCTGAAGAAGATTATACTGAGTTCAGTGATGGGGTAAGAAGTGATCTAATCTCTGAGACTGGACTGGAAACCAGTGGTGCCCTGTTATTCCCAGACACCCACTGCTTTCCTGGCAGCAGTTCAGAGCCTTGTACACCAAACCTGAGTTTGCTTTCAACAGTCTTGTCTTAGTAACTTTTCAGAACTGGTCCTTAAAATCTCAGAAGCCTGTGTACCTCTATTTCAAAAGTACTGAGTCTCCTTCAGAAGCTGGTATACTCAAATATTTCTGACTAATTTTTTACTGTGCACAGCAGTCCACTTCTTTGGATAGCAGCAAGGAAATCTTATGGCAAAGAACAGCATTTGCACAGCCACATCTGAAAACTGAGTTCAGACATGACAAACCACCTGCTGCATTTACACTAGAATAACATGAGGGGTCTTTAAACATTTTTGGTAAGGAAGTAAAGAAGAAGAAATCATTACTGTATAGATCTTCTGATTAGCAGTTTTAATGTACAACAAGCAGCATTTTCTGATGTCCTTGGGACAGATGTCAAATAAATGTAAGTTTCCACTATATAACAGGCAGGCTTGATGCTTTTTCTGACAGTGAGAATTACACATTCTTGGCAAGGTGAAAAATCCTTCCATCCAGGACTGGGCTGGCACCCCAGTGCTTCCAAGCCACTGTGCAGTGGGCAGTTGGCAGCTGTCGACTTTCCTATGATTATGCAGAAGGCATGCTACTATCAGGAGCTAATTTATGGTGCAAAATGGGGCAACATAGCAGAACTTCCTCCGGAGATCTAAAGGGCACACAATAAGACCTTAATCACTGGAGGGCTGAGAAAGCTGCCCCTCCCCTTTACACCTCCCCGCAGTGCAATGCATAATTCACACACTGCAAAGCACAGCTGCAGCTGTGCACAGTGTCAAAAAAGCACAAAACCACTCAGTGAAGAGATCTGTAAGAATCTGATTCATGCTGTCACTTTAAAATGCTGATTCCTCAGACCCTTCTTTCATTTTCTTTACCTCCTGCTATACCACTGACAACATCTGACCTGCCTTCCATTGCAACCAAAAATTCTCTTTGGTAACAAACCTGAATTGTGCTTTTCAAGGAGGTTTTGCAGTACATCCTTAACTATTTCAGTCACTTGACATAGCAGGCCATCATTGTAATTATGTACAGTTGTTGTAAATGTTGTCATAAATTAGCATGTTTCATTTTAAGGTCTAAATAAGCTCCAAGTATATTCCGAAGTGCTACAGAGGAAGGGAAAATAGTGAAAATTACATATGCACTGGGTGTTATGCTGTTGTCATTGAAAAACTCTTATTTCATGGTAATTCACATGGTAATTGAGCTAGGAAATGCTTGTAAGGATATGCAGCTAATATTCAACAAGTGGTAATAAGATGTATTTACATTACTGCAGCACAAACTGTGCAAATGTAATTCTCTGGATGTCTCAAGGACATACTCTGTGAGACAAACATCTAAATATAGTTTTCCAAAAGGTGCCAATAGAGAGGTATTTCTTCTGCAAGACATATTAAAGATGAATTGCATTTGAAACAGATACATTTAGTTATAAAACTACCCCATATGACTATTTTGTCTTTTAAGGCCCCCAAGCAGAAAGCCCTATATGGAGATGTGTTTTTAGAAAATCATTACTGTAAACTGTCCCTGATCCAGTTCACAGGTGTATAACTCAGTTAATTTCAGTGGCACTTTAAATAGTGGCAGGTTAGATACTTAACTCACTCTTCATAATAGGAATATTTGTATTGATAACAGGAGTATGGTGTTGCCATTTCCTTTAAGTCACAGTCATTTGGAAGTTTGGATATTTGCATAATACAAAAATAATTCATCCTTAAAGCTTTTCAGTCCCCAAGTCCGTATTTCCTAGTATATACACCTATGTGAGCAAACTACTGAAGATGCTGGGTTTGTAATAAGACAGGTAAAAGATACACTTAAATTATCTGACATGGTTTATGGTACACCTTGCACAAAGAAAAAAATGCTAAACTTTGTTTTCTGATTTTCTTTTCTTGAAAAATTTATTGAAATACCATGTAAAGCCAATACAGCCCAGTTAGCTCCTTCAGAATAGCTTTGTTAAAACACACCAACAAAAGAAAATTAAAATAGGTTAGAATAGGCACTGGTTAGGCAAAAATTACTTCATTCTTTATCTTCCCTGTGAAAGAGAGAGTTAAAAATAGTATTGTCAGATATTTTACTTATGAAGATGAGTTAAGCCTCAATCCTGCTTAAAAATATTTGAATACAGGAGGATAGGTTGGTGGCAGGGATTCAGCTGGCGCAAATCAGACCAACTCCAGTTAAATGGTAATTTTTTCCCCCTTCAAGGTTTCCACACATGCCTCTGAAAGAGAAATGGAATGTGTTGCAGTTTTTGCTCCCATCAATTTCTCTGAGAAACTTCAAAAGTAGATTAAGTCCTGGACTTAACATAAAGGACACAGTCACTAGTTTCAGAGAGACTTTTAATGAGAAGTTCCAAATAAAAAATGCACTTTTTTTCCCCCAAGCAATGATTTCCTATTGTTATAAACTGAAAATAGGAGAAATATAAGCTGATATATATGAGGAATGGGGAGACAAATATAGTGTTTTCATATACCATTATTCAGTGGCAGAATCCTTGGGGTCCTGTTTGGGTTCTAGATGGAAAAGTAATACATAAAAAGGATTATTTAAGTACTCAGATTTTCCCTCTAGATGACCTCCTGAAAGAGTATATGTTTAGATTAGATATTAGGAAGAAATTTTTGTCCGTGAGGGTGGTGAGGTCCAGGAACAGGTTGTCCAGAGAAGTTGTGGATGCCCCATTCCTAGTCAAGGCCAGGCTGCACAGAGCTTTGAGCAACTTGGTGCAGTGGAAGGTGTTCCTTCCTATGTCTGGGGGGATTTAACTAGATAATCTTTAAAGTCAATTCCAGCCCAAACCATTCTGTGATTAGGCTGAATGTTATTCATCTAAACTTTGTGCAGATGATCACTTCTGGGCAAATACCTACTTCTGTCAGCAACAAAATTTTAGTGTTTATGTAGTGCAGAAGATCTACTGTTGAAATATTAAGGAGCTATTTTAATCAGATTATAATCTGTCTGAAATGTAAAATTAGACATTAGTTGCACTGTCTCCTATCGTCCCCTCATTCTTTACCTTTAGGTTTTCTTCTATGCCTGAATGACAGGGTTCTTACATATATATATATGTATATTTCTATATATATATATTTATATTTTTATATGTAGATACAAATGTACCTACCTTGCATGTGGAAAAATATTTAATATACAAAAAGATGGAAATTAGTCAAGCAGTTTTGACACCTCAGATATTTATCAGCCACACAGAGAGATCCCCTCCCCTCCCCTCCCCTCCCCTCCCCTCCCCTCCCCTCCCCTCCCCTCCCCTCCCCTCCCCTCCCCTCCCCTCCCCTCCCCTCCCCTCCCCTCCCCTCCCCTCCCCTTCCCTTCCCTTCCCTTCCCTTCCCTTCCCTTCCCTTCCCTTCCCTTCCCTTCCCTTCCCTTCCCTTCCCTTCCCTTCCCTTCCCTTCCCTTCCCTTCCCTTCCCTTCCCTTCCCTTCCCTTCCCTTCCCTTCCCTTCCCTTCCCTTCCCTTCCCTTCCCCCTTTTTAGCTCTCCCCATCACACACATGAGCCTAGAGGAGCAGAAAACCCAGCTGGTACTGATTCACTTCCCAGACTGCACAGCTCAGAAAGTGTTTGCCCATGGGTGCTAGCTATTCCTCTGGGATCATCTGTTCCTCTCCTGGTGTGACACAACATGAAAGAAATCGAAGCCTGTATGATCCCATTTTAAAATTTCATGTAAGTTTTAATTAATTCAATTTGCTTCATGAATAAGGTAACTAGATATAAAGCAAAATAAAGGTGACCTACCTGTGTAGCCGGAATTGAATTGCCCTTAAACATGTCCATCTATATCTCTCAGAATGTGAGTTATACAGATAAGTTATTATGAATAAATAATCTGATATCCATGTTAATTATTATGATTTAATTATGGTGTCTTACTCCTTGCAGGCGTATTTATGAGTTACTTTTTTTGTGTTGTCCCAGAGAACATTATTAATACACATCGAAGGACACAGTTTAGCCATGAATACTAATGACCCATTCAAAGTAAAGTTATGCATGAAATTCTATGAAGCAATGGGTTTCACTCATTAATTCCACTTAGGGCACCACTATAGTTATGTTGTCATTAGTTAACAAATACCACTTTGTGTATGGAAGTGTTGCTCTTCCATACTCATTATAACAATTTTTGATACTTAAATATCTCTCTTAGATATGTAATGTAGCAATTATGTGTCATACTGAAAAACCTCCCATATGCAGTATATTTGGAGTTGCTTTATAGCATTTATGAGTTGCTATTCTACACAGTAAGAAAGAAGGTATCGTTTTCAGCAACAGTAAGATGAAATTCAGTGAATCTCTTCTAGAATGTAGAAGAAACTAGTGAAAATCAATTACCTATTTAATAGGAAGCTTCCATTAATTATATGTGCTTTACCCAATTTCTAACACAATTTCTTTAAGCTTCTTCAAAATTTGGAAGCATTTGTTTCACAGGTGTTCTGGTTTGGTTGTCAGAGCAGCTTACTTGTTTCTTGTAGTCAAAAATCAACCCAAAACTGAACATTTTCTAGATCCTTTTAGAGTGCTACTTGATTTTGTACCACTGCATCTATTCAAATGAATGAACATAGACAGCGAATGTCATTTTTGACAGCCCAGAGATATCTCACTTACCCTGCAGATGCTGCTGCAAGAAGGGAGTCCATGTTTCACAAGTCCATTTTGCCTTCTCTGTGTGCATGTCAAGCTATTCAGGATGTTTGGAATGGTGCTAGATGTCTATGTTTTCTAGGCATCAAAAAGCTAACAGGTTCGTTGTCCAGACTTTGTGTGTGATTAAGTGAAAGCCAGGAGCTCTTCCAGAGGACAATTTGTCTTTTCCTAAAGCGGAAGTCTAAGATAAGATAGATGCCCATCAGCTATGTTTTGCTGTACTATGGTGTGGATAACCAATTTCCACTTGGACATGTCAGGCACGCACAGCGACTGGAGATGTCCCAGACTCCACAGACACGGCCTAGGAAAAACCATGCCGTTGAGAGCAAGCAGGTGCACCAGGATATCCTACAGAGACTTCTAAATTGTACTGAGCATCTGTGATTGCACAGATGAACTTTAAGATGGCATTCAGGATGAGATTCAGGCACCTTAATGTTGATGTCTGTATTGTCTTCATCAGAATTAGTTATTTCACCTCCAGCATGCTCAGAGGTGATGCAGGGCTTAATGTTTTGCCTGGATGTAGAAACTTAGTGCCCTATAAGACCCCTAAGAATATTTGAGACAGCCTTGTGCATGGACTTAGTGGAGACACATGCTCCTGTGAAATGGCAGCTGGTGTCCAGGAATCACATCGCAGAGCATCCTAAACGTGTGACTCAATCTACACCATTGTCAATACACTCAGTGGTGTCCAGAAAGTTATTCCCATGACCAGCTGTGAGTATCATGTCTCAAATGAACTTAACTGTTGATGTTTAGAAAACTGAATTGCAACTTTCATTCTCACTTTTTGGTGAGATGAGGAATTCTGAGGGGGCCACTTACTATTTTAATCATAATGGGGCTCCAGAGACCATAATGGGAACTAAGACACCCTTTAAAAGTATATACAACTGCTCTTTAGCCACCTAAATTTAGATACATAGTCATACAAGACACTGAGAAAGGAAAAATTAATCAAATTCCAGATATTAGAGACTAAAATCTCGTTTGGGATGTTTATAAATCATGTGTTAGTTTTATCTCACTCCAGTCTCTACCAAACTTGAGTCTAGAGTGAAAACTTGTGTATGTGTGTGGCTACACACAATGTCAACAACTCAAAAAGTCACTAAAGAGACAAAGTGGTGTGAGTTTTTCCTCGTTTATACGTGAATATTAAAACTTGTCAGTGTTGTCAAACATTAGTAGGATGTTCTGCTTGAGTGATCTGACTTAAAATGAGTCCGGCATGTTTGGAAGTAATCTCTGCTTTAATCCAGCTGATGCTGAGCTACTGTTCATTGATAGAAGGCACTGGTGTGGGCAGGTGTTCTCCTGTAGGTGTACTTTTCTTGAATTCATTAGTTTAGTGTGCAATCTCATAATTATTTTGAATCCTATTATGTTCTGATAGAAAGAGAGAAGTAGAGTTGCAACTGAATGATTTAAATCCTGTTTATGCTCAAGTTTCCGAGCAAATTGAAAGTGCTTGAAATAGAGAAAGAAGTTATTACAAAAAGTGAGTTTTAGCAGGAATCTTTAAATTATAAAGGCTGTAACTTTGATACACATGTGAATCTTCCACTGATGTCAACTGGAACAGCATTCATACCTTCAGGATCTGGATTTGTTCATAATCCTCTGAATTTTAAATTCTCATTCCATTATATCAAGTAAGGGAGAGAGGATTAGTTGGCAGTATCTGAGAGCTTTAATTTTTTATGGGATTTGTACATCTAATAGAAAAGTAAATGAAAAATTGAGAATGCATCACTCATAAAGATGAGCATTTTGAAATGTGTCTTTTACAAACTTTGATTTTTGCATCAGGAATCTTCTCACTGTCATTATCATTAACCAGTGGGTAGAAAAAAAGAGATTAGAAGTTCCAACAAAGGGAATCACTTTCCTTTGGATTGAATATACACAGACAGTGTTCACAAAATCTGTATGTTCACATTATGCTGTTGGCCATATGCAGAGTTTCTTCTTGCTTGAATTTCCCTTATCACTACTTTTATAAGCACCATGATAGTTTTACAATATTTTATTGTTTATCTATAACTGTTGGTTTGGATATAGGCTTTTTGGAATGTCAAATATTTAGAACATAATAGCACACTACTGAAGAACTTAGCATGATGCTCTGCTAGATCATTATCCCATAGAATTATCAGCAATAATTTAAATGCGCTGTGTCCCACAGACACTCAATTCAAGTAAAACTTTCATGCCGGTCAATTAATGTATTTTCCACTTCTTTTAAAACAGTCTACACTTTCAAACATGTTTAATCATGGACATGTGACATTAGAATTCAAAATTTTTAGTTCCTTAGTGTAAGGGTGAATGGATTGAAAAAGCATAGGATTTATTAAGTTACCTGGTTGCAGACCAGTTCTGCCTTGTATAGCTCGTTCAAGTTAATTGTAACTGACCTTTAAAAAACGTAAATTACTTTTACTCCTACAAATGTAATTAGAAATCGTGATGCAAACTAAGCAGATAGTTTTTGATTTTGAGGTGTTTGTTTTTCATTTTAATGCTTGGAGACCTTGATGGATGCAAATCTTTTATCATGCCATCTGATTGAAAAATGAAGAATACAAAAAGGAAAGCAAACCAAAGCAAAGATTTGACCTCTTTCCAACAAAAAAACTCCTTGAAAGTGTCAATAGTTACCGTCTGTGAAAACTTAGAAAATGCTAAAAATAAAAAATAAAAAATAAAAAATGAAATTCATAATTTAATAGATTAAGCTAATAAAAACCCCAACCCTATTACTTCTTAAAGACTGAATAGAGATTTGTTTCTTAAAAAAGACATTTATTTGAGGGGGAAAAATCCAACCTAATTAAATCCCAAATAATAAAAGATAAACCTCTGCAGAATTTAATAGTTCTCATATGCAGATGTTGAAAGAAAATTCTACTCGTGGAAGTGTAGTTTTTTTGTTTGTATTGACATTTTGTGTTTTCTTTAAGCATCTGCTGCCAGCAGACATCAAAGATGGATGTTTGTTCTGTTCTTACATTGAATAACTTATTTCTGGTCTTGCCACTCTCAAGTTAAACAGCTGTTGAGGTCCTGTTAAAATTATGACATCAAGCTGTTTGGACTGAAGCTAGACCATAATACCATTGGTACCAGGACAGTTCTTCCTTACCATGCTGACTTGTAAAATATTTTTTGAGCTGTTTACATCACTTTACACAGCTTGCTCAAGTCCAGAAAAAAAAAAAAAAAGAAAAGAAAAAAAATAATCCAATCCTACTAGACATTGTAGGCTCAGGTCCAGATCCAATGAGACATTTAAACCCCTAGCATATATTTAGTTCTTCAATTTCCCATTTCCCATTTCAAAAGTTAGGAACCTAAATATGGGCTAGAAAAGTTAATTGTCAACTGGATTTGAGACTCAGTGCTGCACTCTAATGCAGATTCATCCTCAATAAAGGCCAAAATCATTTTGTCATGAAACTGTGGGTAAGTAGAATGCTACCAGTTGTCTAGACAGTCACAGCTGCCCTGAAACCACTCTTGGAAATAATTAAAATTGATGGCCTTAAGCCTTTTGATGATCTTTGCAACAAGAGAGCATCAACTCTTACAGTCCACTCGACTCTATATGCTCTCATCACAAAAGGTTCTTAATAAAAGCCAAAGAGCTGGATTTATTAGTTACTCAATGTTATTAACAATGTGTTTCACATTACTAATTTTGAATTCACCAAGTAGCAGTGCTTTTTCCTTTGTTCATCTCCCAGCACAACTGCATTTGAAGTCTACATGACAAAGATATAAAAGCCGGGGAGTTCTCAGTATAGACTGTGCCTCCTGCATCATACCCTGAATTACTCACAGCTTGCCTGTGGAGGGTGTGAGTATACAGGCAATAATCCACTATTGCTCCTGGGTGAGACTAATCTATGCTTCCATAAAAGCTGACAGAATGGTGGGGCAGTAAGAAAGGGGAAGAAATTTCAATCTTAATTCATACTGCTTTAGCAGAGTGTCCACTCACATACCGATAGCAATGTTAAAAAAAGTGGTGTCAAAGAATGTTCAAATTTCAAAATTGTTTGCAACTTTTCTTTTAGCCATCTTTGCAAGACAAATATTTTCTCCCTTTACTCTTTTTTCCTTTTCTTATCCAAGTCAAACTGCTGCTGAATGTTGTACTGGATGGTTGTGGACAGCATGTGAGAACTGGATGGGGAAAAAGGACTGCAGCACAGCCCAGGGGGCCCCTGTCACCACTTCCCAAAACTTGTCATCAAGGAGAGCACACCAGATTTAGCAAGATGATAAACACAGGCCAGACTCTGCCCTTTCACACAATAATGAATCTACACAAATTCAGTGCCACTGATTAGGTTTACACCTGTGGAAATCAAGTACTCTCTATTTTGCCCCTCTAGAGCTTTCTGCTTCTCCTAGCCTCAAGGCACTTTATTGAACAACCTCCAGGCACCCTCATCAATGCTCCTGACATCATGTCACTTCCACAGCTGTTAGGAAGTCAAAAATAAACCTTCTGGGTATGTCTTTTGTACACACCTTGAAACAAAATACAATGAACTTTTTGTCAAAAATCAGTTCAGGGAGTAGGAAAATGTCTGTGAGTATCAAACACCATAAGAGTTTCCAGCTAATATTTATTGCAGAAATAAGATTGCAACAAGCACTTTGAGTGCCACCTGACAACTTTGTTTTAATATGATGTTTCTTGTCTGTATAAGATGTGGCATGCATCGCTGTTATAAACAAATTATAATAATGCCTGCTCTATTTCCAACAGTTGAAATATGTGCTATTGATTTTTCCCTCACTTGTTAAAGGTGTCTCAATGGCTTATCCCCTTGGCTGTCTTTGCCACAGTTAGAGCAATTCCTAAGCCAAGTACTATCCAAGTTTTGCCCAAAGAATTAGAAATTAGCTTTGAATTGTGTAACTTGACTTGCTTATCGAGGTCTGATGATCAGTTTTCATGCATCTAGTGTGAAATTTTAACTCTGGAGAAGGTGATGCTGTTGTTCAAAAATTGATTACTTAGCTAGATAAATTTATGATCTCCCAGAAAAAGCATTAATCATCGAGACACACTAAAAAACATGGATTTGAAGACAATGGTAGAAGTTTATGTCTAAGTAGAGGGAGGCCTGGCTAAACAACTATTTCTCTTTCCAATCGGTTGAAGAGCAGATATAAATGTCATTTCAGATACGATTGATCGCTATTCAGGAACTTATAGTTGTGCATAGTAGGCTGTGTATTTGCATCACAAAAAGGTTTCATTCCTGCTTTGAGGATGCAGTGTGTCTTGCTGCAAAGAGATAGGTGATTTACTATCTTTTTTAAAGAAAAATATAACCTCCTTGGGCAAGATCAGACACAAGAAATAGTTCTGTTCCCATCTGACAGAAAGGAGCAATGTCCACAGCAAAGCACATTTCTTACAGCACGTTAACAAGTGAACTGCAGCAATTCACAATACTGTTTGGAAAACAAGGAGACTTCACAGTATTTTCTGATGAAGAATTTCTGCAAATTCTATGAAGAACTTCAGTCAATGAGTATTATTATGCTGATGAAGAGTTTCTATAAACACTACTGAGAACTTCAGTCATTGAGTGTAATTCCATTTAGGGTGGAAAAGGGGCTACAGGATGCAGAACTAATTACCAAATACCTAAAGAGGCTAACAACTGATTAGGTAACAGGTAATTAATTAGCTTCTATTTGATTTCAGTCTCTAAAGGACTACATTTATAATACAAAAACATTAACAGATTGTTTTTGCATGTAGTCAGCTGTTAAATCATCAGAAAACTTTCTTTACAGTACAAGTGGTTAGCTTCTTTTTACTATTAAAAAAAAAAGGAAAAAAAAAGATGTACTATAAATAGATCCAAAAGTGACATTACACCTTTCTGGTGTTTGGAATGGTTAGTGTCAGTGTTTTATAAAATGATTGGTTTGTATTTGTTTTTTTTTCCTTTCTCTTTTGTCAAAGGACAATTTGATGGGTTAGGCTTTATATATCCACTTTTCCTCCTAAAAAGAAACAGGAAACATAGCATTTAGTTGTGAAAGAGACTAAAATGAAAGTATTTTGTGGCAGATGGGGTTTTTATGAGCTGTTTGTCACTATATACCACTCTTGTTAAGGAGAAATCGTTTTCTGCTTCATTACACTAAGATAGCTCTGTTTAGGGTTCCACTCAGCTGTGAAATTACTTTAAAACTTCTATAAGGAATAGAGATGGGATTTATTATTAAAAAAAAAAAAAAAAAAGGATTGCTAACACAGTATAAGGAATAGAAATAAAATGGTCAAACACAGTGGTTTTTTAGAAGAGTGGAATATAGAAATGTTGCATTGGATATTTACACTTAATCTGCAGGTTTAAGATGAAAAGAGGCTCCAGGGTACTATTATTTTCTACACCTAAAAAAGGCAAAGTTCACATTAGTCTATATATAAAGACTAAAAAGATGTTAGGGGAAGAAATTAAAACAATATTGCATTCTTTATGCTACTTTTGAGTCACATAAAATACAAACAAAAGAATTACATGCACACAGATATACGTAAGAAAATAAGGGGCCAGGTCCTCATTTGCTGTCCATCCATGGACCTAGGCAGTATTACGCTGTTCTTATGCTTTTTTTGAGTGTGACCACTGAATCTTTAGACCTTTGCATCTTGCTCTAGGCAATTATAATTCAACATAGTTCCCTGGGATCTCTAAGTGACTCTGAGAAAGGCAGGTGATATCCTGGTTCTTCTTCCAGGGGTTCCTGCTCCATGGCCCTGAGCAGTGTTCATGACATGACCTAGCTGTCCAAGCCAATCATTGATCCAGACATCAGTCAAAGCTTTTATATGTTTACCTGATGAAATTAGGCACATAACTTTCACTGCACTTACTCATGCAAATTCACACATGGGACTGTAAGTATTCATATGCTTAGCATTCACATTGCCATTTTCCCTAAGATGCCAAGACACTTTTTCTTAATTTGTATGTCCAGTCTTTCTGAGTATAATGGTATTTATTAGTTCATATTTGATTCATTCATCATGTTTAATTTTGTAAAATATTGGATGAGCTGAAATACGGTCAACACTCAGGCAGATTAAGCCCTTCTGAAAAAGAAGGCAGAAGTTGATGAATATTGATGAGCAGGTTTCCCATTGTATTACCCCAAGTTTTATAAAGAGTAAAATAAGTGTTTCATCTGGACAAGAACATTTAAATAGGGACAACTTGTGCTTGAGAAATTTTTATGTCAAAAAAACTGGGTACATATTGTTTTTATCCATATGCATTTACAGAAGTGACATGAGTAGGAATTAACTTCTAATCTTTTGAGGGGCCTTGGCTTTTAAATGTACTTGTTCAAACTTGTTACCAGTTCAAAAAAAATTTTTCTCTCCTGATCATGTTTGCCATGGAGAACTAGTTATTTTAAAGTGTGTTAATTAGGTATTAAATTTACAACTTAAATTCACATGACTTGTGTGTGAGTCTTTGTGTGTCAGGTGTACACTCTATGAAATGTAGAAGGTCATATTTTTATCATTACTGAAGCTGCATTCTTACTTCAGAAGAGCAGTATTATTAATTTCACTTCTTTTTTACCAGTTTCATGTTGTCTGTGTCAAATCTTCTTTGTTTTGTTAAGTCTAAGTTTCTGTCTAATTCAAATTTCCCAATAATACTAAATTGATGTACCTTTCCTGAAAGCACTTTTAATGTTTGACTCACACATTCAATTTTTTTTACAGATTCTATTCATAATACTATATAAGCAAATTGCAAGTGTGATTAATTTATGATTAAGTCATCCTTTCCAAAGAATTGTGCAGTGGATTACTTCACATTCACACTGTAACTTCAGATCAGTTTTCTGGAGCTGCATTAGCACAAAGGTGTAATCACAAGCCCTGCTCTCTGTATTAACAACTTTTAAACTACTGGGGTGATTGCTCAGCTCTTCACACCTGGGCATTGAAACACAACTGTTATAAATTTCTTTGACTCTTTGACTCAGTGTTACTCTTACAATACACATTTTTACAGGATTTTAAAGAGCTGTAAACCCTTAGCATAGCCTCAGAGTAGCATGTCAGTAATCTTCTAAACCTCCTCAAATCTCTTACACAGCACACCAAGAATTGTTGCATTTGGGAATGATTGACAAAATCCAGAACACACTAGGAATAATATATGGTCTGTCAAGACTTGTGAGCATTAGTATTAACTGTCTTGATATAGAAAGGCAGGCTCATAATAATTGTGTCTCCAATCACCAAGGAGGAATTATGGGCATACTAAAGAACTTTCTACAGCATCTCTTGATCTCTTACCTGGAGTTTGCCTTGTAATGAGAGACATTTCCTACAGCTCTTCATTCCCCAGTGAACTCAGGAGAAGAAGTGAACAAAATAATATGAAAATGCCTTCCCTGTCATGACTTGTGTGCAATGCACAGGATATTATTGTTCCAGACTGTGATTCCCTCTTAACTCTACAGACCTTGTACATCTTTGAATTATATGTGGAATGGCCATGAATGCCAATGTACCAAGATAATGGACAGTTCTTGATCCCATAAATTATATTAAAATATGCAAATTCGGTAATTCAAATGTTCAAAAGATAAATGTGGTCATTCATAAAAACATGGGCCAATTTAATCTAATTTTAGATCTCATTAATAATCAGATTGGAGATCTGATTTTTTAAAAGGTAACTGGGTTGAAATTCTATGATAAACAACCTAATAGTAGGCAATTGAGAGGAAGAATGAAGAAAAGAAGTATTCAAATAGGTGGTCTGCATTTTTTTTTGTTACAATTTACTGTGGAAAATGCAGTACTGCTATTTAATTTAGGTGATGATATTAGCTACCAAATATATGGAGATTTTGTGCTATAAGTTTTATGAATAAAAATGACATTACTGTTTTGCAAAAGAGATCATATTAAAATTTGATTTAGTCTGTGATTTTCTCAGTGGGTGGGCTCAGGGGCCAGCACAGCAAATGTCATGCCAAGGAGTTCAAAAAAGTGCATGGAACCCAATAAGGGGATCTTAAGCTGTTTGAAGCCACATGAATGTGGGAAAATCAGGTGCTAAGTTTAGGAGACTGTCTTCCTCAACAATAGACGTGGGCAAAGAATTTCACTAATCAACAATTTCGAAGGAAAAAATAAATGTTATATGGATTATACATACTTTGAGTAGTGAGAAAAAAAGGTATTTAGACTTTGTTTTTCTTATTTTTGGGGACCCTTTCTGTATAGTAATCTCTGTAGAAAAATGCTGTGCTTGCTTGAGCAACTCCTCTTGTATTTGGGGGTCACGATTTCTTCTGGTCATGTAGTTTGTTTGCATGGGAAATGCAGGGGATTGATGCTTACTAATACAGTTACACATAAAAGTACTGCAATTTTCTCCCAGTGTGTGAGAAGAAAACCAAGTTATTGAGCACAGGTTTTTCTGTCCAAGTGAACTAAAATTAGAGAAGGCAAAATAATTAGTACAAAAGGGTAGAAAAATTTAATTTTAACTGCTTCTTGAGCTATTGAAATCAAAATAGGTCGTATCTTAGACACATTTAACAGTCTGAAATTAGAGTTAACTGATAGAAAAAAGACATAACTCTGTGAAAGCCAAGGGCAGTTTATCTAAGCTGAGGATCTGTTTTACAATATTTTTCTCAAATTATGTCTCGTAGCTATTAACATGACTAAAAAAAAAGTCAAAATCTGTCCTTTGGCCACCAATTATGACCTGATGTGTAGCACACTGACTAAAGCCGTATTTCAAACTGAACGTACTTACAAACCGTGAAAAGGCTGGAGAATCCAATTAAGGAAACTTTAAATGACTAAACCCACAATTTGAAAGTAAAGAAGCAGTTGGTTTGCTTGTCTACAAAGAATTTGCAGGCAGATTTTCTTATGAAAAAACTCAAGTCCTCCAGGCTTAGTGACAGCTGAATCCTACAATATGCTACATTTGGCAGTAACTCTTGGAAGAGAAATATGTGTCTCCTTCTCCTGTTAAAGATAAGTGTTACGTCTTTGGTATTACTGGCGTTGAGTATAAAAGTTTCAATCATAAAGATGAAGAACTAGACAGTTACTCTCAGGTGGCTCTACTAGATAGGGTTTTTATAATCTTGTTATACTTCAGAATGTCATGCATTTATTTATTTTAAAAAATGTAGAAGGATAAAACTCACAAGAAAGGAAATTAGAATTAGAGGAACTAATCAAACTTTTGAGCAAATGAGCTACCCTATATCAGTTCACCTGTTTCTCTGCTTCTTTCTTTCTTTCTGCTCCAAACTTTTCAAAAACTTTCTGTGCTGTCTAGGGGGAGTAATTGAGTTGGGTTTTTGTTTGTTTTTGTTCTTTTTCCCCTGCAAAGAGATGGATTTTTGACGTGGGATTTTATAGCTGTAGATTTTCGAGGTTAAAAATCAAAATCATCTCTTTAAATACCATAGGTCAGTTACTCCCCCTATTCAGGGAGCTTCCTAGGGCTTGAAGGGCTATCTTTTCCTTCCACAATAGTAGCAGCAATTATGTATGGGTCACAGAGAGAGCTTAACATACATTTGTTGGGAATTGGCAACTTCTAAAAGACTTTGGAATTTCCAGCCATAATTTCTTTATTACTTAGAAAATAATTCCACAGAGTTTATAAATTACCAGTTAGAAGACCTTGAAGGTTAACTGCTGTTAGCAGGTGAAGGTGAGCACACTGAGACTGAATCTTTGATGAAGATTTTGTTTAATTCATGACCCCTAAATGTGGGATCAAGTTCCATTCTGTTAAATGACATACAAATACTGCTCAGAGAGCAGCTCTAAAAGAAGACTGAAGTGCCAAGAGGCTTTTGAAGTGCAAAGGACTTCTGAATCCAGATGTCTTCTTATTTGCCATTCTATAATCTTGTCAGTGTTAGGTTTACATTTGGACTTGATGATCTTAATGGTCTTCTGCAACATGAAGGATCCCAATATTCTATGATTCTATGACTTGAACACATACATTTGGAAAACCAAATCTTGCCCTGAATTACTAAACTTGCTGTTGAAATACTTCCCTTTTTTTAAGGACATATCCTTCATTCTTTACTCTCTCTCATTGATTTGGTGACCTCTTATTTTTCTCTGTTTTTTTTTCTCAGTCTCTTGGATATATTTTCAGTTTGGAGATGGCATATTTTCTCAATTCACAGGCATCATACACCTTTGCAGGAAACCTCTGAAACCCTGGGGTCAGTTTCTGATCAGCCAACAGCATGCTCAGCCAACATCTTCTCTAAAGGATTTAGAGGAAATAAAGGAGACAACATAACAAGTGTTTATATGCAAAATGTAAACATAAATGCACAAAGAGGTATTTATTTAAGGAGGTAGCAGCCTTTTGTTGTAAGAGATAGCTGGGCAAAAGAGTTGGGCATCTCAGATTTTCTGAGAAAGGATGAATAGTTATCAAAACTGAATTTGAAGTAAAGCAAATGCAGTATTTGTCTATATAATGAAAGCTCCAGATCTCAGTTCACACTGAGAATGAGCAACTTGGAACACAAATATGCTGCCCATGGAGCTATTTCTGTTAGTGGGTGAAAATGGGTGAAATACATAGTATTTACTCTGAAAACCTGTTATCTCCACTGTCTCTGCAGGCCTTACAGCTTGCTCTCCTGCTCAGGCTGGACTGCAGCAATGGCAGCTTTACTATTTACCTTTTTTTCTCTCATGGGTATGGACAACATCAGAGTCACTCATGGCAGCTTGCTATTCTCAGCCACAAGCTGGGGACTACTGCTTTCTTCTGCACACCAGATAAGTAAGCTGGGACTCAAGTATATGTTGGGGAATAGGTTTTTGAGCACAGAAAGTAAAGGGATTTAGACTAAAATAATTGACTCTTCAAGCATAAGCAGTAAATGCTGGGGATTAGTGTTCCAGGTTTTTTCTCCTTTTTGATAAGTCTCCTGTTGTCAGTGTGTTTCTTATTTAATTAATACCACAGACAGTAAATCATTGCCTTGTTTCCAAATTGTGACAGCTTTAGCCACTTTTAGCATAAGTGTTGCAGTGTGAAAGAAAATCCAAACAAATGTATGCTTCAAAATGATTATTTTACCCTAGAGACTTAATTTATACAGAACAGATTACTGGAATACAATAAAATTCCCATTAAAACATAAGTCATCAATTTTCTGTTGAGTGAAGCATAACTTAAATTATGAGGATTTAATTATAGTAATGATTATACTGTTGGGGTTGAAAGGTGATTCATGTTCTGAGCTTTATCTTTTTTTTGTGCTTCCTTTTCTGTATTTCTCATTAGATTTGTTCTATATGTTCCCAAAAATCTTTCTCCATAAGAGTAACTGAGTCACTCCACAACCATGACTTCATTCTCCCAGAAGCTGGTTGAATTTTGAAGGTAATCAAATAAGACATTTTCAAAACACAGAGCATGGCTCTGGTTGGTGCAGTAGCTCACACTTGGCACCAAGGGATCTGCAGGGACTGCTCCACAGTGGTTTAGCATGCAAGAGTGCCATTTGGGAAACACTTCATACCTAAAGATTTCCCTGCCGCAGGAGCACAGGAGCATGTTGTCTCCAGCTTCCTTCTTCCATCCAGCTGATTCTTGTCTGGAGACTGATCAGCAGCTTCACTGTGGTTTCTCTGTACAAATATTGCATTTTAGTTCACTTGTCCCCTCTTCCAATTGCTTCGCACCCTTATTACTCTTTGTCTGGCTTAGCCCACTGCCTGCAGGGAGTGCTGGGCTGCCAGCACCTATTGTGCAGAACGTGTGCACCCCGTGGGAGCCTCACAGCCCGTTGCCTTGGCCTCACCTCACCCGTGCAGAGGACGGGGGAAGGAGCCGAAGGGTCATCAGTCACAGCTCAGCCTCCCCAGGGAATGATTTGGCAATCCCCTCGGAATGCAGCAGCAGGCAGCTGGAGAGGGAAGAGCTGTAAATCTAAAACCAGAGTCAGCCCAGTGTGTCTGCTGGCTTGGGATCACAGGATGCTGATGATTCAGGTCAGAAGGGACCTCAGGAGGTCTCTTGTGCAGCCCCTGCTCAAAGCAGGGTCAACTCTGAGCTCAATCCAGATATTATTTATCTTTGCACTGATCTTTAGTAGCTTTACTTCTCTTTGGTAGCCTATATTTTCAGAATCCACATACTTTTAGCATGTTGTGTTTTAGGGGAATGAAGGTGGCTTCTAAACTCATATATGTTGGGATAATCACACATGCCATATAAAAAGTGAAATCAGAAGGTCATCTTTCAGTTCAAAGTTGTATTTTGCATAGGCAAAGCAATCAAATCCTGACCTATGCAGGATTCCAGTTTTAACACAATAATTTTAATCAGTATTTTTTTACTGAAAATCCTTCAGTATATAAATGAAAATGCTTTCAATCATGCAAGGCTCAAAATTTGTCCTATGACCCTCAGATTTTTAGTTCTTGAGGTATTTTCTAATACCTCTTCTGAATACTAAAAGCAAAAGTTCCTAGAAGATACCTGACTTAAAGATAACAGAAATATTAAACTTTTCTTTGTAGGATTTTTCTGATTTTTTTTTCATCATGATACAGATATAACAAAAACCAAACACAATTTAGTCATTTTTAGCGGCTCCTAATTAAAATTTAAAAACAAAACAAAACCGACAAGCACATGAAAATAGTATCTCTGACATGTTTTTTACCTTATTCAAAAATTCAAAATTCTTTGGTTTGATAAGCTATCCTGAGACTGACTCTAAGAACATAAGGTAAAAAACGATGTTCTAACAATGGGCCTTATGTGTCTCTTAAGCCTGCTTGATCCTTTTATCACAATTTGTAAGTGGTGTTGCAAATTCATTAGACTGTATGTCATAAAAGCCTGATGCTGTGTATATCTGTTTGCAGCATTATGACACATAATTTTAAAAAAATATAACATGAAATAACCAGTAATATCTAAGTACACAACCAGCATGCAAAGAAATCTAAAGGCAGTCTGATCCATTTCAGTGTGTAAAGTGTGTTAACTACATTTGTCTTTCAGCTGCAGCCTTAGTACAAAAATAGAGAGTAATGGGATCTAAAATTATGTGCAAGCAAAAGATAATTGAAATTAACTAAGGAGTATGGCAGGACAAACAAACAAACAGCTGTACCTAAATAATTGTTATAGCATATATTCAGAATAAATTGGTTGATCTTCTGTTCAATAAATCTTATCAAATTTCTACCATTCATCATCTTGCCTGACTTTACAAGAAATATAGCCCCTGTACCCTGATAATGTGTTTATGGCAATATCACTCTCCAGACCTCTCTAGATAAAAACCTAAATGAAATGAGGATTTCCAGGTGTTACAAAATTTAATGCAAACATCATCACTTCCACATGTGAGGAGTAGCACATAGGATGGTATTGTCATATGAAGGAAAAATACAGAATAGGAGATATTCATTATTTGCTTGTAATTCTTTGAGGTTATATACTCCTCTTGGGAATACATAAATATATAATTTTCATGTCTATACCAAAGCAACTTTTTGAATGCATAGAATCCATAAGTCCATTTTTTCCCCTTTCTTTATTATACCTGACATGTTTTATAGTGTTCATCACTTTCATAATTCCACTGATACTCTTTTACTGCTTGTCTCAATAAATTAGTTTGATCCACATACCATCTACAACTGCAGCAGTAAAAGCTGTCAGTGGCTGAGGAAATGTGCTTTCTATAAATAGTAGATATATCTCTCTTTTCTTCTCCTACATTTTCCAAAAACTTGTTTATTCTCTGCCACGGCACATAGTTTATTAACGCCAAAATTACAATATTCTGTTTGACAGAGTAGTTAACACTGGCACTTTTATAATGGAAAAATAAACTTAATTAATTTGTCATTCTGTGTGTTGTACATGGGGAGCAGCTTTGAAATCTTGTTGTGATTGGAATGTCTTCTTACAAAAGGCTAAAATAAACTCTCTGCAATAAAATTCAGCTGCACTATTTGTACATTTAATTGGCAGATGAATAAACTCAGACACCAGAAAGAATTTTAACTAGGAACTTGAGTATATTTTCTATTTTTTAACTATTTCAACTCTGGAGACTGCGATTCCTTAGGGGAACTTTTACACAACCAAGAGTATGGAAAAGAAACTTGGCAAAGATGAGACACTACCTTAGTCCTAGTGATTTAAGGATCATAAAACTAAATAAAAACCGTATGTGTGCATGTGTGAGAGTGCATTGTCAAAACTTCACAACCTCTTCCATATTATCTTCGCTTTTCAGGAAAGAACATTAAACTGTGCTAGTAGTTTTTCCTCATTATATCCTTTTTTCTTCACAAGCATTTATCTCTATTTTTATTTTTGATAGGATGATCTAATCTAGAGGCATGTATTATGGTGCATTTTATGCCTTCTGTATTATTACTGTTTCATACAACTACAAAGATAATTATTGCTTAGTGTAACCTCTATAGTTTAGTCTAGATGGAATAAATTCTTAATTTTAAGTCTGGAAAGATCCTAACAGCCGTCTTCTGTACTAGAGAGACAACAAGACTGAATGAGTTGAAACTACTTAATGAACAATGTACTTGCCAGAACTTTATAATACTCTTTACCATATTAAGAAATAGTTTTTTCAATCTGCATGAATTTCATTTGTTCATGGATTTCATTTGTTCATGAATTTCATTAACAAAATGGTCTAGTCCAGTTGACCAGGCTGATTAGGAAAAGTTTTCTTTATTTATGTAACTTCCTACAAAAAGCCACGTGCACTTTGTTGTATGTAACAGTAAATAGCATTCACTCCATTCACCACACATTACACATTATTTTACTTATCATTTTTTCTGAGCTCCTATTTCTCATAGTATGAACAGCCTTGCAAGCACTCTGCAGTGAAAATGTAAAAGTTAGTACTGAATTCCTTTTTCTTCTTCATTCCCTCACTCACTGCTTCAAATATTTATACTGAAAGATGTCACATCTACTTGGGCAAGAAGAGGTATTTTTGACATATTTGAACGTTGCCTGCTCAAGTAATTTTTTATGAGTATGGGGAAAAATTAATTAATTAAAGTTTCAATTTATTTTTGCTGTCCTATCTAAGGAATTTGTATAAAGGTTTAAGCATACTAAGAAGATGCGGGTTCTGTATCACCAAATGCAGGCATATATGTAAACAGCAGCTGAAAAAATGTTTTTCCCTATGGTCTCTCTTTTGCAAACTCTAATCCCTGGAGAGATGTTGGTCAGCAACAACAGTGTCTATGTGAATGAGTGAAAGAATGTATTTGCTGAATGCCAATAGAACTGACCTGCTAGATATTTTCAGTCAGCACAATTCATAATCTCTCATCCTTGTCAAACTTCCCTGTCTGCACTGGTGATAGCAGCATGGGGGAACCAAGAGCATTGACAAGTTCTTGTCATCAGTGTATGGCAGAAGCATGCTGAAAAGGTAAGAAATCCCATGTAGTGAGGGAATATTAAAAAATACTAAACATTAAAATACCCATTCCCTTTTTTTTTTTTTTTAATTAAACATGCTTTTATCTAGAGGTAAGGTAAATATTTTTAAGCTTCTCCATGAAATCCGCTTTGCACCAGTTGGCCTCAAAGCCAGATAAGACTTACAGTTTTAATTTATTATATAGGTTTATTCTGAATGAATCAGAAGCCTCTTTGCTTTATGATTCATAATTTCTGAACACTTTACAAAAATATATCAAGAAGAGGACTGGAGACTTCAGAAGCAGCACCAGACCAGATATCTCTGGAAACCACTGAAGTAGGTTCAAACAAAGCTTCGTTCTATATCTCCAAACCACAAGAGAGAGTGAAAAAGAAACAAAGCAGAAACAGCTGACTTTCTTGCAGTAGTTGGTTCTTTAGTACTTGATAGTTAGTCTTTTATAACTTCATTCAACTAATTCAGAAAATGTTAACTATCAAACTATATTATTAAAAGCATGAGGAGAACTGTACCAAAAAGAAAAAAGTACTTTTAGATTGACTGTACTGGAGGTTTTTAGTTTGCTATGTGATACTTCAGGATTTGAATGAAATGCTTACATGTCGGATTTACACAGTTATTCCAAAATGCTGTCCATGCTTTGAATTTTGCAAAAGTTTTTGCAGATTTCTAGTAGCTAGTAACACACTGCCTTGAAGTTAAGGTAGGTCAGGAATGGGAAAGTAGGGAAAGAGATTTCCTTGAATAAATAGCAAGTTCACAGAACACTGAAGGTTTGGAACATCTGAAATTGTTCACAAAATCAAGTCAAATGTGCCAAAATATTGTTTCAGATAATTAAAAACATGGAAGGAAAGTAATAGAATTTATGAAACTCTGAATATTTTTCCTGTTCCTTATTTAATTCTGCTTTACACAAAGCTCAGAGAAGAAACAACTCAGGGAGAGCCTTAGAATTTTGATTGCTCTACTCTTATGGTCCAAGGATAACCTACATCAGATGACAGTTTTGCAGGTATCATGCACTGTTTTGATGAAATTGTACTACCATACATGACATATGTGAAATGCATCGTTTTAGGCAAGGACACTACATACACTGAGCAGACTGACATCTTAGGGAGTTCTAGGATTATTAACCCACCTTTCAGAAGAGCTGAAACTGTCAGTCTAGTATGACTGAGTACATTCAGTCAACAAAAGTGTTTCTCATTATTTTTATTTCCTATTGCAAATTGTGGCAAAAATTTAATGTCATATTCTGAAGATTGAATCACTCAACTCATATAATGCAAGACATATATTTCATATGAAAATAAATTTGCAATGTAGCATACCACTCTGAGTTGCTATAGCTAGTGACCATAAGGGAGATTGACTGATAATTTCAAGCCCTCATTCAGCCTACAATTTAGTAGGGCACTGTATGATGTCTTCCTTCATCAGAAAAGGGGAGGAAAAATAAGTACAGCAAGCAAAAAATATTACTTTTATTTGCAACTGAGGCTCAAGTAATTATGTTTACAGCATGAATTTCAAAATTTTCCTGCTACGCAAAACTTTAGTCTGCTTTTAATTAAGACTTGCATGTTGGTTGAAAAAATATAGCATATTTGCATAGAAATAACCATGGCAAGCTGAAATCTTAATTTTAAGTAATTTTAATCACTTCCCTGGACTGGTAATTACTTCTAGTTGATCCATTTGAAGTGATTCCTTGCAGCAATTGAATATATTCTCACCAATTGAAGTTTTCCCTGGGACTGAGAGATCACGTGCTTAACATATCTCTGGGAAGATTTTTTTTGTCACAGCCTAATAATTAACAGAAATTCTTAGTCTATCTTGCTTGAGCACCAACAAAATAACCTTAAAATTATTTGTAGCTCTAGGTAAGGTAAATATTTGATGTTATAGTGCTGAATCAGTTTTAGTGATATACAAGTCAGCTCTTGATATATATTCTCTGAGCCTTAGCCTTTAATAGTACTATAGATATTAATAAGAAAGGCAAGGTCAATTCTGCTGCATCTGCTGTTGTTGCTTCATGCTACAGGCAGATAACCTGGCAGAGAGAAACAGCAGAGCATCCAGATAATGAACTCCCATGAGACTGATGCTTTTCATAAGCTGAAAAACAGAAGTTTGCTATTAACAAGCTTGGTGCTGGAAAAATAATTAAGAATATATTTTGCTGCTAAAATGTCATAAAAAGGTGATAAAACTAATGCTCTTCAATGCAAAGAACCTGTACCACGGTCTAATTTAAACCTGTAATTCTTTTGCAAGCTGAATACACTAAACATAAACTGGATTCCTTGAGACTTCTTATGAGTTTTATAATCTTTTCCTTCTGAAATTTTCTAAGAAACACAAAAGGGCACATTATAAATTACAAAAACCCCTCAATTTTTAACTGTGAAAGAACAAGAAACTGGGTCTGGAAATCCACTGTTGCTGTGACAATTCCTCACTGACACTGATGTTTTGGGGTCATGTGGAATAACTGTCTAATACAGTGTGCCAGAGTTTTCCAGAGCAGATTTGTTATTCTATTAAGAATATACTTTAGCATGAAAACTTCACTAATGGATGGAACATCCAAAGAATAAGTTAATCTAGTGCATTACACACAGAAATATTAAATCAGCTGTTTTGGAGTACTCTGAAAATATTTCAGAGGATGTTTGATGCAGGACTGGTAGGATTTACAGATGGAGAGGTACCCAAAGGATATATTTGAGTCTGTAAACTTTGCAGGGTTATATAATTTGCAATGTTTGCATTCCACTGCAATTCCTGCTCTTTAATTTAATCTTGCGTTTAGCTGAGCATTTTGTAGGATTGCTTCACATAGTTTTATTTTATGTCTTCACATAGCACAGGCATAAAAAAACCCCATACATATGAAGGAACATATGAAGGAAGTCATATGAACTCAAGTGTTTAATATGGAGGAGGTGAGAAGAGGAAAGGAAATTATGACAAAATGAAATATCTTACATGCTCACAAATGTCTTCAAATTTTCTATTATATTTTTGTGGCTATTTCTGGAAGATATCAAACTAAAATGATTAATTAGAAAAGACATTGCTGAAATATTAGTGGGAGTATTTATGGAAAACTATCAAACAAAATTTCAGAAAATCTTCAGTGCAGAAGAGGATGTTTATGAAAAAGCATCTTTATCCCAAGCATTTTTGGGAAAAATCCCAAACAGCATTTGCATTTTCCCCATCTTACTTTACCTACATAGCGACTCTTCAAGAAATTAAAATTACTTTTTCCAGAAGTTGGGAAGGAGTAACTCAAAAAGTTTCTGTGGTTTCAGGTAGGCATAGGAGACTGAAAACTTTGCCAGAGAAATCGAGATGAAGAGAGTATGGAAGGCAGAGGAAGGCAGATGTTTAGGAGTGAGGAGGAGGATATAGGCAGGGGTTCACATTTCAAGGTTCTTAAAAATCATTAGTTTTGCACAGGGGCAAGATAGTCCTATACAGTATTTGCCACTGAGGTCTGTTGTTAATGCATGTGTTGCCAAGAGCATGAGAATAAGGATACTGATGGATGCTGTTGGCAATATTTACTTATCTACTTCTACAACTATAGCAATTAAGTTTACATTTCTTGTAGCGTACACATCAGGACTTAACTCAGTTTTGCTTTGATGCAAAAAATGCTTAGGTTTTTTCTTCTTTTTTCCCCCTTTTGTTTTTCTATTTTATCTTTTTAGTTTTAAATCAGAGATCAAAAGAGAAAAAGATAATAAGACTCGTATTTGGAGGGAAGGAACAAGGAAGGAGACAGAAAATCTTCCTTTCCTGTGTGTGGCTAGCTTGCAAATTGCAAGGGTGGATAGAGAGACAGTAACAACCCTTCTCTCTAAATGGTTGTGCAAGATGTGCAACAGGAAATCCCACACCTGGATTCATAATCTCCAATGTGTTTAGGATGAACCAAATGGAGAAGCTCCATGGAAAAGGCAGGGACAGACCATAAAGACTCCAATGTATCCCAAAGTGATATCTCGGACAGAATTCACACTGGATCTTCTTACACTGGTTTATCTTGAGCATATAGCCCAAGAGATTTTATTGATCTTGTCTCCAGACTGAAACAGTGCCAATTCTCCTTCTCTATTCTTCAAATAAGTGGCTTGATCAAAGTAACATAAAATAAGACTTGCGCATATTTTTTAATTTTCAAAATATTTTTAGTATACGGTCACACAGAGTTGTTCAGTGCTTGAGTGCTTGGCATTGAATGTAAACTTTGGGGACAGATTCTGTGTACTGTGCAGCAGGAATCACAACTCCTGGGCTTCATCACAAGTGCATTTTATAATAAATACACCAAAAGCAATGACCATGATATTATCTGTATTCCTGTTTCAAGTCATTTATGTAAGGTGTGCAGAAAGAACAAGACCAGGTAACAGGTCTTTGTGTCTTTGTGCTTAACATGTGAGAACCCAGAATGAGATGGAAGCCTTTGGATGCAAATGTCTTCACAACTTTCACTTACTCAGAAGGGTAAGACTTGGGTATTCAACATCTTTCAATATAGAACTCAGTCTTACATATTAGTTGGAACCCTGCATTCTTCCTTTTCTCTGTGTGGAGTCAAGATACCCCAGAAGTAGCCTAGAGAGCTTACATTTTAACTGGATGACTGGCTTTACCTGCTTGTGTCAAATGGAAACAGTTAATTAAAGAAAATAATTGCCACAAATTACTTAGTCATAAATAAAATAATTGCAGGGCAGTTACATTCTTCTGCATTATCTGGAAAGCTCTACATACTACTTTTCCTATGCTTTTCCATTATATAAGAAATTATTTGAAGGAGGAACAAAGAAAATATTAGAAGTGATAATGTTCTCCCAAGAAAAATGGATTTTTAAAAAAATAATAATGATCCCTCATTTCACTTTTGATTGTTAGCAACTACAATCTAACTAATGCCATAATTCTATGCTGCATTTTAGCTCCAATTTGTCATTGGTTAAGAACTGAAATGACTGTAAATTATCTTTCATCTTGTGAAAGTGGTACATAAAAAATAATAATAATGAAAATAATAGCTTTAAGTTAAAAAGAGATCCCCGTAGATCTTCATTACATATAAATGAAATATGGAGTTGGAGAGCTACATGAAATTCTTAAAAAGGCTTGTCTTGATTTTCAGTTCTAGAGACTCATATGTAAAACAAGACAAAATGTGCATTTTCTATCAGCCTTCTTAATCATCATAGTAGTTACTGTTGGCTAGACAAGTACTTATGAATTATGGCATTGCTGTCGGCAAAACTATTTATCTGTATGACACTTTATGTCACTTTTGAACTCCAGCTTGACATCCATGAAATTACATTTTCATCACACTGGAAGATCAAGCTTTGTGTGCTGACTCACTTGGGTCAACATTTTGCAAATGACTGGATTTACCACTTGAACCATAAACCCTTTGTGAATAATTTTGTGCATTGATGTCTGATAGCCTAAGGCACAGTTCATAATTTCTGAGCTAAAGAAGAGGTGTCAAAGCAAAATTAATTTCTTTTTTGCATATCAGATTATTATATACTACTCCAACTTGCTTTCTCATGTGGTGATTGTTAAATGTCTTACATACTGTTAGATTAGATGAATTTGCAGGCACTCTAAAACTACCTAATTCCCTCAAGACTTATTTCTCGTATCTTTACAGTAGTTTGAAAGATCAACTGCCTCAGTAGACAAAAAGCTTCTAATTGATAATAGATTTTTTTCCTAGTGGGAAGTCTTTGGCTTGATTTCCAGGTAGTGTTTACAAACTCAGCAGAGATATGAATTCCAGATGAGTGTGCAAAATACAAAAGCTGCTGCTTCTTTCAGTTGTCTGGAGTGATTGGTGGAGTTTCATCTGTCTGATCATCTGCAGCTTAGAGATGGATAAGATATAACACACACTTGGATGGCTGATCTCAAAAGAGCAGTAGCCCATTTTGCCCTATATTCCCTGCTTATCTGAAATGCTAGCTCAAAGCCTGCACAAAACTTTTGCATTATGAACTTTTATGTAAACAACTGCAGGTGTTGTCTTTTTTGAATGACAAAATAATTTCAGTAAAACAAAGCTGCACTGAAAAATTTTATCCAGGCTTTTTGAAAGGTTGCCCTCACAACAAAATTGGTTACAGAAGTTTAACCACAGTCCAGGGGAGGATATCAGGTGACTGCCTAGGATTCCTTTAAAGTTTACGCAGGTTGGATGTTGGTGGAAGTTGCAGAATCCCTTGGGCTCTAGTTTAGCCCAGAACAACTCCATCCTCCCAGATAAACCAGCGTTGCTGTTGTCTGCAGATGCTTTGTGGAACTGATATTCTAAGACCACCACCATGAATATCTTTTAGAAAAGCTTCAAGTGCTCCAGTCATTGGCTCCTGCAGACAATGTTTTACCCAAGAAACAGGAGAGACCTACAGTAATATCTCACCTAGAGCTCTATACCAAAGAACAGGAGTGGGCACTATTCTATCCATTAATCCACCTCACTGTAACGTCACTGTGTACGATGTGGTTTCTACATGAATGCACCAAGTAAATCTCAAGCTTGGGGTTTATTTTCAGGCACGTCCTGTCTGCATGTTAATCCATCCTTACAGGGTTGTGCTCTGTATTCATAGCTAGTGTTAAAAAAACAGTGATGTCTTGGCTACAGCTGAGCAGTGTCGCAAAGCATCAGGGCTGTCTTTCCCACTCACATTCCCAAAGGCCAGAAGGCTGGGGGTGAGCAAGAGGCTGGGAGAGGATACAGCCAGGACAGCTGACCCAGACTGACCAAAGGGTTAGTCCATACCATATGGTGTCATGCCTAGCAACACAAGCTAGGAGAGGGAGGGAAAGAGAGGTGGCAGACCTTTGTCTTCCAATGCAACCATTACCCACAGAGAGGCCTTCCTTCCCAGGGACTGGCTGGACATCACCTATTAATGGGAAGTAGAGAATAAATAATTTTGTTTTCCTTTACTTCCGTGTGTGGTCCTTTGTTTGTTTGTTTTGGGGTTTTTTTTGACCCATGAGGTTTTAATCTTATTTTCTTCCCCTGTCTTGCTGAGGAGGGTGAGTGATAAAGCAACTTGGTAGACACACAGGGGCCACCACAGCTACATGCAAACTCACTTCTTTATTGCATTCTTAGAGGCAACTGGCAACACATCAGAGAGCACGCTGTGTCTTCACCAGGCATTTTGTACAGTTTATGAAGGTATAAAACTTCCATTTCCCTTGTGGTTTTTTACATGCCAGTGCAAAGAAAGTGAAAAATGAGCTGCCAGATGCAAGCATGAAGAGACATTCTAAACATCAATAAACTCAGTTTCCATCTTCTACAGGTGAATGAAATGAAAATAGCTTCCCACAGATGTAAAGCTAGGAATGACTTGAGTGAAAAGAAATAAACAGACCTCTTGAAAAAGAAGTAGAGTTGGGAGCTAATTTGACATATAAGACTGGGCATGATCAGCAAGGAGGAAAAATTATGAAATAGATTGTGCACACAAATTTGTGTTCTGTGCCTTATTATCATGCCAGGACAGATGATTTGAGGATACTTATTCAGGATTTGGGTTCTGGCTCCCTTCCTTCCTTTTCACACACCTATTGCTGGATGTCAAGTGCTCCCGCAGAACTCAGGGTCTGTAATCCAGGCTTTCGATCAGCGATGGGCTTTTCCTCTGTGTGAGTGCAAGTCATGGTACAGCCTCAAAGTGGGTCAAGTTAATCTTCCAGAATCCTTTTCCCTCTCAGTCACAAAGCAAATAAAGGAATTCTCCTCAAAAAAAAAAGGGATATACAGGCCTATCATTCTGATTAATTGTATAGGATGTTTTCTTCACTGCTGCCATTCCTGAATCTTCTTTGACCTTTGAGGATACCCACATTCCCTAATACCTTGAATTGGCAAAAATGAAATCATCAGGCTGAGGCAAGTCTTTTCATCACTGACAGATGGTATTGGGAGTGTTCTGTGCAGTTTTGTGTACATTTAGGTTTATATTAATCGTAATTATATTGTAAATAATATTAATAGTTTAATTTTAACCAATAGGCACTTTCTATTTTGTTATTCTTTCTGAATAACCCTCTTTCTCATATAATACAGGATCCCTTTTTTTCTCATGCAGTTTTAGCAGAAGCCATTTGCACCCTTACAGCTTCACATTTGATCATATTCAAAGTTGAGAATTGCATTTCTCGTATCAGTGAAGCTTTCTGAAATCTCCCTCTTCATTTCTAGTAGCTATGTCAGGAACAGTAAAATCCATATCATGTGGTTGCCTAAGTTTGTTCCCCACCCCCCCCCCCCTTGCTAGAAAATTCAGTTCTACCATTCAATTTGTTGTCTGATCAATTAAACATTCATAGTTCCTTTGCAAACTCTATGCTATAATCCATAGATTGAACCAAGAGCATCATTTACTGTCTGTGGTTTCTGCACTGATTTTCACTTCTTTCTTGCCCCAGTTTGCTGCAGCTTCTTAAAAGATTGATCTTGACGTCATGCATGAAAGATTGTTTCTCATGATGAAAGCACAGGGGCATTGTTGACTGCTGTGCCAGATTGAAGCTAATCCATTGTCTAGGTTCTGACATATATAGTCTGTACCTGGTTTAGAGATGTAGTTGAGGTTATGTGGTGATGATGATGGTTCCACTTGCTATTAGCAACAGTCATCATCATTAAGTAGTCATCATCATTAAGAGTGTAGTCAGTCTGTCAGCAGCAGTCTCTACAGGACTTTGTTTTGCAAATAAAGTACACTCAGTCACTTAATACATTGTTTAAGTGTTCTGTAAACCAATAGTGCTTTGATTTATGTATTTCAGATATGTATTTCAGATATGTATTTATGTATTTCAGCTTCATGTTTTCATTTAAAAATTTGTAATCACTAGTTGCTTTGGGAAAAAGTTATTCTGCAGGATGTCTCCACATCAGTTATTCCTTTTTCTAGACAGCTAATAAGAACTATGAAATCGCCAAACTGAGTGGGAGTTTTCTCTCTTACTGGATGTAATAAAATTGCATCTTTTTGCTCAGTAGTTAAATTAATAACTGTTACACACTGTGGTAGGCTTCAGTTATGGAAAATCCTGTCCTTTCCTGAGCTATCAAAGATTTACTTTTGCTTGCAACGTTCAGACTAGAGCTTGTGCAGTCATACACTTCTAAATTAAAATCGCATCACAGTTGTTTCTTTGTTCCCCTCCAGAGTAAATAAGGTATGAAGGAATCACATGTTGTCAGTGGGATTTAAGAAAATACAGAATCCTTTACAGTGCTAAGCTGAGATGTGAACATGAAGTGTGCTTGTTACTTGTACTTCATGGAGGCACAGAGCACCTTTCCTTGTACCTGCTAATGAAAGTCATTATTGCACTGTAAATTCACTCTCAAGCTCAGTGCATCCTAACTTCCCTATCTAGATGGTCTCTAAACACATTTACTGTTACTTTATGCCGCCCCTAGATACATATTTGAGACTGTGACTGAAAATGGAGTGTCTTCGTTAGATGACAAATGTTAAAATATGCATAGAAGGCAAAATCATTTGGATTCAGGACATGAAAAATGTCAGTGGATATTTTCATTATTTCATCATGCAGCAAACAAAATGGAAATTTTGCTGCTTATTTTATTTTGACGGATTTGGTGTGCAAACAGTGTTCTTCTCGTCCCATTAGTGTGAATGATTCAATTCCCTTTTCTGAATCTGTTAAAAGGTGCCTTGCTAGCATCACACACTCAGGCTAGTGGCATCCAGCTAGTGGCAACTGAACAGGGGACAGGACATGGACAGTTTGTTGTCCACCAGGCTCCCCAGGTCCTTCTCCACAGAGCAAACAGAACATTTTGGGAAGCATTATATTTGGGTGGAAATTAATAGGTGCATATTAACCTTCATAAGCATCTAATATTGTGTTTTACTTCTTGTATTGTGATTCATCTGTTGCACTGCAAGTATTGGTCTTGCTTACGTGGTTCAAACAAACCACTTTGATTCTGGTTTGGTTTAGTCTACACGGACTGAGCAGTTTTTGCCTGGACAGCCATCTGGTGTAGGAGGCCAACTGCTTCCTGCTCCTTATTTTAAAAAAAACAAATGGTTTCTGCCTAGGGCAGGAGCTAGACCCCCCAATACAGATTTCTGCTCAGTTCTTATTTTAACTATTCATAACAGTAAGAGTTTTTAATACTGCTGACTCATTAGTAATCATGTGAATTCATTTTTACCCTTCTACATGCTGAGGAGAAGTGAGTTAAATCCAAGTGCAGCCTAAGAAGCTGATAAACCTAATTTTTGGAGTAATTACATGCTTTAAAATGGAGGACTACATTTACTGAAAAGTAATGAGGTCAGATCAAGTCATAGCCTGATATATGGTGTGAAACATATGAGTATTTAACTTCAAGATAACATTTCTGTGTTAATTCAGACAGAAAGCTTTTCTTTTACAGCATAGTTAGTTGGTGTTCAATAAATAAGTTTTTTCAGAAATACAATATATATACATATGTTTCTGGGCTGCTGAATGTCACGAGTAATATTATTTACTGTCAGATTAAAAGTATTTCTTAAGTACTTAATAAGCACAGGCCTTTGATACGAAATTTCCAATTGGGTGATTCCTCTGGTAGCCAGGAGATTTTTCCTCTCTGATCCTCTATCCAGATAATTCTGACCTTAACAAAACCAAATGAGGCCATATCTAGGATGACCATTTTTCATTCTTTTGGGTGATATCTGTCCTGAATGACAGTTTTAACCCAATTACTACATTATTCAATTTTTACCTGTCATTTTCAGTATTCCTATTCATCATGAAATAATTTTATTTGTTCATAGTTTTTAGAAGAATGCTTGCTGGGGAAGGCCAGGTCAGGACAAGGTCCCAAGCCTGCAGCTCTGCTGTTGTAGTTTCAAGTCCCTGCAGGATATCCAGGCAGTGAGGTTGAGGAAGCTGCTGGTCTGACAGCAGAGAGGGAAAACAAGACAACTCAAAGAATTAGAGAGAATTGAGGGATTGGACAGAGAATCAAAGAAGGGACGGAAATGGGACCTGAGCATGGAAGGGGAATTGATCGGGCTGGAATAATGGGAGGCTGGAACAGGGATTTTTTTTTTTAGAAGACAGGAACTGGAAACTGAAAGTGGGACAAAAATGGAGCAAGAAACACAAAGGAAATGGGGAATGACAGTCACTGAGTGGCTTAAGCTCTGACTTGGCAGAAAGCTATGAGCATGACCTGCATGCAAGTGAAGATCTCAAGCCAGCAACCCAGAAAATAAAGAAAACTTAGAGCATTTAATCTGATTGTTAAGTCATTTGCTTTATATCATATAGGAGGCCTCTACCTGCCAGAGTTAAAACACCCATGTCTTCAAGGCAGTGTGCATCTGCCCTCCTCTGGCTACTCTCTTCAAAACTCTTGCTTTACTCCATACATGTCTTTCAATTATTGCTAAAGATGAAACTAGAATATTTTAGAAAAATACTGCATAATCTTCAGAGTTCCAGCCATCCTGTGCACTAGTTAAAGGAGCAACTGTGCAAAAAAAAATAAAAATTGTGATTATGTAATAAAAGGCTGCATCCAGAAGTATAGAATCTACTGAGAAAATGAATCTAACTGAGGAGTTTTGTATCTTTTGAGTCCTTCACTTTGCAACCTCAATAATTAATTTTCTTACTGGGAAGTTTCTTGTCTGAAGTTAAATGTATGTGTTACCCCAGAAGCCCCAAAGTGTTTACAACATAAAAAGGACAACTGCTGGTACAAGGATGTGGTCATGTACAGTATCACAAATCTAGACGTCAAGCATATGCTGAAATGCTTTCTTCACCACTTTGGAGGACTGGCCAGCTGGCAGCTGTCAGGGCAGCTTTACAGGGCAATGGATGTCTTACCAGGGTTACTGCTGACCATGGAAAAAGGAGGCAGCAGATGATACCTCAGAGACAAAAATAACTAAATTGGAAGGTGTAAGGCAGGCAAAAAGTAAAAGGAACTAAATCCTAAAACATTTGCAACAGGACTTGAGGGTGAGGACAAGGGCTTTGACTTGGATGTGGGGGAACAGGAAAAGCAAGTGCCTAATCACCCACGCAGCATCTTATACAGTTGTTCTGGTCTTCATACAGATATTCATACATTCTGACAATTTGGTTAGCCTTTCAATTAATAAAACATTTTATGAGGAATCAGTTGTATCTCCAAGTTCTCATCTTTTATGTAGGTTTTAATTACTTATTAAACATTTGCAGTCTTGCTTGGACTATACCTGCTGAAAAATAATTTGGCCTTTCTGAAATGAATAATTAAAAATAACTTTGCACAGAGTTTCCTAGCAGATAAAAGAACAGGAAAAGCCTCTGCCTCAATAAAGTGTTAATATCCTGGGTTAGGGTAAATTTTTATTTTCCAAAAGTTTCTGGTTTTTCCAAGATACCTTTTCTTAAACTTTCCTTCAAAATTGCTTCTTACATAAAAGAAGAAAATTTTCTTCAAGACTTATCCAACTGTAGTATTTCCTAGAATTAGAGTTCCTTATTTACTGATGGTAGTGTTCTGCTGTGCAGAAGTTAAGCATGGTGACAAGTGTCTCTCAGCTCCCAGATAAGGAGGTTGACATGGTGTTCCTGCTAACCTCCAGCAAGCCTCCACCCAGACTCCACCTGCACCAACATCTGTACAAAGACTGAATGTTTGGGATCAGCTAAAATGAGTGCTCACAAATGTTCCCAAAACAACATGATCTGTCTCCTGTCCATTGGTATGCCAAATCACCCTTTGATCCCAGGAATATTTCACATTAAAACAAACCTAAAGGGTTATTGGAAAGAAAACTCACAAAGAGGAATAATTGAAAGAGGACTCAACACAGCTTTGAATATTTAAGGGTCAAGAAATTATATCAACATTGTGTTTTGTTGTCTACTGGATCCAGGCATTTTCACATCTATATTTAATTAAATATTAGCATCAACATAGTACAGATCTAGTTCTTGCAGCTAATAACAGAACTTCAAGGAAAGTCACTACCAACTTGTGGAAGCATGTGTGTCAGGTAAAAACCTCTGATAATTGCCTTTACCAGCAGCTGAGACCTTTGAGCACCTTCAAGTCTGCACTTCCAGCTACTGCTGGCACAGAGTGCATCACCAACACCTGTTTAAGCTGAACACATGCCTTTCTGTATAACTGGTATCAAAATGTTTGACAATTAGCAGTTTAGTATTAAGCTGCATTTTTTAATTTAATAAATTGACTGGAAGAATGTGTCATGAGTACTGGCAAGGTTAGAGATGCCCAATAAGGATTAAGCATACAGCTGGCATTACCCTCAGGGTCCCCTGGCACACAGCAGCACCCACAATTTGCCAGTCCCCTGGCACATATATAATGACTGATTATCATTGGGTGCATTAAGTAATGTGCTGAGATGGCAAAGTAGAGCCTATGATGCAAGAGGATTAGTACAAACATTTGCAAATTAATGCTTACTGTCCTGGGAAATCCAAAAGGGTTTTGTATTCCACATCCATCTGTGCCCAGAATTGTTGCTGTCTCTCTAAGACCCAGGGAGCCCATGAGGTTTGGGCAACTTCGTAACCAGTGACTATTACTGTCATTTTTACCTGTTTCAGTTTCATTTTTGTAGTGAACTGTTATTTTTTCACTTACATCTACTCTTATTCCTCTCTCCTTATTGGTGGAAAGGGATTGCTTAAAGCTAAAGGGAAAGTAAGTCATTTTAGAGCATCCACCTCTAAAAATGTCTTAAACCAAGACAATTACACATCCCTGTATGAACTCAAAAAAGAAATGCTGGGCTGGGACAAAAAATTGAGATAATGGGATTAAATATATGAGGATAAAATACAAGGCATACAAGTGTCTTCTGATCTACATATAACACTCAAGTGATCACTCATTCTGCAAAAGAATTAATTCTAAATGTTAGACATTGATGAAATTCCAAGGCAAAAGCGACATTCAGAAAATGCAATGTGAAAAAAAAATTGGTCTCCAATTATTTTGATAAATAAAAGTGTAGGGAAATTACTTCACTAAATTTAGGCCAATATTTAATGAAATGTATTCATACATTTTGTCTGCCATTTTAATTCAGATGTTACTTTTATGCCTGGAATATGTAAGCGAACTATATCTGATGCTGGACAGAAATATGATAAAATGTCATTTTTGATCTTTTGTTGTTTGGATTCAGGATCTATATTTGTCAAGAAACATTGTTATAATCAAAGAGAATATATATTTGATAAACCTTTCTCTGGAAAAATATTCATATCCTGATTTTCCTAGTGTTTTTGTTCAGGAAAAAAAAATTTCCAAGAAGAATTCAGGACTGCAATGTTCAGATAATGTTAATCAAGATTATTGCAATCAAATATGTGGGGTTGGAATGAAAGACTTTTAATAGGTTGAAAGCAAATACTCAATTGGTCTGGAAATGAAAAATTAATCAGTAAGAGTGCAGAAAAGCACCATCTTTGATACTAAACTAATAGTGGAAAGGGTTAGGGAAATGAGGAACAGTAATGCAGCTTTTATATTTTTGTCTGCTATTATCTCATATAATAAGTATAGATAAGCAATTCGTACCTTCTTTATTCTGATCAATCCAGCTTTTGCAGTGACTCTGTACCACAGTGATCCTCTACTGCAAAAATGCAGAGCATGGTTTATTTGTTTAATAAATATTAACAGACACAATGTAACTTTCTAAGAAAAATCTGATTTTGTTTGCTGTAAATCACAGTCATAACCTCGGGAGTACATTTTCTTAGTGACAAACACAGAGAAATTCAAGGGCAACTTATTATTTTGTACAATATATTGAGCAAAGCTTTCCTTCCAGCTCAATAAAAATGATGTATACTAATATCTTACTTTGTAATTAAACCAAAGAGACAGACATAATTGTACAAATCTTATAAACCCACATTACTGGTTTTCTCAGCTGTTCTATTTTCTCTTTATTTCTCTCTTGAGTTGTTTCCTTAATGATTAGATTTGTATTGATGATCATTTCTTATTAATATGTTATGCAAAGTTATGAGTATATTAGTGGTTTTTTCACACCATTTTATTTCTGCATAAATGGATTAAATTTTCTATGCAAAGACAGCTGAAAATTGAGATGACTGCTAGAACGGGTGAATGATGTTCAATATGTATATTAATTAAAGATTATATCTCAGTTTATATACTGCCTGTAGCAGGCTGCAAAACATATGTAAATGTATGTAAAACACACAATTATTTTTAGCTCTATAACCCATTTCTCCAAGTGACTTGTGCTTGTGATTCATTTGTAAATAGCTTGTTAAATATCTAAACCAGGAAATTTTGTTTTGTTCAACCCACAGGGTAAATTTCTGTTATTTGATTAATTTCATTTCTGTGTTTGGTTTTCCAATGTAAATGCACCTTTTTTCAGTAAAAAATTATTTTATATAAATAATTTCCACTACAATAGAAATCAAGTTTAATCAAACAGTGCATATATAAACACATAAAAATACATTTAACACTATTGTGCAGTGGAATATCTGTGAGCAGATTACATTTCCCAAATCTCATTAATTATTGAAAAAAAACAATGATGATGACTTTTTAATCTACAAGTGTCTTGTGAAGCTTTCTCTGTGATTACATAAATAGTAAGCAAAAAAAAGTGTGTCTACTGACCAGCAAAGTAGATATGCCTTCCAGCACACCATGTAGCCCTATTTTAATTTTGTCCTGGTTTACTCACACAAGCACCTTTCATGCTGAAACCAAGCTACAGAAGAGAAAGCACAGGGTGTGCCCCAGCGTGGACTCAAGTCAGGACTGTGCATGAGAATTAGAGACATAGAAGAGACTGCTGGGCTAGGTGTGATCTCCACTGCTTAGCTGACATTGCTCAAGGTAACACTGTGCTTTTTCTTTTCTTGCCTAAGCATGAAATACTTCTGGTGTAAATGCTCATGTTTTAAAAACACTGCATACTTCATAAATGCAAAGTTAAATTTATACAAGGGCTTGCAGGAAAGTTCAATATTTAACTATCAAATAGTCAAATAGTAAAATATCCGGGGTAATCAAATAAGGTGAAAGATGAGTATCGATAAGCCAAATAATTTTTTTAAGTTTATTGTTAATGTTTGCTGTTTCTTGTTACATGATAATGGCTGTGCATCTCAGGAAATCCTCTAATATCACATGAGTGTTTTTATCTCAAGGAAATCTCCCCACAGATCCTTGCAAAGTTTTTACCCTTATAATCTTGTCAGTGTGTTTGGAATACTGCTGCAGCTTAAAGGATGGTCCTCATAATCAGCTATGTCTTGCTGTTGTCTATTTGACTACTTAAAAGAACAAAACCAAATCGTGGAAAAATAAAGAAGTATAATTTTAAGACTTGCATCATGCAGATGTTGTGAGCACACAGATTTTTTTCACTTTGATTTTATGCTGGAATTCATTTACTGCCCTGAACATACTCAGAGATACTGACAGATATTCAGGATGTGAGTATGAGCACATCCAAACACAGAAAGGTTAAACTGAGTGCTACTGCTCTCAGCTGGGAATTGGCATTGGGACCTGTGGATACACAAAGACGTGATGGAAAGGTGGCAGGAGTTTCTGGCAGGAAGAAGCATCTGTTTATCAGTCTGTTGAGTACAGGATTTACCTTCTTAATGACTGGATATGGATAACTACCATTGAGACATGATATCCAAGTATGCTGCTGCAAAGTGATAGCCCTGTTTAAGTGTCTTTTTCTCCCCTTCTCCAAACATTGCCTGGATTTGTGAATTAATATCTTATCTGGAAGCACTTGCTTTGTCATCTTTGATGAGGAGGGGTTCATATTTGTAATCTTGGCTTATTGTATCAGTTCGTGCACTGCACAGAAAACTGCAGAGAGGTACTCGTGGGAAGGAGGAATGCCATGACCCTCTTAAAAGAGCTTATTAACGTTATTTCATCGGATATGCAGTTTTTCCATTTCTTTGACAGTCTGCCTGTTAGCGTTCCTGCCGGTGTTGCCAGACATCCCTCAGAACCACCCGCCCACACTCTGAATGTGTTGTTCTGCCAGCTCTTGCAAGGAGTATTCCCCGGCAGAGAATGACTTCCTTGTTTAATCTACAGCAGTGGTAAAAATGTAATACCATCCTAGGTCTTAGGAGCTCTTGGATTTTAGTTCTACTTCACTCAGATAAAAGAGGAATCTTCTTTTCAGGATCAAAAATAGAGAGACTGATTTCAGAGTAAATTTTATGTTCCATTCTAAGAGTGTTTAAATTTTGTCCTGTCAAAAATTAGAGAAATCCACTTGCTCGTCCTTTTTTTTAACATTTTGTTGTAATACACCACCCAAGATCCAGCCACTATGTCTTCATCTATTTAATCTGACAAGCCACATATAAAGATTCAGTTCAGTGTTTATCAAGTATGAAAGTTATAAAGCTCTGAAAAATGTGGTTTCAAACATAATAGAAATGGTGACATACCCCAACCTATTGTGGCAGTAACAACACTGCTATAATATGAAAGGTTACTAAGACATATCGGCAGTCAGGGCTGTTTGCACTGCTATGATTGCTCTTTTTATAGGTATGGTAATGCAGCTCAGTTCCCAAGTATCACATGTTGGCAAATGAGGGCACAGTAGTCAGGAAATATTCTTCCACATGAAAAGACTTTTTTATTTGTATCTTAAAGCACTGGTAATGACATTTTCTGAGCTGCAAGGCCAAGTCTAGGAGAAGCTATCAGTCCAATCAGTGTTAGTTTTATCTCTCATTTTAGGAAGAAAAGTGCTGTTGAGGAGAAAGGCTCAATGTTGTTTATGTAAAGACTAAAGAAAATTAAGGGTGGAGAATGACAAGTTTAAGGTATAATGTCTTTTCTCCAGAAACAGAGAAGGAACTTCTAGAATATGTGATGCTAATATGCAAAATACTGCCAACATACAAAGGGGAAGGTGATAAAGAGGATACTATAGTTAAAATGTCAGCATTATGTTCAGTGGGAATAGAGCAAGGAATATGTAGGTGGAGAAAGGAGGAATATAAAAATCTGTTCTTATGTATCTTGCTGGTGAAATGAATTTTTCAAGGTTGCTTTCACCTAAAGATTACCTAGGGCTGCATAAATAAGTATGCAACAAGAAATTAAAAGAATACTGAAATTAAAAGACTAGTAATAAAATAGTGTAATTACTCAGGTGCTAGAGAGCAAAAGAAAGAAATCTACCAAAGAGTTGGGCATTTCAATAAACATTTTGGCATACACATATAGAAAGTCTCCAAGACTACCCACCCACAGCTAAATAAAAGAGCCCAGAATGCTACAGTCATTCTGCACAGTGCTGAGTCCTGGATGTCCTCCAAGTCCATGATAATTGAACCTTGTGCTTCTGAATCATGGTTCTCACTCCTGCTGTTCTCTTAAGTTTAAAGGTCTGAAATATTTTAAGGGTTAATTTACAGCCCCACGTAGTGGCATGTTAGCAGTGTGAAACTGATGGTCCCTGCTTTTGAGGTGTGTTGTGTTTTACTCCATTAAATTAGGGATTTAGAGGCACTAGAGTTGTTCGAGAAATTTCTGGAACAGTTTTGGAGACCTGTCCTTAGAGGAGAGAAGCAAAACATCATTCAGCCTCATGCATATTGATCTTGGAAAGGGTCCCTGTTGTATAAAATTTCCCAACTCTTACCCAGCCATGTCTCAGAGAGTGCTAATTGACCTGGGTCATTATCATTCCAGTTGTGTGCAAGATGTTGAGCACCAGGGATTATCAGAGTCCAGCACTCTAGCTCATTCCTACTTCCTTTTTACAAACAGAGACATAGTTTAAAAGTCTAAAGATGTGACTATAGTTGCAAAAGTAATGGAATAACTGGCACACAATCCATGACTAATTATTTAATTATTTTTCTATGCTCCTCCTGTATGTCATCTTTTTTCTTGTGAAATGTTTATCATTCATTGAATGTCTTGCCTTCTAGAAAAATTGACCAAATTTTTCATCCAAGGTCTCGTTCAGTCATTATCTCCCATTTGAGCTATGGCTATACTTCAAGTTTCGGATCATCATTATCTTTCACGGCCCTAATGAATGTTCATTGGTATTAGAAAGCTACATTAATTTTTGTTTGTCAGTCACTGAGAGTAGTGCCATCAACAACAACATTATGCCCTTCAGCAAACACTCAAACTGAAGACTAGGAAGCCCTGCGTAACAAGTCTTCACCGCTGTGTCATTCATATTATTACAAGTGGGTCTGAATTTTTTTAATTTCTAAGCTTCCTCACAACAAGCAATAGTCATTATTTCCACAGCAAGAACACAATAGCAGGATATACAGTGGGTTAGTTATTCCACAAGTAATTTTTTCTCCCAAGGCACAATAAATACAGTGAAAAATAAATGTAAGTCGACAGTGTAACACATCAAAATAGCAGCACTTACAAGCAGTTTACATGGGGCCATCAGTCCTTCTTCCAACATTTGCCAAGGTCCTACTGACACAAATCTATAGAGAGAAAAGATATTCCTGCTCCACAGCTCTAAAACTCTGTAAGTGCACCCCAAAGCTGATGCTAGCCCATTTTTAGTATTGTAAACACCTGTGAATTCCTGAACTTGTGGTAATGAATTGTAAAATGAAAGTTACGCAGTATGATATTGGCAGCACACAAGATGTCTAAAATCATCTTTGATGTCTCTTATGCTTTCTCATTTTTCTCTCTGTTTCCTCCTTATGGACAAGGCTATAAATCATTATTTTTTCTGCAAGACAAATCTATTCAGAGTTTTTCCACAAGCCACCTAACCAAAAGCAGACACAGACAGATCAGGTGACATGCAAAAACAAATTTTTAAGGTGAGTTACACAGACTATTACTAATTGCATTCATGAGGAATTTATGTCCTTACCCAAGGCCCATCTTTCAGAGAAAGCAATAAGTATAAACCTGTGATGTGTGACAGAAAAAAAAAAAGAAGAAAAAAAAAAAGAAAGAAAAAAAAAAAAAAGGATGAGTGGAAAAGAAAATAAGCTTTTTAAAGAGCAGGACTGGAAAAAACATTTTGTCCATCCAATACATAAAAAAGGTAGGGCTTGGTGAAAGAGAGGGAACAACAGGAAAGACAATATTTGAACCATATGAGCTGACAGGAAAAGATTAAATATACTATTTTACTGTTGTCTTCTATAATTTTACACGTTGATTTTTCCAGTTATATACAAAGGACATTGTCCAAACTTTGCAAAGTACTGGGAGTATGAAAGAAAGGAATAAATTGTGAAATCCTTGAAGAACAGGCATCTGCTGATGACAAGAGACTCCTCTCCTCACTCCAGAACTGGGCAGAGTGAGAAGCCACCAAGCAGAGAATAGCTCCTGCCAAGTGTGCAGAGCAAAGCTGTCAAACAGCTGCACATCCCTGATGACCAGCAGGTTCTTGTGCAAAACCTGATTATGACTCAAAAAATGGTCTATGAACCTAAAAAAGAAGAAATCTCAAATACTTCTGAAGTCACAAAACTGGAATTTACTTTCAAAAGACTTAGACTGAAAAATTCTTCTCACTTTTCAATAATTTGAGCTGCTATTTCTCATTCTCAAACCCTCAATGCAAAATGGCCTTTTCCCTCAGGAGGAACATCAATGTCATCACCAAAAGGTAAACTGAGCTTCATTTGTACTTTTGTGCTCAGATATAGCAAAAGCTTAAGGAATTGAGATCTGACTCAATTTTTTCCACTGATCCTCCTATTTAACTTTAATACATAAATATATGATTTGTCTACAGACATACATAAACATATGTATTTCTATATGCACTCAAACATATATGCACTGCCATTATGCTAAGGGACATAAAAGGAACAGTTTGAACATCTGATCCAATCTGCTTTTCTTTCTCTTCTATATACATACTGAGGCTCCCAAATGAGATTTTACACACTCAAGACTTACATCTTTTTTGAGTTTTCTTCTTTTGCCTTCTTTTTAATTTGCAATTAGCACCAACATAGCCTGCAGAACAAATTTGTCTTAGCAATGTAATTACTTGTCATGTACTTAAAATGAAATTAAGTACTCCTACGATTTATGATGGAGTCCTTTGACCATTCCTGTGTAAGGCTAGTACAAGTAAAGTCAAACGACCTTTGATAAAAGCAAATAGGTCCTATTATGTTCTGTTACAGATTTAAATCAAGTAGCTCCTTTGAAGTGAAGGATTTATATAGACATAAAATCAATATAAGAATCAAAATCCAAGCCTATAAAATGTAAATTGTGTCCAAAATTGACACAAGTTATTTAACTCTATTGATTTCTTGGTAGACAATCTGTGAGGTGTGAATGGGAGGCATTTTTTCTTTAAACTTATTCTTGAAATGCTGCCTGCTGGTCTTGGCTTTCTTGGCTTTTTTACTTTGGCAGCCAATGAAACATGGTTAACGTTCAGCCTAGCATCATGAACTAAGGCCAAACTAGCACATACCAGACCATCAGCTCATCTCATTGCTCAATTAATGTTTTAGTCCTGAGAGAGGCTCAGCACTCTCAGATTTTTTACCTGCTTGTCAGGTGAAGAAGCCAACTGAAGTGCAATGGTATCACTCAAGCTCCTGTACCACATCTGTTTTAAAGCTTCCTGCAGTGCTCCACTCATTGCAGTTGTCATGTGTTGAATTATGGGCATATTTTTGGCTCATTTAGGAAAGGTGTAGGATTAGACTTTTCAACAGGCTCATTCTACTTTGTGGCACTGTGAATGCAAGACAGGCATCAGCTTTTTAAAGTGGTTAAGCCAGATCTGCAACTGCCTTCTGCATGGTAATGATGAACTGCAGAACAGGGGCTCTGGCACATGACAAACCCGAGTGGTGTGTGAGAGCTCTGAGTGAATTGGATCCATCTTTAGTCACACAAAAATTATTTTTAAGGCATGGACAAGGCCTTGCTTGTTATGAATAATAGTACATACTTCCAGCTTTACTTGCTTGCCCATGCACAGGTCTTTAATGTCACTCTAAATATCTCAGTCTGTCTCAATTGGAAAGCCAGAAGTACAAATATTTTTTGGGTTTTGGGTTATATCTGCCAACTTTATATGTGTATCTCTCAGATACAAAAGGGTATCTACCTCAAAAGGTATTAAATGTTTATTTTTAAATGACTGGATCAGACCTTACATTATGGAATTCATGCTTTCTCTATCTATAATAATACAATAAGTAAATCACCCTTCTGAGGTGACTACTTCTTGTTATTGTCTGCAGGGGCTTTGTTTTTTCTAGGTGACATTCAGACAGCAAAGAAAGATAAAGTGATTCCTCTCAGTGTTTCCAGGGTGAGGTTTCTGAAAACATGCTTTTTTCTAAATGTTTAGATTATGCTCTAGGAACCTGGGAGGAAAAACCATGAACTATTATGCTCCTGATGCAATCCGTCTTCCTCACCCTCTCTCAGTTTCTCTAATAACAGTTCTTCTACTTGCAAAATGAGGAACAAACACCCCCACTTTAGGACTTAGGAGTACAAAATACAGGTAGGAAGTGTTAGTATCACTACAGACTTTCTCAGACTCATAGTATTTTCTTATTACAAGCAGTAACTCATTACACCACACTAAAAAGGGATGCAATCACCTTTCTCTGTGCAAAGAAATTGACCTGGTTTAAATGTTTTGACACCGTTTCTTGGGCAAACACTGCACTCCATGCTACAATGTCTTTTCATCTAGAATAAGGTGACTGCACAACAGGGATTCTTGGCATGTTTAAATTGAAGGGAAATGGGGAGGAGCAGTCAGCATTGGCTGGATAAGTGCATATTTCTGCGTCACATGACATGGATACAGGCCATATCTATATAGTTCCTTCCTTCAGTCATTCATATGAAGCCTGATTTTTCCTTCAGGGGTAGAAAATAACAACATAAAATCCTCTAAACATTAGTTCTGAACATTTCTCTGTGTAGAGAAATTGTCATGGAGAACCAAATGAGTTCTGAATCTAATACTTTTCAGTTAAAATAAAATAATTCTCAAATTAGAAGTAATTCTAAGGTAGAAGTGTATAGGAGCCCTGGCTAACACCATATTCTAGTACCTAATTTTCCCAGGACAAACAAATAGCACAATTTCTAATTTTTATCAGTGGAAAAAATAAGCTCCTATACTTCCCAGTAGCTGGGTCTGCTGAGCACTACAATGGCTGTTATTATACATTTCTGGCTGCCTTGAGGAATAACACTGAGCATGAATTTAGGAAGAGGGAAAGCAATGAAAAATGTATAAGCCCATTCTTTAAAAAAGAAGTTAATCTCTGCTAGAAGGCTGGTTCATATGCAGACAAAAATATGAGAGTACAAGGAACTTCTTATACTATTAAGCCCCATCTCCTTTTATTGTAGGTAATCAGCTTATAAGACCTGATGCATAAACCCATCATTCACTGTCTTAAATGAAGGCAGGAAATACTTACCTGAACATTAACATGCTAAAGCTTCAACAGGACTGGTGATATATATTTACTTTATGAGGGAACTTTCTATTTGACACTTGAAAAAGCACAGGGAAAAAAATCGGTGTTCATGTACTTCAATATCAGGTTCGTTTATCATTCGTTTATCAGTCTTGGGGCTCTAGACACTGGTATGAAGGTATAGACTTAAAATAGAGCTATCCATAATTCAGTTGTGACAGAAACTTGGTGCTGAGAGAAATAGGTATCCACAGAACAATATGCTTTTATAAACTGTATTAGCAACTGAAGATGAAGGAAGCTGTTGCCTCATTACCTCAGCAGCTGTGATCTGACCTTTCGGCTGCAGTTGGTAAAAAATTCTTTGTTCTTCTTTGCATATCAGGAATTATCATTTTTCTAAACTCTCTGATCTCAAGCTTAGTAGATTGCAAATAGTTTTTCAATGTCACATTTCTATAAGAGTATTAGAGAACAAAACTAATTTCTGCCTGTAGTGGATGCAATTCCATTCACAGCAAGAAAAATTGGATTTCTAAGCTGCGGTTTCCATTGTGTTACCTCCATGTATCATAAGAGTTACCCTGATGGGCACAGCAGTGACCCTACTTACTTATACACTGCTTTATGCAGAACGCATCATCTTGTTTTCCTCACCAAAACAAAAAGTAAAAGGCACCCCAATTTATAACTGTAGACTGACATCTGTTGGAAAGGGTTTAAACAGAGTGACAGAATTGTTTAGGCTGGCAAAAATACCTCAAAGACCACACAACACAAACATTAATCACACGCTGCCATGTTCACCAATAAAACATATACCCGAGTGCCACATCTACACATGTCTTAAATACTTCCATGGAGAGTGACTCCAGCACTTCCCTGGGCAGCTTCACCCAGCACTTGTCCATCCTTTCAGTAAAGAAATTTTTCCTAATATCCAACCTAAACCTCCTCTGGAATAATTTGAGGCTGTTTCCTCTGGTCCATTCATTTGTTACCTAGGAAAAGAGACCAAATCCCACCACCTACAACCTCCTTTCAGGCAGTTGATGCATCTAATCAGATTCTACTAGGAGGAGTAGAAAGCACAACCTCTGCTTATTGACCTAATGATCATTCCAATTCAATGCTGGAACTGTATTTTGATTACTAGGACAAATAAACTATTGGATTTATTTTCCTTTGATTCTCTGGCTGGAAGAGCAATGTTTTTCTCACATAAAATTGTAACTCCTAACATTAAAAAGATGTATCAGGAAAATTTTTAGTTTGTATATTTCACAGGCTTATACTGTAATTGAAAGAAAGGAAGAAGCAAGAGGAAAAAAGTAGTCCTAATTTTTCTAAAACTCCTGGGGGAAATTAAAAAGAATGAAATCTTCTGACTTGGTAGGCTCAGAGATATGAATACAATGGCACAGTTTTGATCTGGAAGCCAAATATAAATGGTGTGCCCCACATAGTGGGAACAAAATTTTATAATTTATTCATTAACAACCTGGAAGATGGAACTAAGAAAATCCTCAATGAGTTTTTAGATGATGTCACACTGGAAAAAGAGGCTGATATACCAGAGGCACATGCTGCTATTCAGACATGCCTTGACAGGCTGCAGAAATGGGAAGAGGAGCCACATCAGTTTCAGCAAAGGGAAATGCTGACTCCTGCACCTGGGGAAGAATAACCTCGCGTACCAATACTGGCTAGATCCAACTAGCTGGAAAACAGCTTGACAGAAAAAGCCCTGGTGATCCCAGTAGGCACCAGGCTGTACCTGAACCAGCATGGTACCCTTGCAGCAAACAAGGGAAAGAGTTTCTATTAGGAGAAGCCTTGCCAGTAGGTAGAGAAGTGATCGTTCAGCTCTGCTCAGCACTGGTAAGACACACCTGCAGTGTGGGGTCCAGCTCTGGGCTCCCAGTACAAGGAAAGCAGAGGCATACTGGAGCAATGTGCTGGGCTCCAGGGAAGAGTCACAGAGATTGACAAGAGGATTGGAGTATCTGTCACATGAAAACAGGCTGAGAGAGCTGGGACTGTTCAGTCAGGAGAAGTGAGGTTCCAGGGGGATCTTATCCATGTGTATCAATACATAGTGCAATGAAGTAAAGAAAACGGAGTCCAACTCTTTCAGTAGTGACCACTGACAGGACGGGAGACAATGGACACAAATTAAAAGCCATGAAATTTTATCTGAATATAGGAAAATGTGAGATAAGACAAATATTGGAATAGTTTGTCCAGGGATGCCATGAAGTCCCCATCTATAGAAATACACAAAACCTCACTTGACCCATCCCTCAGCAAGCTGTTTTAGCTGCCCCAACTCTGAGCACGGGTTTGGACTAGAGATATCCAGATGTTTCTTCCATCCTCAGCAATTCTGCCATCCTTAAAAAATGGCTCAGCTGAAAATCTGAATGGTTGTGGCTTTTTTATTAGAAGCAAGTGTTGTTTTGAAAGATTAAGGTTGCAATACTGTAATTCCAAAAACAGTTTTTCAGTTCAACACTGAAGTAAAAAACAGTTCATCTGATTATGTGTAATAAGATACATCTCAGGGATTTAAATTCAAACCTGTGGTCTGAAAAATTTGTATGAACATCATAATTCAGACTATGATTTAGTCAAATGTGCCAATGGAATATAAGATTCCATTTCAATTTAAAGTAAACTACGGTCATGTATAAAGCAGAAATTATATTTTGAGCCCTTGTATTAAGAAAGAAATTCTTGAAGGATCAGATGACTCAAAGGATTATGAGCAAGGATAAGGAGTCTTGATTTTCCTGGAAGACACTGAGCAAACTTCCTTATAATTTCATATCTAGATGTTGAAACAGAAAATGGCTTGCAACTCTCACTTTGTGGGGACACTGGCCAGCCCCTTAACAACACTCTAATATGAAGAGTGGGAATATGGGAGCTCATTCAACACCAGCTATGTAGGCAGAACAAAATTTTCCTGCATCTAGTAGGAGCTACACCAAAATTTTATTTTTCTTTAACACTAGCATCACTGACTTTCAATTTTGTGACAATGAAAATCCAATTCAAGAGGAAGAGACATTAGGAAGGTTAGGGGAGATGTGAGGAATCAAGAGAGTTTCAAAGAGCAGTAGTAAGGGGCTGGGAGGATTAACACAGAGCAGAGTTAACAAGCATTTACAGGCTTTCAGACGGGAGTTTCTCTGCTGCTCCTGGTGCCAGCACAAGGCTCAAAGACCAAGAACAGACAAAATACCTTGGACACAAGTAGCTAAATTTCATCCTGTTGGGCTCGCCTCCAGATTCCTTTGTATGAAACACACACTTCACTTGTGATAAGACTTGATATAGCACTCATTGAGTTCAGTAATTAAATCACTTCGCTCACTTGAAATAATCTTGATTCAACTAAAAGCTTGATTCAATTAAAAATATAAAATCATAGCAGACAAGACTAGATGCTCTGAATTGCCCCCTGCACTGTTATCTCTGGTATTTTACATTATAATTTGCCTACTTGTGCCAGTTCTGGAGTGAACTTCCTTTCTTTTTAGTGTGCTTTTCTTACTCAAATTGTCCATAACTCACTGGAACTGCTGCAGTAAAATTTGACCTTAATAATTTGCAGCTGAAAGGTCACAAGATTCCACAAGGTTCACTTAGAGTGTCACCTAGATTTACCTTCCCTGATTCGTGTGGGGAAAACACATACGTCCCTGATGTACCTCAACATCATTTAGACATATTTTGATGTCACCTGTACCAGATCAATTGTGCAGAATTCTTGTTGAAATCATGGATCACCGTGACAAAGACTTTCTCCTTGACAGAATTCCAAGAAGTGTGATTTATTATAACTTTATTACTCTCTCTCAGATTTTTTCACTTTGCCTTTTTCAAGGCATATGTGAGCCATCTTCTAATGAGCTGTGACTGTGGTAGTTAATACAAGTTCTCCTGTGACTTTGCCCCAAATCATGACAAAGCAAGTTTATGACATATTAGGACTGAGATGTTTTAATAAAACAAAAGATTCCTCTTAGAGTGTTTTGGCAAGATGCTGTTATTATGTTAATCATTTTAATAAGGGAAAGAACAATATTAGAAACCATAAAGGTTAGAAATTACAGGAAAAGAGATAATTTGCTGTTTCTTAACATTAAAAGCTAACCATTAGGGCTGATTTCTTTTTAGCAGGTAACTGCGAGAGCCTCAGTCTTCAAGGGTTTCCCAGCCCACAAGTTGGTCATGATAATGGGTTCATAGGATTCAGTAATACACAAGCACACAGGGTTTTTATTACAAACTACTTTTAGGGTATACACTTGGGATTAGTAAGGCAAGCATATATATCAACATATACACAAATACATGTATATGTATTTGCAAGCTACTATGAAGCACCATTAGCTAAGAACAAGTTGCTTAATTATTTATATGGATACCTATATAAATATTTTTCCTTCAGATTATTACCAATGCAGTCCATTTAGCTGCTCCCAGAAATGGGGACAAAGCAAGTGTGTGGCTAAGTTCACACAGGGGTAATTCTTGAAGAGAAAAACTCATATTGGGAAGACCATGACTTACTTTTATATTTTCAATATGAATACATAAGTGGGTGTAGGACACCAGTTCCTGTTGCTGACTTCTGCTTTCTTAGGAGGTCAGTTTGTAGGTTATAACAGTTTCTTTGTTCTGCGGGTTATGGCACTTTCTTTTTTTGTGCTTATCAAGCATGCAGCAGAGCCCCAGCTGTAACTATTGAGGCCAGCCCAAGCTCCCACTTGTGCTTGTCAAGGATGTTCCAGATTCTCAGGCTAGCAGTTCCTACACTGGCAGAGATTTGGTCTGCCGGTATTTTAGTAGATGTGTTTTGTCAGTAATTTTCCCCATTATAACCAGGTCACCTACATGGTTGCTCTGACAGAGTATATCTTTTCACTGATGTTAAGCTGGTAACACACGATAAGGGAAAACTGGAAACTGAATGTATACTACTTTGTTTATATGATGTTTTCATTTCCTTTTCACCTTATCATATCTTTGATGGTGAACTTTTCCATTAAATCCCTGATTTAAAATACCTGAACCTTTAGAGGGCTCATATTGAGGAAAATAAAATATAAAAATTTAACTTAGAAACTTAACAACAGGCAAACCATTCATACTCCAGCATAGGTGCCTTTAGAAATAATAAATATAGCTTTCAGCTCTGTCTGACATTCAGTATTTATGGGGAAACCAGACTGAAAAGCTCGTTTTGTGGTAAATTCACAATAATATACCACACAAAAATTATTCAAAGAGTTGCATCCCTGAATAGTATCAGCAGCTCTTACTGAGAGTCAGTGGCATACTAATCTTCCCAGCATTTGTTTTATCACATGTTTATTTTAATAAAAATCTGAGACTGAAATTGTGATTCATCTCCAGTGGGTCAGATGCTGCAGAAACATACACAAAACTACAATGCATGCCTATAGTCAACAGCTTACATCCTCTGAAGCTCCAAAATACAGACACAAAGGTTTCAGAAAACCTCATAACATGTAGGCAAAGTTATTGTGATAATGAATCATATACCATGTTACTTTAATATCCTAATGGACTGGGATGTTAAGTGCTTCAAAAGTAATTCTGTAGTTTCTTTGTGTCCTTTATGGACTAACTGCTGCTCAACAGAGAAGACCACAGTAAGTTTATTTCCACTCTATCAGAAAGGTTCAGATTTTCCTAAGATACGACATTTGCTTCACATAAGGAAAAGGAAAAAGTGATTGCAATAAAATAAAGGAATAAATATAAAAGTATGATAATAAGAATCTGTGTGGGAGTGGAAAGTGGAAAGTAGAAAGAGAAAATATTTTATCTTACACATTTTATGAAAAGGAAACCTTAGTTTAAACAAGTTTAAAACAAACAGAAAAGAAACAAAACTTTATCTAGTGGTAATAAGAAGGGCAAATGAAAAATTTATAATCTGGCTAAATTGAAACTGGGATAAAAATCTAACCACATTTTTTTATTTTCCAATTTGCAAATATCTTTCATTTAGCAAATTAGCTTCAAATTAATTAAATAGTTTATACCCTACTAACATAATGTCCTATGGTTATACAGCCAAATCTATCCTTAAAATAATGGATAGATTTTATATTGGAGTCATAGCCATAACAAATTTCAGCAGATGGAGAATCCTATTTTTAATTATCAAAGCACTTAACAAGGAAAATGAAATCAACATCCAAGCACTTATCCTGTAGAAATTTATGTACATTTTACACTTGGTGTGATGCACCCAAATGACACAATCCAAGACTATGACTTTTTTTTTTCAGGAAATTGTAGATGATTAAATGCAAAAAATTCACATGCCATGAATTGTTTAACTGGTAGGATCTAACATTACAAACAGCACACAGTAGAAGTAGAAAAGACACAAAATACAAACAAACACCAGCTATGCCAACAGGTAAAGTCTGGACATAAAAGTCATAACAGCATATTGCATTTTGCATGAAAACACTACAGAAAATTCCAAAGAAGTTGCATACGAGCATTATAAATGTGACAAATCCTTGTCAAAATGGTAGCAGAGCTCTTTAAAGTTCACAAAAGCAAAGCAGATTATTACAGTGGAGCAAAACATATCATGGCCCAGGGCTAAACGACAACTTTTCTGACAGCTGGATGTGCCAGAGGAAAAAGCCCTTTCAAGGATGTGAAGGCACACTTGCCTAATGGAAGTTAATAATCAGCTCCTACTGTGAACCGGCTGGAAACTAGAAATTCTGCTTGACTGGAAATTCTGATTACTTTTGTTTTAAACTTGTCCTGAAATTAAAAGAAAACAAAAAACTTTTATTTCCCTTTCTTCTATGGTATAAGGATTTCCAATTGTCTTTAGGGGAAAAAAAAAAAAAAAAAGAACTTTAAAAAAAAGCTTTATTCAAGTTTTTTTTAATTATTCTAAAACAATAGTGGACCACAAAAATAGGGTTTTAGGAGTATGGGGTTCTTCTACAATTAACAGCAAAAGGAGGTTTTGTGGACTCTGGGTCTGTGCACTTTACTGCAGAACACCCTGGAATTGGTTAAGCCTGAGAGTCCTTCTTCAGGGAGCACAGCAGTCAGGGATTTGAGACCAGCAATCTGACTGAATAACACTTTCTGGGGATAAGAAAAGAAAATGTTTTGATTTATTTATTTCAAAGGACGGAAAATGAAATTTCCAATAGCAAGTCAGTTTTGATCATGACCTCTGTTCATGATTTATTTGAAAAGCTTAGTTTCAGCCCCTTCTTTGAGGATTTAGGATGATGACAGTGCTCCCTTCCTAACAGGACACATTTCTCATTGGATAAGCAAGCCCTTATTCTGTCTTTTATATAGCCTAGGAGCATTTAAAAATATTCTTCTCACTGAAGTCAAGGTAGATAGGCCCTCCTATGAAAATAAATATCTTAAAATATCCAATCTGCATTTAAAATACATAGACATCAAAATCTTTGCTGAGATCTAACGCAGTTTCAGGAATAAATGTGAATATAAGTTCTAGTTGCTGAGTGCATTGGAACAGCATTTAGAGGATTTCAGCATTACATTATGCTTTCAGTTACTGAGATTAAGGAAATTATTTGTTCCCTAAGCCAACTTGATATTCAGCACTTATATTTTGTTGAATTTCCTGTATCTTCCAATATTTATCTTTTCTCACTGCAAAACCTAAACTCTCCACCTCCTAAAATTAACACTCCGTCAGGTGATCTCTAGTGCAACCCCCTGCTCAGAGTCACATTTGAGCTCAGACCACATTGCTCAGGGCTTCTCCAGCTGTATCTTGAAAACTTACAGGGAAAGATGTTGCCCAGCCTCTGCTCTGGGCAGCCTGTCCCTCCCCCTGGCTCTCATGGTAATTCCCTCTACCTCCTGCCCCACTGGGTCAAGTCATAACGTCCTGGTTCAATTTTTGATCCCTGTTTGTCACCCCTCTTCCATATGAAGAGATTGTTTCATTTTTCTCGAGAAAGTACTCTTAGTTTCTGGAAAACTCTTTACACTACACCCAGATTTCTCTTCTCTGGTTTTTACATGAGTCCTCATGTTTTGTAACTCTCCTACCAGATGTTTGACATCAACTAGCCAATAGAAAAGATGTTTTATTAATTCCATCAGCATGAAATTGAAATATTTGCTTTTCATATATTTTTCAGCTATTAATGGCTTATTTTTCCTGTAAAATATCAGAAATAAGGGAAATCAAACAAGTACATCTCTAAGGTGATTTACATGACTGAACTTCTAAAATATGATGTGCCAAAGAAGGATAAAGAAATATCTGTGTGTTCACTGACATAAGCATTGTTTTTTCTTAGTAGAAGGTTGGGTTATTTTTAGCACAAGAATATATTTGTTTATTTTTCACTTATACTTCTGCTACTTCTTTCCACTAGATACAGAGTCCAGGGATGAAATCCTGGTCCTTTAGGTGCTAGCAGGAGTTATTCTATTGAAAAAGTGGAATAGAATGAAGTTCACCTATATTGACAAAGGGGAATCTCACAAGTGGCTCCACATATTTTTTTTTCTCTTGTCTTGTTTTATATACCAGAGTGATTTTTTTCCATCCTATTTGAAATTTCTGCAGGAAAGCCTACCATTTCAAACATTTAATATAAAACACACTGTATAGATAATGTCTAGTTTATAGGTATTGTGTATTTGGACAGTTGAGGTAACTTTTTATCATTTTCTTGAGCTCCCCTATTTTCTTCCAGACAGAGAGTTACCAGGAATTAAGTTTTGTATGTTGGAAAAAGCTTCAAATGTTAATGGGCAAACATTGGTTTTCAGAAACATTGTGTTAAAATATGCAACTTTGGGGAAAGAAAGCTTAGATGTGTATTTTAAGTGAAATAGAACTGACGTGAAAGGATGATGCTTATCTAATGGAAGACACAAGATGTTGACATATCAGGGAATTATCTTTCCCAATAATCGAAGTGCTACTTTAAAAAAATTGCCTTTCTCCCAGATCCTCTTTTGAAAGCCTTATTTCCTTAGTTTTATTCTGTTAGGTTTTTTCTCATTCTTGTTATTTTTCCTCTTTTCAATAAAGCTCAATGTTTATGTAGGATAATTTATATTTCCTAGGCATCAGCCATAATGCAAAGCTGATACTGAAACTTTCTTGACACTTGACATACAGTCATTCCTCTTCTCATTATTGTCTTGCTAGTCAATCTGACTTGTTTACAGTCCATTCAAGTAATTTATAAAGATAAGAAATTGCAAAAGTCATTTGGAAGCCTACAGACATCCCACATGGCAGAGCTTCAAATGGATGTGGTCTTTCTCCTGCCAAATAAACTGCTATATATCCACTATTTCTTTTGTAATTCTTGATTTTATTTAGCCATGCACTTATTGATGAGTCAGTGTGGAGATCTTTGTCAATCAGCCTGTTATGCCATCATTGCTGGTGTTCCGCTCTTCAAGTATGCATTTTCAGGGGCAAAATATTAACTGGGGGGAAAAAAAAAGAGATGTGAATGCATCAGATGACAAAAAAGAGACAATAAATGGGTAAATTTTAAAATGTGATTAAGAAAAGCCCAGTCTGTGACAGAAGTACATTTCATATGTGAGGGATAGTTTCGGTAGATGACCTAAAACCAAATGAGACAGACTTAATACAATAAACTCCCAGCATAAATCATGCCAGATCAAGGCTTAAAAATGCCTGTGGGAACTGTGTGTGATATCTTTCTGCTTCTCATTAAGGCAGCCCTTTATATACTGCCCACTGTCAACATTTCCTGTAAGTTGATAACCAGCAAAGATGGGCTCAGTTTGAGCAGGCTCCTCAAAGGTAGCTCCTTAGAGAGTTTCAATACCTTGCAATACCTTGGCAAATTGCAATACCTGGTAAGTTGGTACATCCACAGACAGCTTTGCTGTCTCAGGACTAAGCTGATAACAGGCCAGAGCAAAGCAAGCATGAGTAACCACTGCTCTGCTAATTAGAAGTCACGTTGGAGTTTAACGCTTTACTCAGACTGTAAATAAGTAAAGAGACATGTGGAAAAGCTACAAATAGCTCTTGTGGTGACACTTGTACAGATGGTTTGAGCACTGAGGATGGCATATTTATACATATTCATGTGCATATTATCCTGATGTGAAGAATAAAGTATTTTCTGCCTGTGAGATAATTTTTTGCCAGAGGCAAAGAAAGAAATCAGACAACACTGCTAGAGGAATAGCTGAACAGTGACCTCTCTGTGGAGCCTCCCAGTAAATGATTCAACACAGTAACCAGGTTATACCCCAATGAAGAAGTTACTGGCCTAATACCCAGCTGTATCTGAGAGATTCTTTAACATATTTGTTTGGAAAATATGAGAAAGGAGCATCAAACTTCAGCTTAACTGTTCAAGATAAACCTCTGGCAGACGGAGAAGGAAAGGCTGCAGCTGCACCTGTTATATTTTCTTTCTTGGTCCGTGTATGGAACTAATATGGATCTACTGGGGCTTTGGACAGAGATTGTGAAGAAAACATTTTACTGTTTTAACTCCATAGATGCCATGTTCCACCTGGCTAAGACCAGCAAACAGTTTGGGATATTTTTAATTCCTCATTCCAAGCAGTCAGGCACCTATTGGGTTAACAGAAGGGAATGACTCCAGGACAAAAGCTCCTGCAGGCAGCTAGGGCAGGCAGTGAGATATCCTCACCATCCCACCAGCACAGCAGGTGTCAAGCAGACAGCAACTCTGCATGCATATGTACAATACATATTTCTGCAGAAAACATCTCTTTTCTATAGGGTACCCCAACTCTTGGGTAGTACTTCTGTTCCTTCTCTTTCCTAGTTTTCTCCTGCCTGGTTACAGACCAACACAGTACACTGCTCACCAAACTGCTTCATTTCATGGCTACATCGGATCTCCTCCACCCTCATTCTCTCTATCCAAAGCAAACATTTAAAAATTTTTTAATAATACGTGGAGTAGAAGGAAGGGAATTTCCAGTCAGAGCTTAAGTTACATACCTGGTTTTTTTACCAACCACTCTAATTTATAATAAGGAAAATACAGAAGATGGAATTTCTGAAGACCACACTGAAACGGGTTAACAGGTCTTTCTTACCCAATTATCACAGGGTTATCTTTACTGCCCAGACAACTGGGCAGAGGAAGAAAGTCACATAGAAAGTCAGACAAAATCTTATGAAAAACAATTTTCTTTTAAAAATTGTATTTAATTGTCATGTTAGCAATTGGTCTTTCTCAACATTTTTTTCAGACAGGTAAGTCTGAGCCAGGGTTTTTCCAAGTCTAACATTTTTTACAGAAGCATTTATTCATAATATGTCATGCTACCTTTGTGTGCATGTATATGTGTATCCAAGTCCTTTGAAATGAAGGTTCAGGTTCATAAACCACAGTCTTAGTAAATTTTATCATTTGTAGAAAACTAGTCATGCAAACTCCTGCCTGCTAAAAAAGATGCAGGTTTAGGTAAGGTTTCATAATGGTGTCTTTACGTGGTCAGGATGGACTGCTATAGTCTGTTTTTAGAATAGTGAGTACTGAGAAACTTCTAATGTTGACAAAAGTCTCCTCAAGTGTGTGAACAATTTGTGTGTGTTTATCCAAAATAAATACTAACCCAGTAGATAAGGACTTTATGCTTCATGCTGTAGCTTATTCTATCACACCTTAATAGGCAGTCTACAGCATTTGGACCTTATTTACATCTATTTCAAATTCTTGTTTCAAAATTATTGCTGGCAACCATCCCCAGCCAGCAAGCTGCTGGCTTATAAATCCTGTTTTGGAGTACTATTCGCAGCAACTAGCCAAAACATCAGTTTCCAGTTTATAAGTCATTGTTTAATTCAACTCATAGAATTTAAGCTCATTTTACAGCACATTTTGTTTTGGTTTTCAAAATATACATTTGCTGGTCACTAGACAATAACAATTGTTTAATGGCATAATTAATTAGGCTTTGATTTGCAAGACATATGACTTGAAGTCATATGATTTCCAGGATTTCAGTAATTATTTTTAATTCAGGCTATAAAATTCCATGCCATATTAACCAGCAAGGCTGGGAAAGAATCCAAAGACACAGTTTAACTTCTTATGATTAAAAAACGCTTATTTTCCAAACTCTGTTCAATGCCAGTTTTAGTACACAATTTTCTATGCAGATATTTCAGTATTAAATCCATGAAGTCTAGTCAGCACACAATTAAAGCAAAGCAGTGTCTATTGTCTAGACAGCTCTTTCACAGAGCAGCTGCTCTATGGACACAGTATGAGAAGGTTTAAAAGGCTCCATCTTCAATGCAGCAACATAAGGGATTCAGCAAATCAAGGCACTGTAACCAGTGGGTTAGGGGAGGCTACTTGGAATTGGCTGGATTCAGCAGACATTAACAAACCCAAGATTTGTGGCATTTCCTGCAGGCCTTGAAGAGTGTGTCAGAGAACCTTTCTCAGCTAAAGTGAGCTCCCCTAGATGTATTCTGCAGAGGTATTTTATCAATGCTTATTACTCTTATTCTTCTTATTGCACCTCACCTTTGGTTTCCCCCAACTGAATTAAAAAAAAAAAAAAAAAAACCAGAACGAGAAACCCTAATATTTTTGGGTTCTTAATATTATTATTTACATAAGAGCATTTATTTTTTGGGAAATATTAAAAATCCAGGACTGAACTTCCATTTATAAGTGACAACTCCTCAAGTGTTCTTTCACAATGTACACATAACAAATTTTTCCTTCAATTCATTCAAAGACAAAATTCAGAGAGGCTACTTCTCCTTTACAAGAGAAACCTGATGTATCAAAATGCAAGCTGTGTGACCTCAGCACAAGTATCACATTGATCAATCTCACTGCCAGGAATGGGGTGCTGGCAGAAGTGTCCCGAGATCAGGGTCTCTCAGTGCCACACAGTTATTTCTATTCATTGAACTACTGGAACCAGGAGTGGTGGTTACATTTGTTCTTTAGTGTGCCTCTTCTGTTTTCTCTTTCTTCTTTCAATTCCCTTTTCTTGGAATTTTTGAGTAACATAAAATCAAATAAGCTTAGAGCTTGCTAAGTTGAATAGACTTACCTAATGCTCTGGGAAGTGTTGTTTGAATGCTGCTCTAAACCTTCTGCCAAAGTGCTTTGATTTTCTAAAATTGACAGCAATTTTTATTTGTTGTTTTGACCTCTTGAGAACATCTTGTCAGTGCTTTTCTCATACATCTGATTCAGAATACATGAACAACTGTAAGCCCTTTTAAAAGTCTAATTGAGGAAGTTTTTGGGGGCCTTACAAATGGTGATAATAGGGCACATAAATCTCCCAGTGATTTTGCATATTAAAGCACAGAACTGATAACAAGTTCTTCCTGATAATCAACAGCTCCTCTTCAGTGTCAGCAAACTTTTCTGCATCGCATAAGCTGGCAGTTTAAGACACATTAAATGCACTAAAATCTTCCTTCTCTATATAATATAAATTTGAAAAATCTCTGTTATGTAGACTTTGAATGTGGTATTTTTCATTGCATGATTTTGTCTTGCTTCGCTCTACTCCAGGCAGCCCAGCTGTGTTTAGTTCCTCCTCTTAAATTTTTGAAAATACGGCAAAGTCTCCATGGCTGTTAAAAAAAATTAAAATTCTCTCTCATTTTCCCCCAGTTTTAGATAACTGTGTATAACTTTATTTCTGTATTTGCTGAGAAGAATTGAATGTAAGTGCTAGAATTTATGCATAAAAAATTTCAAAATGCATTTTGTGCTAAAATACTGTATGTTAATAAGAATTGCAAAATTATTACTGCACATCAGTTTCATTATGTAGCTTATTTTAAATGGGGCAGAATATTTTAATAGCCCAGGCAAAGACATGTTTTATAACTTATGACTGAAGATATATCTGTAATTTTTTTCCATAAAATATGCATGAATGATTTTCAGCTCCATTTAACTAATGTGTTTTGAAAAGACTTTGCAACAGTAAATGCAATAAATCTCAGGCAAGACAAGAAGTAATGTGTAAGTGTGGTGAAGAGTAACTTTTCATTTTGCGGTTCAAATTTTGGACCAGATATTTCCTTACACAGATAAGCTTCAGTATTATTCTGGAACGTGGCAGTGACCACCAGGTATAAAATTGCAAGCTGTGTCAGAAAATAAAAATGTCCAAACATTATAAACTACTCACAATGTATTTGCTAAAGGAAAAAGAAATGTGTGCATCCTCATATTGACTTGGAGACGCTCTGGGAATTATGAGATGCTCCAGAGATTGATGCAAAAGACAGTCTTGTCCTGAGACAAGAGTTAGTCCCCAAGACATCTGGGCTTGCAAGAGCACATTGTTCTCTGCCTGTCTCTCACGCATGAGCTACCCAAAGTATGTCACACCCTTCCACTGATGGTACCTAGACTCAGGTCTGCAGTGCTGGGGTCTGGAAAGCTTTGTCCCCATGTTTTCTGAAGTCAGCAGGAACAGGCCATGTTCCTAAAACTGAACAAAGAACCACAAATGCAACTTTTCAAATAGCTGATGGGATACATCAAAAGGACTTTAAATACGTTGTTAGTAATTACCTGCTCAAAACAGGGAAAGTTGTCACATCAGAAACAGTTTCCTGAAGCTTCAAAATTGCAAACAAAATTCTTGTACCCAGAGTCATCCAACTTATCTCAGGCATATAAATTATTGGAGCAAACTCAGGAAATGAGCATCCCAGAAGTTTCTTATGATAAATATCTAGAGCTAGTCACTTCTATGGAACAATTCAGCACCTAAAAGGAGTGATTTTTACCATTGATCATAGAAAAAAATTAGACCTGGTTCCAGACAGAAGGAACAGAACTCCAGTTCTGCTTCACCTGTAGTGCATTTGTAAATGCCTTACTGAGAAATATGCCCTCTTTCACCTATTTCAGGGCCTGGGATTTTTTTCACTTCTGTCTACTCAGAAGTTTAGTTTCAAGAGGCAGAATGAAGGGTATTTTTTGTTTGGATCCTGTAGGTTTTGTTATTAGGACATAATTCTAGGGCTTGAAGAAGCATCTAATCCTGGAAACCATTTCCAGGTACTTTAGGGTCCTCAGGGAAGCTATGGATGTACATTCTGCATGAGCAGACAGTGAGGTGGACTGAAAACTGGCTGAATGGCCTGGTCCAGAGGGTGGTGATCAGCAGAACAAAATCTAGTTGGAGGCCAGTCAGTATTCATATATTCCGGGGAGCAATTCTGGGTCCACTTCTATTTAACAGGATGGGGCAGAGTGTACCCCCAGCAAATTTGCAGACAGCATCAAAGTGGGAGGAGAAGCTGATATGCCAGATCATCCTGACATGCAGGGGGACCTCAGCAGCCTGGAAAAGTGGCTCACAGGAACCTCCTGAAGCTAAACACAGTGAAGTGCAAAGTCCTTCACCTGGGAAAGAACAACCCCGAGCACCAGTATAGACTGTGGGCCACCCAGCTGGAAAGCTGCCTCACAAAATTTGTACATCTGCAAATATTGTCAATATATACAGTGTTTTTCAATGTGTGAAAAGCTGCCTTGATGTATTCTGTTTTCAGATGTTGTAGCAAAAAAAGAAAAACTGGTATGAGAAGTGTAATGTTATACTTTACATGATTGGTAGTTTTGAAATGAAAATATAGTTATACAGTCATCTTCACTTTAAAGACTTGAACGTTGCTATTCATAGAAAGGTGGGATTGAAAATACAGCAAATAGAAATCTAGATAGTATAAGAAATATAACTCAAGCAACAGCAAATGCATTATTTATTACATGCTAAATTGCCCCATTAACACGTCTTTTTTGACCTTGAAATATCACAGTGAAAACAAAAAGAGTAGCTCTGCCTCAATGCTTTTTTCTTATTTTTTGCATTTTATGTGGAAAATGACAAGATGTCTGGGATATCTGGCCATTATAAGTGTATCTGTTGCTACTCCTTGTCAAGAACATACATCATGCATAATATTCAGATAAGTAATGTGTGAAATAAAGGTCAACTAAACAATATTTGAGCAGATATAGACTAGAGATTGATCTAACATTCAATTTCCTAGAATGAGAGAAGTATTTGAGGATTAAAGGATTATAAATTAGGTGTGCAAGTTATGTGTCACCTCTGCACATAACAGAGGTTTTAAGATCAAAAAGAAAAAGTCACCACTACTTGGGATGTTTGCTTTCTTGTGTCAGTGGCAGATCTTTATGTTTGCTTTCTTGTGTCAGTGGCAGATGAGGCTACTATGCAGCATAAGTCCTGTTTGTTTCCAGGAAATCAAACAAAAAAAACAAACACAAAAATCTCAACACTACAACTGTTCATCTATCTATTCCAGAGTGAATAAATTAGGCAACTGAGAATTAGGTCAACAGTGTTAAGTCCCCTGATAATAAAGGAGTAAGTGGAATAAAATTATGGAAGTATTTTGCAACTAATATTTCATTTTACTATCATGGATGATAGGTGTTGATGGTTGATTATTTCTTTTCTCTCTGCATGAAGAGGTCAAACCCAAGAAGAGCAGCAGAGTTTTGAGGCGCATTTGGCTTATTTCCCTGTATTACTCTCCTCTAAAAGCAAAATTAAATTAAGTTAGATACAGTATATGACAACAACTGGGATGGAGCCAAGGCAAATGATCTAGGCATATAGCCTTGATACATTCAGATTTCAAGGAGGTGGTGTCAGTCTCACTGAGTATTTAGTCAGATGCTTATATTAACTATTTACTCAGCCTGGAATCCTTTGCAGCAGACACAGAAATAGTATCCTTTTTTCCATGCTATTAAAACTATCATCAAAAAATGTTTCAACACAACATTTGAAAATTCAAAAGCATTTGTTTAAAAGTTTGCAGCATTAGTGTTAGAAGCTATAGCTTCAGTCCAAGTCCCAATTCAGCATTTTAAAGATCTTACATGGACATGTATATTTATGTTTTTTATGTGTGGGAGGATGATAGAAGGTATATGTGCACACACATATGCCTGCATGTAAAATAACAGGTACATATGATAGAGCACAAGACAGTTTACAAACTAGTGACATTGTGCTATTTATTTAACAATCTAAAAGAAAATCTGTTGTATAAATATCCCTTCCTTACTGGAGGAGTGCCAATAATTTATTCTGGACTAAAAATACACACAGGACAATAGCAGTAGCAAGATGCTTAATTTAAATATTAATTATATTCCCTCTTCCCCTAGAAAGGTATCCTTTTTTGTTTTTTAACAAAGGAAAATATTTGAAGGTAGTAGTAGGAACAAAATTTGCAAATGATATTTTAGAAGAGTTTTGCACAGGGAGAGTGAAAGACATTAAAGACATTAATAATCCTCAGAATAAGATATGGATTTATAGAGGATATAAAAATCAGTACGTATGGCTGTTGGGTATGTGTTTTAAATTACTTTTTTTTTTTTTGCTATCTTACGTATTACTTTAATATATGAAAACTGTGATTATTTTCTGATGTGAAATTGCCATACTGTTATTCTTATTTAAAGTTAGCTCTTGGACTTTGCTAAAGTCCTTGAGAATTTTTATTTCTAACTTGAATGAGGTCATCTCTTCATCTTTGACCTTTCTACCTTTGGTACATCTGATCTACAGAGCTAGTACAAGTAGTAGCCTTTCCTCATATCCAGTTTATGTAAACTGGAATTTACAGATTCTTTAACTGAATATCAGGAACATTTTGCCTTATTACACCAATTATATAAAATCTGTCTTACTTCATTAAAACTTTTCCAAATAAAGTAACATTGCCAAAGCCGCTCTCCAAGAAATCACTGACAAAGGTAAAAATAATGTTAACTTCTTTCACTAATTGAACTTCAGGTTTGGGAAAGAAGACCCAGTTTTAGAGGTATGTCTTTCTTTTACTAATAATGAACACTTCCACAGTCTGTTTCTTTTCCAGTTTGATCTACAGCCCATCCACAGGACAGGGCCATGTGAGCAGTGCAGCTCAAGCTCACATCCTTACCCCTTCACCACTAAAGCATTCTAGCTCCCAAGGACCAACCTTTAGAGGATGAAATATATACTGGTATATAAGAAGATTCTTTTTATTGATTTTTTTATTACATACTTTTGCTTTAAGGAAAAAAAAAAAAAAGAAACAATTATAATCAGTGAATTCCCAGGCATCCTAAGGTAAAGAAGATCTCAGAAACAGTTCTGAATTTATCCAGTGAACTCAATGAAGTAACACTTATAATCCACTTTTATTAAGGGTATAAAAACAGATATAAATATTGTGTGAGAAGTGGGCTAAGAACAGACTAAACACAACACAAACTGTGTTTTTATGTGCCTTGAGCTACAGGGTTTGGGATCAAGTAACATGGCTAAACCAAATTATTCCCACTCACCTTAATGTGTCTAAACCCATGTAAAAGGCAGGTAATATTACATTATTTAAAATATTCTTCATTTATGCTAGTTATCTCAATAGTAAATTACTGGCAAATCTTCCAGATAATCTTAAAAAGATACTCTTGAAAGAAGAGATTTTTAATAAGCCTGAACAAATACATATTTGTCCCTAAGAGTATTTTTTTTATCTATAACTTTATTGATGCCTTGAAGAAATAAAAATTGGTGTGAGTATATAACCATTGGGAACAAGAATTTTACTCATCTAGTTATTAAATCAACAAAGTATGATCAGAAGATACTACTGACAGGGACTAAGTCCTTGCCAGTTTATTAAACCTTTGTTTAACTAAAACACTGTATGCATAAACAATAAAGCTTAAAGGTCTGCAAAGAAAGAAAATAATTAATGTAAAGCACAAAGTGGTTGAAGACTTATTTCCAAAGATTTGTCGTGTCATTTAGAATATACAAAACCAGATCTCTTCACATTTTCCATAAACCTCTCTGCTCCCTTCATCACAACACTCAGCTTTTTCATCTTCTACAATCAGCACCACTTCATCACTCTCAGACCTTTAGTGTGATACCTGTCACCCACCCAAACTTATTCTTCTCAGCCACTTCTGGTGTTCTCAATTCTCTCCCCCTGCATGTTTGGGAAGCATAGGAAATGTATAGGATGGATCCATGGACAGTCACATTAGCATCATGGACCTGTAAGCCATATTCCCTTAGTGACCCAGGTTGGATGGGGCTGCCCCCTCAATATTTTACAGGCATCCACTTCCACAGAACAGAGGTTAACAGCTGTACCTCAGAGCTCACTCACAGCGCCTCCACCAGCATCCTTAATGTGCCCAGGCTCCCAGCTGCACCACTCCTGAAAACTCAGGGTTCAAAATTTGGTGTGTGCATCTTGCAGACCTGATGGTGCAACCCTTCTCTTGTCTATATAGACCCATAAATATCTTTCAAAAAAACAAATCACAATAAAATCTGATGTTAATTGCAATACCCTGTTATTCAACACATTAGCCAGAGAACGGACTGAAGTATAAAAAGGGATGAAATTGCATCAGGTCATTATGGCATGAATTTTTCAACTTTCTCTTCAATTTGTTACACAACTTAAGGCTTGAGTATGCAGGGACATCCTGAGAGCTGTGTGGGTGCTCTGTGCAGCTGATCAGCGTATGTCTAACAAGTCTGGTTAGGGACAGTTTTAGCATATCAGCAATGTGTGAGCAGACGGTCTCTGCAACACCTACACAGCCATCAGCACGTTCAGAAAGCAAGTGCCTTCCCAAGGGCAGTCGATTGGAGTAATCAAGCATGCAAAATATAGATGACCTGGACACAGACAGCTGTCATTTGTCCTCTTTCTGTTTGAGGGGACTGCTGGGCACTCAGAAATCCCAAAGAAAAGGGCTCACGCTGATAGGAGACTAGGAGGTGAGACATAAAAGCAATCAGCTACTGCCAAAAGCAGTAACATTAGCAGGTGTGTATTCCCTCATCCATTTCTGAGGCAACCTGGATAGGATCATTGTGAAGTTACAGGCAGGACACTATAAAATTTGAATACACTAATTACTGTAGTCAGCCATTGTCTCAAGCTACCAGGGCAGTCGCCGTAGAGAAAAAGTTAAATTAGATACTAGAAACATTGCCATAAATTCTGTTCTATGGCAAAATTATTACATAGTATCTAGCTAAAGGTCTTCATGCCTGTCTAAGAGAGGAATCTGGCCTATAAAGTATTTTTCTTATGATCTCCACGCTTATTGTCTCTCCTTTTCAGATTGATTTTATCATTTTATATAGTGTTCACTCTTAGACAGGTCTCAGTAGCAACCACCTGGCGCATTATGGCCATAAAATATTTCTCAGCATTTGCTTTGTTACGTTAGGCATTAAGATCATTATGATGCTTCCTATTTTTTTGTCAGGAGCAGAACCGGGACAGTAAACTCCAAAACACTGGAATACATGGCTTAGGTATTTATGTGCATGTAAGTATGTACTCCAAACAAATGACACATATTGAAACGTATAGGAGCACACACAAAATAACATACTAAAATTACAATATCTATTTTTTAAAGCATGCAAATTACATGCTTGTCTCAATAGGTTAGCAGCAGATGGAGCATTGTGTTTAGCACATTTCTTCAGAGTTTCTAAATCTGCCTGATGGGAATTCCATTACCTGCACCAGCTGTATAGATGACCTCTTTGACTTCCACTTGCTAGGCTCTGAATATATAAGACAGTGTTGGCATGTTTTTAACATAAAGTATATGCAAATATGGACATATTTGACATGTTGCTGTAGTACCTATTTAAAATGTATGCCATCTGGTTTAACCCTTGCACCCATAATCATAAAGTGTTTCAAACTCTCTATGCAGTAAAATTTTTTTATGTCTTTATCTTGATTAATCTACTTTACTTTTTTTCCATAATCAGAACCAATTAAGATTCCCTTTCACCTATGAGCCTTTTTTGTTTCTTTTCACTGGGAAATGTTACTACTTTACATCTCAGGATGAATTTTTCAGGCATAGAATGTCTAATCCCCTCTCTATGAGCAAATATTCAGGAAGATCTTAAAGGCCTTCCACATTAAAAATCTTATTACACAAGAAATAAGATACATTTCTTGTTTTGGTATAAATATAGCACACAGAATATTCCTTCTTCTGTTTCTGTCTCATTTATTTCAAAATGCTAAAATGAATGTATCCCTTATACAGTGTTTCAAAGATATACTAAGGCCCATATTGAAGAATTACCTGCAGTTGCATTAGTCTGTAGTCATTTTTTGGCTGAGAGCAACCACACACTTGAGACATTCACCCTGTTACACAAAAGACAAAATTCTCCTTTCCTGGGAGTATGAATAACCTGAGGTAATATATTAGACCTGATTTTAAGAAACCTAAACACAGGCAATTTCCTTTGATTACAGGTGTTCACATGAGTATGGTTTTGAATGAAGATATATGGCCACAGTGAAGTTATGGTTGGTTGATACAGTACAGCTTAATGATAGTGTAGAGTTCCACAGCAAATCATAGAATCATGGAATGGTTTGGGTTGGAAGAGACCTTAGACATCACCTAGTTCCAACTCCCCGCCACGTGCAGGCACATCTTCCATTAGACCAGGTTGCTCAAAGTCCCATCCAACCTGTCATTCACCACTTCCAGGGATGGGATATGACATTTTCTTCAGGCAATCTTTTCCAGTGACCAGCCCACAGGAAAAAAACTCTGTCCCTCCACTTGAAGCTGATCTGTGGATTGGCTCGTGACAGTTTAGCAAGCTAAAGGAATAAGGGGACAAAACCTCTTTACTTGGATTCTGCTGATGATCTTTTTCCATTTCCAACAATTACTGTTGCTATGTTCCAGATTTTGTCAACAAGCAAAGGGAAAATACATCTCATATGAGAGTCAGGAATCTGCTCAAAACTACAACAGTGTAATCCAAGAAATATTTTATGGTTCAGTTCTAATTATTGCAGATAAAGACTACTTTTTATGGGGAAAAGTCTCTGTAGTAAAAATACTAACAATATTAATAATAATACTAACAATCTTGGCATACACTTGGTTTCTACCCCTCTTCCTAGTCTTACACACCCTCTCCCCACTCCTGCAGATCCTGAGGTCAGCGGATTCAGCCTGGCAGCAGCAATGGGTAACATGGATAGTGTCAGTGTCTGGAGAGCTTCCCCAGTATGAATATGGTGTTCATGTTGGTGGTGTCTTCTGCCTTAATATGTCATATACCTGAGAACATTTTTATGTGTTTGCTAACATGTTTTTACCCTTTCTTTTTTCTCCAATGATCTGAAGCTCCACATTACAAGCAAATTCACTATACACAATGCCTTTAACTGTATAATATACTATTTATCTGTTCTCTTTGTTGTCCCAAAAAAACAAGCAGATACATATAAAAGCAGTTTCAGATGTTCCTTCCTTTAGTTGACCACTGGTGAGTTGTTTACAGTCCTGGGGTCATAAACAGCCCCAGGGTCAGCTTGCGCCCATTTATCATCACCTCTGCCCTCCTCTGTTCTGCATTTGCCTTTCCATTTCTTGATGCTGCTGCTATCTTACCAGGCTGGTATTTGTGTATACTACATATTTATGGTGGCCATAAATGTATCATTCTACATAGGACTGCTGCTTATTATTGTTATCTCAATAAAACTATGATAATAGTTTACAAAGTTAAAGGAAAGTAGAAGGTATTAGTGACAACCATCTAGACAACAGAAAAATTAAAAAGTGTTAATGCCAATCCAAGTAAAACAAAAACAGTTCAGAGAGGGCAAGCCTGACACACCTCTGTTCTGGGCCTTGCAAACCCAGTTCAAAGTCTGTAGCCAGACACAAACAATGCCAATACTGTGTTGCAGGTCTTCAAAGTCACAGAGCTAAATACATGTTTTGTAACAATACCATATCTCATGAGAACCCACCAGAACTCATTTTCATTTTGTGTGGTGGTGGTTTCTTCAGATCACTCTGCATTGTATCTAATTCCCCTACTGAATTATCATCTGGCAAATTTTCAGAGTCTGGATTTTAACTGAGCTCTTCTGATCAGTGTGAAGAACACATCCTGACCTAACACACCTGACCAAACACAGTTGCTGCCTGGAGTCCTCTTCTAGCTCCAATATGCAGCCTGTGGGAGACCTGCCTCCCTGCTGCTGCATCAGCTGGGACTAGAAATCTGCACAGTAAAGGGAAGACAGATAATCCAGGATACCTTGGGAAAGTATTAAAAAGGAACTGATGTGAGAGAGAAATAGGACAGGAAATGGGATTAAGCCGGTTTTAGGAATGGGATAGTGGGAAGAATAGGAGGTGGCAAAGAGTCTGGGCTCTTGGGAAAGAGATGTGATCAGCAAGAAAGCAGCTCAGTGTCTGTTACATGTGAAGCAGAGAACTCACCAATGTCAAATTAGCAGCATGTGCACCTTCAGCTTAACAAACCACATCACTGTCAGAAGTATAGAGATAATTCAAATACCAGACGACTAATAATCTTCATTAAATTGCTAGATGAAATGTAGGATATATCACCTAAACTAAATGCAACAAGCTCTACAGATCCACCCACGACCTGAAGTATGATACATTTCTTCTGTCTAGCACTAAACCGCTCTATATATTTCTCAGCACTGGTGAATTTAAAAAATGTATTTACTTTCTATCTTAAAACAGGCTGGCAATAATAATTCTAATCTAAATTTACAAGGATCAAGTAACTACTTATGGAAAATGTTCTATAGGTATTGCAAAAAACATTTATAGTTTACAATGGTCCAACAAATGCAAAAAAAGGTTATGCATGCAGACCATGAAAAAGAAGCCAAAAACTTAAGATTATTACTATGAATTTGAAATATTGATATAAAGTCAATCTTTAACATAACATCATCTAGAAAAGCAATTGTAACTTTTTGGTTAAAATGTCTAGATATAGCAAGAGTTTTGTAGTTTCTAAAGTCTGATATCTAAAAGTGAAAAAATAATTCTTTAATTTACTTTGAAAAATACTTCTTTTTCATCAAAAACTGGTTGAAATGTGCAAGACTTTATCTGCCTTTAAAAGTCACTTTGAGCAACAGCAGTAATCCCTTCTTAGATGGAGAACACTGAAGCTACCTGTAAACTAAATTGCATTTTCCACAGATGACAAGGCAACTCAGTATAATGGAACCCAGGTGTTAGACTAATTTCTAATTTAACCATAAATGAAGAAAAGAGAAATATAATCCTCAATGCAAGTTGTTGTGGTATTACAGGATCCATCATAATGAAGAAATGCCCCCATTTTGCACAAAGGTTAACTGTACAAATGGTACTGCATCAACAGAAATGTTAATGAGTTTGTGTGGCAGCAGGTAAGCAAAGGCTGGCAGAAGGAAGCTATTGTGGTAGGCAGATAATTACAATGGAAGTCATGTCTTTGGTAATGACTGGGATTCACATCACATATCTTTTCAGTCACAGTACAATTTCACTAGCTCTGTTTATGGTAATCTATGGGATTATTTGACAGCAAGGTGACACTTTGACTTTGGAACAAATTTCTTTCATAGACAGCACAATTACTGATATTGTGACATTCAATTAGACACATCACTGATGTATAATTTTGATTTTAGAAAATATATAAAGGTAAGGTATATTTTTCATTAGTATATTTTTGTTGTTGTTGTTGTTCTCAATTTGTATTTCATCATGCTATTGCTTTGATCTTACTGATGTGTAGGAGTTGGGAGAATTTTAAAAGCTGTTTTAACCATTCAGATGCAGGATCAGTAAAGAAAAAGGAAAAAATATGCCTTACAAACATTGTCTTAAAGAGAAGTAAAATAGATTTCCAGGCAATTTTTATCTGTGTTATAAACTCTACTACATAACAACAAACATGTAATGTGCTTTTCAGGAGGGAATTGTAATAGTAGCTACACATGGTCTATCAAATCCTAGGCCAAATCCTCAGCTAACTTATTTACCTCAATCTCACAAAACAGTTATAAATAATAAAATATTCAGGTGAAGAATCAAATGTGTCACCCATTCTACCCTTTATGGAAGGAATGTGAAATAACAGGGAGAGCACAACACTGACAACAAATGTGGTGAGTACCTCCTGAAGATCTACCCTGTCCTTGGTCCATAGCAATAAGCAGCGTCTTGCTCTGAGTACTTCATTGCAAGACCAGAGACTGCAGCACCCCACCAATACTTGCACCTAAGTAAGAAGTGCTCTATGTTCACAAGTGATAAAATATGTACTTTAGTAAGCAGAAAGTAGTTTTCTGTTTGAAATTCTTCAAGAAATGCTTTGTGCAAACAAAGTTTGGCTTCTGGGATGCAGTGTGGTCTAGCCACCTAAAGCACATTTTATTACTTCAGTTCTTTCAGTAACTGACCTAATTTTACACACCTGTGTCACCTAAAATCTCTCTTGCTTCATAAAATTCTATCTTCACAAATACAGCGTTGTAAATTTTAAATTTACAGGAAAAAGAAAACAAGAAAGGAGAATACAAGGAGGAGTGTGAATATACATCAGAAGCAAAACCTTCTTTCGAAGACAAAAGCATTTCTACAAATACATTGCCTTACTATAAGCATGGCTCTTTCCCTACTAGTGATCTCCCTTCTACCCTTGATGAAGGTTTTACAATTTAAAGTTATGTATCTGCCTTCTTTGCAGCTCTGAAGCTGTGTGAAATGTTTGTTATTTTAAGTTATGGGAACTAAGTACTAATCAAAGAACAGTTATAAGGAATGCTCTTACTCTGCATCATTCTTTCCATTGAACTTAGGTGTAAACTTTTATGAAACTGAGATTGGATAAGAAAAGTTGGCTTAGGTAACTTGTTTATAATCATGATGTGGAAAAAACCAATTTGCTATCAATATCCTGTTATTTCCACTTCTGAGAATCTTTTTTACTCAAATGAACAAAACATAAGGCTTTAATAGGATGAGGATGCTGCTAAAATTTTTCAGACTAGTCACGTTTTTCTCTCTCCAAGGAGACAAGTTGCAGTCATAAGATCTTACATTTGTAGAGTGGTTTTCATGCCAAAGAACGCACAAATGCTTTAAAACTTGACAAATTACACACATGAATCTTACCGTTCACCATTGAATACCAGAAGCCTCTGTTGTGAAAGGTTTTTAACAATACACTGCAAAGTCTAGTTCACTTTAATACAAGATATGGCTACTATAAAGCAGGAAGAGTCTCAGCAGGCAGACAATAACACTTTAAATGGAAATGCAAAGAGACCACTGAAGTTAACATACTACTTAGGAAGTGTGTCACATCAATTTAATGACCTTCCTTTTGTGCTTTGAGAGGACCATACATGCAATAGCTGTCTGATCAAGTTCAAGTGCACTTGATGCACTTAGAGCACTGTTCTCCAAGGTGCTGAGTACTGTGGTTCACAAGGCAACAAATGGTAAGTCTGTAAAAATGACATGATTAAATGTAAGTAAGTTCTCAAGTGCTTTACTGATCAGAGCTTCTAGAGCTGTATAAAAGAGTCTGTGTCCCTGAGAGTCTGACATTCACATCTTGAAAGCAGGATTCCTGAAGGAGAGAAATAGACGCAGTGAAAATGTTTGGGTTTTTTCAGTGGCACAGTTTACATGGTCAGAAATAAGTAATTTCTACCCAGATCCCTTCTCTCACAAATTCCCTTCCTTTGGAATTTGCTCTATGAGCTGAAGAGAACAAGGGCTGTGTTGTTAAAAAAAAAAAAAAAAAAAAAAAACACAAAAAACCAGAACAAACAAAACAAACAAAAAAACCCCTTTGAAATATATCAGGAGAAATTTAGACAAAATGTAGATCTCTAAAAGACTTCTAGACAGCTGTTAACATAACTGTAGAGATGTTGGTTTCTACAGACATCTCCAGGGCTGCAACAAACAGTACAAGAGGGAGGCTTACACAAAGTACTACTTTAAGAATTTCTCAGGTGGAGGCAAATGTGCCTGAAGATGGATACCTGCTGCAGCCACTGCAGATGAAGGGGGTGGAGAAAGCAGACAGCAGTTTGATGAGACTCTCAGAAGACTAAGAAGCATGTCCAAGAGTCTTGAAGAAGCACAAAAGAGGGTCACCACAGGGAAGGGTTATTTTGAATAGAAAAATATATTATCCTCATGTTTTCCTAAAGTTGATCAACAGGTGCTTCAGTCACTCTTGGACAACATGGGACCGTCTATTCTCAGACACCCAATCTCTGGGACCAGATCTGCTGCCTTTTATGTCAGCACTTGGATTGCAGTCAGATTGATTGCATTAAGCATGTTGTGAATGGTGACAGTTATGTGTCTCAAAAAATTACTACAAAGGACAATGCGCCAAGACAAAAGCAGCCTAAACTAATACTAATACTACTTCCTAAACAAAATACTACCTAAAGTGAAATCTAAAAGGAATGTTAAAGGAAGCCTTATCATTTTTTTTTCCCCATGTTAAGACACGGTTTTTCCCCATGTTAAGACACGGTTTTAAAATCTACTGCATGTGCTCAGCACTGCACATGCAGTAGATACCTTACTTCATGGTGATATATGCAGTATAGAAGTTACATGCCCAGCCTCACTTAATGGGGTTAGCAGAATTCTGGGAAATATCTTCAGAAAAGTGCATTTTCTATATGAGATAGGCACTCAAAAAGGACTGTGAACAGTATGATTTCTAAAAGCCTGACTGCATCAAAGACTCAGCTATCCAGGATTCATTGATTAAAGGCAGGAAGGCTTCCTGAGCCCACGTGTCTGAAACACAGAGCATCTCTCTCTCTCTCTCTCTCTCTGAGCAAAAGTCTTAAATGTTTGAACCTAGAGTTCTCATCTCTTGGGCAATGTTATGTGATAGTATGCATATTGTAAAGAGAAGGAAGGGGACACCTTTGGTATCTTTTCTTTGCATGGAGTAAATAGAAGTTTACAGGAACCAGAAGGAGTTGACACAATATCCAGTCCACTTCAGTTAGTGGCTGGTAGACAAATTCACTCTATTGGAGGCACCTAAAGAGCAGGAAAGGATTGTTATATTAGAGCTGTCCTTTTAAGTCTGCATTTACCCAGCAGTCAGAAAAATGCATCAAGATGGAAATGTGTGCCTGGGACCTTCTTTTCTTGTATTCCCAGTCCTACAAGTAATTAGTCTCCTACTCCTCATACCAGAAGGTCAAAGGCAAAAGGCGTGAAACCTGAGGGTAATATATATTCTGTGATACCCAGGAATGCTTCAGTTCCCATGAATGAATATTCAGCCCTGCCAGAAATTCAATTCAGTATCAGCATGAGGTCTGACAGGTAATACCCATCCCCTGCCATGGTTCCTATGGTTAAAGAAACATATTCCCCAATGGTTTCCCAAGTGCATTCCAGTAAAGTGTCAAATCAAGAGACTAAAACGTGGTGAGCAACCAGCTGGCACCAATAACAGTTTGGCATGGATGCAGGGAGTGTGAGAGCAGAGGAGGACAGCAGTAGGAGCTGGGGCACAGGAGGATTGAGGGAGACACGGTCAAGATGCCTTCATGTATCCAGGTTTATTCATGGCCATATGATCAGAGGTGAGAAGAAAGCTCTGTAAAATAGGATCTGGGGAAGGGGATTCAACTACTTATTCACAGTCTGTTCCTGGGAACTCCCGCAGGCTCCCACCAGACCAGATTGAAGCTCTCAGAGTAAAATTCAGTTCTGTGGCATTAGGAGGTAGAAATTAAAAGAGGACACTGGGCAGAAATACTCCTCATTCTCACACATGTAGCATAGCAGATTGGTTCCCAGATGAAATTTCATTTACTGTCTCCCTGTTGTGTGTTGGAGTTGCACAGTGGGAGAAGAAGGAGGTAACTAGTAACGAAAGGAAGAGAAGAAAGGCCATCCTTTACTTGCATGCACAAATTGTACTGGTGCATCTCCCCACCTCCAGACGGCACTATGATCAGAGAAATGCTTGTCAAGCCTCAGCCCTGACCAACAGCACCTGGGCTAAGCAACTCTTGAGCTTATCAGAAACACTGTCTTCTCCCAGGAACTTGTGCTGCCTAACAAGTTCCTCCCATTGTTTTTAAAACTTGGAAACTTTTTTTTTGCGTGAATAAAAACTCGAGTGGAATGATATTTTTGTTCTCACACTTTCAAAGAAAGTTTCCAACCTGAAGTGCAGCCAAGATGCAATATTACTATGACTAAAGCTGGCTCTCTTGCGGCCCTATAAATAGTGGTTTAAAATGAGACCCTTTGAGCTTTCCTGGACCATGGCAGGCTGTGACCAGCCACCTCCCTGTGAGTGGAACACCCCTCAGAGCCAGCAAACTCTCAGGTTTGCTGTACTCAGAGGATTGACAAACGACTACAGATCTTGCACCCCCACTCATCAAGGCTTAACCCTTCGCCCTTTGAGAAGACGAAAAGGCATCTGAAGTGAGTATTTCACTACCTTTGAGGGTAATTTTTCACAGGTATCTTATACAGACTCTTTATGTCTGTGTGCATGCAAGTACATATATCAAATGTGGGAGAAATGCTGCTCTCCTAGAATCTTAAGTACTTTAAAGTGTAAGTGAGGCCTGTAAGTAAATTGCTGTTGTGGTATAGTAAATCCTATATGAATCCTTTGCCAAATTGTTTAATTTAAGTTATAATGTAAGTTAAGTTAAATGTTGTTAAGTACCATCAAATTTAAATGCTCTTAAGTGCTGTTGGGCCCTTTAGGGTTTGGATTGATTGACTCAGGATTTTCATTTGTTGCTTTTCCTCCGTTTGCCTTAACCTTCTAGTAGGTAGTAGAGTAAGCCTTTCCAACAAACTTTGTCGTGCTGTCACTTTTATATTTAACCTGTCTTTGCTGGTATCTTTGCTGGTGATTCTTGAAGCAATCTTAAAACACTCTTTCATGACACACATGCATAGGAAGAATTTGAGTAGGAAAGAGGAACAAGTGCAATGTGTTCATGGAGAAGTAATTCCCTCAAACAAGGAGGAAACAGCGGGACAAGAAATGGAGATGAAAGAAAATAATTCAACTGTGAAACACTCTGGGGAGTAGGTAAGGAGCCCCTGAGGGCTACACTTTGCACTTGGAAAGAGCAAATATTCTGCAGAAACAAACAAACAAACAAAAGTGATTGAAATATGGTTTAATTTTTAACCTCTTTTCATAGTAAAGCTTGCAGGTTTGATTAAAACAAATTTGAACCAAGGCTGAACTGCAGACTGAGGAATAGCTGCGTAGAGTCGGCAGCTGACCTCCCTCAGCAGAATCCCCTTCCACAGTCCTTTAGCTCCCTCTGCTGCTTAATGGATTCACAAATGTCTCCTATTTGCATGGAGTTTTTACTTGGTTTTTTTAACCTCTCTTTTGATGAGAAAATAGGATGCAGATTAAAATTGCACCTGAAGCAATGAAATGATTGCTCGAAATGATAAACAATGTGTGCAAAGTTCCATGTAATTATTGTCCCTCCTTTTCTCAAGGAATGACAAGAAGCCCATCGGACTGTCCTGATTGTTTTCTGGTGACTTGCTGTGCATATATTCTGCCATTATAATTTGACTTGGTATAACTGAAATGTATCTGTTGCTTAAACTGACTTTTTCTGGATCTGTAATTATATTTCACAGAAATTATTACAAAGAATCAAAGAATCATTTAGGTTGGAAAGCTCATCGAGTCCTACTGTTAACCTAACAATGCCAAGTCCACCACTAAACCTACACCTATGTGTCCTCTAAATACTTTCAGGAATGTTGACCCAACCATTGGCTGGGCAGCCTGCTCCAATGCTTGACAATCCTTTCCATGAAGAAATATCTCCTAATATCCAATCTAAACCTCTCCTGGCACTACTTGAGGTTGTTTCCTCTTATCTGATGTATCACGGTCCGGGAGGGCTGCACAGGCCGGCTCCCCCTGGACCGGGATCCCTGGTCCGTGTTATTACGCCGGATCTGGGGCGGGCGGCCCCCGAGGTTCTGCGGCATGGCGTGAGTCTTCCAACCATGTCAATTCAAGCAGGAATACAGTGATGCTAGGAAAGAACTGGACTCCATCTCTGTTCTGGCAGGGACGTTTATTTGGGGTAACGGGGAAAAGGGGTGCAGGGAAGGAGAAGGGGGAAGGGAGACAGGGCAGGGAGGAGATGCTAGCAGCTCGGAGATGGAAGACCTCCAGCTGATCCGGACATCGACTTATAAAGGGAAAGGAAGGGGAGGGACTGTCTCCCCCAGAGCCAGTCCCGGGGAGTCTGAAGGGAAGACAGGCATAGGGAACCCACCAATAGATTTCGGGGTACAGCAGAGCATATTTCAAAATGAACCAATGGTATACAAAGCAGAGGGACAAAGGAGCACATGGAATCCTAAAACCCCACGTTGCTACACTTATCCTGTCATTTGTTATTTGGGAAAAGAGGCAAACCCCCACCTGGCTACAACCTCCTTTCAGGTAGTTGAAGAGAGAGATAAGGTCTCCCCCAAGCCCCCTTTTCTTCAAGATAAAAAAATCCAATTTCTTCAACTTCTATGACTTGTGCTCTAGATGCTTCACCAGCTCAGTCTCCCTTTTCTGAACATGCTCCAGCACTACAATGGCCTTCTTGAAGGGAGGGACTCAAAACTGAACACAGTTCAGTGGCAAAAGGCATGGCCTCACCAGTGCTGAGTGCAGGCGTGCAATCATTACCCTGGTCCTGATGGCCACACTATTTCTGATACAGGCCAGGATGTGATTGGCCTTCTTGGCCACCTGAGCACACACTGGCTCATGTTCAGCCACTTTCAACCAACATCCCCAAGTGCAGCTTTCCACTCTCCCCCCAGCCTGTAGTGCTACACAGTTGTTGTGACCCACGTGCAGGACCCAGCACTTCTACTTAGCCCTCCTTTTGTCCCAAAGGTATTTATTGAAACACCTTTATTGTCTTTTATGCAGTAGCCAGATTAAGTTCTAATTGGGTATCAGCCCTTCTAATTTTCTCCCTGCAAAACCTCCTGACATCCTTGTAGCCCTCCTGAGCTGCATGGCCCTTTTTCCAGCTCTTTTTTTCTTCCTGAGTTCCAGCCAAAGCTCTCTGTTCAGCCAAGCCAGCCTGCTCCAGGACCTTGAAGATTTCCTTCTTGAAGAATGTCCAGCTGAGGTTTCTCGCTCTGGGGAAAGCGGCAAGACCCCAGAAACCCCATGAAATAGGGTCGCCACTGCGAACCTCCCATGCGAGTCTGGACCAGGCGGAGCTGGGGTGCCGCGAGCACGCGGGAGCAGATTGTGTCCCAGAGAGAGAAGAACAGGAGACAAGGCGATTAGGAGATGTAGTCTCTGTGCTTTAGAAATCCAGGGTTTATTAGGGTGCAGCGGGTCAGCGCGGAATGCGTGGAGTCTGGGCGGGTCAGAGGGCAGCAAAACAGGGCTGGGTCCGAAGGCACAGAGCACAGAACGGAAGCGAACATGGGGTTAAGAGGGGGTGCTGGATGGGAGGAGTTTGCAGGGGAGAACCAACCGGGACACGGGGGATACAGGATTGACAGGGAAGCCAGGGAATGGGGGTACAAGGGGGGAGGATACAGAACTTTGAAAACCAATAATAAACCACGGGTAGAAGGAACAGAGTAGAACCTTCTAGCTATTAACTCCAAAAGGATAAAGAGGAGGAGAAATCCCAAAAACCAATGCTCTTGTCCCCTGATGCTAGTTGAGGAGGCTAGTTGCAAGGTATCTTGGGGGAACACCTTTCTGTCACCCTGAGCTAAAAGTCTCTTCAGACCCAGGGGGCTTCTTCAGGTATATCAGCCTTCAAGCTCATCTGGGCTAAGCTCACTGCAACATCCAGCCTTCCTGGTCTCTTTGGCCTTCAGGACTGCCTCCCAAGGTACCCTGCCAACCAGGGTCCTGAACAGGACAAAGTCTGCCCTCTGGAAGTCCAAGGTACCAGTTCTTTTGAGTCCCCTCCTTACTTTTCCACGAATTGCAAAATCAAATATTCTGTGATGACTGTGCCCAACATGGCCTCCAACTGTTTTGTACTGACATACAAATATTTTTTAATAATTATGTCTTTATATAGCTCAATGTCCTCTTTATTACCAGTATTTCTTGTAGTATCTCTGCAATACATTCTTTCCAAGATTTTCATCACTTTCATCAATCAAAAATGCTAAAGGAAAAAAAGAAGCAGTTTGTATGTTTGCATTTTCTAATCTTTATTGCTATATTTTTAATTTCTAAGTAGACTTGATAAAGCTTATCCCAGATAGAAAACAAATGTATGTACTCAAATTATGTATTGGTCAAAATACAACATAAATGCACACATTCATTAAAGCAGAACTTTGGTTAATAAGGTAGAATGAAGAGAATTATCTGCCAGAATATGTGTCAGAAGTATGAAAACCCCAGCATTGTGCATCATAGTGACTAAAACAGTGATTTGAAGAGCAGTAAAGGTTAAGGGAATATTAACACACATTATTATGCTGTTTCGAGGCATCTCTGATCGTCAAAGGATTTTGGAAACCCCAGGTCTATAGAGACTAGATGGAATATGGGAAGCTTAGAATTCAAGGTGTAATTTTCTCCATAGGTATCTAGGCTATTATACCCATTTTTTTCTGTTCAGATATTCAGCCATGAGATTATGTCCCTGATGAACTACCCCAGGAAAATAAGGTTATGAAATCTCCATTTGAAATTCTGTAAAACTACTGAAAGCGCAGGTTGGAGGAAGTTATATCCTGACTAAGATTCCTCAAATACAACTGGGATGACTTTCTGAGGGATCTACATTAACGCTTAGCCCCAGAAAGAATGGTTCCTGTATGTATGAATTATGATACACCTGGAAATAAATGCAACCCACACATAGTCCAACACAAACAGAACTCAGGCAATTCATGCTTGATCTGCTCTCTCGGGCACTTTGTGTGTGTTCTGCTTCGTCCTTTGTGAGGACTGTGCTTAGGTTTGACTCTTCTCAAAGTGTTTGCAGCTGATCAGGAAAAAGCAGCACACTGCTGGTCTTCCGGCATCTTGTTCCCAAGTGACACTTTGGAAGCAGGACCACCAGGCTGGAGACTTACCACATGACTGAATACTTCTCAGGAGGAAATTACAGAATTATGGTCAGCTCCAAAACCTTGAAGGCATATGAAACAAAGAGGTCGACTGAAGGAGCCCAACGCTGCAGTCAAACAAGTGCCCTGTCAAAGGCTGTCAAATTCTGGAGGTACTTGGGAGTACCTCCCACTTTCAGCTGTAGCACATCAGGCACTTTGTGAAATTTGTGAATATGCTGACTTTCCCTACCTGAGCAGTTCAGTGCCTCACTCCTGCTCAAATCTCACTAGTCTGCTGCTCCACCACAGCCAAATATGGGTTACGTATTGCTTGAAAAAGCTTCATACACTGACAGCTCTGTTGTCAGAAAATATATTGGGACACAAAACAGGAGAAGGTAACACTGATCATCATAGCCAGTCCTCCATCACCAGAGACAATTAGGACACAAGCAGTAATTCAGTGCGTAAAGGACCCAAGTCACAAAAGCCTTCCCACCACTAACAAATATTAGATGTCCCAAGAATTTCAGGAGTTGCTCAAAACCAAATATGGCAGTTACTGAATTTTAGGTTTAGCCATAGTCATTTAAATCTAGACCCTGGAGCTGTAGTTCAGGTGCCCATCTTTTAAAATAGTGATGAAGATCATGAAGTTCATGACTGTGTATCAAAGATAGTGAAAATGTAAAGATTTTATGAAAAGATTTATTCAGTGACAGCAAAACTTTCAGAAACCAAGTCCTAGACAGTCAGACTGCTCAAAATTAAATGCACACTGAAATCTGCAGATCATTATTTGACAACTCATTTGGCATACTAAATTATCTTTCCAGAATAACAGTTGAGGAAAGAGTTTTTAGTCTTGTTCATTTACCCCACTTACTTCCACAGAAGTTGGCTCACAAAAAAGGTCTAAAATATCGATACATTTGATAGAATTGCCCTTTCTGAGAGCATTGTGGGCATAGACTGTAATGTTACAGATGTTCCAGAACAATTCCAGATGTTACAGAACAATCAGGTATTAATGTAATTTCTCATGTCATTTCCTCCTCCCCTTTACAAATTAGCATGATAGCGATCTCTGTTCTGAAAGTCTCTGTAAGCACGTTTTGCATCTGCTTTGCTGTGTGGGATTCTTCCAAAAGGTTCCAGATCATTGAAGCAGGCATCAAAAACTTCATCCACAGCTTTTTCTGCTGTTTCTTTGCTAACTTTTCTAACAGCCAGAATGGAACGAATTGCTCTGTCTCGTACACAAGTCTGAAGTGAAAAATAAATAAAGAAAAATCAGTCATTATTAGCATAATTTTTTTCCAGATTTTGTCAAATATTAACTCCTATTATACAGGCAAACAGTGCGTGCAATAAGCACTGAAGTACATTTTAGTTCCATCTTATGTAAAATACATGCTTTAGTTTTCCACGGACATATAAACCATGAGATGATTAAAAGACGTTCCTTAGAAGAGGTATTAAAATACAACTTGTCGTTTGTTGTAGGTATCAAGTATTTGTAAAACTTGACCTCGACACAAGAAAAAATACGTCAGAATGAAACAGATACAAATACCTGTTAGGTTATTTTCAAACTGAAATTTTTGTAAAACAAAGGAATGACTTCTCTACTGGTCTTCATTTCAATACCTCTCTTTAAGGTAACTTTTTCTTACACAGTTTGTTTATCAAAAGACAAAAAAATATGTAAACATCATCTACACACAAACTGCCACTCTAACATGAGCAACTACTTGGGCCTCAATGTGTAGACTTCATTACTATTTACAAAAATTAGTTCCTACAAGACTTAACACATATGGTTCTTTAGAAATCTTGTCATTCTGCTTCCTTAAGTTTTCAAAGACTTTTAAAAAGAGTGTCAACCATTTACAGTGGATAAGTATTTCCACTACATTTCCTGCGAACCCTGCTTTTTGTTTGGTTTTATTAGCCATCCACTGACAGTGGAAATGCTTTAAAACATGACCAAGTATTCACAGGAATTTCACTCCAATAACAAGGTGGGAGAAAAACCCTAATATCGATCATTCAAGGTTAGTTAAGACGAAACAGCAAGTCCATGGCATCTATTTCTTTTTCTAAAGTTTTCAGCTACGGAACTACAGAAAGCTGAGACCAAGAAGGTAAAGATGGCTCATAACAAATGATTAGATTTTAATATCAGCAGTCTTTACCTGATGGTGCCCTTTCAATCCAAATTTAAACCTGGATATTTCATTCATCAATGTACAGTCTCCACTGAGATTAGCAGCTCGAATCTATTGAGAAAAATAAAAAGTTGCAAGATCAGAGAAAAAAGTGAAAATACAAAGTCAAAAAAGTTGCAAGAAATGTTTTTCTTCAGTATATTTCTGGTGACTGCTGGTAGAGAATATTCCCAACGCCACTTTAATTTCTTAAGTACCTGTTACTACCACCTCAGCCTCAGTGAACTGCAAAGTATTACTACAACAACCTTCAAGTTTCTCCAGGAACATCTCATATAACCCTAAAGCTTACATAAATGAGCAACAGAGGTTAGATGTACGTGTGTATGTATATATATGAACAGCTAGAAGAACCTGGAAAGTAATGTTCTCCCCCATTTACATCAGAATCTGTTACAAGAGTCAGGAAGAAAGGCAGATATCTTTCAAAGACTACAGCTGCAATACCCAGAAGAACAGTAACACATCTGTTTTGCAAAAAACCACATTTAAGTGAGAACGTATGTTTTAGCTCATTAACTGTCTTGTCCAGTATGCTAGAATTTCTTTTGTTTGCTAAATGTTCCATACCCTACCCAGTCCATCAGGAAATGCAAATAAACAGTGATTTCCTATAATTAAGAACCAGAGTGAAAAGAAATGCATGGAAATTATGAAACGGTAAGAATGAAAACACTGTCAATGAAAAATGTAAATACCATATAATTAAGTAATCAAAAGACTTGAGGTAAACAAATAATCCCAACAAGAGCAAGTACAGGCACCATCTTGTTTAACCTAAAACTTATGTTTGAGGCTTACATGCTTTATTCTGCACTGTGTAAATGCTTGGACAAAAAAAAATAGATGGTAGTTAATAATTCTGGATTATTGTATTGTACATGGCAAAATGTTGGCAGTAAGGGGCCTGCCAGGTGGCTTCTGTGAGACTGGACACTTGGCTGTGCCCATGTCAGACAGAGCCAGTTTTAACTGGTTTTAAAACAGACCCACCACCAGTCAAAGTTGAGCTATTAGCGGCACTGGCTGTATCTCTGTGACCACATTTAAGAAAGGATAAAAAACACTCCAGGGCAGCTCTGAGACAGAGGAGTGAGGAAAATGTGAAGGAAAGAGCCCCACAGACACCAAGGGGCTTGGGGGGTTCCTGGCAGCCATTCAGAATGGTTTTACTGATACCACAAAAGGTTACTTCATTAGGTTTTATCTATAAAAAAATAGTAAGTGACTGTGGCTCTTCTCCACAGAAAATATGAATTCAATTTATGAATTACAATTAATTTTGATGAAATCTGCCTTGGTCAGTACTGAACTCCTAATTTTGGTTATCTCACATACTGTTTATAGGTGAACCTTGTGAACATCTAAATTCTGGAATTGAATACATTCTCATTAAAAATATACAAATCCACCAACTCATGACCAAAAACAAACAAACAAAAATGCAAACAAAGCCAAAAGAATATTACTATATATTTTTAAAAAACAGTTAAAAAACACCTAATTCACACAGTCACAAGTATGCACTTTTATAATAGTAATCACATGGATAAGCTTTTCTGTGAATAAATGATACACATTACATCAGAAATAAAATAAAAGCATTTGAATACACCTGTGTCTTGTAGACGAGAGGAATCCTTCCCAGCCTGTGCTCTATTTAGTTTCACCTCCTAAAGCATGTATTATTAAGGCTTTTAATGCAGCAAATGTCTGAAACCACAGAACCATAGAATGGTTTGGGTTGTAAGGGGCCTTAAAGATCCTCTAGTTCCAATCTACCTGCCATGGGCAGGGACACCTTCCACTAAACCAGGTTGCTCAGAGCCACATCCAATATACATGGAGTCATGCTGGTACAGTGTACCAGCAACAATACCACAATTACCCAAAAAATGAATGTTACAAGAAAAGGCAAGTTTGCTGTTTATCAAAAAAATCTAAGCAAAATTAAGGTTACTGTACTACTGTGATAACTACCCGACATGCCAAGACTTGTATGGGATAAAAAGAATTCTACAAGCATTTGATTAATGAATGTGTTTTTACTCCTAACTACTCTCTCATTTGTCAATAACCACTTCTGACACTCACAGTGATCACATTCTATTTAGCATGAAAGTAACTTACTAATATTTGTGAAAACTAAGTATTTGTTTCCAGAATAAAACTATTAGGTTGACCTGACAGAAAAGACAAAACATATTAATAGGATTCAAACAAATTAATTGCATGTAACAGACAATATAACAAAAAGCAACCTTAATAAACAGAAGTAATTGATAATAAAAGGACAACTTAGAAGCATTTTCCCTTACCTCTGAACAGGCTAAGTGTTTGACATTTTTAAACCAGTCAACATGTGCACGGCAGTGGTCAAATGCATGAATCAATTCATGTGTGACCACCCGGTTCATATGGGATTGTTGGCGAATGTTGTTCTGACACAGAACAATCTGCAGAAGAAGAGATACAGGTAGTCTTTTCAGCAAGTTTAACACCTTCCTTACTTCTCAGAGACACAGCACGTGACTGACAGCATTCAGCGCTTTAGAGTGGTGTTTTTCAACATTAACAGCATTACACAACATTCTGCAGTGTACTAGTTCCAATACCCTGGAACGTCTTCCATTTATCATGTTTTCATGACCAACTCAGGTACCAGTATTGGTTGATTTAATTCTAGCAATAAAACACTGAAAAAATTGCATTCCTTTGAAAGGGCACTAAGTCCAGCACCTACCTGAGATGTGGCAGCATCAAAACCTCCACTGACACAGCCATCACAGTTTTCACAAGAAAAGTGCCGGTCATTGAAGACAGTGCTGAAAGGCCCAAACAAACAAAGTTATAAAAAAGAATTTGGAAAACTTCAGTCACTACTTATCATAGTGATGTTACTACACAAAACAAGACAAATTAGTTTACATACCAACCAGATTGCTTCAGAGCCTCAAGAAGAAGTCGAGCATATGGATCTAGAAAAACATTGCTGCAATCAATTTCTCTAGACAAAAGTTTTGAAAATCATCTATAAATGAAATATAAAGACAGTCAAGGTAAAAAAACAAACAAGAAAAGCACTACACATGTAAATTCATACTTTGCAGTATTTAATCCTAATGCAATGTAACTGTCATCTGTTTACAGCTCAGACTATGTTAGGTGATACAGAATCATAGAATGGTTTGAGTTGAAAGGGACCCTAAAGATAGTCCAGTTGCAAACCCCTGGCCTTAGGCAAGGACACCTTCCTCTAGACCAGGCACCTCAAAGCCCCATCTAATCTGGCCTTGGAACACTCCCAGGGATGGGGCAACCTCAGCTTCTCTGGGCAAACTGTTCCAGTGCCTCACCACCCTCACAGTAAAAAATTTCTTCTGTTTATCTAGCCTGTATTTTTCCTGTTTCTGTTTCAACCTCTTACTCCTTATCCTATCACTACAATTCCTGATGAGGAGTCCCTGTCTGGATTTCCTGTACGCCCCCTTCAGATGAGGTCTTCACGCAGCCTTCTCTTCTCCAGGCTGAAAAAATCCAACTTTCTCAGCCTTTCTTCATAGGAGAGGTGCTCCAGCCCCCCTCGCAGCTTGGTAGCACTGCTCTGGACTCATTCCAACGCTTCCATGTTCTTATGTTGGACGCACCAGAGCTGGATGCGGTACTACAGGTGTGTGATAAATACGTATCATCACAGGTGGGCTCTCACAAGGGCAGAATAGAGGGGGGAATCACCTCCCTCGACCTGCTGGCCACGGTCCTTTTGATGCAGCCCAGGATACAGTCAAAGCTACTTAAGAATCAAGTCAACCCTGACATTATTTTATAATTAACAGACACAAATAGAGTGGCCTGTAGTGACCGTCGTTTGTTAACACAGTCCACATCAAGCAGTGAAAAGGGCACGAAAGCACAGAAACTAACTAATAGTCTTAATTTCTCAGGGAAAAAAGTAGAGAAGAGCCTTCTAGTGGGGAAAAAAAAAAAAACCAAAAACCCAAACTAAACCCTCTCAGCCACTTTCAAACTCGTGTTTTGTCTAACAAAAATCAGCGTCTCCCCAAAGCAGCAGCAGCAGCAGCAGCCCCACCCGCCACCCGCTCGTTGCGGCCGCAGCGCAGGGCCTCGCCGGGACCAGCGGCACAAGGTCACCGCCGCCAGCGGCACGGGCGGCCCGGGTTCCGCCTCAGCACCCTGGCTGCGCGGGGCCGGGCCGGGGGACGGGGAAGCGCTTACTCGTTTCCAGGGTCATCCTCAGCATCAGCTGGCACTTATTGTGGAAAGTGAAGAGGCTGCGGACCAGGAAGCTCTGCGGCTTCTTATTCCGGTCCGGGAAGAGCCGGTAGCCGAAATCATCCTCCTCCTCCGCCCCTCTCCTGTCAGCCGCCGGCGGCGACTCAGCCGGCCCCTGCTCCATGTCGGGCGCTGCGCCCCGCGCCTGCCCGCACGCACGGGCCGGGATCGCGGCCGCCAATCGCCGGCTCCGCTCCCGGCACGTGGGCGGGGGCCGCGCGCAGGCGCTGTGGGCTCGTGCCGCCGCGGGCCGCCGGCAGCAGGCTGGAGCGGGGCCGCGCTGCACCCCGGGAGCGGGAGCGGGAGCGGCGGGAGGAGCCGCGGCACGGCGCAGGTGAGGCCGCAGCGCGGCGGGACGGGACGGGACGGGCCGGGACGGGCCGGGACCGGATGTGTGATGCCTGAACCCCGTGGCGGTGCCGTGCCGTGCCGTGCCGCGCCGCAGCCGCATCACCATCCCTGTGCTCCACGGGCGGCTTGGCCGCGCGGGGTGAGGAGGCATGGGGAGGGAGAACTCACCCTGATGGAGCCAAGGCCTCGCTCGTAGCTTGCGAGCGGTGCAGAGTCGGGTGCTGAGGCTCCAAGGGGTTGCTCTGCCTCAGGGCCTCCTGCCATGCGGCCTCGGGACTCGCTCCCGGGCGGGCCTGTGCTGCTGGCCACTGCCCGGGGGATCGCAGGAACCAGCAGCCCTCGGGGGCTGGGAAGGGCGAGCGTTGAGACTCGAATGAAAGGGCCCTGAAGGGTGTAAGAGCTGTGCCGCTAACAGGCTGCTGTCAGTGCGTGGATTAAGGTAGTTGCTAAATTGTGTGCAACTACAATTTAACGGAGCACGGAGCAAGCTGACTTTATGCACTTGAGCAAGGTGCTTTAGAATGTCAGAAAAAACAGCCAAATTTCATGTTAGATTTTCGCATGCATGAGAATACTATTTTAGTGAGTGATAGGAAAAAGATAAGTTTAGCAGGTCACAAGGTATTTTCTTGCATCTCTTTAGGTATCTTGTTCGAGTTCCCTAGAAGTGCTCGGCTGTATGGAATATTTGATGTGTCCATACCCAGGTTGCACTAAATTAACAAACTGAATATTACAGAGGCAGTCCAGTGTGGGACAACAGTTGAAGGTGGAAAACAACGTAGGAAGCTCCTTAATTGGAAATGTGAGGAAAGCTATGTATTTTTGGCTTCACTGAAAGTTTCTTACTGGTTTGTTTCAAATAGACATAGTATTGTAGCATGAGCCAGGGAGAAGCGCAACTGCTGCAGTAGGGTATCTACGCAGCTGCTTTCTCTTCATCATGTGAAAACATTTCTGCTTTGGTAGCATTAGTTCAGTAGTAATGATGCAGTGTGTTTTTCCATCTCTTTGAGGCCCTTGTGTGTAGTTATGGATAGCACATTGTACTGCAGAAATCATTAGCTTTCTTTAGTTCACAAATTTTTATATTGCTATGCTATTAGGCTATTGCCTTACCAGGTGTGAAAAATAATGTTAAATAATTTAGACCTTTTTCTTCCTTAAAAATTTTGTGTGTGGTATCTCTATAAATAGCTTGTTTGTACTTCCATGTGGCTTGTAACAGATCCTGAAGCTTGCCGTCAAGAATTTATAGTTAGCAACCATTCGTAACTCTCATTGTCTACGTTTGTATTGAGTTCCTCATGAGTTAATCATTATTGTTTTCAAAACGTTTGCTTCATCCTTTCAGATTTTCCTGCTATGAACTGTACGAATGTGGGGTAGGGTTTCTTTCTGAATTGTAACAAAGATTTTTTAAGCTTACTTTTTTGATCATGACTTGATATTTTTGTAATAAGAAAACTTCTTTCACTTAAGACAATAAAATTGACATAACAAAATTTATGAAGACAATCAAGTGGTAATAATTATTAAACAGTGGTTTAGGGACTTGCTTGCACTTTCAGGATTATCATTGAGTTATTGGTGCTTTACCTTACATTTAGTTAGGAAAACATAACTCGCTGTTTGTTATGATATACTTTGTTTTGTCTGAGTAACATGGCTTCCCTTCATTTTTCAAAGACATTTAAATTGTGTATCTTCTTACGCTCTTTGGGTTTAATGTTCTTACTATGCTATTGGGAAGCCTGACTGGCACCTAAGTCAGACTTCTTAATTTTGAAGTAGCTAGCTGCCCTCACTACATACTTCCAACTTCCTTTTAAGAAGCTTTTTTTCTTTGAATTTTGGCAGATTACAATGAGTGCACCAAATAAGGCAATGGAACTGCAGCTGCAAGTGAAGCAAAATGCTGAAGAACTGCAGGATTTTATGAGAGAATTGGAGAGCTGGGAAAAAGATATCAAAGAAGTGGATTCAGAACTCAGGAAACAGAGTGGGGTCCCAGAAGAGGTAAAAAACACAAAACTAGTGTCAACTCAGCTATTCATACTGTGGTAGTGTTTATAGTAATTACATTCTGCTTTAACAAAATTACATTTTTTTTACTTAAAATATCTGAATAGAAGGCATGAGCTAACCCATGACGTGTTCTTCATCTGAAATAAACCAAAAATTCTTCTGTAAACTGTTCCACCAGCAGAGCTAAGGGCAGTAGCCTCTGGAGGTGATGAGGCCAGTAAATTTTGCATCGGTTCTGGGTTGATCTATGAGAATATTCGGGTTTGCAGCATCCGTATTGCTAATTTACTGCTGACATTTAGTATATTGAAGTTACTCTTCAGTGATACTCTGAAAGAGCTGTCTTTTAAAACTCAGTTTCATATGATACATGTAATATTTGCTAGTATGTGCTGAAAGATTTTTACTTGGTGTTCTTAGTCGTTTTGTAGAGTTCATGAGAACAGCTTGCTGGATGGATTTCTAAAATAAAACTAGCCACTAGATAGATACACTGTCTAGATACAGGTACAGTTGATTATTCAGTGTAAGTGATTTTCACACATCTGTTTTGTAATAAATTACTTAATTCAATTTAGAATTTGCCACCAATTCGAAACAAGGCTTTTAAGAAAAAGAAGAAAAGCAAAAGTAAAGTCCCTTCAAAGATAACCTCTGAGGAAAACAAGAAAAACAAGATCAAGTCTTATGATTATGAAGCATGGGGAAAACTTGATGTGGTGAGTCATATTTGCTTTGTCGCCAGTTGATTCTGTATTAAATAAGATTTTGTTATAGTACTGAGAGTTTAGTCCACCAGTCAGTATGTTACTGTGCTGGGTACTGTATGAGCATAAAATGTTGCTTTCTCCCAAAAAGGTTATGTGTTTAATATTTTGGATATTGATAAATACTTGGTTTGTTATTGACTGTGCTTTCATCCAGCAGATTTGAGTTTAAGGGGAAAAAACCTTTTTTAACAACAGGTCTATTAAAAGGTCATAATTGTAGTAGAATATAAGACTAAACACAACTGTCAGTATTGGAGGGCACATTAATAATTCTCCCAAAATCTTACTTGTATTATTTTGCCCTGTTGAATTGTAATGAAGATAATAGGGGGTTTTTTTCTGATTTCAGGATAAAATACTTGAAGAACTTGATAAAGAAGATAGTACTCATGATTCTGTATCTCCAGAATCAGACTCTGAAGAAGATGGAATTCGTATAGATACAGAAAAAGCTCTTGCAGAGAAGGAAAAGGTTACAGAATTATAGATGTTTATTATTGGCAAAGTAACAATTTAGCTATAGGAGCATTTGCAATTTTCTTCTAAAAGATCGCCCACTGAGACCACACATCGGGTAAAAGAACTGCCTGTTTGAAAATCTTTCTGTCTGTTTTCCTGTCCATTATTCCAAAACAGAAAATTCTCACTGCAGTTCTATTCCTTCGCATTTATCTGTGGCAGCAAGCCTGTCAGATTCTATTTAACGTATGCATACGATGATAAATGTATTGGTGATTTTTTGCTTTGAGAAGCTGAATTGCTGTATAGATCAAACTGGTTTTTATCGGAACACAACATCTGAATGCCCCAAACTAAACGTGCAAGATTTAGTAATGGCAGGTTCATACTGGTTCAGTTTTACCTGATAAGATAGGATATAGAGAGAGATCTATCTCAGGCTTCATCGTCATGAGAAATAGTTTTGTGTAGCAGCTTCTGTGTTTTTGAGAAATTTCTTTGTAAGCAGTCACCTAACCCATCTTGAGTAGAGTTTGACTTGAGTAGAGTTTTAGCTTTGGTTTGGTTTGTTAATTTTAAGCTATGTGCATAGGTGATGTTTGTGTTCTGTCCCAGCTGCTGTGGAAATTCCTTGACGTGCATTCTGCAGTCTGCACTGAGAAATTGAGATCTTTGGCCATTATCATCTTGGCTGCAGTGAAGTAGTTGAGGGTTCATGAAATAAAAGTTGTGTCCCAAAAGAGGCAAAAATGAGAATATTGACTTGAAAAGCAAAGATGCCAAATCTAGTTACTAAAAACTTAAACAACCACTTCAGTAATCCAGTAGTTTAAATAATTATTTATGTGCTTGTTACGAGTTTCTGAAATGACCTACAGATACTTGAAATCGATATTTTATAGACCCATGTAATAGCATATATCATGGGAATTATTTCATATGGGGAACTTAGAATGTATTAGTTGAAAAACATATTTCATAGTAAAGCAATACTTCATGAGAAATGTTGAACAAAAGTATTAAAGCATTCTAAAATACAGACTTTGACTTTTTTCATTAGCAGTGTGTCCGCCAGCGTACCGTAACTTGCTGAAAATGCTTTTTTCTATTCACAGGGTAATAACTACTTTAAACAAGGCAACTTTGATGAAGCTATAAAATGCTATACTAGAGGGATGCACTCTGATCCATACAATCCAGTATTGCCCACAAACAGAGCATCAGCTTTTTATAGAATGAAAAAGTAAGACTTGCGTTGTTAAATCTGTAATATTTCTAGCTTGAGATGCTACCTTCAGATTTTTTGTGTAGTTTTAATTCATGATTATATGTGTGCTGTGATATATGTGTAAGGCTGTTGTTGCAACCTGCCTTCCAGTTTCAAAGTAAAATAGGAATTGCCGGGAGAAGCAATCTAGCAGTCTCCCTCACCAGTTTTTCCTCTGCTTTGACACTAGAAGTTGGCTATCTTCTGTGTTACAGTGTAAGACTTGAAGGAAAAAGAGGAAGAGAAGGTTGAATTGCCTTTGATACTCAGTGAGCTTTATTTCTAAATTTTCTTTGATTTTTTTTGGGTGAAGAAAGGATACAGGGGAGTTGGTTATTGTTTCTGTGGCAATAAGAGATTCTTGACCACTGTTTGCCTTTGTTGTTTCAATGTATTCTGAGTCAAGAAATGTGTAAATGCTTGTTTTGTGTCCATTCTGAAGCATGTAAGATTTCCATGTTACCAAGAACCTGGAAAGACTCAGAGTAAGAAAAACTGCTGAAGTTTTGGTGTTTGTTACCTAGATGTGTCCAAACTGTTCGTTCATGTTTTTTAATAGGTTTTCTGTTGCGGAATCTGACTGCAATTTAGCACTTGCTTTAGATAAAAATTACATAAAGGCTTATGCCAGAAGAGGGGCTGCTCGCTTTGCTTTGAAAAATCTTCAAGGTGCTAAAGAAGGTGGGACTATTTTAAATTCTTTTCTTAAAATGCCTACAAACTTGTGTGATCTGCTTCTTTGATGTAGGAATTTAATTGTCATTTTCTATAAATAAATGAAATACCATGTTGCATATCCTTCTGGCAAGGTAAAATTCAAGTAGCACGTCCAAGTGATAGCTGTAGATGTTAGTAGTTCTAGAAGAATTCAACTTTAAATATTTTTAGATTATGTATTCCTTGAAATATTTCAGGCTTCTTGAGTAACTACAAAAAAGGGTTATCTTAAAATGCTCTGCTTACTTGTATGTGCTTCCTACCTGAAACATATTTTTTGATCTTCTGATAGATTATGAAAAGGTTTTGGAGCTGGATGCAAACAACTTAGAAGCAAAAAATGAACTTAAGAAAATTAATCAGGTAATAAGATTAAAAGGCCCTAACATAAATTAATACACTCTATTCAGTTTATGTCTGTATCAAATTTTATTTATAACAAGAATTGAATCAACAAATTTTCACATGCTTTTTCTGGCATTTGAAGTTCACTGAGGTCAAAATCTTTAATGGAGTTTCTTCTGGAGAAACACTTGTGCAAAAATCTGTGTAATAGTGGATTGGCAGACTAAGACTGTATGTTTGCACCATCTGGGGTTTCTTGTTGTTGATTGGGTTTTAGTGGGTTGTTTCATTGGTGGGTTTGTTTTTTAATTTTCCCTCATTTTCTGCCTCCTGTGTTAATGCTTATTCCAGTCATGCTCAGTATTTTGGTATAAGGAAGCACAACTCATGAGAGAACCTTAGTGTTCTCTTGGCCTCCCCTGCAGGCCTGCTTGTAGTCCCACTGATTGTTGTGATCAGCCAAACCAGAAAATTGTTCGAAGCCTAGCAGAACAAAATACTTTTGTGCAAGCCAGATCCCTTTCATGACGGGGAGGAGAATGTTTATTATGGTGACCTTAGTAAATACAAATTCACCTGTCATTACTTTATGAATGTGCTTACACCTTTTCAACTGTATTTTTGAAAGTGCTTGAAAAATTTATTTTCAGAATGGAGTTGCAAAGTCTCCAGTAATTGAAGAAATAAATGATATGTGAATTGCAGTATATATAAACAGGTTCCACGAGTCATTTTACATCGTGCTTCAGAAGTTAGATACTTTTTATTTACCAAGCATTATTTTGACTTGCAGTCCCTCATAGAAATATATTTTCAAGAAACAATTTAAAACTGTCTTTTCAATTTGCATTCAATTTACAATACAGGCACTTCTGTTCAAAAGCTTGGCAGATCTTTGCATCTTAAAAGTTTAGAAATTACTGTAATTCATGGTTCTGAAAAGTTTAACTGGGGAATACTTACTGAGGGGGAAAAATTACATCTTTGCAGGCTCTGTCATCCAAAGAAAGCTCAGAACAGAAAGAGTCTGAAGATGGGGTCAGAACAGGATTAACAGATGAAGAGAAGCAGCGCATTGAAGACCAGCAGCTCAAGCAGAAGGCTATTGCACAAAAAGATCTGGTAAGTCACAGGTTCTGGTGGAACAGGAGAGACCTAGCAAAGAACAGGGTCATGTTGTGCTGTTAGCTGTGCAGATGTATAAATTAAACCTGATACTGCCTTGAACATCATAAATGCAATGTCGTTGGTGTAACCTTAATTTTTTCGCTTTTTGGGCCCTAGGAAGGTGAGTGGGACAGTGAGTTTTGTTTGGATTTGTCTGGAAGAATAATTATAAAAGGTAGCTCTTACAGCCCAAATTGCTAAATTCCAAATATATGGTAAGACAAGTAGATCTTACATAAAGATCCCACTTCTTCTTTATTATAAGCATCTTGTACACCCTTGCTTGTCCAAGTGGAGTTGTAGACTATTTCTTGTTTTCAAACCTCTGATTACATGATGAATAGTAGTTACAGGACTTTAGGGATACTGGCAACAATGACCATAAAAATGTATATCTGGGTACATTGTCTTGACTTACAGTTGGCTTACTGATTTCTCCCTCTCAACACTCTTTCAGTAAATAAATAACATTACCAACTAAACCAAAATTTTTCTGTTCACTTACCTAGGTATGTAACTTCTGACTTGTTATCAATATTCAGGTTTGCTGTAGTGGTTGTAAGAGGTTATTAGTCAGAAAAGAATGAAAGCTTGCATTAAGGAACAAGAGTTTGAATAGGTTAGAGAAGAGAAATTTCAGTCTAATGTAATACTTCATTGGCAGCAGAGTTGACTCACTGCAGGCTTGTTCATGACATCATGGATCCTGTCAAGTGTGAACTGTGGCCTTTCTTTTTTTTTTGTCAGTCCGTAGAGTATTAGCAGAGATGTGCCGCTTCAGATTAGTATTGAGAAGGAAAAGGTAATTTTAGTCCCCCAGAAACAAGCAAGGAATGTAATTTTCTTGTATGGAGCATTTTTTAATTAGAAAACAACAACATTTGGACCCAAGTAACATTTAAGGGTAAGTTTTATGGAGCAGGATAAAGATGAATTTGTGCAGCCCAAAAAAACATGAAATGGGAATTAGAAAGGTTCAGTGTGTGTTTAAATTCAGGAGGTACAAAGTAGGTTAACCTGCACATCAAGCTTGAAGTCAGATAACAAGTTGTAGACTTACAAGTCTGCATTTAAACTACGCATGTAGCAAAGTTTTTATCCTTGAGGTATTAGATAGTATTAAGATACTTTTTGTGTTTTGCCTCCAAACTTAGATAGGAGCAAATATACCATAACTGTCTGCCTTGATGTGGTTGTTCTTTGCGATTCATCTTGATAATGCTGTGACCTCTCTGCTAAAAAGGATAAGAAAAAGTCCACTGCACTACATTTTCTCAATTCTGTCTCATTTCCTGACCTAAATATTCCAGGGTAACGGTTATTTCAAAGAAGGAAAGTATGAGGCTGCAATAGAATGTTACACCCGTGGTATCGCAGCAGATGGCACCAATGCACTATTGCCAGCGAACAGAGCCATGGCTTACCTAAAGATTGAGAAGTAAGAGGAATTGCATTTGCTATGTTGTTTGCTTGTTGTAAATCAGGAGGAATAACGATCCAGTAGATTTTCAGACAAGTTGAGCTATTGTTACTCCTCCTAATTTTTGTTGGAATTCAGTGTAGAACAAATCATGTTGCAAGCAGTAAAGGAGAGGGAACAAATCTCTGTGTGTGATCTTGCAATGCAAATTTGTAGGAAACAAGTTCTGAGAGAATAAAGTAGCACCAGTATAAAATTATGGTTTCTGAAGTTGTTTTTTTGTTCTTTTATGTGTACAAAATTCAGATACTCACCTTTCTGAAAGGAACTGCCCAAAGCTTTGACTATGAAACCCAGTCAGCTACTAAATGTTGCACTGTAAAAAGAATAACTTCTGACTTTAGATGGAATGAATATAAGCTTTTTGTGGAAATTGTTACCTTTTAAAATATTTTTTAACTTCACTGATGGAGGCACGTATGTGTTGTTTGTTTATTTTTAAGTTTTATCCAAATAACCCAGAAACAGTAGGAAATTCACACTTTCTAGCAAATTAGATAAGTTCCATATGGCCCTTTTTTAGGTCTGAACTCTTTTGACTCTGTGTTGGTGTGGGATTTTAAAACTTTTAAGCTGCTAGCATGAGAAGCAGAGAACTGAGGGTTATGTTGGTCATCTGTTTTAACGTGACGTGTCTGTAGAGACAGTACGCTGATCTCAAATTAGGATATTATAAGATAGGTTGCATGGATGGTATTTCTGACACAGTATTTGTAATATAAAGGACATCATAATGCAAATAGTATTCTGTGAGATTCAGAGGAAGTGATACTTTCATTGAATGACCAAGGAAGAAAATGGATTGTCTATGATAAATCTTGTACTATGAGTCTTCACATTTCAGAGGACCAAACATAAAGTGCAACAAAAGTGCATTGGCATTCTTACAAACTGCTAGTACTGATAAGAACTGCAGCTAAGAGCTAATTTGCATAAATTTAATTGTAGTTTGAAAGTGGAGAAGAGGAATGAATAAAAATACTAATGTAAGGAGACACTGAATTCTCATTCTGAATTAGTTGAGGACATGTTACAGAATTCCAAATGTAGAGAAGTTTATTCTCTGGCATGCTTGCTTCTCCTTTCTTGTACTTTTTCTTTGTTTGTTTGTAATGGTGTTTCTAGTTTTCAGAAGTACAAAGCCATGGAACTGACTTTGATTTTAGTGCTGTTATTGAATTTTTTAAGTGGGCTCTGCTCTGACAAGCTTTAAGTGGTTTTTTTTTTTACAGAGGAAGTGAATTTTTGTGACGATGAAAAGAGTCAGCATTATGAGATACTGAAAGATATGGCTGAAATTTCAAGGTGCTGAGAAATCATGTTTTATAGGGGTTTTTTATTTTTCATTTTAGCTCAGTGATGTGTTTATGTACGTAGGTAATGAAGATCTACCTTTATATTTTAATTGGTTTAGATAGCTGTCTTTTCATTGGAAACTGCCTCTTGAAACTGACTATTAATTTTGTGCTATGTTTTTGCTGAGGTACAAAGAGGCAGAAGATGACTGCACACAAGCTCTGCTCTTAGATGCTTCATATTCTAAAGCTTTTGCCAGAAGAGGAGCTGCCAGAGTTGCTCTTGGAAAGCTAAAGGAAGCTATTCAAGGTATGACTTTAAATTAGCCTGAATGTGATAGGTAAGAGCTCAAAATAGGGACATACTGGTATTTTTCTTCTGGCTTATTGAGATTATCCATGCAAAAGTTAAGAATTAAGGAGTTTCTGTTGGATTTCACTGAATGCATATAAAAACTCTTGTGTCAGTACCCACATAATGGGAAGACAGTTTTGTGTGAAATTACAGCTGTTGCTCTTTATGATAAGTAAGAAATAGTTTGAAAAGTTTGTTTAAAAAGTAGGTCATGATACAGGCATTAGGATGACTTACAAGTGGACAGTGAAGGAGATTGAGAACTGTCTGAACAATAGATCCTAGCGGGTCTTAATCAGTGGCACGGGGTCTAGTTGGAGGCCTGTTGCTAGTAGTGTCCCCCGAGGTTCAATACTGTGCCCAGTACTGTTTATCTTGTTCATCAATGACTTGATGAAGGGGGAGATGCCTCCTCAGCAAGTTCACTGATGGCACAATGCTGAGAGGAGTGGCTGATACCTCAGAGGGCTGTGAATCCTGCAGAACAACCTTGAGGCTGGGGAGATGGACAGAGAAGAACCTTCTGAAATTCAGAAAGCAAATGCAGGATACTGCACCTGGGACAGAATTACCCCAGGCACTAGCACAGGCTGGGAAGCAGCTCTGTGGAGAAGGACCTGGGACGCCTGGTGGACAACAAACTGTCCATGATCCAGCAGTGCCCTTAGGGCCAAGAAGGGTGATGGAATCCTGGGGTGCATTAGGAAGAGCATTGCCAGCAGGTCAAGGGAGGTGATCCTGCCCCTCTGCTCAGCCCTGGTGAGGCACATCTGGAGTGCTGTGCTGAGCAGCCCAGAACTGGGCACAAGTAGACATGGAGCTCCTGGAGAAGATCCATCAGATGGTGACAAAGATGATGAAGGGGCTGGAGCGTCTCTCTTAGGAGGAAAAGCTAAGAGTTGGGCCTCTTCAGTCTTGAAAAGAGGTAACTGAGAGGTGACCTCATCAATGTCTCCAAGTATCTCAAGGGAACGTGTCAAAATGAGGATCAGGCTCTAGTTCCAAGTAGTAGGAGAGAAGCAGTAGGCAGAAACTAGTGCACATGAAGTTCTACCTGAATATGAGGAAGAACTTTACTGTGCGGGTGACCAAGCACTGGAACAGATTGCCCAGAGGGATTGTGGAGTCTCCCTCACTGAAGATACTCAAGAACTGTCTGGACACAATCCTGTGCAATGTGCTCCAGGATGACCCTGACTGAGCAGGGCGGTTGGACCAGATGACCCGCTGTGGTCCCTTCCAACCTTGTCCATTCTGTAACTTACCTACCTTTAATTATTTTTAGAGCTATGAAAGGAAAATAGAAGGTTTAAAAATCTGCCATGGGTACCTTGTAACTTGAAATATCTACAGTTTATGTGTTATTTTTCACTCAGATTTTGAAGCTGTTCTGAAGCTGGAACCTGGAAATAAACAAGCAATAAACGAACTCACTAAAATAAGGAATGTATGTATGCTTGTTTGGGTATAATGGGGTTTTGGTTGTTTGGGAGCTTTTTGTAGTGCTAGAAGGTTTGTTTTTTTTTTTTTTAATATTTATTTTATTTTTATTTTTTATTTTTTAGAAGGTTTTTATTCTTTATTACAGTATTTTTTAACATACCTTGTATTTATTCATTAAACACCTGATCTTTTGGACAACTTGCCATATTTTTCAGGAATTAACTGAGAAAGAGCAGCAGACTCAACAAGAATATCCTGCAGTATTGATAAAAGAAACAGAAATAAAGAACATAGTGAAAGTGATTGATAATCCATTACAGATTAAATCAACAGTAAGTTGTTTGTTAGTTGCTTTTTATAATGATCAGAAAAATAGAGCTTAAAGTTAAAATTTGTCTTCTGTATTTGTAGACTAACTCCTGAGAGATACACCTTGCCTGTGGAAAGCCAAAAATGTATAAATTTACTCTTTTTGGTATTTTTCAAGAACATATACATTTATTGTGAAGTAGCTGGAGTACTATAGACAATTATATTTACTACGTGTTCACTTTGGCTGCTAAATTAAGTGAAGATACTAGGTTAGTTGTATTCCTCTTGTTATTCTGTTAAGTTAGAATAAGTATAGATGAAACATCTGCACTTTTAGTACTACCATTTCCTAGAAGTCTAAATTTTTGAGTATGTTCAATCATGTGCATTTGCATCTGTGTTTCTAGAGCAAAATACACTATGTTCATGTTAAGGAAATGAAATGCTAAAGTAAGAAGTGATGAGAGGTTTTTGGTAAGACCTGTGAAGGTGGCACTTAGGTGATGGTCAAAAATAGTGGAGATCGAGCAGAGATTAAACAAGCTGAAGCATTTTAGCATGTTCTTTAGTGGTGGAATTAAGTACCTTATGATGTATGTAATTTGGACAATCAGCAGAGTTGAGTTACAGACATTTATTACATCAAAATTTTAAGTTGTGGCCAAGGCCTGTGCTACTGGATTTTTTTTTTTGTTTTGCTGAATTACAAAGCTTGACCACGTAATGGGACTAAGCATGTGATAGATGTCACCTGTTTAACCTTAGTGGAAAAAAGGTATAAGTTTTTAATTATGATGGGGAAAACAGACTGCATATTGAGATCCTCTAGAGTATATATTAGTTTATGAGGGTAAAGCAATAAAATTGTCATGCCAGGCTTCATGTAGAATTTTATGGTTTCCTTTTATGCCATTTACCTTTATTCAAAGTGTCTTATCTGTGCACCACTGCAGATGTAACTGGTTATCATAAGATTATATTAAGTTACACACAGCTGTGCCTGGGGTCTGTATAAACACTTACATTGAGTCCACACATGACATGAGGTCTCTGTTCTGTTTAGAAGCCTTTGCAAAGAGTAGACATTGAAGAAGTTGATGATGATGATGATGATGCATCAGATGGTGACTTGCCCAGCACTGCTTCTTTAGTCAGTAACTGGAAGAATTCAGTGAGTGTTGAAAGAACAGAGACTCTAGATCAGGATGATCTGTTGATTGCAGCAGACATTCCAAAAGCAAAGCACTTGAAAATAGAAGAAATCAGTGATACATCACCATTACAGTAAGTGTAATAATTCTTATCCTCTTTTAAAAAGGTAAATACAGTTGAAATGTAATCTTCATTTCCAGATGTCTACATGTGGTGAGGTATTGAAGATATTTAGGAGAATCTGAATTAAAAAGGAAATGTTGAAACAAACTGCAGTTCTTGCACATTTACCTTTTCAACTACACAGTGGTTGAGACAAAGATAATCTATTTAGTGTCAGATGAAAAACTTGTTCTTACATTGCAAATAGAAAGAAATTCATCATATTTTCCTGCATGCTGTACTCTTTTCAGCTTGGGCACTCCACCTTCCCTGGCTGTGACTTTTATTTGTGTTTTAGAATAGACTCTGAACAGAGTTCAAGCATTCTTTGCACCCCAGTTGTGTGAGAGAAGAGAAGCAGATGAGTGTGTCACCACCCTTTCCTCTGCTGAGCAGGCAGCTGATAGCTTCTGATGTGCTCAGTTTCTAAGTCACATTGTGATAGTTAAAGTAACTCAAATCTGTCCTGCTGAAACTAGGCTGAAGTACAGAAGCTTTTTCCTCACTCAGTGTTGAAACGCTGCTTGTTGTTTACTGCGGCAGCACTGTCTCATTCTGTTAATAGTAAATACTTTTTAAGGAATCCTGATAGAAGAATTGCTATGAGAAACACTGCCCTGCCCACCTTTTCTAGCTCAGTTAGATGGATTTACTGTGTTGAAGAGAAAAGTATATTCTTCGCCATTTTAGAATTTCTAAAAAATAAATGGATTTCAGTGACAAATTATAGGACAAAAAATAGATCTACTACTATCAGTCTTGAAACCAGTTTATTCATTTGACATTTTTATTGTTTTGCACTAAGAAATTGCAGAAAATTTAATTTTTTTTTTTGCAGGTAAATATGGGAGAAACCTACTATAAAATGTAGTTATTTCCGGAAAGTAGAGAGAGGCTGAGTAAACATAAGTATTTGCAGATGTGTTTTTTTTTAGAAAAGGTGAATCAAATATAAAACTTCTATAATTTGAAGGGATTTTAAAATACTTGCTTAAACTTAACCACATTTAAAAAAAAATAATATTTTAGCTTTTAATGAATGGAAAGACATCTGGTTAAGTCTCATTGTAGAATTTCCTTAAATGTTGATTTGATTATGTACTTCAAAATACCTTTGCAGGGTTCCTGTTAATGTGAAAGGAATTTCGTCAACATTGCATCCATCTTCTCCCGCAAGCAAACAGAGAGAAAAAGAAATCAGAATGTCATTTATGTCTGCTTCTCCAGTTCCTCCTATTCCTGCAAATTCTTTCCAGCTTGAATCTGACTTCAGGAAGTTGAAAGACTGCCCAGAAAACATGTACTTGTACCTGAAGGTATGAAACACAGAGTATCAATAGGGTTTGGACAGTTTCTTCAACATCAGTTGAAGAACATCAGTTGAAGAACAGTAGACTTAGGTGGAAGGGATAACTATATTTAGAGGGCCCTAAGTGTACAATAGTCCTTTTTTATTTGTCTTCATATAACACTAAGTAGTCTGACGCACTTTTGAGTATTTCTTCTTTTGTGCCTTTTTGCTTTAAGTACAGTCTTTGCATTCTTTTTTTCAAATAGAGACCCTTGTTCTTTAAAGACTTAAAAACATTAGTAAGTATTCAATTCTAATTTTTCAAATGAGTGCCTCTAAGGTAATTAGACATAGCAACAATTTCAAACTGAGCAACTGCTTGAAACACAGCAATTTAGGTAATGTGTACTTTTGCGTACATATATTTTGAAAAAAAAATCACTTAGCATTCTTTTAAGAGAAGTTAGAAATTACCATCACCAAAAAACCAAACAAACAAGCAAAAATTGTTGTTTACTGTCAAATAGTGTGATTTGGGTTTTTTGCTTTCATGAACTTTCAGCATTGTCCATGACATTCTAAAATGCACATGTAATTCTCATGACTCAGTTGTATTTTTTTGTCTAAAAATAACTTTTTTTGTTTTTCTGTAGCAAATAGAACCCTCGCTTTATGCAAAGCTGTTTCAGAAATCCTTGGATCCAGACTTGTTTAACCAGATCCTGAAAATTCTACATGACTTCTACATTGAGTGAGTTTAACTCCTTTGTTTTACATTGTGTATTGCTGTTCTGAAAGGTTTGGGGTTTTTTTTGTTGGGGGTAGGTTGTTTTTTTGTTACGTGTTTGGGGGGTTTTTTAATACTGTCTCTAGTCCCAAATTCAGGCGTACAAAATTACTTCCAGCACACGGCATTTCATGAGCATAATGAAATCATTGGAATTATGCAATTGTTCCTTCTTAAGAAGTGAAACTCAGCTTGAAAAATCTGGTAGAAAAGAAGTGAAAAAATAAATACTAAGTATTGTTGAAATGTGCTCTGCTAAGGACCATCAAAAACTAGCGTTAGACTATATGAAATAACTTTTGTTCATATTACTGTGTGTATTCTGTGACCACATACAACTGCACGTTGTCTTCTATTTTGACTTTCTAAAGCTAAGAAATTCAGAGGGTTTCAGTTTTATGCCATGCGTATTGTGATGCATTCAGACTTAATTACCTGCTAACATTTTACAGTTGTCTGTAGCAAATGTGAATTGGAGACTGAGGTTCTGATCAGATAGGACCTGACATACAATTTTTGAAATTTCTATCTGTGCTATCATTTGAGTCCTAAAGTTCATTTTGTTTGTCAGAGGCAGTGTACTGCTTTTCTAAATTATTTTGTCTGAGAAGCACACACTCGATATTTTTCAGTGTTTTATGGAGAAGAGCAAACGTAAATCAATGTGTGCCTTTCCTTTGGTTTCCTAGAAAAGTAAAATACCCATCATACGGTTGAAAATGCTGTCTTAGAGATACAGTCCTGCATTTGGTGATATGACATAAAAAGGCTAGCAAGTTGAAATTGTTTGCTGTAAGGTAAAAGTCCTGTCTCCCTCCAAAAGAAATCTGAAGTTACAAAAGAAAAATACTGTTTGTTAGTATTTGTAACAAAGGCAGTGCCTGTTTACAGTTGACCAGAAAAATGTAAAATGAACACAATCTAGGAATTTCCTGTATGGATAAAAATTAAGGCAACTGTAATTGGCTCAGCTTTTTGATGAGCTTCTTACAGCCACAAGTGCTGCTTCCTTTCACACTACCCCAGTATGTATAAAAATTGTGATGTTATGGCCAAGTGTAAGCATTAAATCATATAGTAGGTATTCTGTACATGACCAGCAGTCAGTTTGCATCAGTCTAGGTTTCTGTATTTCTTCACTCTTGCTCAGTAGAACAATAATACGTAAAGGTTTCTGGATATTGACTTTCTGCTTTGTGAAAGAATGAACAGGAAAGAAAGACAAAGATAGGGAATATGAAAGACAGAGAAGGGAACTCTGTTGATCCTCTAATTTCTTGTTCCTGAATTCTTTAATATTGTTTGCATCCACTGAATCTTTCTAATCAATAGTAGTTATTTTTTTATATTTGTAATAATCTTCTTCAGGAAAGAGGAGCCGTCGCTTATCCTTGAAATCCTCCAGAGGCTCTCTGAATTAAAAAGATTTGATATGGCAGTAATGTTTATGTCAAGTTCCGAAAAAAAAAGTAAGTAATTTGGTTGTGTCTTTGTAAACTTAATTTGCGATACTGTAGAATCTAGCAAAAATATGTGAAACTTATCTAGCTCTATGCTTTTTTATTCCATGTGATAATCACTCTAGTTGTCTGGCTTTTTGATCATTTTAGAAGTTAATATGAATGTCATGTAATTTTTCTTAATCCTTTGATTCCTTATTTACTGTTTAGTCTAGAAAACTACAGCTAAATCAAATCCTCTTATTTTAATCAGTAATACCACTGCATTTTATTCTGATAAAGTAAGCTTTGCTAGCATGTCAGTTTGTAACTTGTAATGTTACAAATTTATGAATTTGTATGAAATCCTACAATGGAGATCCAAGGTATCCAGATTATACAGTTTCCACAATTTACAACTATTTCTTGACAAATCCTTGACTTTTCTGTTGGGAAAAGAAGGCAGACGTTTCTAAAGCACTCAGCCTGGTTGTCTGTCCTGTTCTGGAGGCATCAGTTACAGCAGTTTGCAATTTGGGTTGACATTGGCTTGAATTCATGGTTTATAAAAGTGGATTTTGTCTCAAACTTATTCTTTATTTAGCACGCCAGACAGACTGCGTCGTAGTGAGACACTTAAAAGCAAAGCATTCCTCTGGGACCTTGTAAAGTTAAATTTACTATATACAGCTGGCTTTCACTAGTAACCATTATACTTGAAAAATTTTGAAATGTGAATCTACTTAAAATAACTTGATGTACTGAAAGTGCAGTGCTTCATGCAAATGGCATTCATGCCTTTACCTAATGTAAGCTTTTTCTGCCAATCTGGCATTAACTTTTGTCTTCTGCATGTAGTGGCATAGTGTCAAGATAGTGAAAAAACTAAAAGCTGTCTGTTGCCTGGATTATACACCTGTTTAAGGAAATGTTAGGCAGCTCCTGGGCATCAAAACAAGGTGAAGAGTTTTGCTTTGCTAATTTTGTTCATCCTCCCAGTAGTTCTAAAAATGTATTCATATTTCAACTGTATAATCCATAGACCCTTTACTGTCACCAAGGAAAGAAGTTTGACTAATTTACCTTAAGATTGTGAATCACAAAAATAATAGTTTACATTGGGATTTTCTTTCTCAAGTTACACAGGTATTATTCAATCATGTGAACCACATGGGGTTAAAAGACGCTTCTGTTGAAGAATTGGAGAAGAAATATGGCATTTTCTCCTAGCAAGATGGCTGACATAAGTTTCTGGGTTTGCACTTTTTTTCATGAGGAAATCAGCTAAGGCGGCTATAAAGACTGGAATTTTGTTGCTTTTTATAAATAATGAAACTGTTAAACTCGGGTTAACCAAATGGCAAGTGCCTGAAGAGATCAATATTTAGTTCTGCAGTACACTTGCTTTCCATTACCTGAAACAATATGGATGTGCATTTTCTTCAATGGAATCTGTTTGCCTAAAAAACAATTGGGCAGATTGGCATTCAGGATTTGGACTGTGGATAGAGATCTTTATTAAAAGGAAAAGAATATTTATAAACATGTCTTTAGTAAGAATCAAATACTGTATATTAGAATTATGCATGGGTTTTTTATTTTAGAAAATAAACTTAATGTTGAATTGAAGATACTCTATTTTGAAGGAATTTTTTATTAAGGTGCCTAAATCACTCTTCTGTCAATATCCATCACATCAGAACTTGTACTGTGCAAAGTGAACCTGAGGTATGATGGCAAGAAGATTCCAGAATATTTAGGTCATCTGAAAGCATAGTTTTAGCATTGGTAGCTGAGCATCTCTGAACCTATTCCTGTGAAGTTCAACTCTAATTGCAGAATAGAAGGAAGACAAATACTGTAGAATTAAACTAAAGTAAAACACTTCCTGTCTTCTTTCAAGAGTACTTTTAAAATAATCTGATGAAACTTACCTTGTGGGTCAGTTCTTCCTGACTACGTAAACCCCTTAAGACATCTTAGGAGGCTAAGCAAAATACCTCAACAGTAGAAGAAGGCAAAAGCGTGAAACTAACTGAAATTTTTAGATAAGAGTGAGCGTTAGGCATAATAAATTACCTGTACTGTTCACAAGACCAGGAGGAAATAACAGTGCTTGTCAAGTATACTCTAAAAGTTAACTGTGGTGTTCAAGTGGTAGTGTCTAAAAATTTGCTTGTGTCTCTTAAGCTTAACTGCTGGCTTTTCCATCCTGCAAATGCTAATATCCTGCTTTCACTCTGATTCAGCCCTTGTACTGTACTGATGCTTCTCTGAATGTTTTGGTTTAGTAGTTGTGCTGCTTTTCAGAGGAATGATTAAACCACTATAACATTCAAAAAGACTTCAAACTACCAACATGGATTAGTAGGAAAAGACGTAAATACTGTCTTTTATGTAGTCAGTATTAGGAAACTAATTTTAAAACGTGCAGCTATGTTATGTCCTAGTTCACATATAATCGAGTTTAAAAAATATTAGTTGAGCTACATCCTTGGGCTTGGTATCAACTGACAGGAATGGCATTAGCACTGGATCCCTAAGATAGCTTCCAGTTAGCCCTGGAGCTGAGCACTAGAGGAGATGGTGTTACTGGGGGAATGGAAGAGCCTTTATTTAACACTGCTTGCAGGCTACCTACAATAAGAATTGTTATGACAAGGTGTGTCCCAAGTTACTGATAAGTGGCTATTTATTCCTCTTATTGTAAAGCACTTCGGATAAGGTATTGGGACTGCTGCTGTAACTAATAAATGGTGGGGGATGGAGTAGTTACTGGAGTAATTATACAGGTACAGATTTTGTCTATAGAGTGTACCTTTCTATGGAATGTTATAAGTTGTTCACTGTAGAGCAGAGGTGTTTGCTTTACTAGGTTATACTAACAGAGCACTTGGTACATTCTCAAAAGCTGTTATATGACAACAGGTGATTGGAATAGGGACCTTCAAAAGTAAAAGCAAGATGGCAGAAAGATTTGAAAACTAGGCCAAGAGTCACCTACAGCTCTAGTGTGCTATTAATGAAAATAAGCTGTCATGGTTGGTTTTTGTTCACACTGCTACTTTTACAGAGATTTCTGTTCAGGGTTTGTGCGTCTTGAGGAGGGCTGATGGAAAGGAAGTTTTCCAGGCACATAGAATTTGGTGACATGGATGAGTAGACCTGATTTTATGTTGCTACTGAACTTAGGCAACCAAGATTTATCTTGCTGAGGATTTGCTACTGTAGACTTTTGCTTTTATTTTTAAATGCAATGGCTGATGGTGAGTTGTTAAGTTCCTGCAGTTACTTTTCAGTGCATAGAAAACAATGCAAGATGGAGAACAGAATGCAGATATTCGGAGATTTGCCAGCTTCACCTGGTCCAGGAGATGGCAGTGTCTTTCCCTTCTAAATTGTTAAAGACTGCCAGATTTCTGAAATGTAGAGTTTAATGAAACAAGGAGAAGATTCATAGATGTGAAACAAGTAAAAAATCCTTCCTGGGGAGAGGAGAATTTTTTCTATTTTTTTTCTATTCTAATTTTTTCTATCTTTTTTTATATATATTTTTTAATCCAACACAGTCTACAGTGGCTATATCCCTATTGTGTCAGGGGAAGGATTACATAGTGTGCGGTGGTTAAACTGTGGAATACTTTATAGTGCTTTGCTATGTTGCAGCATTCAAGATGTCAAAAATCTGAAGTCATGTTTGCTGCAGTGATGGATTCAGACTTGAGTTTTGAATATTTTACTTACCAGTATTATGTTTTTCTAGACAACTTTTTAATTCATCAAGATAATTTTTTAATTTGAATATTGTTGTGCAGTAGATCTCCAAGACACTGAAACTCCATATTGTCTTTTGATCTCATACTCCATGCTGTTAGAATATTGAGGGAACTTATCCTAGGACATAGTTCTGCAGAACATCCTTACAGCTTTCCCTTTTGATGGTAGACTGTTTTATTTGGGTTTTTTTTTTGCTTTCTAGTAACTCTGGGTAGCTCTGCATTCATGAAGAAATTTTTTAATATGAGCTGTGTTTTTCTTGCTTATAAGGGGTGTCCGGTGACAGTCACACATCAAGATACAGACATTTAATTTACTGCTTTTTCATTACACTACTGTCGAAAAAAGGGTTTTAACATAGCTTGTGCTTGACACTTCTTGGTCAGTTACTCTGGAAAGCATAAATGAATATAGTTTGAGCACTTGTTCCAAATGATGTTTTAGGATTGAAAATTAATGGTTGTGGGACTGCTCAAGAAGTTCTTGCTGCTTCTCTTCTTCCCTGTTGTCCTGTTTAAAAATAGACATTCAGCTTACCAATTAATATTTAGTGTATAAGTCTTTGGAGTCCAGAGAACTTGAGAACAGTAGTTTCAAGAAATGTAGGTTCTAACTCATTCTTCTCTTTTCCTAGGGAGAAATCTTTTTTTGTCAGTGATGTGAATACAGTTGCTTGTAGGTGCCGTCACTAGGGAATACTGAAATGGAAACAGATAGTGAACAGTTTGTTACCAATGTCATCAGCTGGCAGTTGTTTTCTTCCATCTTGCATGACTAACACTTCCATTGTTCGATGTTGGGGTTTTTTTGTTTTTTGTTTTTTTTTTTTAAATGCTGGTGCATTTACAGTGCAGTCTCTTCTTACTCCTGTCAACTACTGCTTATTTTGTTTTCCTCTTTTGGTTCTGTGTTTTCTTATTATTTCTACTTAATAATTATTAAACATTCTGCCCTCATTTCCATGCTTTTTTGTTTTGAGATCATTGAAGAGTTCTTTGTTGTTCAGGTTCATCCCTTTTCACACTTGATATTCTTTCTTTCCATTGCCATAATTGGAGCTTGTTGTTTTGATGTTGTTTATTTGGTAACTGCCAGCTTTGGTTTACCCCTTTCAGCCCTTATATTTTCCTCCCATGAAACCTTAATGAGCGGTGTTACAACAGAGGAAGTAGAAGATGAAGTAAATGAAGCTTTCAAGTTGTGTTTAGGTGCTGTGTTGTCAAGGCAGCTTGGGATTGCTCTACTGTCAGTATTAGAATCCAAGAGTGTGGAGTATTAAGTGTACATCCTCTTTTTTTCTCCTTCACCTGTGTCCCATCTGGGAGCAACTGTAAGGCAAGGAGTCTCTGCCAGTCTCTTCTGCCACTAGATTTTGTTTGTTTGTTTTCAGTAAATTGGTACTTTTCTAGGAATAGCAAGAATGACCTTAATAAAAGCATAGGGCTGCGCATTTATCGACTCTTACTTCTCCCCGGGTAAGATTCACCCTGTAGCTTCTCTTTTGTGCCAGCTGTCAATCCACTCTTTTTCTTTCTCATGTCCTGGAGAGCAGTTAGTGTTTTGAACTGCAATCTATCCCTGCTGCTTTTGCATGATGCTTTTCTAACTTCCTTAAGGTGTTTTTCTAAGGGTTGTGTTATTCAGAGGACAATATTGCCCTGCAAAATCCTTTGTTAGTGATTGTCCTTGAGAGAGCAGGAAACTAGCCTGACCTCTAAGGAACATATTCTAAACTGTACTCTAGCCATCATGCAAGTCTGCCAAATGACCTGGAATTGCACTACTGATTAAATTACCTTATTTTCTTTGCTGGTTAGGCTTAGGGAATAAAATGTGGCTTGTTGGAATAAAAGGTGGAAGTGTGTTTTTCACTGTTGTGTCTTCTCTTAAGCATGCGGATCAGACTGATTGCAACAGTAAACTTGTATGAGTTTTATGCATCTGTCACTTTTTCTTTGTATTATTTCACATAAACCATTTGTATCAGTTCCTTCTTTTCACATCTGTTGCTATATGCTGATTCCCTCTGAATTTGTCTTTATTTTCACTGTGCCCTTTCTGTTCAAAACATTGCATTCTCTCTCCACTGCCTTCCCTCTGTCATTAACTGCAGTCATTAACTGCAAGCAGCTCAGCTTCTGAATGTGGCATTTGAAGGCCTCTTCTAGTTTTTAAATATTTCTGCTCAAAGCTCTTTGTTTCTGAAAGCGCCTGCTTTCTTCAGCATTTGTAGAAATATTCCACTCTAAAGTCTAACTTTATAAACTAAAGCAAATACAGCATAAAACCCAAGCAAATTCCTTTTTTCTTTTGCTTTCTATTCAAGTGTTTGCTGAGTTCCGTTGTGGTCAAATACTTCAGAATCTTTCGCTTTCTTAATAGTAGCAGAAAGTAGTGTTTTCTTCAAACTTCAGACCTTCCACTCTCTTCTGACAGTTGTTGCATTAATGAAGTTTAAGATGACAGCATAAAAGATAGACTTGCTTCCTTGTCCCTTCATACCAAGTGAGTTTACCCGGTTTTTAAAGCAAGAAATGTACCATTAAGCATAAATATTGTTACATTAACCAACAACTGAATATACAGAAGTCTTCCTGGTCCTGATGCCTAATAAGATAGATTAATGCTCTGTATAAACTATTAAAGTCCTATTTTGTGGCCACTTAATTAGACAGGTCTTCCACAATGAGCTGAGCAGCCAATTAGTCTAAGTGAGGAGGTCCACAAAACCCCTGTGAGAGGCTGAAACGTTACTGGTTAATGGCTCAAACAATTGGCCATTTGCAAGGGTGCATTGCTGAGGCCAGGCTTGCATCCCCCAACCAAAGTCCGCTTTGGGGAAGAGGTTTTTGTGTGTGGTGGGAAAATCTCTTACCTACAACAGACATAGAGTGCCATCTATTACCAGAGGATGATCAGGATAAACCAACCTTTGTAAAGCAACAGGCTGGATTTTGAGCCAGATAAGGGAAAAGACCGGTGAGAAACAGATCCTGTGAAGCTGGGCTGGTGCTTTTTGTCATGCTCATGTCCTCCTTTGTGCAACTGGCTCAGGTGTAAAATTCCCCCAAAGGTATTCATCCCTTCTGACAGGGGTCGACTATTCTCAGCTACAGTGATGTGAGAGGAAGGTGTCAGAAACCATCAAACACCCCTGAAGTGCCCACAGACTCATTCCTGAGCCTTCTACCAGAGGATGATCTACAGTGTTGAAACACAGAGTGGTTTGTAATGAATTGCTCTCACTTTTGGAAAAATTAGTAACATCTTGCTGACTTGAGAAAAATGCACTCCAGAGCCTTCACTGGAAAGTGAAAAAGCTGCCGACTCTTTATAAAATAACCTGAAGTTCAGGTGTTTGAAATAAGAAGTAATGAGCTTCTGCTGTACAGTGAAGCCTGTGTTACATTATGTAGCACATGAGCCTTGAGTCCAATTCTGTCCTTCGTGTTAAGATTTTTGGGTTTTGTGATTGGATTCTGGTGGTTATGAAAATTAGCCAGGCTGTTACTGATTTACCTCTTATTAAATGCAGTATTGAGGTAAAAGCATGTGTGGTTTTTTGAAGAGGTGGGTAAAAAAAATTTTTTAAGTGCTATTTTCTGTACAGTCTGTGTAGCACTGGAAGGACATGAAAATAAATACTTAAGAATTTGGCCAATCTCTTCAAATTTTCTTCTGTTTCCTATTTGATTCTTCTGTGTACAAGCTTGTCTGATTGATTAGTAAAGCTGGCATCTCTCACCAAAAATCTGCAAGTATTAATTGAGTATTAAGGAGAACATCATCTTTGCTTAATTTTTTATTATCTGAATACTTTAAAAAGAGACATAAATTCACTTTTTGCACTGGTTTGTATCTGTTAAGCTTTGCCTTGATTTTCTGACCTCTCAAGGGCCCTTGTCTGGTTTCCCACTGCAAGTTGCACTTGAAACTGCTGTGAGTGGCTCAGTGCTGCCTGAAATCAGGTGCAGACCACAGCACATGGCAGGAGCCTTTTTGAGGAGCAACCTCTACCTCATATCTCTCTTAAATTTCAAATGTGCCATCTGAATCAAACATGCTTTGCAACTGTTTGCCTTGTTCAAACTGTAACTGTGTTGTGTCATTTGAAATGCAGAGCCCTGGCAGTCCCTAGGGCTGCTCTTTCTGGCTGTTTTCCTGGCTGTCCCAGAGCAGACACCATGTGGGTCTGGTACAGGGAGTCATACGATCAGGTTGTGGTCACTGGCTTATGGTGGCACAGTCAGTAATTTCTCTAGGGATAAATAGACAACATGTTGTAGTCTTTTTGCTCTTGAGAGGTGTGGAACTGAATGCCTAGAGAGACTGAGGAGACACTTCCCCTTTTGCAGTAAAACCATTTCAGCTAGTGATCTAATGTAACACAATGGTTTTCACTGAAGTGCAGTGGGAGGGATAGCTCCTGAGCTGAGAGGGACAGGACAATGGACATCTCTCCAAGCTCTCACAGAGGCAGGTCCATCATCTGACGCATCACATCATCTGGGATGCAGATCTGGAGTGCCCCAGGTAATCCAAGAGCTCAGTGACTGGCAGCTGAAGGAGAAGTGAATTTCCCTTTCACAAGACTCAAGATCAGTATATGTGTTTTTAAAGCTTTCAGAATTTCAGTCTCAATATTTCTCTCTACTTCAGTAAAATCTAAAAATTGATGAATATTTTTAACACAAGATTTGCAGAAGCTGTGAACAGGAGAACAAACTCCACTAACCCTTTTTCAGTAACTTCCACTAGCTTTCCTCTCAGAATTACATTTTGTCCTGGTCTTTATCCTTTCATGCTTTTGCCTGACACATACTGGGTTTCTGTAAAGCCAGCTGTACCGAGGACAGATTCCTGCAGTCAGTGCTCCTATTACCAGACTTTATCAGAAGAGCTATGCTGCGTCAAAGAAACTTGGCTCAATAAGAATGCCCACATGCTGCATATAAAACACCCAGGTTTTGACTGTGTTCTTACCTGGTTTGTGCTGATAGAGATGGGAAGCTATGGTACCACACAGCCAGAGCTCCAGTCTTGACTCATTTCATAAGGCTTCTTCCTCCAACGGCAGTAATGCCAGTGCAAAATCCAGGGATCAGTTGCTGTGCTCAGAGGCTGATCAGGGGGCTTGTTTGTTCCTGTTCAGTTACCTGGGGTTACAATATAGGCCTCTTCATCTTTAGATCTCAAGCTTAAAAAGTTTGATAAAGGAAGTTTTTTTATCATTCCCAGTTGTCTAATGCATGAAACTGAGTTTGTTTTAATTTCCATTCATTTGCCCTGCTAGTTTGCTGTGCTGGTAATTTGCCATCCTTCAGCCTGCCTGTGTTCTATGTCATTGCCAGTTCCTGCTTGAATATAGCCTGTGTGTTTGTCAGAGCAAGGAGGATGTTTTGAGTGGGTGGAATTAAATCAGAATGATAGCCCAAAGAGTATTTTCAGACACCTCAATGTTTTCAATATCCGTATGTGCAAGATTCCCCCATGTACAGTAATGCACACTGACAAATTTCAAAACTTAACAAGATAGATATTTCCAAACTGATGAGCATCTGTTGGGACATTACCAAAGACATGTGAGAATGAAATGTCCATGTGCCTCTAAATTTCAGGAGAAAACAGCTGCATTATAGAGCCTATGGGAGCAGTGCTATGTCCAGATTTACAGTTTTATTACAGGCCACAGGCAGATTTGGACTCATCAGTGCTTGGGAAAAGAAGGGAAAACAGGGAATGAAGTGAGTGATGAGAACAAGCCCCCCACCATTACATTCCATGATTGTAGGGAATTGCCTCATGCTGAGACTAGACCCACTTTTGTGCATAGCCTCTTACATCAGGCAAGTTCCTACCTAGAAACTAGTTGTCCTATAAGTTCAAGATTTGGATTTTCTTTGTCAGCATACCTGTACTTGTGTGCAGTCATGGCTGTGTTAGAATCAGATTGTCACATGTGAAGTTTATCATAGAGTCACAGAATAGTCCCTACCGGGAAGGGACCCAGAAGGTTCATGAAGTCCAGCTTTTAAGCAAATGGCCAATATGGGGATTGAGTCCAAAACCCTGGCATTATTAACACCATGCTCTGAGCAACTCAGCTGGAGTCTTCTTGTACACAGGAGGTGGAGCATCTGAGGCTTCCAGAGTTAATTAGGAGGCTGCTGTCCAAGTGTAGAGATTCTTCTCAATGGCAGAAGGCAAAAATGTTTTCTTCTGATGGGGAAGCAGCTTTGTGTCTGCAGGGCAGTTGGGGCAGAGGGAGATGCACTGAACCTCTCAGTGGGGGAGTATTCTGTCAGGAGTCAGATGGAAACGGAGAATTAGAAGGCAAAACCTCTGAGCAACATTTGGGCTCATGTTACAACTAAGAGTGCTACTCATTGAAGATTGTGTTTGATGAAATTTACAAGAAATACCCTTTCTGCTTCCTAATTATACAGCTGGCATAATGATTCAAGAAAATCCATGGACTATGAAGTGAATTTTGTGAAGGGAAAGCTCTGAACCGTATTTGAATTGTTTAATTTATTTGACAAGCTCCGAATCTGACCCAGCTTGGGAGAAAGGAAATGGTGTCAGGGAAAGAGAGCACAAGGCCTTTATATTCAATGAATTATTTCTGCCAGCAAAGAAAACCTCTGACTCTTCAATTATTTCAGTGCCATCCTGGCATTTGCTTCCTATCCCCCAGTCCTGGATCATCTGATTTGTCATATAGGATCATGGTTGCTTTTTCCTCTTCTATATAATGCTAAAAATTTAAAATGCTAAATGCTAGAAGTCCTTACTCAACAGCCTACCAACAAGACATTTTATGACAGGAAATTCTGAAACTTCACAGAATTGCCAGAATTCACAGAATATCCAATATCAGGGGAAACTGATACCAGACAGCTAGGGCACAAACTGGAAATACATTTTCCAGGGGTAGCATGTCTTGGGACATAGCTGTTGCTATTAAAGAGGAGAGCAAGAGGCTTAGGTGTGCAGGGAGGGTGTGAATGCCAGGATAAACAGATAGAAAGAGACAGGAGTGGCCAGCTGTTGGCTCAAGGGAAGATTTTCTTCCCTGAAATGACTCACTGCCTCTATTCAAAGGCAATAAAAAAGGCAGGAGAGAGTCAGCTTTCTACTCTGACAAAAGAGCAAAGTTTGCCAGAGCTCCTTGTTCTTTCTGCCCTGATTTATCCTAAAATCCTCAAGATGCCACACTAGCTGATGCAGATTTCTTCTGATCATCGATTCATTCTCTCAATGTAAAGTGTATTGATTTATTAACAAATAGGATGCATTGGCTGCACTGAGCCTATTAATCATGTATGAACACGGTCATGGAAACAATGCTTCTTCTTAAAAGAATACAAGCAGAATGGCAAAGTAAAGTACTCAAAATGCTCAAATTGCCAGTAATGCCCAAAGTGATACTTAGCTTTATTCGGCCCACCTGTGTATTTTTTCATATGATAGTATAATCTTTAATTACATGCCTTTTCCCATTTCTTACCTTCTAGCAGCCACACTTGAAATGTGTTTATCTTCCAAACATGGAAGAGGGCAACCTATCTGCAGCACAGTTCATGCTTTTAAGCATTTTATAATACAGTTCAAAAAATCTAGCTGAGTTGCAGCCACAGGCAGCAAAGGAAAATGAAACAAGAGGCCCTTCCTCAGCTGGGTTTTAAAAGTTTCATGATAGCATTGGTGACAGCCATGCAGAGTTACCCTGTTCTCCCTATTGAAATACTCCTCTGTTTTTTGGCTGTTAGGCACCAGAGAGGCACCTGTCTGACAGACAGACACGCACACACACATGCGTGCTCGTTCAGGTGGACCACATGCCAAGTGTGTATTCGCTTCATGTTAGACTGGGAATGAAAAATCACTGCAAAATCTACATCAATATTTTTTTAAATTCATTTTTGAGTGCCTTGTTCCCATAGACATTCACTGTTTTTCTATCATTTTTGTTGTTCTTACTCCTCTAATTTTCCTTCCTACTTTTATGCATAAGTACTAATTAACTGTGCCTGTGAGCCATAACGCTTTCCTAATGAACAAGCCATGAGCCTTGTGAAAGTACCCTAAAAGACATGGGAAAACAATATTTCCAGCTGAGCCAAACGCAGCACATCTCCTCATGTCAGTCAGGCTGAGAGCAGCTCCGTTTAGTGTAGCCCTTTGGAGAGTTGCTGGAGCTGTGCAATTAAAATCAAGCCTCGAAGCAGCAAGAGCAGCAGTTCTCAGACACAGCAGCCATGAGAGGGTGAGTACCTTGCTAGGAGAAACACAGGGGAGACTGTGGCAGGAGCAGAGGGGCTTCCTCAGGGCCTCCTGCAGCTGGGCCAGCTCTGGCTTGGGACTTGGCCCTCCAAAGTCTCCTAAAAATTCACCACATTCAAGAAAAAAGAAAAACATCTGAGGACAGAGTAAAGAGAAAATGTTTCAGGGAAGAGCCAACTCAGCAGGAAGATGTGGAGCTAGTGTAATTGGGGTGCATGGGAGTGCCTCCACAGAAAAGGCACTGTAAATGGAGAGGAAGGATTAGTCCTTTCTGGGAAAAGGCAAAATGGGAGAAACAAGATGATTTACTGCCTCCATAATAACAGAAAATTATATGCATCTGTATCTCCATCCCTTCTTTTTCAGGAAGATAAAAAAACAGAATAGCTCTTCAGAGCTTTTACATTCTGCAACATAATAGGCAAAAGAGGGCACTGTGAAGAAATCATCTAATTCACACTATTTCCTTATTTTTTATGCATTTTCAGTGTGAAAGATCCCATGTTGAACTGTCTTTACAGTCTTAACATAAAAGTAATGGGGAAGAAAGAATATAAATGGACTTCATTTGGAGAAATTAAAATTGTTTAATATAATACCAACTGAAATTGTTATTGTGAGTCATTGTGTACCACAGACAAAAACAATGGATGTTTGATTTGCAGAAGTCCCTGCTTTTCATTCAAGGCAAATGAAGCAAATGCAGTTCTATTGCATGAAGGCCTTTTCTTCAACTGGCTTGAGTTATTATGCACTTCATTGAGACAGGCCACAAGAATGACTGTTTTGTAAAATAGGCATAGGTTGATGGAAAGCTGCAAGAATGGAGGGCAATTTCATGGGGCTGAAAAATGCCTTTCCTAAATTTCTGTAGTTCTTCCATGTCGTCCACAGAAAGAGCCATAAAGAGCATCTCTCAGGCTGTGCTTGTTCTTCTGTATCTGACTTTTTCTACACCCTACTACTTGCTGAAATCACAGCAATTCTTCCTGTGCAAAGGCACATTTCCTAACCACAAAGAATGAATGAAAACCCTGCTTTCAGACACAGAGCTATGTCACCCAATCCCTTCACCAGCTGAGACTTTCCAACAGCATATGCAACACACGTATTTTCCTTCTGGCTTTAACATCAGTTCTCCTCAGTTAAATACACCATGTGAAAACATGACAAATGTGAATCTTTCATGATTCTTTGGTGCTTCTTTGGACTTCACACCACAGTCTTGTTCATGACACAAAGGAAAACAAGGTTAGAGCAACACTGATTTTTTTCTCACAATGCTTTTTTATGCGTGAACATTAATGGAAGAAAAGCAAAGCAATGAATAGCTTTATAGAAAAGCTTCCACCAAAGAGAAATTAAAAGAGGAGGATGAGATTAAACATTTGTGGTCACGCCAAGAAGTATGCTGTGACTTTCTATTTGATTGGCTGCTGTGCTGGAAAAAGCGAACATTAAACCTGGTGTGAAAAATAAACACACAGAGAGGAATGTCCAGCCAGAATAACCTGACAGCCAGCCTCATAATTACATTTGTAGCCTGTAACTTTTTTCTGAATCTTCTTCAAGAAATAGATAAAAAATAAACAGAATAAATAAATAAAAATTTCAAATAAATATTTTCTTGACCAAAAAAAGGTAAATAAAAAAATCATCAGCAGAAAAACTGACATAATTAAAACAGCAACACAGCAACAAAACCAATAAAACAATCTGAACACACTACAGTGTGCCCAAAATCCCAGACTTTGAATGCAAATTAAAGTCAAAATAAAGTCTGGCTTTTTCCTTTTCAAACTGGTCAACACTCTTGACTTGTACAACTTGCACTCATGAGCACAACTCTTTGCTATTTCACATTCTTATTTAAGAGGGTTTTTTTATCCTAAGGCATTAAAATTACAATATGCCTGCTGGAGTCTTGCAAGTTGTTTAATAATTCTGTGGTTTTATTATTGAAATGATTGCAATTTGCATTCAGCAAGTCCAGCGGCATGTTGGGGATTATGAAGGGTATGATATATGTGTATTCTCAGCAGCAGAGGAAATATAAACAGTCTTCAGTCTTCTTGGCTTCTCCATGTAAAATAATGATGGAAAGAGAGGCTTTTTGGAGGTTCAACAGCCCAAAGAGAATTTGGGATCCAAATTACTCTATCAGGTTGTCTTCTCTTCCACCCTATGAGGTAAAATGTCGTCAGCACATCAATTTCACTACGGAATATTCATAGTCAGCTTATGTTCCTCTCAGTGAGTACACACAGACTGCCAAAACCTGGGAAGGGTAGAGCTGCACAACACTTAGCTGACACTGAAACCAGTTTGAGGTACATCTCCCATACCAACAGGGTTTAATCCTTTAGTTTAACCATACCTCAGGGGAAAACTTGGTGCCCCTATGCACTCCCTAAGAGCACAGTGGATGAGCACCTAAAAGGAAAATCCTGTTTCAAATACCTTTCTCATCCTTACAGCACAAGCCAGTGCCCTAGAACATCCAAGGCAGTGGATCCTAAATGCCTCTGAAAATTCAACTTTGAATGGCCTAATAAGATCTTTGGATTACTGTCTACTTCAAAGAAAATGTGGAAGAATATGGTAGAATACACAGATACAAAACTTGATCTCTCTTCAGCTGCTGGGAACAAGTTTCATAACTAGTTTATAACTGCATAAATACTGAATTGATTGCTACAGGAGCAATCTCCAGCAAGTGGGCCACATATCATGTGTAATTCCTGTGCTAAAACTGAGAAAAACAAAAACATGGTGTTATCTGCAGAACATTCCCTTGCCTTAATATTAGCTGTGCTTGTGTGTCTTGGTGTGCATATTGGCTTTTTGACTTGTGTATCACAATCTTTCCTTCCCATCTCACTCCTTCTTCCTCATGTGAAAATAAAACCCAGATTCAGGAGGAAAGGAACATACACTAACTTCCAGGCAGACCTCCAATCTGGATGGTCAAGTCCCAAACTACTAGGTATTGTGGTCCTCTGCTAGAAAACCTGTTAAATAATTTTCTTAGGGAAATCACTGAAGTCTCCACTTGTATTCTAGCACAAAGTCCACATTCCCAGGGTAGATTCCCTCATCTATCACTGAAAAAAGTGAAGTGAGAGGGTTGATGAAAAACTGAAGCATGCTGGAGACAAGAGTAGGGGTTGTCCAATGTGTTTGTAGGCACAGTAGGAATTCATGCACAGACATAAATTATCAGAGAGAAGATACCTCAGCATCAAAGCCATGTTCAATGTGTGGGAGAGCCTCAATATAGCTCAAATATAGCACAGTGAGCAGATGTCTTTACTACTGTTAGTGTACTTAGACCTCCCTGGATTTACAGCAACAGCACAGAATTACAGTCTCTTTCATTCAAAAAATATAGCAAAATTCTATTTTGTCAGTCACCTTTCATATAAGACCAAGGGGCTACAGCGCTCACGCACAATAAGAGATGTGCACTAAAGAGAGAAAGAAACAGGAGAAATCAATGGAGGAATGATGCAATTCTTTTTTTTCTTCTTGAAGCCAGATTTCTTATGTAGAGAATGCAAAATTTCTTGTAGCCACACTCAGAAGGTGTAGCCTGGATGGTAAGACTGCACTAAGTGGATATGCATGAAAGTGGGATGTGCCTCAAAAGTAGAGATAGCACACTTGTACTCATCAGGAAGAATTTTTTTCACTGAAAGGGTGATTAAGCGTTGGAAAAGGCTGCCCAGGGAAGTGGTGAAACAACTGTCCCTGGAGGTATTCAAGAAATTATTGGATATGGTACTTAGTGCTATGGTTTAGTTGACATGGTGGTGTTTGTCAAAGGTTGGACTTGACCATCTTGGAGCTCTTTTTCAACCTTAATAATGCCATGATTCTATGATTCTGTGTCAAGTTTCTGGAAAATATTTCTCCACATTAACCCCTCTGGCTTTGAAGAAGGTCTCTGGACAGTCACAGATGATAAATACATAGCAGCAACAATTAATATGAATACAAAACAAGGTAGCAGGAGAAGCTGTTTAAAATGGGTAGTTTATTTATAGTTTTGTTGAAAATGTTATCTAAAACCTCAATGAGTATGGCTCCTGTGGACACATTGGGCTTTTTTCCACTTTGCCTCAATTCATTGGACAAACTTAATGGAAAAAGTTTCAAAAAAAATCCATAGATGATTTAGTATGCAAAAGTACTATTAATGGACTCTTAAGAACAGGACTAACATGAATTCTTTATGATTATGTCATTTAAAACAATTTTATTTCCTATTTTAAAGCTGAATTTCTGGAAAACAGTATTGAGGTATGAAATGTTCCCATTTTATGATGATTCTGGAGTTATACAATAAGATTTTTCTGACAGATTTACTGTTTTTAATTAGAATCAAAAGTGCAGACAAAAGTTATAAGAAAATGTTATATTTTCATTAATATTTTAATAGAGACATCTGAAGCAGTCATTTTGCTCAGAAGAATAGGGCAAGTCCCTGAATATTTCATTTCAAATGTAAGTGGAACAAAAATATTGATTTAAATACAAGGCTAGGTACTGCCTTGAAGAAATAGACTGGTGTGGGACAACAGCAAAGCAAAAGAACCAATTTTGATCTTTTTATTAGACTCTTGGCAATAAATATATGAAATTCTGACTGAATGCCTGAAGTCAGGTCTCAGACAATTTCTTTTTGTAGTGTAAATAAAAATATGTGATTAATGTAGCATTTCCTGAATGGATACCAAAACTACTTCATCTTTTTGATTAATTTCTTAGGCATATGCTGCAGCTCACATGAAAAAAATATCACATATAAATGTACAAGAATACATCCCTCCTAGTTAAAATGCAAGTTCTGTGTGCATCCATTGGTTGGAACCCATTGTGAAGAGAGGAGAAGGGTTCTAAACTGTGCTGGTAGCAAAAACATCCAGCTTCTTTCTCCCCTTGCTCACCATTACTTGTCACACCTCTAAAAATGCATATGGGATTGTGGGTGAAATCTAGTCTTCAACTAAATATGAAAAATAATGAGAGGACTTTCACTTTTGGCTACATAAATGGTCTCTATTTACATGTGATAAATTAAATTCGGTATTAGTTTTATCTTTTTTTTTGCAGTATGGGGGGAATTTGAAGACCTTTTTAAAGAAGCCTGCCACCAGGTACATGAATACTTTCCAAAAGTGCTACCCTGACCCCTGAAGCAATGTAAGTAAGGCATTCTGACCCAGGCAGCCAGAGGAAGCTGCCAACTTTCCCTTAGCAAGGCTGGCTGTAGGGCTTGAGTGTCTGTCTCTGCGTTGTGCATCATCACACCTGGCTGGAGTTGGTTCTCACAGTTTCTTCTCAAGGTTGTACATCATTCCAGTAAATCTCAGCCACTGAGGCTGCAGCTGTGTGGCTCAGGAATGCTCTTGTTTTTCCTATCACCCCATGAGATATCCCATATACAGGAAACTTGATTTATCTTTCCTGTCTCTGTGTTGAGACCAGCAATTATATTCAGACAGAGCAGATGACAGTAAGGCATCTGGATGTGATCTGGAGATGGCAGGAAAGGGAGAAATGCCTGCACTTTGATTGTGGTTTCCAAATTCCAGTTCATCACTGAATTGACTTACCTACATTCTAGCAGTACTTAAGCTCTAGCTGGATTACATCTTAACTCCCAGATATTGGTTTTTATTAGGGTACATCAATGAACTCTTAAGTACCTCTGATTTTAGTCTCACCAAAGCTCTCATCAGTGATATTTAAACTCTCTTGGCAAGTTTGGTTGAGCTTGATGGCCATCTATAGTGTCTTTCCATACATCTTTTTGACCACAACATTTTGATATTTAACATAATGGGTTCACTTTGTCAGAGAGCAGAGAATCACAGAAGCATTTAGGTTGAAAAAGACCATTGAGATAATTGAGTTTATTGTATGAGAACATAAGATGAGAAATTAAGTAAGGGATAAAGTTGAAAGCATATTTGATTGCATTCAGTCTTAAAAGCCTCAGACTAGTGTGAAGCCTATCTTTTAAATACCTCTCATAATTCACACAATGCACAGCAGCATAAAGGCTGACACACATCATGGGACAGTGTGCCTTTAATCTAAACTGTGTGCTGAGCTTGTCTCCCACACTAAGAGCCATCACCGTGTTTCTTCAGGTGGGAAGAAACATTCTGTTTCAATTAATCAGCATATGGATGCCATGAACCAACCCACAAAAAGACAGCTCTTCACTGGGCTTCTCTGCTAGCATGAGAAAAAACTACAGTCTTTTTCTGATCAGGGTTTGTTGTTCAGAGCCTTGAAAAGGACAGATGGCTAGACAGGGTTGGTAGGAAGCCTCAGGAACCACAGAAAAGACCAAGAAAACTTCTCCCTTCTTGCCCCTTCTCCTCCATTTGAAGGTTTGGTTTCATCACCCTGAGCCTCTTTCAGACTTAGATTCCTGTAACAGTTTTCCCACAAGGTGTGACAAACACACAACCTTTTATGGCTGGAGTGTAGAGAAGAAGTTAAAATCTTTCTTCTGTCCTGGGAGGTAGGAATTGAAAGTAATTTCTCATAGTTTCCAGGTCAATGTCCTAGTCGTTGTCTAACTGTTCTCTCCTCCTTTCATTTAATAAAGCTTCAATTACTCTGTTCAAAGTGGGATGCATTTAACAAAAGAAATGAGGAACCTCTTTCTCTGCCCTGTGTGTCAGGGTGTATCATAGCTCAGTGATCATATGAGATATGGAAACTGAATTTAACTGAATTTCCTCAGAGGAAACAGGGAGTAGTCTAGAGATTTCATGTGCTTTCACTACAGAACAAGTGAAAATAAAAAAAAAGGTCATCTTTCCATACTACCCCCCCTGGCTGGAGCTTTTCTCCAGTCAGATGATTCATCACACCCAGACCAGACCTGAAACTAAATATGTTTGTTCAAGTCTTCTTCACAAGAGCAAATTTCTCACTAAGACATCTCCATATGGTTAATGCTATAATATAGTAATTATTGAAAAATTTCACTGAAGGAAAGTCATTCATGAGGGTATTTTTAGAAAAGCATCCTGCTGTCCTCATGATATACTCAATTATTTTAGGTCTGAGGATTGCGAGACAGGCTAAGGACCCTCTGCCATCTGACAGAACAGGTCTGCTTAATTAAAACAAAATAATTTGGAAGAGCAGAAACAGATCAAATGATAAATGGTATAAGAATAAACCAGATCACAAACCAAGAGAGTAGGTTCATCTTTGTCACCAGATCTGATTTGTATCTCTTACCCTTCACCAACATGTAGTTTGCCCAAAGTGTTTTTGCATTGCTGTTGTATGTGGTGCTATCGGATTATTTCACGAGCAATTTTCACTTTACACAGTGTAATAAACAGCTCCCAAAACATATCAGAAACACCGCCTCTGTATATTATTTTCATGTCAAAATTAATTTTTGTAAAAATAATTGTGAAGGGAACCTTACAGAATTTATTCTGAAATAGTGTGCTGTTGAAACTGAAACCTTATTTCCCTGAACTATTTGTAAGATTTAAAAACAAATCAGTATTTTATCTATCTGGAGAATCTGCAAAATTGGCCAAAAACACCTAAGCAATTCCACAGCCATTTCTTTGACTTTTTGAAAGTTATTTTCAACCCTCATATTGCAATTTCTTTAGCATCCTATTGAAGGAGTAAATGTCATTCCTGAATTATTCCACACAACTCAGAATTTTTAATGGTCTCAGTGGGAGCAGGTTTGCTCTCAAGTAATGTATTGCTGTGCCAACACAAAATATATTTGGATGTCATTCTTGTAAGATGTGAGAAATGAAACCAGAAAACTTATATGCTCTACCAAACTTCTTCCAGTCAGATCACCAGACCTGTCAAACTGTTAAACAAATGTAGCCAACAGCCTGTGAGTATCAATAGGAAGGAGAACTTATTTCTAAAGGACTTCAGATAGTGCTGGGAGGCTTCAAGCTGTCCAGCAGCTATTAGACTAATCTTTCAGCAGAAATATTTCATCATATGCAGAGCAGCTCCTGAACCATTTCAGCCCACAGAATGGCATGTTCACACAGCCCATGAGGAGCTTTGCTTTAGTTGTGTGGGCTGACAGTCAGGAGCTACACACACAATTCACTTGTTGCCATAGAGGTGGCATGACCACGAGAGGGGCTGGTGAGTAAACAGGCACAGTACACAGCCATCTCATTTTAACCTGCTTGAGTGTGTGCAAATCACCACCCACACTCACAGAGTGAAGGGAAAAACAAGAAAAATAGCACTTTTACAGTGAGATCCTTAGTTATTTCCCATCTGGTAGGAAATGCCTAGCACCATGGAAGGCCTGATGGCAGCAGGGGAGGAGGAAGCCCTCCATCCCTCCTGTGCAACTTGCTGGCTGCTCTTACAGTGAGTTAAATCAGCATGCAGGTTGGACTGCATTTATTCTGGTATATCATGGCATAAACCACTGAAAAAAGCAATTGAGAGCCATTACATAACAGAGGGATTGATCTAATGGAAGACTCTGTCTAAAATTGGGACTATTAATTCTTGTACTCCCACGATGTGCATCAGCTATGTTCATTCAAAATCACAGTCCTGTCCAGCCAAGTATATGCTGTCTTTTTCTCTGATTTATTTTAGCTGCTCTGTGTCAGTACTAAACAAGCTCCTTGTTTAACACTGTGGGAGCAAGTGAAGATGTGAAAAAGAGAATGCCAGGTTTTCCCTAATAAACTGCCATTACCTAAAAACTGTAAATGTTGGGCTATTGCTCTCACACAAGATACTCTAACATAGACATTACTTCTATAGGTGATATTTAAATCTTCCTCTAGCTTCTGTATTTGTCAGGTTACAATTTACAAATTCTATTTATTGTGAAGAAAGTCTGTTCACTGCACTTTGCTGAAATCTTTAAATCAATGGAGTCGCTCTCCTGAAACTTTGCTACTTCCCAAGTTATTTGTCTTGATTCACAAAGCCTGCAGATACCCAGGTAACTTTATTTTTAAACCTTCAAACTCTGAAAATGAGTCATTTCATACAACCTCTTCTGTCTCATATAACAAATATTAGCTTCTTAAGAGAATAATCCTGAAAAGAATATCTCCTTATATCACCCAGAATACATTTTCCACATTTGTTTATGCCAGTGTTGGGGGAATTAAATTTTTAATGTGGGATATGTGACTAGTCTAAACATGACTAAGGAATAACAGACATTTCCATAGCAACAAAATACATAAGGTATTTCCTCTTTGACATAAAGAGTATGCCTGAGAAAAGAATGCCATTAAATACCCAATGCAGACTTTACAGACCCAAAAATTAGATGACTACATTATTTTTTTTAAAAGAGTAGGTTACATTAGCTAGTAATGAGAAGTTACCCTTGAGCTGATAGCTGCCAGTCAGTGCAAAACTAATATTATTTTCCTTTTTTAAAAATCTTTTTAAGAAAAGAGACAATGCTAAGTTCTGTCTTCTGGACCCTTAAAAATAGTAGCTGTTATATGAACTGGCTGCACAATAATGATTCTGTTGTTAGAATTCCCAACAGGGGCTTCTAGCATTGAAAGTGAAAGAAATGTACTTTCCATCTACCTTTCTGCATGGCCAGGGAGCATAATCAAGTACAGCATTTCCAAAGTGGGTTGGTTTTTTGGGTTTTGTTTTGTTCTTTGAGGACTGTATACCTCCTCAGGTGAAAATAAAACAAAATTCACTATGCTGCGTTTGAGTGGTGGTGAAGAATAAGAAATGCCCATTTATGTTGAGTAGGATTCAGAAGATTGAATGGGAGCTGGGCAGAACTATCAGTTTGAAACTCCAGGCACATACCAGGGGTGGGAGTTATGGTAATGTTGTAAAATATAGTCTGGAATCTGTTGTTTGCTGTGCAGCCAGGTGATACTGGAATGTGACAGCCAAATTTTCTTCCTCCCCAGTAGCCTGGCTACAGTCAGGCTGCCATTGCCAGCTCCATTTGACGCTGTCCTGGGACCATATAAGGCACCACGTCTGCACCAAAACCATGCCAGGAGCACTGTCTGCCAGCACCCCTCCTTGCTGATATTTTACCAAAGCAGATTTATAGATGTAGTCCTGCAGACCCAAGAGACAGGACTGGCCCTAAGCTCTTCCCGTGGTAATGTAAACCCTACTGCCTGAAGCCAGCATAGAATCCAACTGGGAATTTTACTAGGTAATAGGGTGGGAAAATGTCAAGTAAGGAGAGTTGTTGTCACACCTCTTTGTTTTCTATTCTAATTTATTTTGCAAATGAGTCTTATCTCTTGGCAAAATATCAGCAATCCAGCCCAATATGCATAAGAATCACACAACAGAAGAAGGATGGGGTGTGTCTGGAAAAGTTAATTCTGCCACTGAAACAGCAGGATTTGGAGAGACATGACTTATTCAGAAACTATTTCTTTCGACCTTTTCTACTTCCTATCTTAGTCAACAATTCCAGTTCCTAGCAAAAGATGCATCAAGGATATTGCACCATAAAAAAGATCGACTTTCAATTTCTATTTCTTTTGTGGCCTACAGACAATGTGTTCCTTTTAAAAGAAGCTTATTTTCACTTGAGCTCCTTGAATTGCATAAATTGCTTTCTTACAAAGGAAACCACAACACTTTTGATCATGAAAAGTGGTTATTTGTCTGAAGATCAATATAAACTGAAAGGTTAGATTTGAGATGTCCGGGTTACAACCATTGTTGGGCATCTGCTGTAAGCAATTTGGCTAAGTGCAGAAAATGTTTCCACAGCCTTACTGGAGGTGATGTGGTGTAGCAGTGAGGGAGAACTGCTAGAAGAATACCAGATTCGAGAATTAGCTATTTTGAAAAGTGTTGCAGTTTATGAACTGGCAAAATGCACTGGACAGTTTCCTTGGTATAATACAGTCGACATCAATTTAAAAAGCATGTTTCATTAACTAGGATTAGATACAGCTATGAAAAATTCAAAAGATATTTCAATTAATCGACATGTACAACTCATTTTCAAACTGATCATTACTTTTCAAGCAGCAGGGAGAAAAGATAATTTGTAAGTAAATAAGCAAAAGAGAAGAAATCTCTATTTGGAAAGACTGTTAGTTCTTCTGTTTGCATTTGATTAAAAATAAAATAAAATTTTACTGTACTGAGTCTGATAATAAGCCTGTCACCCATAATCATGCTGTTTCCCACAATAATGAAGGAGAGCAACACCTGGTCCTTAATCAAGACCCACCTTGTTTTGTTCATGCAAATCTGCATTGAGTTTCACTCAGGTCTGTGGCAAAAATAATTAAAGATCACATCCTGAGATCTATTTCTAATATCACATACTATAAAATAAATGTAAAGAAACATATAATTTTTATTTATGTATATATTTAGTGTATCCATGTCCTTATTTAAATCATACAGGCCTTATTAGAGTTCCTTAAAAATGAAAGAATTAGGATGTTTTGACCATGAGTGCAAGTTGCAAAATAAAGCAAGAGGGTAAATAAATTAGTATCTAGATAAACTTCTTGATTAAATGAATCTTGCTAAAAGTACCAGATGCAAAAAAGACAAAAAGACTAATTGTCAGCATCAGTGATGCAAATTCAGTGATTGACTTGCTGATTACAATGAACCACTGCTGTTAGAGTTTCGTGAGATTTGTTTGCTCTTGAATTATTCTCACATGTTGAAAATGTTGTTTGGTGGAGTATTTTATATGCAATTATTTTGTCCATTGATATAGAACACATTTGCCCCAGGAAAACATCTCTTAAAGTTGGGATTTTTGTAGTATGCAAGTAATTTTTGTATAAACACTATTGACTAGACTAATATTGGTGGGTTTTATTTTTAAAGCTCTACACAATGTCTAATTTGTCTCCATTAGTCATCAGTTTTGATCCATGATCTTCTAATTGCCACTGAATGTCATTTCTCACAGGGCTTTATAAATAATAAGTCTGAAAAATCAGAAGCTCTTCAGCTAGTGAAAGTTGTGAAACATTCAAGACAGCAGAGGTTCACAAAATTGCATATGACTGAATACTCCTAACAGAAAAACCCTCTAATTAGACCTAGCTGAGCTGTGGGAATATAATCAACAATCTCCCATTGCTAACAATACGTAGTTGGAAAAACCTTCCAAATATATGACTTCGTCATGTCATGCGTTTAATTTATGTAATTGGAACAGAAAAAAAATATGAATAATTATCAAGAGACTTACTGGATGTGGCTGTCATGTTCTTAATGGTACAAAAAAGAAGGAAATTAAAATCCATGAATATTTTCAGTAATTGGAAAACAGCAAGTCTTTGCTTGGAGATTTTGCCTTGTCTTCTGTGTTGGTGCTGTGCAAATACCTAGGAGTACTTCTGAAGAGAAAGAGAGGGACTATTGCTGCTTTACTTCCTCTGCGTTTCTGAAATCCATTTTGTCGTGTCTTAGTATATGAGGATTTTTGTGCTCCATAGAGGTCATACTGGCAGGTGTCACCTGTGGAAGAGCTAGATGGATGATCAGGAGGAGACTGAAGTCCCCAAGACCCAGTCAAAACAGTAGCAAACTCTGACCTGACATTTTGTCCTGGAGCACTTTTATACCTGAACTACATTCACAAGAATTTCTAATTATCCAACATAAATTACCCCATTACCAGCTCTCATAGCTTAACTCCTCCTTATGCACACTAGGGGTGAGGAAAAGGCTTGAAGCAAACATTTTTGAGGAGCAGTCAATCACAACAAAGAAGAGGCAAGGAGTAGTAGCAGGAACCTGAAGCAATCCATTATCCCAAGAATGTTTGTCTCCTCTTTCTACACATCCTTTCTAGTGATGAGCTAGCTTTGACGGACTTAGCTCAAGGTTTCACTTTGCACCTCTGCAGCCCTCTCGGGTGGCTTTGCTCAGGCTCAAAGGATCCTGAAGGAGCCAGCTAAAGAGCTGTGTGCAGAGACTCTGCAAGCAAGATATGAACAAATTCAGAATGCATTTTCTCTATGGAGAAAACAGGGGCTACTTGTTTTATAAGGACAAAAGTGCTGATGAGTTTTCTCATTCAGGCTAATTGCAGCACTTTGTGTCAGTTGTGGAGGGTTGGGGTGGATCCAAATAAACACCTGCCCACCTACTCAGCATTTAAGTTTACTGTGTGCTGTGCGTGGGAGAACAAAATTAACAGGTATCAAGTTAGCATTTTAATAACTTTGGGACCTCTAGCAGACACAGAAAGCAAAGGAATCCATCACTGTCTTTGCATGTGGTGTCATGTATGTACCAAAGAGAAACATTCTGGAGTCATCAAAATGTTCTTTCCATTTTATGTAACTGAATGTGCTGAGGTAATTTCCCCAAAAGTTATTTTTAGGAGGAGGTGTTAATTGTTATGTCGACATGTGAAAGCTGCAATATTATGTAAAAATGTTGATGTAATAGCCACACTATTCATCACTCACAAAGGGGTCTGATGAGTTTACTGACATGCAACGAAGGATTTCCATTTTCTTCCAAGAGCTAAGCATCGTTATTGCTAAGCTAATGACTGCTTTGAGGAAATGGCTACCAATGACAACTGGAGGATTTTTGAAGCTGGCATCTGTTCTTGACAGAAATCAATTACTTGTAAGGCAATTATGGTAAATAAAAAATACTGAATTCAGAAAATAGAGGTATTGTTAGCCTGACGTGGCCCACACAAGTGGAACATTTTATTCAAGGAAGTAATACACAATAAAAGAAATTACCCTTCTGTGAATCCATTGTTACTATGTGTACAGTTTCTACAATGCTGATCAATTGCTAAGGAATTAAATGAAAAATATTGTGCTTTTTACAAAGGGATACCTTCATCAGTATTCCAGCAGAGACTTTCTGGAAATAACTAGTTATTTCTATGTAGGTCTGAGTCAAAGCCTAACTCTGAATATCACCAAATTTTGGCTGAAGGTATTGTGAATTTTCTCTCTTCTGTGGGAACAATCATGTCTGCCTTTGCATTTTGGAGCTGTCTTCTCTGTCTTCAAGTTAGTTTAATGAGCTTCTGCAAACTGAAGATAAAATGGGTTGCAGAGATGTCTCATCAAGAAGCAACCTTGGTGAATTTAGTTCATTAAGACCCTATCAAACTTTCATTATTGCTGTTCTCACACTCTAGATATTAAGGGAGCAGGAGGAACTGTTTCAGCTTTAACTTTGAGATAAAAAGATAAAGCTATAAATCAAGGAAATGAATCCACATGAACTGAAATATTACATCTTTCATAATTTGGAGCCTGAAGTGAGGTTTCTAGACTCCTTGAGTTATCACACAGGTAAAATCAGGGGTATAAAAATGGTTGTCAATATATTCTTTACAAAGCATTGGAAGAATCCTATCCAGTTGGTATGTGAATTTTTTCAGGATATTTTTTGATGTTAGCTTTATCCTTCTCTGCAAAGCATTTTTATTCCAGATTGTGTAGGGTCTGAGAAATAACAGCCAGCAAAATACAGAGTAATTTAGATCTACAAGTAGCAGAGCTGCAGCCAAGCAGTTAATCTGCATTACACAGTGTGTGCCCTTCATGAAGAGCTAGGCCTAGTAAAAGTGAGTCTTAAGAAACATTAGACCAGACAGCTAATTTTTAGATGGCAAAAGTTAAGGAAGAATTTATCCCAACTTGGACATCAACTCCAAAATTACAATCCTAACTTAGATGCAGATTGAAAATTACAGTCCTCGGTGTCCTAAAGGCACTGGGAACTCCTCCTTGCACCCAGAAGTTCCCTGAGCATTCTGAGGCTATGGCAGCTCCCACTAAGCAAATGAGGGACCCAGTTTCCATCTAGTTTTCCATATCATCTGAAACCTATCCCCATGAAAAGTCCAGTTCAGTGCCCAAGAGTAAATGCCAGGCACCATACATCATGTTACAGGATCTGTCTTTCCAAAATACTGCAGTTCCACCAATAATTACAACAAAATTATGGCACTTTGAAAGAAAAATAGCTAACGATGGAAAGCATGTCATGGTTTCCAAGTCCACTTGCTATTATGCAAGAGTGTTTTTTATGGGAAATAAATGTCAGGTTTTGCCAAATGAAGGCTGAAAAGCACTTGTCAGTGATAGAGTATGCTCTGTAGTATTTTATGTTCTCAGTATCATAAAGAAATAGGGAAAGTTAATACAGGAAGCATGTGGTGGCAGCTAGATGTATTCAGGGGAGAGAGAAAAGATGCAGATGCAGTCTCTTTCTAAAAGTAATCTGCCTGACAGTGCTACATCAGTGAATCATGAGGAGGTCTGGAAATTTGAAACTCCGATATGGAGAATGATTGGACTTTACCACAGTGTTTCAGAACATTTCTTTCACAAGCTAATGTTTTCTTTCACAAGCTAATGAAGCTGCTGTATCACTACAATTTCCCTTCCTCTGCCCACAGCGTAGCTGCATCCAGCTCCTGCTTCAAAGGGATTTTTCCATCAGCCAATTCCTCTGATCCTTGCAGGGGATGGAAGAATGATCTTTGCACTGTTTGGGTTTAATTTTGGAGCAGAGGGGATCCTGCTGAACAAGTCTTGTCACTAAATCAGAGAGGTGATGTGAATTTTCTGGGGGGAATTTGCTCTGGGCATTGTCAAAGCATGGGATTAGCCTTGCAGGCTTGTGGCACTCTGCTTAATTTGAATTCCGATTGTGTTTCATGTTCAGAGAAAACATTGGAACAAAGGCAACCCATCTGTAAGCGCTGAGGGTTTATCTGACTGTTCTGATCTCAGGTTACACCACTGGGCTCACTTGGGTTTCCCTCGAGACAAAAACCAGCCAAGTCCTGCTGAGTCACAACCCTTGGTCAGGATGAGAGTTGTGAGTCTTGAAAGATCTGCACTAGACCTGTCCTGAATTTCAGTTTTTCTCTGTCCTACATTTTTTGATAGCTTTGGCAGCCTTGTCTTCCTAATGACCTCATCTCTTCTTTCATCTTGGTAAAGAGTGCATTTGCTCTCTCTCCCTCCAGCCGATGCACAGGGCAGCCCACCCACCTTGTTTGCCACTCTAGGGACAGCCTGTCCTGGGTGTCCCTGACCACCCAGCCCCCATTCCCCAGACCTTCTCTTCAGTCCATTGCCCCTGCATATCCCTCAAGCTGTCAATCTCACTTAGGGCCCAAACCATCCCCAAACTGGGGTCCACAATCATCTGTTCATGTCTGTCCTCCAGTCCCTCCATTTTGTTACCCTTTTTTCTTCCATTTTTCAGGTAGATAGTAATATATTTTAATTACTCACCAAGCAGAATATATACCATTTATAATACAATTTAGGAATCTTTTCTGAAATAAAAGAAAGCAATTACACCTACTATTGCATTGTCTTTTAAAAATATTTTCCCATATTCCATATCCATTATGTTCTTAAGTTTACAGTACCTTATCAACAAAATTAAGTTCTGGCTTTGTACTTTAATAATATTTCGTATCTGAAAGCTCTAGAACTTTCTAAAGTGCTATACCTCAACAGCTAGGAAGGTAAGAAAGCAAACTCCATGAATTTCTGATCTTTTTGCCTATTCTTTTTGTGTTGCTATTTCCATTTTGAAGAATTAGAATCACATTTTATTGTGTCTTGTTGTTCATTGAAATCTCATCTGTTCTGAATTCCCACATTCATGTACATCTGTACCTCTACCATCTCTGATTTTTGAACTTCATTTCATGATATTTTGCTACTAAGGAATCTTGAAAGTTAAGTTGCAAAAGCATGAGTGTGTCCTGGATCCTAACACTGACTTGATTTTCATTTTTTAATTATATTTTGCATTGATTTAGCATGAGATAATAATTTGACAAATATTATATAGAGCAGCTTATCATAAGTATGGAAAACTACTGGTTTACAAATGGTCCTGTCCTACATGCAAGCTCTTCTGTATTCCTGAAAGGTACTTCATTAAAAATGGCAGCTCACTCAGATGGAAGGCAGATGCTAAAAGCAGACAGCAGATACTGCAGTAAAAGAATATGAACCAAAATATGAAAACTTAAAATAATTGTCTGCATGAGAGAGTACATGGATTTGTGAATCCGAGGAGAGTTTGTAGAGAGCAGGAAAGAAAGGGAAGTACGTTAATGAGGAAAGGCTGACCAGGCAGATCTCAGTTAATGAGGACCACAGGTGGAGGCAATGACCTTTCCCAGGACAGGGTGGAAGTCGATCACAGCTCCAACTCACACAGCAACGATAACAAACGTAGAAGCACCAGGTAGCTTTTCACAAGGCCAGACATCAAATGCCACAATCCCTACGATGATGAGCCAGACACTCCACGGGAAAAGGAAGGCTGACCTCAAGCAGGACAATTGTTCATGTTTTAATACAAAAGGAAGCTCATGTGATGAAATTATATTGACAAGAACAGTTTAACCACAGGTAAATTACATTCCTAGCCTTATCTTTCTTCCCTTTTTCCAACAACCTTTTATTAAAATCAAACACAGAGAAGCTAATTTGTATGTGATTCATGAAGATCTTTTCTTCTTTGCCTCTCATTTTTATTCCCACACAGACAGGCACAATACTGCTCACATTGATATAATTGAAAACACTGCCACTGAATTTGGTAGGAGCAGCATCCAGCATAACATAGGTGGGTACTGAGTTTCCATGGGTGTCCTAGGTTGCAATATAGATGTATTTAAGTATTCTATTACCACCAGCTGTGAGCCGTTAGCTGCTATCACCTGCTAATGACCCACCCGGATGACAGGCAATGGGCCATCAGGGACCCACCGTGTGACTCATGGACTTATCTCATCCCATTGTGGGATGCTTTGCCCAGGAGGGAGGAGCCAGGTGTTCCCACCTGGATATAACCTGGCCTTGGAACTGCCTGAGCTAGCCCTGTCTACTGGGTTCCCAGAGGACAAGAGCTACCACTGGATCTTCAGCTGGAGACTAGACCTTCACAGGATCACCGCTTGAACTGATCTACTTCAGTTGGATTGCTACTACCACCCTAACAGGGTGTTAGGTTGTATCTGACTTTGTCAGTGCTTTTCCTTGTATTATTTCACTTATTGACTTGTGATCTCCCACTGGTTTGTTTTCAAACCAATACAATGGGATATCCATTGTCTCTATTTGCTTCCAGTACCATGCAGGCCTGCTACAGGAGCACAAAGTACCATATGACAATTATAGCGTTAAAGACCAGGACATTGCAATCACATCCACATTGTCAGCCCTAGTGTACAGCAGTGCTTAAAGTGAAAGCTGCTCTACTGCAGATTAATGTTCAAAGAATAGAAGTAACTGGGTGATTTTGTTGTCCAAAAATGTATGTAATGTCCAATTTTCTATAAGAGAGCATCATCAGGAATTATCTGAATCATCATGTTCATTCCAGTTAGTGCTTCATGCAGTTCAAATTCATATAATCCTTCTTTGAAGCTATCATGTGAATTCCATAAACTCACAAGGCAACAATGCTTGGCTTTCAAAGCATTTTCATAAAAACTGTATAGAGTCCATTTCAGGCCACAGAAATGAATGGTTATTTTGACAGCCAAGGCAGTGATGCTGAGATACTAAGAACTACTTTCCACATCATTAAACAGAGCCTTTATCCCTTGCTAGAGTAGCTGGTAAAAAAAAAGGGAAGGATGCTTTTTATCACGACAGCTTCTCAACAGTTCATTTTGTAGGGTATTAATCATGAATGTTTTTTCACCTTTCGAAAAAATTATATTTTTGCATAATGGACCAGGCATAATATTTGCCAAACTGGCATACTATGATAGACACCTGGATTACTGAAATTTACTGAATTTGAGACTGGGTATTCTAACCTTCCAAAAACTTGAGCCAGCCCAAAATGTACCCACTTTCTCAGACAGAATCTCACTATAACACTACCCAGCAATTAGTGTGGAGTCACCAACATACCTCTTCTTAATAAGAAAGGTCAGTTTAACGGTCTTCGTGAATAGTTTGCCTTTAGTAGAATCACTAAAATTACCATGAGGGCTCATGAGAGCTTTCTAAGCAGATGATTCAAACCTGGAGTTCTTTGTGAAGAATGAAAATCATTCTCTGAATCAAAGGACTTGAAGTGCAAAATTCCCTTGTTTGGCCTTGATGCAATAGAGGGAGGAGTGCTGACTATCAAGACTTTTATATTCTAAGATGTTTTGAAGCACTGACTGCACTCACAAGTTGGCCTTGTCTGCACAAAATTAAAAGCAGTCGTGAGAGCTTATCATTATCTCCCAGTCATTTTCCATGTCTATTATCACCTGTTTGCTGGAATTCATTTTCAGCTCAAAAGATGTGCATTTGGCTTAGGAAAAGCCCAGGACAGGACAGGTGCTCCAGGATAAATCTGTGCATGCCTTGTTCCACCTGTGAGTGGCCTGATCAGAGTGACCAGCACCCCAAACAGGCACTTGGACCTGCAATAGCACTCCAGGGGCAATCAGTGCTAGAATTGAACATTCACAATGTACATCTTTAACAGAGATGGAGGATGAAGAAATAATTTGACAGCAGACTTTGGCTTACCATTCAAGTCCCTAGAGCTCTTGCTCTTTGAAGGAAGGCACATGTTTGTCTATAGAGCTCAGCAGTAGATAACAATAGACAGACAAGGAATGCAATTGGAACCTAAGGCCCAGTGTGCAAGCTGAACTATGTGCTCAGAAAAACAATAGTATTATGGAAGCACTGGCATGAAAAAAATGCATTTGGTTGTATTTATTAATAAAGGAACTTGGTTGCTAAAAAGAGATCTCAGAGGATGATAAATATGTTGTCTATTTTATATTATTATTGAGTATGGTACAGTTAGTGTTGTAGGCTTAGAAGATGAACATAGGAGATCTGAATTCCATTAATTTCCTGGCTATCGTAATGGTACAAATAAACAGAATTTTCTACAACAGGGATCCCACTTGACAGAAGGGTCAAATCCACCAGGATATGTAGGTACTGATGAAGAAGATATTGTAAAAGCTGTTTATTTACACCCTGGCTGAAAAAAACATCTAAAAAGAACATTTACTACCATTTTAAACATTAACTTTAAAAGGTGCCACAAAGTGCTGGTGTTCTTGAGGAATATAAAACAAAGACTTATAGAGAGTTTGGGATTTATTTAATATCTTCAGAAATTCACAATTTGCCCATGGGGAATTTTTTTTCTTTTAAAAATTAATGAAATTTAAACTGACAATATTGCAGTTCAGAATTTTCATCAAGAACTTTCTATGGAGAATTACGTGATATAAGATTGTAGGAGCATAACTATAATTATGAAAAATATGCAGGCTAGAACAATGTTTTGCACACAGCTGTACCCCTGGCAGAGCTCCTAAATGCCAGGTCTCAACTCCAACATTCTTTTCTATTTAAAGGCAAATAACTTATTTACCATATTTTTAATGGCGTTAAGTAGGCACTAATTGGAAACAAAACAAAAAGTACTGAAATTCTTACTTACAAAATAAGTATTCATGTGTCCAGGATAGAAACATCATCCAGCCACGTGCTGTCCTCTAAATTCTAAAGCACAAACTGCTATTGCCTTCTGGTAGTTCTATTCTGTAACTATCTGACTAACTAACATTTCCTGACAGGTTTATCATCAGCCAGTGCCTCAGTAGTGTGCTGTGTCCATGTGCATTCTTGGCCTCCTGGTAGAAAGTGGTAGCTGCTGATCTTTGCATGGATGCTTGGCTGGAGGGGTGCTGGGGCTGGTGACTTCACCTTGGAGTGGCAGCACAAAATTCAAGTTGGCAGAGTGCAACTAGATATATTTGATAAAAAATTATTTAGATTGTTCTTTAGATTTTTTATGGAAATGAAATCCCATCAAGATTTAGGGGTAATCTAGATGTCAAAAAAACCCTAATATTTTCAATCTGGAGCTGCAAGCCTCATCATGTTGTGAACAGTTTGGAGAGTTGTGATCTATACTTCTGTCAGTAAAACCTGAAGGGTGGGATTGTGAATATTTTCCTATTCCCTGCCACCATAATCCATTCATGAGTGCAAGGTCGTAGTTTCCTCAGCCCACTCACAAATCTGTCCTACCTTTTTCTGCAATATAACTAAAGAATAGTTCTGTTCCATCTGTGTCCTGAAAAGTGGGGTGAGAAGAACGGAGAAACACAGGGAGACGCTCAAAATATTCCTTTCCTTTTGTTTCCTGGCTATGTAGACGGATAAAATATTTGAGGCAAATGAAAACCCTCTTGACTGGCAACTTTTAAACTGCTGATGATATGCACAGCAGGATAAACAGTTGCCTGATTATGCACAGTACACATTGCAAGGCTTCTTACTCAAAGAAAGTAGATTAATATCATAAAACCTTTCCCACACAAATACAGATTATACTTCATGCTGTATATGCATTATGCATATTAGTGGCATGTCAGTGAAATACAGAAATCTGAATATTAGTGTTTATTCATTCAAATCTCTAAAAAATAAACACTACTTTATTAATTACATGACAAAAAAAAAAAACCACCAACAAAAACAGCATGCATGTCTCACTTATATTTTAAGTGATAGAGGACCACAATCTAAGTATATATTCAGTATCTTTGAATACCTTGAATATCTTGCTTATCCAGACAAGCAATAATAAAGGATAATATATTCTGACTTTTACACAGTAGCATGTCTGATTGACCTGGAAGATGTATTTCATTTGTCTCTGAAGATTATGAAAACATCCTACACAGCTTTATGTCAGGAAATAATTTATGAGCTATATCTTTGAATTCAACAAAAATCAAGTCTTTCTAGTGAAATTCCATAAGGAGGAAATCACACATCTATGTGATTAGCCCATAATTTTAAAACAACTTTAATGTACATCAGCTGTAGTTTTATAAGTGCAAATGAATTTGTCTGCCTTGTTCCATAGCCTTCTCTAGAACAAATACCAATTCTCTGTCTGGTTGCTTTCAGACAGAGAAAGTAGCTGTGACACAGAAAATGGAGTGCCGTGATCAGTGACCTTTGGAAAGGTCTTTCAGAGTTTCTTATATTAATTAATAAAGACAGAAGTGTATCACCTCTCAGGATATGGGGAACAGTGGTGTTTCCTTAACATAGACTGACAAATCTTGTGGAAAAGGGACAAATCTAGGAATGAAAGTTCTGCTCTCCACAAAAACATTTTATTAGGAACTGAAATTTCAGATGCAGCTGAAATTATTCAGTTGTGATCTCAAAACTTCCTGTGAAGAGTATGAAGGGAGATGCTTTGCAGGATTGATAGTGTAACAACGTACCTTCAATTTTAAATTTAAGAGATGGGGAAGAATTAAATTGATGGCCCATTTCTTTAACTTTTATCCAACTTTTTCCTTCTTTTGAAAGATTTTTTCTTCTTGAGTCCTCTTTTTGACTTTCAATGCATAATTTGTAATCACACGAGGTCTTCTGAGAGATCTTTTCACCTAATGTGCCTCATTCCGTGTCTTCATCCACATTAGCTTTATATGTAACTCTATTAGTCTGTATTTTCCAATAATATTCATCAAACTCTATAGACATTATGAAGTAAACTAAATAAATTTCAGATTATTGTTGGTTCTCATTAAGCTGTAAGGTGCATATTCTCTACATGAAGCACTTGTGATACCCTCTCCTTTCTCCCAGTATTTTGACTTTATTTTTCTGGCCAGGAAATGCCAACTTCCATTCATCCACTGTATCCTCTTTCTATTAAAATTATGTTGATACCAGTGTTAGTTTGGACCTCTTGAACTATAACAAATCATAGCAAGTTCCTATTGCAACATTCTCTGTAGTGGTTATAAATCCCACACAAGGAAAATATTTTCTCCATGGGTCATTTTGTTTCAGAGTAATTTCTAGTAGAGCCTTATTGCAATTCCATGGAAGCTAAGGAGACTCTTCTAGCTTCTCTACCTGTAATGCTGGGTAAATAGGATAATATCGACTGCATTCTTAATATCAAAACTTGATTTTTTTTTCTGTTGTTTCCTTAATTTCTTAAAATGCAGTTGCATATCCTTATATTTTTATCTGGACAACTATGGCATTCCATATATGCCATAAGGTCAATCAGTTGTTTTTTAAATTGATAGCCTTTGCTATAAAACACTGGTTAGCTCCTCCTTCCTCTTGCATTGTTCTGTAGTTGTAGCCAAAGGGCCTTGAGTCGTATTGTGAGACATCCACTTGTGCTTTCCCATGAACCCAGTGATCTCCCCATCAAAGGCCAGCATATTTTAGTGCTAAGACAGAAAATTTGGCCTTTCTAAGCTTTCCTTTAAAGAGAAATTTCTAGGAATTAAACTTCAAGTAATTTGGGTTTTTTTCCTAATTTTTGCTTCTCTATATAGAGGTGTCTCTGTACCTCTTACACTCTGACAGTAAGCAAAACCTTCTCAGAAGGAGATTAGGCTATATAATACATCAAAACTCACACAGCAGGAAAGAGAAGGAATAAAGATAGTTTTATATAGTTAGATTTAGCTGTAAACTGCAATGAAATTTTAAGATGAAAGAAAATACTTGAATTAATGGGAATAAATTGTGTAAAAGAAGTTCTGATGGTTTTATTACTAATGAAAGCTTTTGCAAGTATGGGAAGCATGCAACATGCTGCAGAAAAAAGATAAACAAAATTCTGTGCTAACCTCAACTATAAAATGTTATTGTAATGGTGGTAATGGTTTCTTATTTGTCTTCTGATTATATTTCTCAGATATGCTTCTCCTTGTCTCTTTCTTATTATTATTGAAAAATGTATTTGAGCACAGGCAAAATTTTTTCCCTCTCCCACTCTTTCAAAATTGTTTTGACATAGAGAAACTCACTACACCAGCATGAAAAAAATTATCTGAAATATCTATTCCAATTTTGGAGTGGCAGAATGAGAGGATAGCCCTGGTAAGGATCCATCTCATAATGAAGTAATGGTCCTGCCAAAACCGAATAGAAAGTAACTTGAATATCAGAGGTGCAGACATATTTTACATGTTTGTTTATCAGACTTTACAGATGCCTGTTATCAGCCCTACAGGACATGCTAAATCATTCTTTCACACACTTCTTTGCTTTAAAGGATGCAGAATTAGTAAACTGAGCAATTAATCTGAGTGTGGACCTAGATTGCTATTATTATATGAAATTTTGGTTCATTAATCATTAATTTTAAAAAGCTGTTTTCTAATTGTGATGGAGTGAATCAGATGTCAAAGTGGTTTGACACAAATTCAGAAGAACTAAGCCAGCAGACATGTGGGAAATCTGAAGTGCACATAATGTAGTAGGTATCTGAAAGTCCCCAAAACCCAAATCTTCCATGTATGCTTTTTTTCTTTAAATTCTCAAAAATATTTATGGAACTGAACATTTTCAATCTTTACAGTAGTTTTTCCTAGAAGCTGGTTCATGGAAAGACCACTGTCTCCCATTTATAATTAGTCTCTGGTGTACTAAAGTCTGGATTAGCAAATTCCAGCTCAGGGGAAAGAAAATGTAGGAGCATAATATCTTAATTTTTAGTCTTTATGTAAGAAAGTCAGCAAATCACATTTGATGCTTCTTTCCAGATTGCTGCCTTTTCCCTGAGGAGACATGAAACAGGACCATTCACTTAAACAGATGGTTGTTGCCTCTGAATTATTTAACAGCTAAATCAATGAGAAGCTTCTGCTGCCATGAGGGGAAAGAGTGTGCTGGAAGCATTCCTTCCCCTCCACTTTCTCCTGTTAGAAGTGGCCAGGAAGAGAGTCTGCTATTGGCAGCATCGAAGTCTGAAGGGGTAGAAGGGAAGCATGCAAAAGTGAAACCTGGATTCTAAAGCTATCAAAGAATATCTTTCTTACTTTGGAAATAAACAAAAACTCTCCCTAAACCAAAAAAGACGAAAAGGCTAGGTAGCGTATACTATATAGTCTTATAGGTTTGCATCCTGCATAAGAAGAATCATTCTTTTTAAAACACTGTGAGCTGTAGGCTAATTCCTTTGGGCTATGCACTTCACACTCACACTATCTCAGGAAAAACACTGTAAGGCCAAATGCCTCCATGTTCTTTTGATATGCAAGTGTAAAATCCATTGCAATGCCTAAATATTGTCCTACTGTCACAAGAAGGAACTCTTGCTGACAATGCCAACAGAATTATAAAAGCCTAATATTTCTTTGACAAATGGAATCTTCAGGCAAAGTTTATGTCCAGGATGTCTGGTGTCCCTCAACATGAAGTTTCCAACCTTCTAATTTTGAAAATAAACATAAAGCCTTTATCAAAGACACTGAGAGAGACGTGAGCTTCTCTTCAGCCCTCCAAACGTGTTTTGTTGTTCGAAGCCATGAAGTAGAGCCGATAATGATGGTCACTGCTGGTAGTGTCAGAAAAAGATGCCTCTATAGGTTCAGATCGCGCCCTGCACAGCTGGCCAGCTGCAGCCCGGCGGGAGGGGCCGAGGCACGGGGCGCTGTCCGTGGTGCTGATGATTCTCGGCTCATGAGCCCGGCAGGTGGGAGCTGCTGTCCCACCCTGCTCCAGGGGACCCCAAAATCAGAGTCCCCGCTCACGCCCCTCCGCAGCGCCGAGCAATCTGCAGCGGAGGGCAAGGGGCTGAAATGGACTGCACAGTGTGAGGCAAGTGGGTTTGTTTAGCTTAGCTTGTAACCCTTACTTCTGTTTTTGTTTTAAACAAAACACCCAAAGCATCCATCAGCCACTGGACTGAATGCTGAACTAATCAGGCTGTGCACAGCGGTATATATTTAATAGTCCACAGGATAAATTTTAAAAAAATAAAAATATGCTGCCATTTGCACCTTCTGAACTCAAAAGCCTCCTGGAGAGAAACCTGACACAGAGGTAAATAATAACAAGATCCCCTTTAAATGTTTGACAGTTAAAATAATTTTGTACCTTTAGTACCACCAGGTCTAGGGGAGGCAGAACTTTAAGGGACCTCTGTGTACGCATAAGGAAAACTCAGCCTATATTGTTATATTTTTATACAGATAAAAATAATTGAATTTTTGTGCAAAGCTTATCTTTTGAATCAATCATATATGGTATAACCTTCGAGTTAGTGCCCAGATAAAATGAAACAGAGCTCAAAACTTTTACCTGCCTAGACAGTGGCAACTCTTCCTTGTGGAATTTGGTGCATAAATATCAAACAGACAGATAAAAATCTTCTTATTTGCTGACACTCTGCAATATTTTGGACCTTAAATCCTAACACAAATGTGTTAAAGTGAGCAAAGATCTTGTGTGAAATACTAGAATGAGAGTTGCTCAGAAATAGAAATAGACAGATTAGACACACTTGGTTTCTGAGTATGGAAAGCATAAATACAAAAATTTGAGTATCATGCTATTATTAATTCACCTGCCTGCAAATTAAGTCAACTACATACACAGTTACTCTTTTCTAATTGTAGAAAAATGAGGTTGCTTATTTTCTCACAATGATGATTTATTTTTCATAGTGAACAAATAAGTAACAACAGAAATTTAGTATTAAGGAAAGGAAGCACCACAATCACACATGACTGTTTGGTACTCGATTCATTAATGCAATGAAAAATTTGCATGGTTTTAACCATTAGCCCGAAGTACAACCCTTGCCACACACTAAAGCTATTAAACACATTCTGAATCTCACTAAACTAGTACACTACTAAGTTGTTTGGAGAAAAGGATATATTGGTGTAACTACTTATAATAGTTAAGTTTACACCGAGCCAAGGGATAAATTAGTAAATGGTATATAACTCATAGACTCTCTATGAGTTAATAAACTCCAATTGGACAACACATGGAAATAAGGCATGTGCAAATATGACCCCCCCAATTTTCTTAGCTACACATTTCCTTGTTAATTTGGTTTCATGTTACTTGTTAAAACAAGCTGACCATAAATCCAGATGATCTGACTTTCTGGTTGACTCTAAAATTTGTCAGTAATGAAAACACTTTGCCTTTCTATATTATTCTTTCATTATTGTAATACTATCTAAACAATATTTATTGCAACATTTATTATTGTAACATTATCCTTTAACGTGCAAATCTGGCTGGGGAAGAGAATTATTTGCCTTGTTTTACCCTTGATTATTCCATGAAATTTATGGGACTTCAGGATACTTCATTGACTCTGAAAGTGAAACACACCACTTGAAGTTCCATACAAATATTTTCTGTATCATACGAGCAAACACAAACCAAGCTCCTCTTGAAGTTCAGTAGACAGCAACCCACTAGTTATGTGGACTGCCCGGAGGTTCCCTAGATATCACACACAGAAGCCACAGAGCTATGGCCATTCTGTCGAATGCAAGCAGCATTCGACAGAAATGGAGAGCCTCAAGAGCTCTTTTAGGGACTGAAAGCATAACTACTAGATAGGAGGCATTCTTGTTGCACAGGCACTAGGAAAGCTACTTATTCAGTTCCTCCTATTTTTCTTTTAAGATTCACTTACAAGACCAAATTTAATTATGTAGAGTCAGGTTTTAAATTTGCAAGACTGTAGGCAGCGTTACTGCTGTCTCACTGGAACCTCCAGCAGCCACGGATGAGGTAGGCTTGCGTATCCGTGTAGGTGTGAGTGTGTGCACATGCAGCTAATGATAGGCTGGCTGTTCTTGCAAATAGGAGCTTTTCCCTGAGAAATCAAATCATGTCATGACAATTGAAAACCAATGTGATCTTTCCTTTCCCCCCCACCATCTGAAATATAATAATTTTTAAGTCCAACCCATAATTTTTTAGCAGGTAGTCTCTGCAGAGTAGTAGAGTATATGCAGACAAAGAAGCAGACTATTTTTATGTTCCAGTCTGAAAACAGCAAGGTTTATAATTATTGGAAGAAGCAATAATTTCAATTTGAAGGTATCTTTATCAAGTGGAGAAATAACAAGCAGAAGTCCAGAAGTACAGATGGGCAAGAATGATATATAAGTATAATGTAAGAGTCTGACATGAATCATTCTGTTATACCACTGATGGACTGAGAGCCAACATCCCCTGCATTCATTCTGTTTTAAGTCACTAAATTCAGAAGCAAAATTTCTGAGTTCATTGAGGGCAACACTTCTTTCGTGCCAATATAATCAACATCCTTAGACTTATTAAAAAATAGAAGTACTTGCCTAGGAACAACTATGAAAGTAAAAAAATCCAAACTGTGGACTTCTAATTGTCCACTTCACCAAAACAAATAAGTTTAGCAGCCTGCAAAGCCGTGGATGTTTCATGATACATGTATAAGCTCAGTGTGTCTGGGATGAATGCAAAAAATATTAAAAAAAAATTTAAAATAGGACAAATATGTGTAGGAAGAACTAATTTTAGACTATGGTCTGCCAGATTTACTCATATCTCCACTAGGACAGCTGCCAGGACTTTGCATTGACATTGCAACAAGCATAATTGAGGAAAAAGCTCATACATATTCCATCATCCTTTCTCCCACAGAGTGGGAACAGTCAGCCTAAAGACTTAACAGGTGAACATCTGGGGTATGTTCCCACACATATGTGAATGAGTCTGAGGATAATTATTTGTATTTCACATACACATGCATGCACACGTGCAAAAATAGACCACTACACTATATTTACCTCCCAGATATATACTGGCTCTTTTCCGAAGAAGAAGTGGATGAAAACCAGCACACATCAACGCTTCTACGTTTCTATTTTATTCACCAAATATGCATGTCACCTTCACACCTGTGGACATATACATGCATGTCATATATATGTGTGTATATATATGTGTATATAGATGCACATCTATCTATTTCTCTAAAGTGATCAAAGTCATAAGGGTAAAGACATGCATATACTTGATTTTGAAAAGAGTAGTGATGTCCAGTAGCAAACTATCTCATAACCCTGTTATGAAAAGGGCTGCCTGCTATCTATTAATGTTATTGCCACCTTCATAATCCAATATAAAATATAAAGCTCTTACTATCATTTCCTTTTTGGTTTTTTTTAAGAAAAACAAAACATCTTTAATGCTCTCATTCTGTCAAATACATTTCTTTTGGGTAAACAGCTGAAGCCAGTTTTCATGAAAATAGCCTGCTACTTTCTGCTATTTGACATGGCAGGACCAGCTCATGATGTTCCACTTAATTTTCTTAGCTAGGTGACTGTCACAGAGAAGGGCATGTCCACAGGGGGTGTCACAAAGAGCCTCTTTCTCATCCTTCCCACATCAATTTGTAGAGCCTTGGGGAGGACAGAAACTCTGCTGACCTTTGCAAAAGTTTTCAATGTGTTCTCCCATCTTTAGTGAGAGTTCTCTACAGTACTCCAAGCTGAGGTCCGCTGAGGAAGGCAGATCTTTCTCCTGGAAATTCATAATGGATGTTTATCATTCAAAGACAGAGGAGCTATATGTAACAGAGTCACAAAAAAGAGAAATGGCTTTTTGTACCATCTGTCTTTGTTACACGACTAGAGCACAAGCCTTCATGTTTAAGTGGCTTTTATTAGAATGTCAGCCAGTATAAAGGGAGATTTCATAAAAATATTTTTGAGTTGCTAGAAAAATGTATTGAACTCCAAAACACTGAAATTCTTGTTTCATGCAATATTGATAGTTTGACATTCAAGGATTTATGGTATGACACTCAGGCAACATAACACTCTCACGTCTCTGAGTCAGACAATGACATCTGTGCAGAAGGTTTTGTTTGTGTTTATCATCTGGATCCATTCTACAGTCCCTTCTGTATCACCTAGAAAACCACCAAACTAACACAAGGTTGTTCTTGCAAAAAATAGAGAAGCATTATCTTAACTGTTTTACAGACAAACAAAAGTAAAGAAAGTGATATGCCTAAATTAACATAGAGGATTGAGGTGGAGCTATGGACAGAAACCAGAGTAGCTGAGCTCTGGCTCAGTGTCTCATCTGTTGGACATCCCTTCTGGGATGATGTTCCACTCTTTGGAAAGCTGAATGTACCAGCTTCCAATGGTCTGTAACCAGCTGCCAGAACTCACAGCCAAGGGAAAGAAAAAGGCAAAAGTAAAAGAGAAGACAGAGCAGGACCTGCACAACAACACTACTCAAATCCAGAAAGTAATTCTGTGGTTTACTGTGCCATGCTATATCATCTTTTGGGCAATAAAATTGAAGAAATGTTGTTAATCTTGTGAATTATCATCAATCAAAGTTCGTTCCCTAAGTTTCAGCAATGAAAGCAAAAAAATCATTTGCAGTCCCGACTTTATTATTCATTTGGAAGAGATGCTATTAATGGCCCTTTTTCTCCTTGTGAAATGACTGTGGTAAGTCATGCTCTCGGACCCTTCCTAAGTACAGCAAAGAAAAATGTATTCATTTTTCTGAAGTGAGGTACATACAGAGGCAAACACTTTATTTTTTCAGAGAAAGAAAGACTAGCACATAGTTCTGTCAGAGCAGAATAGAAGCTGGCTTCTAGTCTCATTAAATAGAAAAGGATTCCAAAAATTCTCTAGTTTGTTTCTGATTATTTCAAGCTGAGACCATACAGACGAAAGAGCTTTTTCTAAATATTTATTCATATTTTTTCTTTGGCATGTTTGGTATTGGCTTATATTTCTTTTGTTCAAATATTTATACTATCAAATCACACTGGTAGATGTTTGTGAAAAACAGATTTCAAAATCACACGCACAAGCATTCCCAGAAACTGAATATTCTGTCCTCCTACATGAAAATTTATTTTAGAAAAGTTCTTTTATCAGTCAAATCAGAGCAAGGAAATAGCAGCATATAACTTACCTAACACTACAACTAGAATATCACCTATTCTGAGAACCAGTCACAGGCAAGCCACAGAAAAAAATTTTAATCACAACTACATAGATATAGTAATATCAAGTAACAAAGAAATCCGCCAAAACATGATCTGATTGCAAACATTTTTTTCAGGAGCAGAGCAGTACATTGGGTCTGTGAATTATTCATCTAAACCTTATAAATATGTATTCTATAACAGCAGGGTATACTAATCTATAACTTCCCCTAATAACCTGAATTAAATGTGAACTGTAAATAAAATTTTTAAGAGGTTTTGTGGCTTTTAATGTTTTTGCAATCAGCAAAATTTCAAAGGGCCTTCTTCTGCGTTTTAAATTTTGCAATACCATCAAGGTTATGCTCGACTTTGTTCAAAGGCTTGATGAGACTCTCAAAATTGTAGTGAAATATTTCCTTATAGTTTTTTATATTTGCCTTCTAGGTTTGTAAGGCTAGTACTCTGAGTGTCCCAAGCAGTTTCTGAGAAATAATACACAATTAATTTAATTTGGCTTTTCTGCTGGCAGTCTTCAGATTGCATGTGTAGGCTGTGCTTGGTAACCTTGGACAAAGAGCGGGGGGAAATTACCATTTTGTCAGGTAACCACATCATGTACTACACCATAAAATCCTTTGGATTCACAGTACTTACTAGAAATTGTTCTGCAAAATTGTGGCTGTTACAGACCTCTCCATATCTGCACCTGTTCTGGACGGTTTGTTCTAACCAGATATGTGAAACCTTTTACTTTAGCTTAATTGTTTATTTCTGTTTTCTAGGGTTTATTCACACATGTTCACTTCCGAGAATAACCAAATGCCCTTTAAGTCAAGAAACTCCATAACTGAGAAAGTCGAAGTGTTGGGATCAAGAGGATGCTCTGGTTACGTGGGCACTTAGGCACCATTTAGCCATTACAAGGTTACTATGGTGACAGCGTAATTTCAAGGTAGGGTTTGAGAATAGCCTAGAAGACATAAAGCTTTGGCTTACCTTTTCATGTAAGGACCTGCTGACAGCTGTTCACTCTGATTCTTCCTAAAACGTAAAACCCCTAATCCTCATTGGTAAAGTGCCAAACATAAGTATGTTGAAAGGCCAGATTGCTACTGAAAACTCCCTAAAATCATGTCCTTTCCTATCCTTTTTCCTTTTTGCAATCTTCTTTTAAAACCAAGCAATTAGTTTATAATTCTCCCCATCTCCTCATCCACAGAAAGATGTTTCCATGTGAGAATTTATATCTTTATACCTAATTTGCATTTTAATATGTAACAGTTTTTAGAAGGCTTTGGGATCCTTTTCAAAACAAGGGTGATTTCTTAATTAAAAAGTATATCAAAGCTGAAATTACAGGGAATCCTAGTAGTGCTGCCGTGAAAAAGATCTGTCACCAATTTAATACAATATTCTCTGCCAGAGAGAAGGAGAAGGAAGTACTTCATATGAAAATGTCATATTCAGGTATCTTTCGCAGACAAAAAGCACAACAAGTATACTCAGAACTAGCCAAAATCACATATCCTTAGCTGTATACATATGCATCATAATAAATTTTAGTGTAAAAACATAGTCACTAGTTATTTGTGACATGTTTGGTTCCATTTGCAGGACACAGTATGCCAGCCAGAAGAGGGAATGTAGTTTATCAGTCCTGATGTGCAGTGTTGTGTTGACAATGGTGAGGACACTGGTGATAAATTGAGCCAAACGAGATACCTCCAAATTAGACCCATATTAGAATTTTTTCTTCATGAAGAGAAAGAGAAACCATGTCATTTATGAGGGAGAAAAAGGATTCATGCATCAAGGAGGTAAGTTTTACTCTGACTTTTGAATTTGTTATCACTAACAATGGAAGGTACCCAAATTCATCATTTTGGAATACCTTTCTTAATATAGTGCTCTGCTAGCTTGCTATGCTTTTCGTGGCAATTGATGTAGCTCTGGAGGCTATTAAGTAGCTGTTCTTCCTTTGAGGACCTATAATTATAATTAATATTACCAGGAAAGATGTGTGAAACAAATAAGGCCATTGAATGAAATTACCGTTACCTCCAGAAAGGCAGAATATGACATTTCTGTAACTTCTTGAGTCATTCGCATTCCAGCTTCCTAGAAGAAAGGAGGTGTTTCACTGAGTGTATGAAAATATATGTTTCTCTGTTGCATCTTCCTTAGGGCTAATGTTCATCTATTTCAAGATGTTGGGGCACATTTCTTGAAGTTTAACCAGGGAATGTGGGAAGGAGTAGAGAGAATTTTCACTGAGTACAGTGAAATCCATCCCATCAGCCACCTGGGTGCACAAGCACTGCTATACTGGGTGAGATAAAAGAACATATAGGTCCACATCCTTCTGAGATCAGCTAGGCACAGATACTTAGGAAAAGGCACTAAGAAAAGAGGGTCTTTCCCCAGTCTATATATTCTTCAGATATAGGCACTTCATCTGAAGTTAATTTGGACTATTTTAAGTGTCCTAAAATGGCTCTATCCTTCAAAAATATGATTAAAACTATTTCTAGCTCTCAAAAGTATGACATTAGAATGATCTAAATTAGCTATTTCACCTGCTCCATAATATGAAATATGACAAAGTGTTGATTTTCCTCTCAACCTGAGTTTAAGCCTGGCTCTTTCTAGTCAGCTCATACAAGTAAACAAGGTTTCAAGCAGATCAACACTGCGAATTCAGATTTCTCAGCTGAAAAAGATCCTTATGTATGAAACTCACTTGCCCCAAGACCATGGGAAGGATATCTCATGAGCTGTTGAATGGCAATTAAACATTGCAATTACAGGAAAGGCTTGAGCCAATGGTGTATCACAGCTTGGGGAGGGAGGGAGTGGTTCTGCAGCATTTCTTGTGCTTCTTGACTTCTTGTGGGTAGGTGCTTTCTACCAGTACTTTGTCCTGCTTATAACACAGCCCTGTTCCATTACTCCCATTTGGGCATCAGGGTCTGGCAGACAGGGACATACTGAATATTCCTGTCTGACCTCTGAGGTCCTGAGGAGGGACAGATGCCAGGTAGCTGCATGGAAAATATGCTTGATCTACGCACTGCTACTGAGGCGTGTGCAAAGGGGTAAATTATATTGAGTCTCACATTCAGCGTGAAGACATGACAATGCAATCTGGGAATCTGCTGACAGGAGTGCTCTCTAAAATGGGGTACAACCACAACAACTCTGTGGAACTAGGGGCAGTTGTCAACACTTTAGTGGTCATATAGAAATGACAATATGGAAATGTTCATATGGATACTAAGCAAAAATGTTTCTACTAAGCTTTGAAATGGAGAGTTTCTAAAAAATATTGTTCTCTATTCAGATTGTTTTCTCCTATCACATACCCCACAAAACCCCAGTACCTCAGTTTTCTCTAGAAGTTCCTTTTCTCAAATTGTTTCTGCATCTAGAAAGAGCTTTTGAATAGATACATATTATAGTGATAATGTAACTAAAATTATCATCCACCCATACACTTGCAATTGATTTTCCTCTAAAGCTAGTCTTTTCTCTATAGTTCTTGCATCTAATTATCATCAATTTGAGCTCAGGAAGGAAATGATCTAACAATGAAGAGATCAATTATCTTAGCAGCAAAAGGAAAAAATCAAATTAGTAAACTGGCAATTTTAGATGGCAATTTGATCTTTGGGACATGTGGTGCTAAGAAGAACAATGCAGAAAACAACTTATCTTGTGGAAAGTCAATTGAATTCAGTATAACAATATCAGAGGCTTCTGTCACTGAACTGTCAGAGTAATTAATTTCCATCCAATACCTGACAATAGCAAAGTGTTCTGTACAAAATATGTTTAAGACAATCCAAGGAATTGTGATTATTCATTGATCTGAAAGAGAATGACGTCATTCTCTGAGGATATGGTCCGTTTTGTTATACAGGAATACTTCACCAGTCAAACATAATGATTTATTAACACACCAGGAGTACCCTGGCAGGCATAGTTAATATTTTAGTACCACAGGCGATGGAATGTGACAGCTTCACTTGTTGTTCTGACCTTTATTTCTCTTCGTACCATAATTTCCTGGAACTTCCATTTATCTTGAGAACATGCAATTAGAGAGATCCTTTTAGATAAGCCACAATCATTTCTCACATACCGTTTCAACTTTTTTTCCCTAAATGAAGCTTGTGCGTCACAGTGCACCCTTCAAAACAGTTCAGAGTGGTTCACTGAGAACAATAAAGTTGTTAGACAAAACACAATAAAAGATACCAATTAGGAAGCATGATATTTTAGACTAAAATTTTATTTTGGACAGCTCAGTATTTCAGGGAAGACTGCATACCAAAAAAGCACAGATGAACTGTGAGGAGAGCAAATATTCATTAAAAACTATAAGTGAACAAAGAAGCAACTGAGTGACAGATTCATTAAATTTGAATGCATCGTCTCTAACTTCTGCTGTAAAAGCTTCAGGAGCAATTAATTTCTTTGCTACCAGTAGTGATGATATATCATAGAATAAGAAACAAGAGAACTGAAAACAAAACCAGCAAGGCATCCTAACTAAGGAACCTGAAGAGCAAAATCCCATTTTGTTACTGTAAGGTTGTTTTCCCCTTCTTTCTCTAATACTATTTTATCATCTTCCTTCAAAATAAAAACTTATGGGAAAACAAAGGTATGTTTTCTTGTCAAGTCTCTATAATATTTTAGTTTCTTGTAATGCTAGGTATGACAATTTCAATGCCTTCACACAATAATCTTCTTTTTTTTTGTTTACATGCCCAATTCTGAGAGATGAGTCCTCTGTTTCCTGCAATAGAAGGAGAGCATCACATTGCTGAATCTACCAGAAATACTCTGAAAAAGAATTTTGAATATTTTATGAATCCAGAAGAACTGAACTCGCAAGAAAAATAAGCAGGTAAGATCCATTCAGGCTAACTTTAGACTGGGGAGGCAGGTCCATGAATTCTTTCTGGAGTTACCTGAGGGAGATGCACTCCTCCACTCCTCCAGCAGATGAATCAGAGCACATACAGTTATGCTGCTCCTCTGAATCACTCTCTGAAGGTATTTTTTCTTTATTCATAGGGAAGAGGAGACTCAGGAAACCACCTCATGCAAATAAAAGCATCATTGCCATGAACAGTCTGTTCAGGTCTCTCAAAGGTGATAAACGGGATGCATAAACCAAGAACCTATGGTAAGATTTATAAGATCCCTAAAATTAACTAGATTCTTCACTCTTACTTTCAAAAGTGCTTTTAAAGCCAAAGGGTGTTTAATTCCTAAATCTTTGTTGGCCCATTTCAAAATGTTGCTATATTGATATTCCTCTGAAAGAATATCTCCTTGGAAAAAAAAAAGACTTGTGATTTACCTTCACATCAATGAACATGTGTATGTAACCAAAGTGAGTGTAAGGTGTAGAATGCAAAACTGAGGGAAATACTTAGAACAAATGTTTCCCATGTTAAAGAGGTGACTATCAACTCAGGTTCTGGCACTCTTGAGAGTTTACTTGGCAGGACACAAAAGCAAACAGTGACATCTCAAAAGTTAGCAGCTAGCCATAAAAATTTATTGGTTGAAACTGAAATCTTTAATTGTTTCTTGAAATGAACTAAATATGCCTTTGCTAAGTGATCTGTATAGTTTTAAGGTATAGTTTCAGGCACAGCAGATAGAATTATTTTTTCAGAGACTTTCTGTCTCTGACTACTTTGAATAAAAAATATTTTCACTGTGTTTACACAGTACAGATTTAAAGATGAATTTGTGGCCATACTTAGTGTCTGAGCAGTCCAATGTGCCTAAGGACACAAAACATTCTTCAATAGCAGAACAGACACTAGCAACATGGGAGTAGCCAGTAAATGCAATTAATTCACTTTCATCAAATTTTTTCAATTTGGCCAAAAATACCAGTGCCTCTTTGCTTCTGTCTCCATTAATTCTTGACTAAGCAGCAATAGCTGATTATCCAGACTTGAATTCCAACCTGTGTGTTAAAACATTGCTCCATTACACAAACTAATTTGAAAAAAAGTTGAATGACATCTTTGTAGATCAAAACCATAACCAGTGTGCTTCCACTGACCTTCTTAAGCATCTGGTATTCAAAATAAAAACATGGTAAATTGCTGAGGAGCTGAAGACAGTGCTGCATGTTTTAGAAATAGAATATCAGCATTTTTCTATGGAGAGAAAAATAAGGATATTAGATGCTGCAAAGAATTCTACCCCAATAATACTGAAGACTTGTAGTGATCACTTTTCTTATTTACTATTAAAACTAGTGGTCCCTGCCCTCAGAATTGTGCTTAATGGTAGTTTGGAGAAGTGAAACTACTGAGTTAATTTCTCACCCTATTAGAAACCTGGAGGCAAACTTGGCCTCCAGATGATTCTATATTTTAATGCCATTCCCTTCAACAGTTGTGTACTTTGGGCACTGCACCAATTTCCAGCAAAGGAACAGGGGAATGAGGAATAGAATCTCCCAGAGAAATATCTTAGAACTGATGGAAAAAAGACCCCTGAAGTGGCAGTCTGGAAATTAAGGTGTTATTACCTCATTGGTAAGGTTCAGGCTGAACCCTTTTGATAAAATCAGACTTATTTCCTGGATTCATTTACATTTGCTCATATGCACCTAGTCTTATTTCAAGCACCAAAACCCAGGCTGCAGCTTCATTTTCCAGCTGCAACCCAGCCTTCACTGACCACAAGAGAGTCTCCCAGGCTTTTTGAGAGAAGTGAATTTACTTCAACACATGGAGGTACAAAGAACAGCAGAGAAAAGGCACAGTCCCTTGTGAGCACAGCAAAATATCCATTTTGGGAGCCAGTGTGTATGGGCATTTAAAAAAAAAACCAAAAAAACAACAAAAAACTGTATTAGATTTCATAGGGATCAGTCTAGCAGGTCTAAGGCAGACAGGTGCCTGCTCCTCATTACCACATGGACTTTCCCTGACTTCAGGCCTCAGCTGCAATTCTGTAGGAGCAGCTGTTAGCATGCTCTAGTGCAATCTCTATTTCACAGGTATTTGTTAAATGAAGAGCAGGATCTTGAGAGAAAAAAGAAACAAAGAAAATCTATCTATTTTAGGATATCTACCTTGAGTCATTATTTAATTTCTAACAAAACCAGTGGAATTTAGTTTCACTTGAGTAAATCACTCAATTTGAAGGTTTCATTTTAACAGAGTTACTGTTGCTGTTCACACTTCATCTGTACAAAAACAAATGGGCATGACAGTGAGTATTGGAAACAGTATAGCTCAATATTTTGACTAAACAAAAAATAATTAGGAATTCTTCATTCTAGAGAGCTTAGTGAATTAATTGCATTTTTCCGCTTCCTAACTATTAAGTTGCAAATTGGGATCTATCACACATCCGCTAGACCTAAAGATAATTTATTTGCCATCTGAATGTTGCAGTTGCTTTTAGCTGAAGCAATACAAGCAAGAATGCAGAAAGCAACATCTTTTCTTAGATTTCTGTATCTCTTATTTCTTTATAAATGAAGACTGACATTATACCTCCCTGAACATAAAAATCAGAGCACTTTCCTGGAGACACTGCCAATGACAATTTTCTTATCATTACGGATCATAATTAGAAACCTCACCCTATGGAAATAAATAGAAAAATCAGATAGCAGTGCCAAGCCTTGGCAGCCTTGGCAAAGGACCAGGTTACCTAATATGACACATGCCATTATCCAATCCTAGTCGCCGGTATGGGAATTAATTTGGAGTGGATTTTCATTTATGAACACCTTCATTTAGATAGTTATCATCTATTACTGCCCTGTGAAGGCTTGTATTAATCTGCTCCATACCTTATCTATGTGCTGCAGGTTAGAGATTTTTAACACTAGTTATTTTAAGAGTGAGATAGCACTTAAAAAAATATTATTGGCCTATGATAATTGACTTGAATTTACTGGGGGGTTAAAAACTATGTATTTTACTGTGAAAGCTCAGGAAGTATCCAGTGAGTCATATTTTTCTATACTAGAAATGGGAACTTCTAATTTTAAGGAAAGCTGTTTATTTCCACTGGCTAACTGGATTCAACTAAACATTTTGTGGTTAGACTAAGCTCAATTTTTTCACTTCATTCACTGTGAAATGTGTGCTATTACACCTCCTTGAGTACTGAATAATTTTGATTTGTCCTCAGTGTTCACATTTTGGAGTTACTGCACAATCTGTCTTTCTAAATGTCATGGTGGACCTTGAAAAGAAGTGGATAATCAAGAATTTGAATATCTGAAAGACATTGCAATGTAATATGTCTATTCTGGATGACATGACCTTCTTATAGAAAGGAGATTTCTGGATGGTTATAATATGCACACCCTGGTCACCCTGGTGCTTTTCCAAATTATTTTCTACTGTAGAATAACTACTTTGAGAAAACTTTCCCCCAGGCAAAATAGATTTTGGTTTTTTATTCCCTGCCCATAGCCCAAATTAGTCTGTGTGTGCATGTAAGAAGAACGGTGGTTTGTCTTGGATATTTTCCTCTCTCCAGCACTCTGATGGAAGCCACTGGGGTAAGTATGAAAAACTTCAGCGTGAACAATGACAAAGAAAATTTCCCTTGGAAGAAAGTTCTTTCTAAAATAGATGGTCAGTGTCCCAAAAAGTTTGGACATTTCCCTGGCTCCATTCAGGAAGGATTCTTCCTGAAATCTTGGAAATTCACCAATGTCTGGTGGCAGTGACTTATGTATGCACCATCAGACAGTTTTATGGACATGATGGTCCCTGTAAGGCTGCTGCAATTACTGAATTAATTGCATCTACCAGAACAATTACAAAAAAATGTATAAATGAACCCTGGCATAATTCAATATTTTTATAATGTCCCTCCACACCTGAAAGGGGTGATCTTTAGCTGCCACTTGTATTCCAAGAGAGACTTCTTTCCCTAAATGTCAATGTTTCTACCAAAATCTGTTCATATTTATTTCTCAGTGAAGATTTTTCTGGTGTGCAGAGCATTCTTTATAGACACTGTGTACTTCTTCACCAGATAAAACATTTTCAGTAACCTCTTTCTCTCTCGGCCTCTGGAGAATTATTCTATTTTCTAGATAGACAACTGCTGACTTAAGATATCTCTTTTTCATACAGAGGCTCAGATGGAAGCAATGAAAATCAGCTGAGCAAAGAGCAAGACTGATGGGATTGGTCTGTCACACAGAATTGGGATATGGATTTAAGGTCCTTAGTAGAACAGCCTATTTTGTGCCAGACATTATACAGTTTCTGAACATCTTCCAAACAAAATCATATTTACCAGAAGAGAATGATCACTTGGGCTACTGATGTATTTTCTTAATAACCGTCAATAACAGTTATTGATGTATTTATTCTATTTATAAATAACACTAAAAAACAAGTGAAATCTCCCATGAAAGATTTTTGTTCCATGATTACCGAAATATATTAAATTCATAACGTACAGCTACATTTTTCACTTGATTCAGAGCATAGTAAGGGAAGAAGAGTATATGCCCTTTAACAGGGGAATTAAGTCAGGCCAGGTCAGCCACAGTACATTTTCAAGCTCTACTTTACCTCAGGACAGAAAAAAATGCCAATTAAAAAAGTGCATGATTTATAGACCTCTACTCCTCCCTTATTACTCCTTAAATCTTCCAGATAGAGACAAATGAAGCATGGAATGTCCAGCATTGACATTATAGTATAGTAAAGACAATCTGTTAAATCATATATATATATTGTAGTTAACTCTAATTTGGAATATAAATCTTTGGGACAGATGATTGTGACATCATCTTTCCCTGGGTTCCATTGCAAGTAACCAGAACTTAAAGATAATGAAATGTTTTATGTCCCAGAAACTCTCTTAAGGTCAGCCAGAGGAAGTACTTGTACACTGCTGAGTGAGAGAATTATGAGCGAATTCATCCTGGCTCAGCACTCAGTGTTAGTAAATCTACTTTTCTCCCTATGATTGGGAGTTTCTCAGAAGGCTGTCTGATCTTTTGATTTCCACAATTTTCCCCTCTTTTATTCTTTCTGGCTGCAGGAATCTACATTCAATTAGTTCCATGGTCAAGAGCTTTTGGGATAGGTTGCTTTTCGTCCATGTTATTGCAATATTAAGAATTCATTATGCTTATGGGACCATGCAATAAGCACTCAAATTGCAATGCCAACATTATCTTTTGTTAGCCTGTTGGAAATAAATAAAATGAGCATTCCATGGCACATGAGCACTCTGACTAGCAAGTGAAAGAACAGATAAAGCAGGAAACTCCCTACCATTTTTCTAATTAATGTAGCTAGGTGGAAAGTGTAAGTATTAATTGCCTATTGAGGAGATGCCTCTGTGCAATCTGTACTTAATTCACTTCATTGTAAAAGGCATCTAAAGAATCAGACCTATAGTCACTTACGTTTGCCATGGACTTTGCTCTTTGTCAATTTATCACAAACATGTAATTTTACAGAATATTTTCAAAGTTGTTTTTCCCCTTATAACATGAATATAATTCTGATTAAGAGTAAATATTAAAAATATATATTTCGGAATTATAGTGGAAAATATAGTGAAGTACAATTTCAAGACTATGCTTAAACCAATTTAATCCTACATACCTATGCTATCAGTGCTGGTCAATGAATAGAAAAAGTCAGAGCCAAGTAGCAAAAAAAAAAAAAAGGCAGATCTTTATCAGGCAATACAGTTCATTTAAAATCAGATGACATCCAGAATCATGGAAATATTTTGTTTTGTGAAAAACAAAGCATAACCAATTTTTTCAGCCTGTTTCAGCTTCTAAGCTGGAAACAACTTTTCATTCTGCTACTTTAGAAGTATGGGATTTCTTTTAAATTAAAAGAATTACCAGTGACAACACTGAATGGAATACTTTTATTTTGTTGAAATGTTCAGACAGCTTTGAAACAAAGTATTTGGATTTTCATCCCCTTGAGAAGCCATATGTGAGATTCTGAGAGGACAGGGACATGAAATGTTGTGTGGGAATGACTGTGTCCCTCTACCTATTCATGTCATCTTTGCCTGTAAGAAAGGTTGTGGTGGAGAATGTTTAACTACATCATGTTAACCATAGATTAACACAAGGACGATAACCATGAAATAATTGATAATACAAACTTTTTTTCATTTGTTTCCTGCATATCGACTAAGATAACAGAAGAGACAAGCATCACTTTTGAAGGCCTTGTGCAGGTAACAGGAATATTGTTAAATTTAATGATCTACCACACTGATATGTAAAGAGCAACCCAGTGAAAGTCAAGAGATTTGTACTAGTGTAAGATTGACATAAATGAGAAAGTAGGCCCAGAAACCTATTTGCATTCACAAAGCGTCAGAAAGACACATTGCTAACAGCAAAAAAGTTAGCAGGAAGGAATTGGTTCATTGCAGAACTGATTTGAAGTTTGTTGTGAACTGATCACATTCCACTGACAATGCCTGAACTTCCAAATGCTCATAATTTCTGAAAAAATCAGTCTTAAAACCTTCCATTATAACTGCCCAATTTTTGTAAACATAGAGTAAACACAGTGGAAAGTGCTAGATGAGACTAGAGAGTTAATAAGTGCTGAGATTTGGGTGCACACATTCTGCAATCTCCCTCTCTCTCCAACAGGGAAGGATTTTACATGCCAATATGTTGGGGTTTTTTTATTACACTCTTATTTGTTAACCTCAGACAGCCTCTTTCTTATCTAAGGAAGCCAAAAATGAATGCTTTTGCAGCTGGATGAAAAATGTTTCTAAAGAATAGTCCTTTTGCAGGAAATCTGCAGTAACAATCTGTTTTCCAGAGATGTAAAGGCTGGCAAACCAACTGATCTCAGCTCTCTTGAAAAAAACATTTCTGCCCTCTCTTATGTTAGGATTAGGACAAAAAAGGAATTGACGTAATTTGCTTCAGTAGAAGGTAGGCAAGGCAAAGCAAGGCAAGACTTATGAAGAAAACCTACATAAGTTTTTTAACACTGAATAGAAGGAAGACAGTGGAAAGCAATATAAATGCTCCTGAATGCAACCCAAATTTTATAAGGTGATAAATGAAATTTGCCAGTGTTTAATCCTATAGAAGGCAGTGAGATCAAGCATATGGTGAAACATACACACACTCACCATAAACTTATAAGAAAGGACACCAAGGATTTTAAGGTCAGATTGGAAATCCTGTCCCCTAAACCTCAGGTTTTCCTTTTTTTCTATGCTATAAAACCACTGAGAACTGTGGCATAGGCAGGTAAAAGTCCTACAGACATAGCTAGACATCATCTCCTTAAACCTGGCACTGCCAAACACAAAATGGGTTCCTGATTTGTTACAAATAATGTCAGATCTGGGTCTACTCAAATTGAATCTGAGTGAGAAAGAGGAATTGAAAATCTTTAATAGTACAAGCATGGCTACTTGCTAATGCATGAAAGCCAAGGATGGGCACTTCAGGTTTCCTGTACCAGCTCTGCTTTCACTAGAATACTAAGTCTGGAATGTATTTATGGATTTATGTTTAAACCTAGAAAAAAGCCAAGCTTTGTCTACTGATTGACACATGATGTCCCCCATCATTCAACTGATGTTTTAAATCCCTTTCTGTGGGACCTAATTCTTAGGGAATTTGAGCTCTCTGAGAGTAGGGAAGGTGTTGCACTCCTTGAGCTTGAGTATATCAAATGACACTTGCAGAGGAATGCCCAAGGCATTCAGGCTGGGGCAGCATGTGAGAAGTGGGATGCTCAGCATACAGCATGCCAGTTGTTTCCCTCATAAGATTGCAGCTGGAAGGAAGGATGGAGTGTGTTTGACTGCCAGCTCAGCATTCAGGTGCCTATAGTTTAGCTACATCTTGCTGTACACACCAAAGTCCTCTTGTAAATCATAAAATAATTTTTCTCATTAAACATCATCATTAAAAGTATGATTTTACAAGGATCATTATACTGCACGAGTTCTTCAAATGCCTGTGTCAAGCCTTTTAGGCTATAGGCAATGAAGGGGAGCTTAGCAGTTTTCACCCCGATACCTTTGCACCAATAGGTAAAAGATTTCTTTGTAGGCTTTTATCATCCTCTGGGGTATCATCATGGTTCTCAGAAGTTCTTTATAACTCTGAGTTTTGTGCTTCTCCTCTAAAGGAAAACCTCTGAACCCCATTTCACAAGCAGTATTACCCAAGTACTCAAATATCCAGGGGGAAAGTTATGAGTGTAAATCCGTGGGTAGTGCAGGCTGTGTATGCAAATGTGTAACCTACTGTATTACAGTGAACTGTGCAGATGGCCAGGACCTCTGAATCAGCTTAGAGCAGAAGGTCTAAACTGATTAAAATTTACATCAGATTTATGCGATTAACTATCATAAAAGTTTTAGTTATATTACTGAAAATTATCCTATTAAGCTGTATCTTTATAATCAACCATGTCAGCATGTTTTAAGTGCAGTTGAATAATAAATGACTCCTCAAACCTACAAAATTTGATTGCCCATCCAGTCCTGAGACCAGCCTTGACAACTGCTCATAATTTGAAAAAAGTCAAAAGAATTTCCAGAGCATATAAATATAAAATAACCTGCTGCTAGTTCAGAGACTTGAGAGCAAAAAGAAAAATAGCAGACTTTAACAAGCTGCCTTTCAGAACTTCTGCTCCCGCAGTCTTTTTGTTGTTTTTGAAACAGAATAATGAGAACTGAACATCCTTGGTACCTTATGCAATCACTGCAGTAAAGTTTATAAAGATACCAGCAGATTTTATTTCATATTTTCTTGCATCCTCATATTTACATATGTCCACAAGAAAACAACTATAAGTTATGTGTATTGTAAAGTCAGACATTCAGAATTAGAGAAAGCCAAAGTTTCATAGAACATGTAGGAGCAACATTAATTTAACTCCAGCTTGTGTGTATCTTGCTTTGTGAATGGGTTCAAGCCACTTTGAAAATACAAAACAAAACAGGTAATCCTGCAGCTGAAGTCAGTGCCATAACATGTAGGCACAGTGGAGGCAGGAATAAGGAGGGAAGCTGTGGCTCATTGCATGGGCCAAAGGTGTATAGTCAGTAACAAGGCTGACTCTTTTCCTTTGCTGATCTCACACTTCTGACAGGTTCTTAGCACAGCCTGTTCTGCAGGAGCCAGTGATTTGGTTTAACAGGTGATAGTTCCATCAAATTGAAAGAGAATTTCCTGGAAGAAAGAAAAGACCTTTTTTCTTCCTTTCAGCAAAAATTCAAAGCCTTTCTTCAAACAGTGGACATGTTAGCACTTCTCAAAAAGAAGAATAAAAGAAGGTCAAATTGTAAGTGCTACAAGGGAACACTGAAGAATTTTGCTTTTGTCAGTAGAGATTTTCAGAATGATTGCAAGGCTTTTTTACCTGATGGGTTACATTTAGCACAGGATCAAGCCTAAATAGTAGCTCAAGCATGTTCTTTCTGATGTGTATTATTTGTCTTATTTGCTTATCACTTGGATTTATCTGCTTCAGGCCATGAAGTTTCTTAGCTTTTCTAACATTGCCCTTTGGGCAATGACACTTCAGATGCTCCTTTCCTAAATGAAACAATTAACATATTTAAAATACCCATGAACATATGCAGACAGATGTGTACATATACATGAACATCTATGTTCTTATATGTAAATAGATGCAAACACATTAAATTTATATGTATATGCATATATTTAATAAAGCCATGAACAGTTTTATTAACTACTTTTTTCTAGGCCAGCAGAAAAAAAAACCATTGTTCTGTTAAGTTCTGAAGACTTTGTTTGTAAATAATTAGGCAATTTATACATGTTTGGCACAAAGGACTGTAGCAAAAATTCCTTACAATTTTTGGATGTAATTTTGCTGGGTTTACTGCTCTCACTTTACAAACATGGCAGACAATAGCAACTGTCTGTTATGTGTGTGACACTTTGCAAAGATTCATCCACAAAACTTTGTGATTGCACTTATTACTTCTCTCCTGGTTTGTGGCTGGGAGAGCTTCTCTGAAGACACCCCAGGGCATGCCTGCAGGGCACACGGAGGGGTAGAGCACAGGCAGGTCTCAGGGTACAGCAGCATCCTTGGAAGTGTGGGGAGGAGCTGAGCTCTGCAAGTGGCACAATATCAAGCTTGTTCTTTTGCTGAGGAGGCCTTCAGGAGAAATGATGAGAAAGGGTGTAGTGATGCCCTCGGGAGGGTGAGATCAGGGATATCTACACTGCATTCTATCCAAGTGCCTTAAGATCCTTGCTTTGAGGCATTTGACTTCTTGGGCACGTTCAGAAAAAATGGCTGGATTGTCCCTTTAGTTATACCAGTAAACTTAAAAGGGCCTATGCATGGCATTTGCTGGTTGGAGAGCTTCTCTACGCATAGAATTTTGTATTGATATGACAGGCTAGGCCTTTGTTTTTATGCCTTGCTGTCTGGCCCACATTAGTTAGGTATTAAAAAACCCACACAACTCAAGCCCCAAAAAGGTAGGTACTAGCAAAAAGGGTCTCATAGGCAAAAGTTTACATCCCCTTACACAATTACTCAGGTATATAAATATATAATGTCACTAAGAGAATTGCTCCGAACTATGGAGAAGTACCATGTTGAAAATACCATCCAGTATTTGGTACTCTTCCAACCAAAAGTTGAATGATTCTGAGTATTATAAACCACATCTCTAGTCAGATATGCCAATGCCAGCAAACTCTCTGAGGTGCAGAGAGATAAATACCACTCAGGAAAAAAGACAAAGCAACTTTACCTGTATAGATCTTTAGTGAGGACACTTCTGCTTGTGAAATAGCCACTATCATTACAAAGCTCCTCATGTCCGTGTCTCTACTTACAGAGAAAGTTATAACAGCTGAAATCACTGAGCAAAGGTGTAGATCATCAAGTCTATATTCTTATTGCAAGGTAGGATAAGAATACCCTAACCATTTCTGCTGGATTATTCTTCTGGTCACTCATGATGCCGTTCTGTTGTTTTTGTAAGACTGTGCAGTATGGAAGTCTTTGTGAGATCTGCATTAACGGCAGTTTATCATAATCTATTTCTAAATGAGTGCTGTTGTAATTGTAGAAAAAAATGAAACAGTGAATATGAGCAGAGTTCACTATTTAAATATGTGAAAAGCACTGTAACAGTCAGTGACTTGCAAATTGTAATCCATGAGCAATGGAAAAACTGCAGCTGTTCAGTAAAAGGCATCTAAAAAAAGGAAGGCTGTTGTCAGCAGGCTAAACGGACTACAAAGGGGCCAGTGCCTCAGAAGAGATTCTAAATATCAAAAAGTGTTAGGAACTACTGGTGCTCTGTTATTCATGCTCAAAACAGGCAATTTACATCTAGTTTGGGTGTGCTTACTAAACACTGAAGTAATAGAACATGACGGACTAATACTATTTTGCCCGAAGCAAAACTCTGTATCACTCTTTGCTGGTCAAGGTTTTTTGTCTTTTAACATATATACATAGGTTTTAACCTATATACATAGGTTTTAACCTGTATACATAAATAGACCTAGTGGTGAAGTCATCCAGCTGTGTTTTGGACTAAAAGAGAGCTTTTAAGACAGGAAACATGAGTACATAGGTAGAAGGAAAGAATGAAAAGCATTAAAGGTATTGAAGACTAAGAGGCAATACAAAGGCTTAAAAGGGCCAAACTTCCTAAAGGAGGAAAGAAGATTTAAAGAAATAAGAGATTAGAAATCAAGATCCAGAAAGTTCATGGACATTCAATTAAAGGAAAATCATCCTAAATTAGGATGATGAGAAATTGTATAAAAAAGCATGATAGCTGTTCAGGAAAATAATTTAGAAAATATTTATCTCAATTTCAAATAAAAGCTACGAGTAAAAAGAAGCTTTTATAGGTCGTATACAGTGAGTGTATTATTAAAGTCTGCAGAAAACAATTTCTGTAATTGGGAAAATCTTTTAAAAAATCAGATAGTTCAAAATTCAGTAGAAGCTATTTTTTCTTTCAGGTTCCCATAAAAGAATTAGTTTATGAAGGACTGACTGAAAAATCTGTTTTTCTTAAAAAAGTAAAACCTGCTGTCAAATGAAAAGGCTATTTTTTTAATTTCAGAAATTCCTTCTGTAGCTACTTACTGTGACATTCCCTGTGTCTGGCTATCATTAAACAGTTCTTAGATGTCACAACCTTTTTTGGGCATCTTTCAGTTAGTGTAAAGTGTACTGTAGTTAAAAGAATGTAATAAAGTTAATAAGAAAAAGGATCAAAAGGTATAATTTAAAAGGAATCTGCAGGATTTATACAAGAGCACTACACATACTGAATTCTATAAAAATATTCTCTTCACTCATTTGATATAATGCACTGGGTGTTTGAAGCCAAGATATGGACTGGAGATCTGCCTAGTTCAAGAAGAAAGAGAGGAAGAGAGCAGGGAGGGAATTCCTAAGAATTTACATCAAGAAGGGAAATTTTATTTATTTATATGTATCCTTAATACTCAAATCCAAAACTGAAACTTTTCCCACTGAAACCAAAAGGACTTCATTAGTAGTCTAATTCAACTCACATTGGCACACAGCAGAAAGTATTTCAACAAACCAAAGAGAAGATAAAGTACATTTTAAAGACTCTGCATTTTACAAAGAAATTAATTTTCTTTCCTGTTTACCTATCCCTACCAGAGACATCACTGACCAGATTGTCATGCTTTACATTTTAAAGAAAGGAAGAACTCCAAGAGAAGACATGAAAAAAGTCTGGAAACACTGTAGAATTTTGGGAATAATTATTTAATTGGACTCCTGTAACTTCATGCAACTACAGTTTAATTTTCTGTTAAGCTCAATATGAGGTAATATTTATTCTACTTGCAGTTAGGCAGGTAGAATCTCTAAGAGCCTCCTCTCCCAGATGTCTGTGTATTTGGATATATCTTAAAGCAGTTTTTCCTCTTTGGGTTATACTGGGGAGACAATCAATAGTCCATCTGAATTCACATTCTTGAGTGTCCTCTAAGTACATATGAAATCTGGGGTTGTTGAAATACATTTTCTAATAAGGAATTCATGGAAAATCCCTCACGTATTAGGATCCTATTGCTGCTATACAGAATACTTCAGATCCTGGGTACTTCAGCACTCAACAGAGATGAGATGAAATCTCTCAGTATAGGATACAGACTTCACAAAGGCAAAATGCAGATTAAGGACACCTTTGGGTTTCTGTTAAGAGTTTCTGCTATGGGAGGCAATCTAATTTTCTACAACATAAAACCTCAAAGAATATGTAGTAAAGAAACAATTGCTGTATTCACTTTAGTTTTTTCCTCCCCGTGGCTCTCTTCCCATTTTCTTGGGGAGCTTTGGCCTTTTGACGTGAGGATAACATGAATATAACTAATGACAGCATAGAGCTACTGCTGGACATGTTTGGTGAACATCAGCTTAACAAGATTTAGCCTGATGAGGAAGAGAGAGATGGGACCATGGCTGCCATGGTCTAATGCAGGTGGCTGTACCTCTAGTCTCTGTTGGTCTGAAATGTATTATTTTTCCATCCAGGGTTCTGTATATGCATATTACAGGCACTTCTGGAGGTGAAGTTAGGAGGTTCAATTGGTTGAACCAAGTTTTTTTCTGAAACTGGCAGTTTAGATTCATGTCAGCTTCACTAGTGTGCTTTGACATGTCATTTTATTTTATCAAAAAACAAGAACTTTGTTAACCTTCATTCAATGAGGCAGGTCTCTAGGAAATAAAAAAAAAGGAAAATGATAACTACACATCAGCTGCTGTGCATGAGAGTCATTTCAACTTCCATGCAGATCCTTTGCTCTTACATGAACTCATTTCAGTCTTCAATGTTGTTCATCTTTTCTTTTCACTCCATGTGAATATTATTTAAATATTATATTCAGAGGGGAGCAGGATAAGTTTTTATGATGCCACTCAGGAAGAAAAAAATGTTTCAGTTGTGAAATTGAGATTTTGTAAATCTATCAGAATTCTGATCACAAAAAGTTTTGAAAATTAATTTTTCTTTCTGTTTTGAAACATAAGATATTCAAATGGTTGCAGTTTTTGACTTCACTGAGGACTCACAATGTTTGTGATTCTCTGTGTGTCTCGGGAAAGTGTTAAATTAAAATGTAAACAAAATAAAACATGAATCTTACACCCTACTGCCTCATCTATGCAGGCATATCTCCACAAGGAATTATTCTAACAGACAAATTAGCTGCTCCTATTGAGAATAATAATCACTGCAAATAGCATCAACTGCTGAAATACAGCCTTACATGAAAGCTAAAAGAGTAAATAAATCTGCTTCAGTTTTCATAAAAAACATTGAGTTTGAATCTTAAGTATTCTGAGGCCGTTTTATACTGTTTGAGTAACACACAGGGGATTTGAATTGCTAATTGCATTCACTCCTTTTACATAAATTACTTTTGAATACTTTTTACAATATGACTGCAGAAAGACTAAAGTGTACAAAAAAAATTGAGCATGTCTGTGTGACATACATTTTTCACATTTTGAGAATGTATTTAGGTTAAAATTCTAAAAAACATAAAGCTCCTTTACAGAAAACTTCTGAATAGAGAGAAAAGATTTTGCAAACTGGATGTAAACTAAATTATTAATCTTTACTAAATTTTGATATTAGAACTCAGACATTTCCTCTTGTCAGAGGAAGTGATTTCCAGATGAGACACATTTAGAACAGTTCCTACTACATAGTCAAGCTCCCTTTGATTAAGTCAGGAAAGCTGCAGAATATATATGACAGGACTGTGTGTTAACAGCTCAGCCAAGACAAAAGGAAGCATAGAGTCACTGTGAAGTGTAGATTTACTGATAGGTCTTGGAGTCTGGATAATACATAGCAACCCTGAATGTAACAGGAAATTAATCTTGTGGAAAGACACACAAATCAATAAAACAAAATTAAAATCATTTCCTCTTACAGTTTCTTGAATAGCCATAATTCATGGACAGGGACAGAGCTTGTAAAGAAAATACATGATATAGGCATTATTTTAATGAGTATAGAATTGGTATAATAAAAGCAGTTCTTAACATCTGCCAGAAAGAGACACGAAAACTGACAACTATTAAGTGACCTCACGTTGGACCACAGCAGGCTTAGATTGGATATTAGAAAAAATTTCTTCCCCAAAATGGTTCTCAAGCATGGGAACAGGCTGCCCAAGGAAGTGGCAAGTCAGCATCCCTGGAGGAATTTAAAAACATGTAGATGTGGCACTTGGGGACATGGTTTAGTGGTGAATTGTGAGGTACTGAGTTAATGAATAGACTTGATGATCTTAGAGGTCTTTCCCAGCCTAAATGATGCTATGATTCTATGAAAATAATGTTTGCCTGCATCCAAATTACCTGCCAAGGCTTTCACAAGAACCTTGTCAAGGTGAAATATAGTGTATGATGATAACTGGACTGCTCAGCTGGTACAATTCAGAGCAATAACCTTGTCTCTAATTGAATACAGAAGGGTAAGAAACATGGTTGTGCTGATTGTATTTGATTTATAGTCATAGAGGAGGGATACAAATTATATGACTAAGACTTTTACAATAAACTATATGAGCATAACGTGCAATAGGCCATCGAATAAAGTTTGATTTTTATAGAACTTCTTTATCATAAGGATCCAGAACCTCGGAAGTTATTGGTTCCAACAGTAGTGAGACATTTAACCACCTTTAAACATCTGGTCTTAAATTAAAGTGGGGTGATGTCTTTAATTGATACTTAAGTAGAGCACCCATTGGTTGATTTGAAAATATAAAGCCAGGTGTATTAAGAGAATACTAAGGCGATCTCTTGTATGAAATCATGAGTGCTCTGGATTATATTTTAATCATGTAATAATTATACACTATAGCTAGAAACTTCAGTTTCAAAAAGACCTTGTCCCCTGAATTTACAAGGCTCTGTAGAGGTAGGCTGAATCACTTTCACAAAATCTCGGTCTCCCTCCACTGACTTTGAAGAAAACATAAAATGACTAAGCTCCCACCTAAGTTAAATGAAGTGGGATTAATAATGATAAATTGGGCACTGAAGACATCAGCTATCTTTGAAACTCTCTGGGGAACATGATCCAGCTGCAGGACTCTAAATAATTATTCCTAATATTATATGTTTTTTAAAAGATTACATTTTTATCTCAAGTGTTTCTATATGCTTTTTTTCATACCATGTCTCAGTTTCATAGAGTTTAATACTGAGGTCTGAACAAAGAGTCTGGGAAAGAATGCAAGTCCTGAAGGAGCTGGGTATCCTGATTCAACAGACAGAAGCATTATTAGCACCACCATGAATCAGTGATTACCATAGAATCCTTGGGATCAATAGTTTTGTGGATAAGCTCCATTGCGCTTACTACATACAGGAGTTAATTCAGGGCCCAGCTTAAGGCAAACAGCTGAATGTCAAAGAGCTATTCTTCAGTTTTGTTAGCTTTGCCATTCATTTAAATATACTTCTATGTCAGTGTGGATGTAAGCAGGTTTTCCTTGCCAACACTGACTGCCCCAAGTTCACACAGCTATGATGACACATGGCCAATATCAAGGAGCCAAAACCACCTGGAAACCTTCCTAAAGTGGCCTAGCATAACTCGCCAGAAAGACAAGGGAAATTAATTAGGGGAAATTTAAGAGAACGTCACGTAAAAAAGAAACTCTGGCTTACCTAAAATTGAGTCTTGAGACTGCAGCCATCTTTGTATCTTCTTGTGTCAATGCAACTGACTGAGGTCTCTGCTGTATAATGGAATCCTGACCTCTTCCAGGTCTATATTACAGATTCGTGGAGTCACAGACACAGAAGATTGGCATTATTTCTTTGAAGTGGAAGGTCAGATAGCACAGCGTCAGGGCAACAGAGAACTCTGAAGATATGATCAAAGACTTGAACAGTCTTTTACCCTCAGGAAAGCATTAAAGGGATTTTTTTCAGCATTTTAGCTGGAGAAACTGTTAATGAAGGAAAACAACCTGAAATAGAATGAAAATATTACTGTACAAATAAAAATTCTAATAAAATAGTAGATATCACCTTGAAAATCCATGTGCTTCATCCCAAAAAGGCAACATACAATATTTTAATATGATATTAATATAGTATCATTTTTATAATATAGTTGGGTTTTGTAATAGGTGTGACCCCAACACTTGGTCTCAAGACAACACACAGGTCTGAAGTTTGGTTTACACACATTTCCTCAGTCCTTCCTGTACCATATTTGGCAGAATCTGGGAGCCTTGGAGACAGCAGAAAGCATTAGATTGTGCTGATATTTTTCTTCAAAGGACAGCTTTAAGGAAAACAAAGACAAACAAGCAACACAACTTGTGATGCTACAAAATGTAACCTCAAGTTTGTATTTCCCCTTAGTGATATGTCCTTTAGGTGCTGAAATTCAGAAGAAAGTCTGAGACTGTCCAATATTATTTCTTGAAAATCATTTAAAGGCTTTTTCACAGTTCTAGTGCTGACTTTAAATATTTTACAGCCTTGGTTTCTCTCCAAACTGTATCTCTTAATCACAACAAACTGTCACACACTGCCAGTCTTCACCAGAGGAAATTATAATGAGCAGCTTCACTTTACAAAAACACATCTCACTGATTTCAGACTGATGGGAATGGCAAACAAATGTGCCCCAGCCTTTGATGAGCATATTTGTGCAGCTTGGAATTTTCATCCCAGAAGAGTAAATGTGCTCTTGACAGTTGGAAGACACATAGCACCAGGGCTCTTTTCTACTAACACCTCTCTTCAAGTAACACTGAACAAATGCTGGGGCAGCTGTTGATTTCCTGTCCTTCATTAATTGTTTCATAAGCTCTAGGCTGCAGTCTCTAATGTAGTAACCACTTCCACACGCAGTAGCAGACCCCTGAACAACAAATCCTCTCTTGGGTCTTACAAATGCCTTTTCTTTACCAAAATCCAAAATGTGGTGTCTTCTCTTTGATACTGCAAGAAACGCTTTCTTCATTGGGAGACAAACTAGATGTTTGCTCATTAGCCCTCACCATCATATAATACCACTGAGGTCTCAAGCTGCTTGCATTTCCAAAGGTATATCTGAAAGAAAATAATTACTTACTTTCTACCTTTTTCATCATGTGAAAGAAATAAAAATTGATGTTCATACAGGGATTGATAATTTTAGAGTCTTTGTATCAGTCCCAAACATTTTACTTTATGAAACTTGAAAACAAAGCAGTTACAGAAGCAGTAACTGTAGGGGAAAAAAAAAAGAAGAAGAAAATGTATAACTGTATAACAAAGCATATTGTGACTCATGAAAAATTAAGCACTTATCACAGGGAAAGATGTTGTAACAACTGTGAACAGTAAGGAGGATGCCACAACTACTAAGCATACCTGGAGCATCAAGTGGTGTTCAGGACAGTCAATAATGGAGAGAGTTATTATCAACCTTCTAAAATATCACAGATTACAAATATTTATAGCCAAGTAAGTGATCAATGCATTTACACTATAACAACAGTTGGAATACTAGAACAGATATTGGTATGAGGTTTTCAGAGAGCTTTCCATGCTATGGATTACTAATCACTCCAGCACATGTGAGATAATATTTATAAGAAGAAAAAAATCTGTAAAAATATGTTTTCAGAGCAGCTGAGGTTTCTTGCCTGACATACAATACCTCAAGCCTGTTTCAAAAGGTACAAATATCTGTAGTCCTTCCTGAATTCTATGGAGTTGGTCACCAGCCCTTCTAAAACAAACACAAAGACTTATATTTCTGACTTCAGAGGATGGATGAAATACAAAGAACTTGTAGTTCTTGCTAGGGAAGCTATTAGTTCTTCTACCATGGTCTGAAAAACACCCATACAGTATCCTACTACACATCAGCTTATTTCAGTCACTGCGTACAGGAAACAGCACTTGGGAGAAAGTGACCCCTTTGGCAAATTCAATACTATGCAGTTAGGCTTTTGGAAAATTTAGCCTTCTCAACAACTGTGAAAAGGCAGTGTCTAGGGATTTTACAGGTACCTTGTAGAAAATCAGCTGCTAAGTCAGTTTTAAAGGTCAGGTATTCCTGACTACACAGGTTATTTACTATTCTAAATTACTAACTTGAAAGTTTGACTGGAGTGACTATAGACAGATTACACAGAGTAAATCTGCACAGTTCATCCTAATATGGGAACATCTACCACTAAATCTTCACCAGTGTGCTCTATCTACTTACACCCATGCTCATTTAGTATCATCTGCCCTAGCAAATATTGCAGGTGGAGGGTGTATTCTCCAAATTCTCTTCAAGAAGCCAAATCCATGGTATGTCAACCTCTGCTAAATGATGTGTGTAAGGACATAAAGAGTTGACAGTTGCCTGTCTCAAAGAAACAAAACTTTTCCATGAGATAAGCACAGAATGGAGAGACAGGATAGCCCTAGCTCCAGGCCTGGTGGAGGGGAGATCTGGTTAGCACATCCTGGTTAACACATCTGGACAAAAATTCCCACTGTGGAAAATTATGTGAAGAAGTAATTGTTCATACACGTATCACCAATCAAAAAAAGATCACCCCAAGTTATGGAACAGATGGCATCTGTGACCATCAACCATCACTGAAGGTCCCCAAAATATGCCTCCATGGATACCTGAAAATTAGATTGTAAAATAAGCCACCACAGCAGGTGCTTGAGATAAGATAAAGGTGGTACTATTGTCTGGGTGCTATCCCAGACCTAGGGGATAGCAAAGCTGTGGGAGAAGAATATATCACTGATAATGGACACAAAGAATGCAGAATTTGTGAAAGGAAAGCCAACTTGGCAACTGTGCTGAAATCAGCTCCAGCTGGGTAAAAGGTAATTCTGGCTTGGGGAAGATCATGGCTACTGACTCACAACCCACCAACTCAAGAAACCCATTGACTCAAAGGAAGAGAAAGACTGAGCATGTAGACTAATAAGCATTGAAAGTGAGGGAATTGAGCATGTAGACTAATTAACATTGAAAGGGAGGGAATCATTTAACCAATAGAGCAAGAGAACTATGTAGCCAATGAGCATTAATTCCTCTGTTTGCTAAGATCTATAAATAATGAAAAGTTTTGAATGACATCAGGAGCCCCACTACCAAAAAGCCCAGGGTGAAAAAGGACCAACAGGATGTCACTTGGATCCATGGGTGGTGACCATCTTCTGCTAGATCATTCTCTTTCTCCCTGGCCCCCGCTTCTCCTCGCCCCCTTTTCTATTCCTTTCTGTCTCTCTCTGCCTCACATTCATGGGTAAATAAAATCCACATTATTGACTTCAGCATGTGATCTCATTTGCACCTTAATTTGGGCAGAAATATCTCTCACTATTCAGATCTTAAGATCTTAATGAGGAGGATCTGTGCAAAGGGTGAAGGATCATGAAGGTATCAGCACTCATAGAGGCTGGGAATCTGTTGGAAGCATATGGGTAGTCCAACTCTATTCCCTTGAGCACAGCCACACTGACTTTACCCTTCCTATTCAGAAGGCCACAGCATGACCTCCATTATTTAGTTCTTCGCTTCTCCCTTACTATGCTGTAGGTGAAGATTTTTAGCCCACATTTCAAGCCAGGCTGTTGTCATGGTTTGAGTAAATTGCTACCAAACTGGCAATAGCTACAGGGAGGAAATGCCACTAGATATCCTCTCCTTCTTGAGCTTTTTCTGTATTTCAGAAGAGATGTGTGATCCCATACCTTGAACGCAGCGGTAGGAGCTGTGTTTGCACATATTTCACCAAATAGCACCTCCTGCACCCTCCCTCCTGCCTCCCCTACCGCCCCAATCAGCAATTTCCTGGTCCCTACAGGCAGAGATGAATTTCCCCCTCCGCGAATCAGTCGCTGTTTGGAGACACATGGGCTTAGTCGTTCTCTGAGGCAAGACACATTTGGCCAGTGCTGCTGATTTAGTGCATAAGATCATGTGCACCTGTGGTGCTATATAAATTATACATTTCTTTCCTAAGGAGGTATTTTCCCTCCAGTGCCTAGCTGAACTGCACAATTCTATATAAAAGATTAATTTCTTTCCACTGGCAACATGTATTGGAGATATTTAAATGGCAAACATGGGTTCTGTCAGGTTATTGATGGAAAACTGAAATACAAAGTTCTTGTTCTATTTCCAGATTCAGCTGTGCCTCTCAGGAAACTGAGAAAGTGAGAGAACCATAAAGGATCTACAGTGGATATCCACAGGAGAAAGAGGAGAAAAAGAAAAGGAAAGACAGAATGTTTTCCTTCTTTCTCTTTTTCTCTTCAGTACCAATTTACTTTATTCTAGTTTGTTCTTTAGCTGTATATTTTAAGAGCAGCTTTCTTTACTTATATATTATTTATGGTTTATTTTTAGTCTATGTATGTAATATATATCCCAGTGTTCAAAGGGCATGCAAACATTTTCCTTTTGTGGGACTTTTCCTGTGTGTATGTTCTTTTATTCTATTTTGGTAATTTTTTTTTTCTGCATACTAGGACTGTGTGAGAAATAAGAGCAGTTCTCTTCTGTGACAGAAAATTCATGAGTGTTTCCAAAAATACTATTTTATGATAATACCAAAAGTGTCTTAATTTTATATAACCCTAATTTTTCATTGCTTAACAGTCATGGAAAAAAATTCCAAAACTCTAAAGTAGCTATGAAAGGAAGATAGCCTGGCTGTCTAAAATCCAGGGCTTAGCATCATCTCATATACAAAGACTTTTACATTTTTGGGGGTTTTTTATCTCCTTTATAGTTTTATAAGCCACAACCTCATAAATCTTACTAAAAATAAGAATTTCTGAATTCATTCTCTAGACTTATACCGCCATGTTCTGCTTATTTAGTAGTGACCTTTTCCATAAGCTGTAAAAGATGTCACTATATTTGTTATTGAAAGTATTGAATTGTAAAATACCAACTGAAATTTCAACAATAGTGACAGATATAAACATAACCATTCCTCTATGACCATTTTGATATGACTTTGTGGATTTAAAGAAGAGTATGGATGGCCTCATTAAACTATCTCCTGAATGCAGAGTTCTTTCTTATAAAATATATTTTTAAAATAGAATGCCTAAAATATTTTTCACTGTTCATATTTGTCTCTTTCCAAAATATCTGACTTTTCTTTCAACTCATATCACACTAACAAAAAGCAAAGCACAGAACTACAACACCAATTATTTTCTCTCAGCCGCTGCGTAGTAATGAGTGTTTATTTTTAAAGTACTTTGTTCACCTTTAAAACCTACATTAGTACAAGATCATAAAAAAATTTTTGGTTTGTTCCCATAAAAAGGCTTTGTGTGTCTAAAGTACATGCTAAATTTTTAAAGATGAATGTTTCAGCATTATCTAATCAAACCCAAGATATTTCTGTCACCTCATTATGGTTTATACTTGCAGTCATAAAATTTATGTTATTAAAAATGCCCTTGAGTATTTTTAATCTAAAACTTTAAAATGTTATCTTTTTCATGCCTGTCCCTTAATAAAAGTACTTTAAATGAGTAGCACTATCATTTCTTATCTGGTTCCAATTGTAAAGATCTCAGAAGCAAGACCTGAGCATATTACACAAAATATAGACTGTACTGTGAATTATTCTCTGAGCTGTTACCTTGTGTGAACCAAATACATGCAGGTAACACCAAGATGGCCACAATGCACAGCTGAAGTGCAAAGAAAAGGTTTATTCCATTATTTTGCTGGTAAGACAGGGACACATACACTGCTAAATTTATTCCATCTTAGCAGGGGCAAAAAGCAGAGGGACCTGAACCATGCCTGTTACATATCAAAGGCCTTAAACAGGTACAAATCTTCACAAGGCTGTGTTTGACAATCTCCAAGCTTCTTATCTGCCTTCCCTGGTTACTTCTAGACCTGTGAAGAATGCTTTTTGAGTCCTTTTCTGCATTCTGTTAGCTGACTTCTCGAGATAGACAGCAAACAATGTGAATTTTCCAAGACTGAATATTCTTAGCACACTCCAGCTGCAAGGTCATCTTGAGAGAAAACAACTCTAAACGCAACTATTTTCCCTCACAAGTCTTCCATTTTTAACCCTTTCCTTCTCACATAGCTCTTTGGACATAATTTTAAAACCTGCAATTTCTGATGTCACAAACACATCACTGTGTTTCCTGGTGGTTTTGCAATAACAATTTTATTTTCTACTTGCTTTTACATCAAACAATAATATGAATGCTTATTTATTGACTACAGAGAGCTGTCAGCTGTTTGTTCATCTTGTGGGCAGTTTGAGAACTGAGTAGCAAAAGTGATTCATAGCAGGTAAATGACCTTTATAAATGTAATGTTTTTTAATAGCACAAAGACCTTAAGGGATCCACAATATTATTTATGTGCCTAATCTACTACTAGATTTCTAAATTCAGAGAAGAAAACTAGAAAATCTCTACTTTGCTCTTTCAGATGCTTGAATCAATACATGTATTTGCATTTTTCAGCAAGAATTTCTTTCTGTATGTGAAGCTGTGCTTTTGCACATACTGAAAGAATCTGTTGCTTAGGTTGATGAAACCTTTCTTCTTTGCAACCTTTTGTGATTCACAAATTAAATGTTTCCTAGAGTTTTGTGCAGGGAATGTCCAGAATTGCTTAGTGTATACTGAACGCTGATGCAGAAGCACAGGATTCAGCAGTCCTACTCAATGTCATTTATATGAAACAGCAGGCAACGTTTAATGGGGTCAGACATAAAGTGGGAGTTAGTTCCTCTCCCCTCAAGTCAATTTGCAGAGAATCTCCTGATTATTCAGTGACACTTTAAACAGTGGGAGACTTTTCTAATGCTCTTGGTTGCAATTTCACCATTTTGCAGACAGGGATACAAAGGAACCCGAAACCAGAGAGGACATCTCAGCAGAAGCATAATTTCATACCTTGACAAATGGGCTCTCACACAAGAACTGCTCCTCCCCTCCCTGATGCTTCTGTGGTTTTCCCAATGGATACCTGACATAAATGACACAGGACAGAGAGTAGAGCCTCTCATTCCCCAGTCCTTCTCTTTCTCACTCTGCCCAGGACCCCTACTGCGTTTTACACCAAGAGTTTTGCACAAAGGAGCAGAAGGTGCCTCTTCCAGAGCATGCAAGGAACCCCAGCTTCAGCTCTGTGTGGGATCTATAGTGAAGAGGCTGCAGTCACTTTGGTCCTTCTCTTACCTTGACATTGGTCTTTCCGTCCTACCTGAAACTCAATCAACTCAGGAGATGTTGTAAAGTCTACTGCAGAGCATGAAGTCTTCCTTTTAGCCCTGTGCCTTTATTCCAACTCCCTGAACCAGAGAGAATACACAAAGCAGTGTCATTGCATGTCAGATCAAATTACATAAATTGAGTTCTTCTATGGAGAGTAGTATAGCTATAATGATTCCTGGTTTCTTAAGGTTTCACACCAGCAGTGCAAAGGCTTTGGAGCAGTATGGACACCTCCTGTCACAGACAGTAATTGGGCAGGGCAGTTTGGGGTGTGCAGTGCCTTCCCCATCAAGACACGACAACTCAGAAGGACTTCAGTAATTTCTGGGTTAGTCAAGATACTTTACCAGTGACTCCTCACTTTTGACAGAAAAATACCATACCTAGCAAGATTTTTTGCATTGTGATTGTGCCATGCTCCTAATTTGGGCAACTAAACTCCTTCTCTCTGTGTATTGTACTACCAAACTCAACCCTTTCTTTGCATCTAAGGAACACAAACACAGACTTATACATACCTGGAAGTAATTTCATTTTCAATCTTCAAAACCAGAAGCCTATTAATTATGAAAATACATGGACTTTTTTGACAGAAATGCAAGTTCTTTTATTTCAAAAAGACAACAACAACAAAGTAAAAAGCATTTTGCTACTTGGAAATCGTTACATCAACAATCAGGTTGCAAATAGTCCACAACAAAACATGAAGAAGAAATGTTATTCAGCAAAACTTAAGAGACTATTTAAGAAAAATATAACAAAGCCCAGATAAAAAGGGAAAATTATTTCAGACTCATCACCTTATGTAGTAATTAGCTGGTGCTGGTGTGGGAACAGATAGTTTTCCACGGGGAAAGGTGACCCACAGCTGCACTGTCCCCAGGGAGACAGCCCAGAAGATTAAGGCCATTGTGCACCTCAGGGAGAGCTGAGTGGCAGCATGAAGTGACCAGGAGAGCTCCCTGCAGCCACAGGGAAGTCTGGCATTCTCTAGCATTTTGACTGCCATTTAGATAACATGTATATAACTATCCCATTACTCCCCCAGAACATGCTCATAGCTGAACCACTGAAGAACTGGCAAATTGCTTTAAATTCTCTTTGCTGAGAGCTTATTGCCCACAGGGGAATGGTTCTTCCTCTATTTTTCCAGCTGTTAAATTACCTTCAAGGACATTTTTTGGCACAGACATTTGCTGCAGTGACTTCAGAAGAGCTGAGGAAGTGATATGGTAAATGTCCCTGTAGTTCAAACTACACTACTGCTCTCACTACTATGTGAAATCCGGAAAAATCCTATTTTAAAGGCATTTTTGTAGTTGGAAAATCAGGAAGTACAATTATATTCTTTACTTTTCAAAGTAGTTCCTGAGTGTGCTTTGCTACAAATCCTACCATTCACATCAGAAATCCATCCATATTTTCACCAGAAAAGAATTGTTTGATAGTGACACCTTCAATGAATTAAAAGAGGTGGACTATCTTCCAGCTGGTAAGTGCTAAGGATATTGTGGTAGTTGAATCCTGGTCATCAATTTACTACAGACAGACAATACCAAAATAAATATTTAATCAACTCTCTCCCCAGTCCTTAAATATCATCACAACATAAGTAAATTCGCTTTGGAATTCCAACTTCATTGGGGCAAAATATCCAACAGTAGAAACAGTATTTTTTAAGAAAGTGAAGATAACAACCAGAGAGTAAATTAAATTTCTATTAAAAGCAAAATGCTTACACTGAAGCAAAGGTACAAAATCTCAACCTTCCACATGTTCTTGCACCTTTAAGCATTATTATGTGGGTAGACTCACCAGATGAAGACCAGCCATTTGGAAAAAAAAAAGAAAAGGGAACAATTTAGAACATGAAATTCTCATGATACTTTAACACTGAGTTTAATAATAATTTTTAATGGTAAAATGAAAGGGTAATCTACTTTAAAAATAATTTCTAAAGAACAAACAAATCATTAGAATAAATGACTAACCAGGTGCAACATAAATATGATACCTTAGTAAACTGTGTAAACACGGATGCTCAGCACTGCATGAGACAGAAGGTGAGGACAGAATGTTCTCAAGCATCACCTGTAATGGTCCTAACAATAGCCTTTTGATATTTTTTTTGTTCATTATGTTGAAAACCATTAATATGTAATGCTTTGCATATATTACAGATCTGACTAGAAAATGGAAGAGTGCAAGGGAATCAATTCAATATTCATTACACAACATTTTGCCAAGACCTGGAAGGTTCACAACTGCCCAGCGCTGGTTTACCTGCCAAAGTTAGCCCTCTGAGTGCTTTCTGATCCCAAACTCAGACACTATCAGAAATGAGAACCACATCCACTGGCCAGGAGACATGTTGGAGAATGGACAAGGCCCTGAAAAATAGTAATGTTCCTAAAGCAAATAGTAACATTGTTTGTACTGCATCTTGGAGATTTAAAAAAGGAAGGATTGAATAAAATGTTTCCCTTTTGGTCTCATTGCAATATGAGAGATCCAGTCAAGACATTAAGCATCAGATGAGAAAATAATCTGTGAAGATTTCCATTGGGGTATCTTGTTTGTACATTCAGTTACAAATAGCTCTTTCTACACAGCCGTATGGACGTCCTACTGTGTTTATGTAATTTAGGCACAAATGCACAATCCTAGTGTGAGTCACCACAGTCTCCCCCATGTGTTATGAAATTCATTAGACTCTAGTCCCCGGCCATAAAACAAAACTAATTCTTTGCCCTCAAACATCTACTTCAATGTCCTTGATTTCCACAGAAGCTTGCTAAGAGCAATCTTCTAGCTTTCAACACGGCCTCTCCAGGACAGGGACTCCTTTTTTGTGTCTGCCTGCCCTGGGAAATGCCAGAAGACATTTTAGCTTTCCCAGAAATCCAAGCAAGACTCAGCTGCCCCTGAAGGATCCTCTGACATGAGGATGTTCGGGGTCCTTGAAATACTGCTGAAACGTTGTGTCCCTTCCAAGAGAATGCAGCCCATGATGGACTGTGCAGGAGGTAATAACAGCATTAGCTTACAGTAGCAAAGCCCTCATCCTCTGCAACATGATTTCCATTGTTTTCCTCTTCTTGGTAGTTCCCCAGGACAGAGAATTCAAGCACCACCACTCTAAAATGCAGCTACTGATCGGAAAGCCTCAGTAATAACCTGATGCTCACAGTTAACTCTCAATAAGCTCTGAAGAAATTATTGTAAGCAGGCAGGGATTCTGCCCTGGGGCTCTTGGCTTTTTGCATCATTATCTGCAAAGCATCAAGGCTGTTGCTGAGTTTTCTGAGCGAGATTGTGACTAAGAACCTTTTATCTCTTTTGGGGGTAGCACAAAAGTCTGAGTTTATCACACTAGAATACGTAGCCCACAGAGTTACCTCCAGTGACACTTCATCCCTACTCTCATACCACAGAAATTAGGGACTGTGGCATAGCTAGGAATCTTCAGACAAGCAGCCTGACTGTCTCTCCACCACACTTACCACCTAAACAAATATTTTTTTCCATCCTAGCTAGGCATTCTAGTTGTCAATGTTGACAGCATTCATGCTCCAAATGTTAAGCTAACCTTTTTGATGGCTTAATACACTTTTATATACATTATAAGACATTTCTTCACCTCTGATAATGATTTGAAGTTAAGATTTATAGCCTGATTTTTGTAAGCACTTGTCAGTAACTGTGAGTTTTCTGTGTTTACAACAATATGTGAGCTTCCAGAATGCACACAGAGGTTTGCTGGGAGAACACACATCTTAAAAGCACTGAGCATACTCAGCTTCTCCTCTGATCGATATTCTTCACTCATAGTAGCCATGTGCTCATGCACTGACTGAATGGTCAGCATTGCTGTTTTATTTATGCTCTCTTTCTAAGATGCAATTATACATTCAAAATATGACAATTTCTTCTTCTCAATAGCTTTAGCACTAAATGAGAGTTCTCATAAATCATTTTTATTGTTACTGCTCTGGTACTTTCCGCAAGTGTCTTGTTATAGGAAAAATGTTTTTATCCCTAAGTGCTATCTCTTGTTTGTCTTGTTTGTTTGGGGGCTTTGGTTTTGTTATTTGGGTTTTTTATTTTTTTGTTTGTTTGCTTTTCTTTTTGTTGGTTTTTTTTGTTTGGTTTTGGGGTTGGGTTATTTTTGTGGGGAGAGAGGTTGGTTGGGTTGGGTTTTTTTTAAAGGAAAGCTCAGTTGTACTCTGCTACAGGATCAGTGAGGGTAGTAGTAATACTTTCAGGGTTATTTCAATATATTTATGGAGACGAAGAATATATTTCTTTCTTTTTAACACCTCTTTCCAGATCCATTTCCATTAGTCCTGAAAAAAAGAAAAGCAGTATGGTGCCACATTTTTATAGATCAGTTTGCTACTTAGCACTGCTCCTAGTAACTACCTGAGTGACATTGCAAGTGCCAGCTCAGGACTGGAGCAAAAGGATTTGAAAAATAAAAATCTAGGATTTAGGATCCAACTCTGATACTTTTTCTATTTCTTCACAAAATATATTTCCTTTACAAAAATTCATATATCTTACAAGTATACCTAGAAAAAATTGTTGAATATCTACTGCAGTCAAGTTCTGGGTCATCATATGGGTAAAAAGGCATTGCTGAAGCTCCAAGACAAGTACCCAGGAGTCTGTGCCATCCAACCAGTAAATAAAATCTGGGATATTTCTCCTGTTATTTAATTTACTGTTGTATAACATATTTTCTGATTGGGTTTGAGTTTTTTTCCAGAGAGGTGCACTGCACTCTTTGTTGTTCAAAGAGGGTAAGGGAAGCATGCACACTGTCAGGGAGTGTATATGGTAGGGTAAATATTTTGACAGCCTCAGAGGCGCCATGTAGAAATGTCAGGAACAACAAATTGTCAAATAAATGTGTTACCATAGTGTATATTCTGTAGTGATCAACAATTAAAGAGTTAACAGACCACTGAGTGTTGCCAGTATTTGGCTATGTGATATTCCAGAGTTACATTTTGTGAGGATAACCATTTCAAAATGATGGCAGCATTGCAGCATTATGGAAATGCTGTGGCGACCTGAAGGACTATGGTGCAATTATTTTAAATGTGATCATTAACTGTAGAAAGTAACTTAGTGGGCCAATTTTAAACTGGACAATTTTCTGGCAAAGTCTATGCCTTCAAGATAAAAAAGACTAACCCCCCCCCACTAATTACATCACACTACCCTTCTGAGAAGCAATATCTGTTTGAGGGAAATAGATAGTCAAGGAAAACCTTAGAGCAGAAGCTCAAAGCTCTTGATTTAGACTTCACCCCTGGGAGAAAACACATGGGTAAGTGTTTTAGATCAACTGTGTGAATCAAAAGCCCCTTATTCTGATTTAGGATGTCCACAAAGCAGCACTGTGCCAGAACTGAATGAGCATTTCTCCTGTCTCCTACTCCCCCAGCACAAACACCTCAGCTCGTTCCTGTGCTGGCATGTAGACACATCACTGATGCTCTGGAAGCAGCCATGCTGAGATTGGCAGAGGACATCACCCCCAGTGACCCACCATGCATAAAGGCAGAATTTCTGCCTTCCTTGGGTTTAGGTAGGTGGGGATGTCTCTCTCAGTCCTTACCCAAATAGTGATTTTCAAATAAAACTTAAAAGAATTTCAATATCCAAATCCTCTTTTCAAACAAGACTGAAGCCATTTCACTAATTGGTTCAAAATCTATTATGAGAAGGACTGAGGTACAGATGAATGACTGGACACATGAATATTTTCTTTTTTACTCTCATTTTCTTAGGAAACCAGGCTACAAATAGAATCCAGTTGCACACAAATGTTTGAGTTTCTTTTCATGTCAATATTTGTTCAATGGGCACAACAGCTTTCTTCAACCAGGGAAGCATTATTATTCATTTACCACCTCAGTGCTCATTTAATCACCTCCTACCACAGAAAACCTAACAAGTCTTTAATATAATCCCAGGAGATAAGACAGTTTAAAAATAGACATACCATTTTTAGACTTTTTCTTTCTGACCTTTTTGAACAGAAGGCAAATACTTCCACCAAATCATTCAGCAGAGATTTTATTCCTCTCTTTGACATCATTTGCAGCTCTATGGAGTACATGGAGCACATGGCAGGAACATTTTGCACAGTATCTGGTATTGCCTGTACAGCAGGTCATTTGGGAAGGCCCTGAGAAAACTGCATAGTAATAGTGAAAGGGAAATGTCATAAACTTGTGAAGCAGATCCTTTTCCTGACTGCTAATCCATGTAAATACAAATCTAGGCTTATCTTTTCACTAGAGAAAATGCAAAATCAGGACCTGAAAACATACTAGCACAAAGCAGAGAAAACAGAAGTCAAATATCAAAATTAAGCTCCCAGTCTGTTAGAATCAGAAAAACAAAGTAAAATGTAGCCTGCGGTGGAAGAGGAAAAGTCCTCTGAGGACAGCAGGCAGTGTTCGTGGGGCTCTCAGCACAGGGCAGCCTGCACAGTGATGAGTGGGGTCTCCATGTTTGCACGGCTGATAAACAGCCAGCATGTTCCAGTTGGGAGTAAATTCTCCCAGTAATGAGTGATAAATTGTATAATGGAAAATAAAAGCAATGGGAAAGCACAAAGCCTTTAGACACTCCATCTGGTAGGTGAGGTAGAGATTGGTGAGCTTCATTAAAAGACCAATTTTAGCTTACTCTAAAGGGAAAGAGCCACATGGTATTAAGGGTCTGCAGAGAGATGCACAAGCAGGGACACTAAGGTGAGGAGCTGAATTCAAACCGTTCTGAGAATAACAGTAACCAAATAACTGTTCTGAGAGGAGTCTGGATGTTTTCTTCATCAGCTGTATTCCTCACAATAGGGCAGAACCAGGAGAATGCCATTTCATTTCATGAGTGCTTTCCACATCAAAACAAAACTCGGATATTTTCCAGTGCTTTCATGAAATATCCCTCTTTTGATTGAAAAGGTAAGGGTTTTTTATTATATTCCTTCTTTCCCCAGCCTCTGCTTCTTTCTCTCTCTCCTGCTTTCAAACAAAAAAATGATAATAGGCTGCTGCTCTGAGAAGTCTCACAAAAGAGAAAAGGTGAATTTATTGTGTCCTCATGAAAAGCTTTAGCTAAGCACCATGTTCCAGCAAAAATACATTTCTCTGAAGGTGCTCCAATCAACTCAGTGTTCTTCATCTGGGCCAAGCACAAAAGAGGGCAGCTCTGGCTGACCCTGCTCCTAGAAGGCAGCAGCAAGGGAGGAGCTTTTCTGCAGAACCACCTTTATGATGAGTGGAGGCAGGTCCTGTCAGCCAGACATGTCTATGAAAGTAAGATAAGAAGGGAGTGAGAGGAGACCTGGGAGGCTACAAAATAACTGAGTTAAGACCCAGGTCCAAGACAGTTTAGAGAAAAATCTGTATTTGTTAGAACACTTGTGCCTTTACATGTTGTGACATAAGCTAAAACCAAAGGCAAGACAAAAATTCTGGAACATCCCCCAGTTTACGCATTTGTATCACAATGTATTTTCACATCCTCCTGACTCTTACTCAGTTAAGGGACATAATTTGGCTGTGAGCATTCTTCCTCAAAGTCACAAGGGACTTAATTTTTGAATGATATTTAACACTACAATTTTTTTTTGCATGACCAAAACAAGAACACATTTTTTAAAGCCCACATTGGGGGCCTAATGCTGCAAGGACTATATTTATTTCAATTATAGACACTGACTTTAATGAAAGCAGAAATTATCCTTGAGTGAATGATTAAAAATAAATGATCTGTTCACAGCATATACAGACTGCATTATCACTGCAGAGAAAGGAACACAAATTCACAAGATTGAATGGCTGCACATGCAGCATTCAAAAATCACAGAAAGAAAAAAATCATTAGGATTTCATCATTAACAAATCCTAGTGTATTTGCAAAATGAAATCCAGTAATTTTTCATGTTTTCTCTACAAAAATACAGCTATTCAATTTCTAAGGTGGCAAGACCACAGACATTTTAGGAGTTTATTTGCCAAAGTGAGTTTTTTATTTTCAGTGGCCTAACATAACATACTTCTGGGAAGAGATTTTGTGAGGGGCATTTCCAGACCTTTCTGTGCTCCTGGTGTTGCTGTGGATGCAGGACTTGCCACTGACATTTTATGTCTTGGCTTTCCACATCATCTGCTGCTATTTCTGTCTTATAGTAAAGGAAATACAAGAGGAAAGAAAAAAAGCCCCAACCGAGCAACTCCTCAGAGCCCGGGTGGATTCCCAACATCTATTTTTAGAAGCAAGGCTGACAAAAATTTCTTTGCATTTCTGGTGCTGGGGAACCCCGCCTAAGGCTGCGTGTTTGTGCCTGCAGGGTGGGGGTTGAGGCAGTAAGGTAAAACAGAGCACAGTGGCATTTCAACAGACACATCTTGACAGGATTTGTTGCAGCTACAATCTTTTTTACTTAAGGTGCTGTACATACAGCATGTCATCTTTCCTCATTTCCTTTCTGTGTGCTACAGGATACGATGCTGTGAGTGTCCTAATTTTCCGCTGTGGGCTTGGCACAGGTACAAAAACACTTCTGTGGCTTTAACTCCATGGGAGAAGAAATGAACAAGATACAGGACACATGCTTCCCCATGTGAATGAGGGCAGGCATTCAGGCCACAGCCCATTGCTTTCATTGATTTTAGAAACCTAAGATCAAAACATGATTGCAGTACAGGCATTTTGAAGGCAAAGTAGTTCAGTAATTCCCAAAAGATGCATAGACAAATCTCAACAGCATTAACAGAGTGAGGCTTTTGCTCATAACTTCATTCCAAATATCTTCCTATTGCAATTCAGGTTGCCATTCAAGTAGTCATAGGCAGTATAGCCAGTTACAAACTATTAGCTGGGGGTGGACAAGCTGAATACCTGAGCACAGAGCAGGAGCAGTGGACCTGACACTTACCTGCATGTTTAGGGGGCCAGAACTTCTTCTATGGTACCCGCATTGTCCCCAGCACATCTTCAGCAGCTGCAGCCAGTTCTGGGTAGCTGTGGAGATGCCTGTGGAAATAAAAATCTTGTAGACATGGAGAAGAGTGAAATTACTTTTTACATTCTTAAATACATTTTGAAACTAAAAAAATCATCCTTCCATGGGTTGGTACTTATGCCTTTATATCTGTGTACACTATTGCTGGAGAAAACAGGATTTGAGTGGATAACAAGGAGAGGCAAAGCTACTGAGGAAGCAGTGGATGGTCACTCCAAACTGGCAAAAGAGTGGATGGGAGTTCCCAGGTATGGACAGGACACATTCAAAAATTCTCAGTACTGAGCAGTTGAGGACTTGTCAGTGTCAGGCACCTGCACAGGAATAGATACATGTAGTCTGACAGCACTTAAACATTTAATTAATTTGATACGGTGGGAGCCTCGTCAAATTCTCACAGGAAAAATCACTGGGAAGCTCTTTGGGCTCTCAGGAAGACCCATGCCTTGGCGAATGGTCCGTTTGTCCCAGATTGCCCACAAAGACAATTAACTGCTCTTTTTCCTGTGGTTGTAATTCTTCTAATAGCCAGTAATTAATATTTAAATACATTGCTCATTATCCTTTTCCTAATTGCAAATATAGGTTCATAAAAATTACTTCTCTTTTATTCTTTTCTGTTTCTAAAAGCTGATAAAATCCAGCACTGTATCATGCACAATACAGTTTTGGACTAGAACCATGATTACAGTGGAAAATGGTCTGTTTAATAATAGATTGTTCAAAATAGTGAGGAAAAAATCTGTAGATTTCTCATTGAAATTATTACAATACTATGAATACTGTGAGTTTGATTAGGTCATCCAGGCAAAATCTGGAGTTCTACTTGAAATAATACATGCAACATTGCAAAATAATTATATACAAAGTGACCTTGTATTGATGAAATTTGCCACACAATGGCAGCTAGCTACAAAAAGACTCAGACATAATTCTGTGGTATGCAATTAAAATAAAAGCATAAATCTAGCAGCTGCTCTGCAAAAGCTTTTCTCCAACCACTCCATGCACTTTGTCCCCTTGCCCTGCTGAGGAGAGGGACTGACAGAGTAGTTGGGTGAGCACATGGCAGCCAGCAAAGCTCAACACAAATGACTTCAGCTTGAAGTGCCAGGTTTGAGCAGACCATAATACCTCCTTTTACAATGGAGTGGCTGCATCCAGTTCTGCGAGCAACAGTTCAAGAAAGACACAGATGTGATGGGCCAGGTCCAGAAGAGAGCCATGAAAATGATCAGAGGTAATTATGACTAACACAATTTTTCACCTTTCCCCAATAAAACAAATAATTTTCCAGGTGATGTGGGGACCCTAAACTAAACAGTCCATTGGTCCATTGTTTTTTAACTTTGAACACAATATTTCTGAATGAAGCCTGATTTTTGTAGGCATTTCAAGCATATAAGCATTTCATAATCAATAAAATAATTGGATCTAAAAACCTTGGATTCCTATGATTAATATAATCAAGCTGTTTTGTCCTAAAAATCACAAGCTTTAGAGAATGAAACACCTGTGTCTGGTGAGAAGTTGGTGGAATCAGTATGGATCTGAATTTACCTTGCTAAGTAACATATACTCACAAACGTAAAATTTAAATTATTTGATTTATGTCACAGTGAACTTAGACAAATTGTGGTGCATGGTAGTCAGCCAAAAAGACTACAATTTAGTACAATCAAGGTTTTCTTGATTTGTTACAAATTGAGGCCATCCATGAATGGCTCAGTACTTCATCGTGCTTGCTTTCAAGACAGGAAGTAATTCCTTTTTCATTGTTAACACTAATTCTGGGCTTTAGTGATAGAGGAAGTAGCAATGCTGGTGAATAGGGTGCTCTGTATGAGTTTATGAAGGAGAATTCAATACATCCACATGGTTTCTTTAGAAATCTGTTCTTTGAATGTATTTGGGGAACAAATTGAGAGTCTTTACAAAAATTGAGGTATTTTCTGGATGTGACAGTGTGCTGCATTTTTCTCTATTAGCTTTCAGGTTAGGGTACTTCTGAAAAAGGTCCTCTCTACCGAGAGAATTCAAACCCCTCTCTAATCTCTCTGACCAGGAGAAGGGCAATCCGGCCCAACACCCTTATTTCTATCAAAGCTGGGGCACAGTGCAGGAAGCAAGGGTAGAAGGTGGGCTACATCAGAATGGCTTCAGAGGCATCTGAAGTTCACGAAGAAAAAATATTTTCTCAAAAAAATGTCCTAGTGAGTTCACATTTTAGGCAGTTCAAATAAAATCAACACCCTTTGCCACCTGTTTTGTATAATACTTCAGAAAGGAGTTCCCACTCGTGCAGAAGGTTTGCCTGGGGCAAACGTTCAGTGAATGAAATTGTGAGTAGATGAACTAAGCTCTCACAGTGTGGTCCAAGGTCTCTGAATCCAAGGTATGGGCTCCACAGTTTAATTCCAAACAGTAAGAAAATGTTGGTGTCATGGCCTAGGTTGCCTGATCGGTGGCAGTTCAAATCAATGTAATGCCTGATAATACACCCAGACTCGGGTGTGCTCAGCTGTCAGCATGTGCAGGCCTTGCTTTTCAATTTCCTTGTGCTTCCTGCATTCCCAAAGACATAACACTATGTCTCCTCTACACTTGGCAAGCAGCAGTGATCCCCACCAGGATGGGCCAGTGCCAGATTTCTGCTCCTCTTGTAACAGGAAACATAAAGCAAAGATAGTTTGTTCACATCCCTGTCATATTGGCATCTTCGAGCATCAGAGGACAAGGTATGGCATCCGCAGTGTCACACATTTTTTAGCATGACACACAGCATCCCCCCTAGCTCACAGCTTTGCTTCAGCTCATTCCTGGATTTCTTTTTTGTGCATTTCCCACTGCACCAGCGCCCCTTTCTTTCAGTCTTCTTCATTCCTTCCATACTGGTCCAGTTGCTTAAGATCTCTTTTGGATTAATGCAAGTTGCTTTCTCTCCTTTCAGTTCCTATAAATGAGGCAGCATTTAATACCTTTCCAGTGGAGATGCTGCAATTTCAAAGGAGGGCAGAAGCCATTAGTCCCTGGCTAAGCTCCCTTCCAGGTGGAGAGCTGCTTGCTGCTCTTCAGCCTGTCCATTTCTGATAAAGAGCATGAAGGAGCCCACCCTTCCTGCTGATGTCAGTCAGCACAAAACAGCATCTGGCAACACTGGGCAGATTTTATTGTATTTTATTTTGGTATAGGAGAAAGCAGAGTTTGTTACATATTTGTTTTGTAAATTCCATTTCCATTTTAATTAGAAGGCAAGTTCCTGCAATTTCTATCTTAATTACCATAATCTGCTTAAAGCCAGTATGATGGGTACCGCCAGGAGAATTGACTGGGCTATGCTTGCTTTATCCTGGAAGGAAATCTTTAAACAGATAAATATTGGAAATAGGTCTGCAATCACTCTTTTTGAGACAATATCCATGTGCAGGAGTTACTTCATGGCTTATTTACAGTGCTTATCTATGCAGCAGGGGGGAAACAGCTAAAAACACGTCTCTGCATTTATAGCAATTCTTATAAGCAAAACTCATTTTTCTGTTTGTTTTAGTGTGTTTGTGGGGTTTTGGTTTTTTGGGCTTTTTTTGTTTGTTTGCAGAGAAGATCATATTGAGGATGCTTATGTTTTCTTGGGAAATGACTTATATGTGCAGGCACACATTATGGGTTTCTTCACTATTGAATTTTATGCCTGTGTAACTGAATTGAGTCCAGAGCTAGAGTGAAACAGCAGTAAATCAGACTCTATTATTCTTAGTTACTTATATGGAGTCACAAGTTAAGTTCACTGTGATATAACCAGGAATGTGTGTGGGAAGGTACTTTAAAGAGTCTCTTCAGAGTAAACCATCAATCTTTCTGACTGCACTAACCTCTGTTCCACAGCCCACTGCAACCAGAGAGAGTTTCAGAGAGAGATGCCCTTTCGAAGGTCATCCACATCTGTCACCTCAGCATAGAGAAGCTGCTGCAGAAGAGTGGGAGCACTCAGTGTTCTCTCTCACCTACACTTCACTCTTCATTAACATCATATAGCTTAGCTGTAAAACTGGTCTGGAGGAAATCAGTGTCACAAAACTCATGGACAAGATCAGAGAAGTGAGGGGTGATCACATTTTACAGGATTTCTAGGCAGGTTAATTTTACCCGTTCAGGCTTGCTCTCTCACAGCCTACTTTCACTCATGCTTTCATGCCTATACACTTTAAAGCGCCCAAATCTGAGTTCCCAAGTGGTCCGGCCATAACCAGATGTGTATAACAGAAAGGACAAAAGATTTTGACTGTTGAGGTTTCATGTCTTTTCAGTTTCTGCTGACTACACTTGACAAGCCAGTTTACTTTTATATTCTTTATGAGTTACAGCTGTTACAGGGTGACCCTTTGCTTCAAAATCACATGTACTTCAGACTCCACAAATCTTAGGCTGGGTAGCTGCTTATTGTCTGCCTGAATCTGTTTGAAACACATTTTAAAATCCATACATCTTGATGGTTATCATCCGTTTTCCCACTAGGCTGACACAAACAGGAATGGCTTATGTGATATGCTGTAACTTTGCTGCACCCCTTTTGAGGTCAGAATGAAGGTTCTTCCCCTAACAAGTCACCTCTGCTGAGCTCTCGGCAGAGTGCAAGCCTTCGCGGGGGGAATAAACATCATATTCCTCAACTTGATTGAGGGGGAACAATCACTGCCAATATAAGTCAGTGCTTTAACACTCACAGAAACCTTAATATATTTTTAATGTCTCTTCAAGTACAGCTCCTCCTAAAAACAAAACCAAAAACAAACAAACAAACAAAATCTACAAAACCAAAAAACAAACAAAAAACCCCAACAAATCAAACAAACAAACAAAAAAAAAAAGCATACATCAAAGGGAACTCTTCTGGATTTGGGTCCTTGATTTACAGTGGACTTGATTTTTTCTAAAAAATTGATTTTTCACTAGTGTTTCAAATGTATGCAGCTAGAGGAAAGAAGCATGTCAAAGTATGTTGTTTAGTATTATTTTTGGCAGTTTTTAATGAGCTTTAGCCCAAAATTTAATACTGAAGGCAAATTAAATCTGAATGCCATTAAAGAGTCTTGAATACATACAGAAAGGGCCACTTCATATTGCCTGTATTTCTGGCTTTAAATTGCTCCATGAACATCTTCAATGTTTTCAGTGCTAACATTTAAGAAACTTGTTTATTAATTATGTGGCAGTATGATTTTCACCACCTTCTATTAAAAAAAATAGAGGAAACATGCTACCATTTACATAAGGTTTTACTGCACTCACAGTTGGAGCAATCACGATTTGTTTGGAAACCCCTTTGTGCAGAAGTATCGAAGCAGCTAATCTGAAGTTAACCACGTCGAAGTTGATTGTTTAATTGAATAAAAGCTGCAAGATTTTGATTTGGATTGCTCACTGCAAAAATATGAAATGTCCAAAACATTGCTGTCACTGGACTGGATGAATTAAAACCACCAGGTTTTCTCACTGCTTAAACTGAAGCCAATATCCCATAGTCTTTTATATGGGTTTTGTTTGCTACAAACACATTTAGATAGACAAACATGCATTGGATTAGTCTAAGAACCACATTTTTCTTATTTATAAATTATATACAAATTATTTCAGACCAAATATTGCCTTCTGTCCCATAGCTTCCATAAAGACATAAAACTGTCACTGACTGTTGGAGCCAAGCTAACAAGATCTACAGTTTGTGAGAAATATCCCCAACCATGCAAGAAAGATAGTTTTGGTCATTTACCACCATAAATTTGATCCTACCACTGTAGTTTAGAAGTATCTCTGGATATCGTGTTCCCAAATCTAGTGAGTTATTAATTTGTTGATGAGACCTATCTTGTGCACTGTCTTTGACCTTGTGATGACTAAGGAGTGAGTTAGGCTCTACCATCAGGACAAATTAAGATATGAAAGATGTTATCATATGAATTTATATATATATATATATGAGGAAGGAAATAAATAAAAAAAAGCTCCTTTAAGAAATGTAGATAAATAAAATAGTCACAGTTTTCAGATTTTCTGCGAACATGCTTGTCTGCTGCCATAACACAGTGGAACATCCAAAATAAGCATCACTCTGGTTTTGGCTGCATTCAGAGGAGAGGTCAAGCACGTACTCGGCTTTGAGCCTCAGATAAGCAGCGCTCTTGGTTCTTGATCTTCAGGAGCTCCAGGAACAGAAAGGACTGACTTTACCTCAAGCTATGATTTTCTTGGAAAACAATGTGGGTAAATTCCAGAATAGAAGATACAGAGGAATACCTGCCAAGTTTTGTGTTTCTCCCTCTGTATGATTTATCATTTGTCCTCCTTACAGTTGAAACAACCAAGAGAGTTCTACTAAGTTGCTGACTTGGCTAGAAACTGGAAAACATCAGCCACACCATCTGGGTCCAATACAAATGAGGCAGAAAGCAGAATTTTCAAAATGCCAGAGTCCTAGCCTTCCAAGTGCTCAGTCACTTGTATCTTCTCCAGTCTCACTTTGGTGAAGTTGATTTTTTTCCCCATAAAAACCACTTACTTTCCACCACTGACTGATAATATTCCACTACGGAATGTTTTTCTCACAGCCATGTACCCTGGGTGAACCTCAAGCAAAAGTGATGACAAGTCCAAGCCTGTGGGACCCCAGAGAGAGCTCTGATCTACAGCAGTTGGTGGAGAATTTCCTCACTGCTTCTGAGATGCGTGGGAGAGGCTAGTTTGTTCCAAACAGTGATTCCCAGAAACTCTCACCAAACTACATGGAAAGTTTGGCTGGAAATCTGTCACAGTTCTTTCAGCTCGTTGCCTCAGAGGTGCTGGTTGGCACAGCTTTCCCTGCTTCCAGAGCAGTCCCACAATGTGCCATGCCCTCCTGTGGGAAATCACAAGTTTCTGCTGCCTTGGTGCCAAAACCCCAACTGCCACAGGGTTTGGAAGCCTGATATTAGAAGAGCTGTAGAGCAATGTGTCTGAGAGACTCACAAAACCCAGACCAAGCTGGCTTCCACTCCCATCTGGAGGAAGCAGTAGAAGGCTGAATATCTTTTGGGGTTTAGCTGATTGCAAGGTCCCTCACTAATTTCTTGTTCCTCATGGCATCAGGACTACCAGCTCGTGACAACACTAGTAGAGTACCATAACTGGACTTGGAATTCCACACAGGAAGCTCAAAAATTTGATTTTACCATTTAAATTTACCATTTACGTTACCATGTTTGATTTAAACATTATCATAAATTTAAAAAAAAAAAAGAAAAAAGAAAAAAAAAAACCATAAAAAACTTCAAGATACATTTTATTTTTCCTGAAAAGTTAGGAAATATTCAAAATTTTAGAATTTTGTGATGAACAGGATCTTCTGACTACTGACTAACACTGGATCAAATGCAAAACTGTTCAGCACCATTCATTCCACCAGCAACATGCAGAGGAGGAAGGGGAGTGCCAACCCCCCCCAGAGACCAGGGCTAAGCCAACAGATACCCTGGCCCTTCCATAGCTTCTGGTCTAAAATTACAGCTAAAAGAAAAGGGACAAAGAGACAGACAACAATTCTCATGGGTAAAAGAATATTTTCATTTGATTAGAAGGGTGAGTCTCTTAAGCTTGAGAGAAGCTCATTGCCTTTCAGCAAGAAAACCCTAACAATATCCAAAATTGAATTTTTTAAACACAGTTTTAAATGTAACAGATTTCAAAATGCACAGTGATGGATCTTTCTGTTGCTCTCTAAATGAGCTTCTCTAGCACAGGCTTGGGTTTTTTTTCGCTGGAGGTTGAATCTCCGGTAAGTGTTTTGTTTCAGTCTTCCCGAGGCCATATTTGTTTGCAGCAAGATGAGAATTAACTTGTGAGGTAGCAGCCCACAGACTTCGCACAGAGTGATCTTTAAATAGGATTCTGATGAATTCACAGAGGATTGGAATGAAACAAAACCACAAAACATTTACCTTGAAAAGCTCTAGTTTCTTAAATCAGTTTCCCCAGAGTACATTTACAGTAGAGCTGTCACCAAAGATAGCTTATTGCTGATGAGCTACAAATGAGCACTTCAAGTCCATGAAACAGAAGGTGCATAAGCAATCAGATTAGTGCTATCTAACCGAGCTAAATAGCATACGACAACTTCAATTTGCATGCTGACAAGAGCTAAATTGCAGGGTTCACCTGAAGCAAAAATAAATCACATGGTGATCATTGCTTTTGCTTTTCTTATACTAGCAGCTGCCACATACACCATAAAAATTCTGGTCACCTAAAGAAAAATATATTCCAAAGTTAAATGTCATAAGTACTTCAAATTACTGTGAATTATGACACAGAAAGCAATATTTGGTAGCCTCTAGCAAAACAGTGGCCTCTCCACGGTCCTCTCCACAAAACAGTAATAGTATTTATAAAATATAATGCATTTTTGCAATGCCACAGGCATTCAAATACTTGGAAAAAAAAATCCCTGATAACAGATGGAATGTTTATTGACATTAAAATATGCATTTTTTTTTTACACATGGCAGTGAATGAGAAAAGTGTTAGCTTAATAAATAGCAATGCTCATGGGTACTGAGTAGTTTCAGTTGGCTTCTTTTCTGTCATATATTCTGTCTTTATGATATTAACACAAATTAGAAATGGCTGATAGTTTCATTCTGTACCTTTCTGTGCTCTCTTACATTACATGTCAGGATGTTTAGCTGTATAATTTAGCACTACTGGCACAGAAGTAGCATTACCTATATACATAATTTTTATCCAGCCACTCCAAGGAGTTCTAAAAATACCCCAATGTCCATGGCATTGCAAGCTCCAGCAGTAGCACCACTTCCTTTCCAGAACAGAATAAATGTCCCTCAGAAAAATCTAAGAAATACAATTGTCTGCATGCTGAATTGTCTCTCTCTTGTCAGGGGAAGGGTATCACAGCGGTTTTATTTAATCTACTGGAATGTCCTTGTCTTCTTTTTTATTTTCCCAGAAAAAAAAATTGATATTGTTTTATCTTGAAATTTCAGATTTAAATAGATTGGCTATATCTCCAACCTCATTACAGTTAGCAAATTCCAGAGAAATTATCTGTAAACCTCTAATAATTGCTACTGGTTTCTGTACAACTTTTTCCTTTCACGCTTTTTGCCTTGTTCTTTAGTTTAATCACAATACCATCTCTTTTATATTCCTTGGCTGATTCTTATGAATAACCTGAACCTCATTTCTCATTTCTGCTAGTACTGTAGTCACAGCCTTTTCAGGCAACAATGGACTCCAGAATGCCTAGGGAGAAAAATCAGATTATATATAAGAACACTTTCAATGTCATTTTCCTAATTTGCATAAAATCACTGCTGTTTTTTGGACACATTAAAGGCTAGTATTACCGTGGGTTAATTAAAATAATTCCATTAATTTGAAGCAATTGTACTTTTACATTATTTCATGTTGCATAATCAAAGAGCTTTCTACTGAAATCACCCACTTGATTTTAGTATGATGAGCCCCATGGCAAAACAGAAGCTGAAGTGCAACCTCCCACTTCCCTCCCTCTTCCAGAGGAAAATTAAAGAGAATTAGAAGTCCCTAACAAAGATTCTGATGTGGAAAGCAGAGAAAGACTTCATCACAATTTGCAATTCAATCATTTTTATTGCACAAGTTCACATTGCAGCTGACAGTTATTTCTTTTTTGAAGTGGTATTGGGTGTCCCTTGCTATGCATTCCAGTATTTAGGTGCAATGGAGACAGAAAATCTACCATGACATAAGAAGAAACCATGTAGTGACAAAGAGATGTATTTGGCAAACCTTACACAGATGTAATCAAGCTGATAAGCACTGAGTATTCTAGCTAGAACCACAACATTTGTCCTGACATTGTTAGTTCATGAGTTGACTTCTTAGAGTCAATTTCAATTTACTCTAAATCTACACATATATACTCCTAGCCCACACTTCATTTCTTTTAAATGCCTCCTCTGTGTAGTTTCCTCTAGAAATCTGAATACAAAAGGAAGCTAACAAGGTAGGAAGATATAGTCTGTCTCAGGAAGGATTTGAGACACTATTTAAGATGCCTGATAAAGAAATATGTTCAAATTTTTCTGTGCCAGACTAAGAGTATGTCAACACATACTTGGTTAATGAAGATTGGTGCAGCAAAATCAAAGGTATGCATCAATAATTTCCTATAATCAGACACTAGAAGTTATAGTTTTATATCTTTTCACCTTCAGCAGCAATGAAATGAAAAGAGCAGGCAATTACCAATCCTTTTCTGTCTCCTATAACCACAGCTGAGGCCTCACATACACTGGATTAAGCTCCTTTTTAAAATTAATGAAGACTAATTAAGGAAAATAAGCCTCCACAAGAAAAAACGAAGAAGTTGCTTTTGTAAAGACAGCTCTAGTAACTACTACAAAATGCCATTTCTCTATGGGAGAAAGCCAATAACTAACTGTAGTATGAACTGATAAATGTTGTCTCTTCCCAAGCAGACTAAATAAGTGAATAAAACGCTAGTTTCAATCTTCTTTTCAATAAGGTTATTATTAATAAGAATGTTATGAGACTGCTGGACAATCTGAGCTTAGTGAAATTGCATCATGAAAGAGTAGAAAAAAAAATTAATAAAGATTTAAAGAAACCATTACAGATCAGTTTATCTGACTATGCCATATCTAGATATTATAACGTTCAAATTCTGAAGTATGTAGTGACTAGAGAGGGATAAAAAGAGACATATCTTTTTTTTCTGTGACTGTATTGCAGAAGTGGTTTTCAGAAAAATACCAGTTAAGGTATAAACCAAATCTTAGAAATATTCATCCAGCTGCTAGAACTTGCCACTACAAAGAAATGTGTCAATTAATAAGTAGTTTCTCTCCAGTACCACCAAGTCCATGTACTGCATATTGATATATATGAATTTATACCCATATGCATTTATATATATATATAAAATGATCAGACAAATAGCAATATATTAACATAGATATAGATAATATGAAAATGGAGCACCTCTCCTATGAAGAAAGGCTGAGAAAGTTGGGGCTGTTCAGGCTGGAAAAGAGAAGGTTGTGTGGAGACATAGCAACCTTCCAGTGTATGAGGGGAGCCTACAGGGAAGCTGGAGAGGAATACCTCATCAGGGACCATGGTGACAGGACAAGGAGTAATGGGTATAAACTGAAAAAGAAGAAATTTAGATTAGATACACAGAAGAAATTTTTCACTGTGAGGGTGGTGAGGAGCTGGAACAGGTTGCTTAGGGAGGTTCTGGATGTCCCATCCCCAGCAGTATTCAAAGCCAGGTTGGATGTGGTCTTTAGCAACCTGATCTAGTGGGAAGTGTCCCTGCCCATTGCAGGGTGGTTGGGCCTAGATGATCTTTAAGGCTCATTCCAATCCCTTAACATTCTATGATTCTGTGCAATTTATATTAATATTAACTATTAAGAGAATATATATTTATACATAATAAACACAGCCACTGATAGGGCAAAATCTGTTTGCTCACAGAAGTTGTGGATGCCCCATCCATGGAACAGTTCAAAGCCAAGTTGGTTGGGGCTCTGAACAGCCTGGTCTAGTGGGAGTTGTCCCTGCCCAAGGCAGGGGGATTCCAAGTAGACAGCCTTGAATTATCAGTTTTAGTTCTGTCATGGACCACAAGTAGTGTTAAAGTGCACATGCACTCCCTAATTATTTTCTTCTACTGCCACTGCCCAAGGCATAATACTGGGCTTGATCTCTAGTCTGCCTCAGTAAGTATTTCTTTTGTTCTTAAAAATGCTTAATTTTTCATTGCTGACTGCAACATGAAGTTTGGAAAAGTGATAATGAAATCTGCCAGTAAAACAAAGCTGTATACCAATGCAGAATAAGAATGGACTAACAAACAAAAAAGAACTCAATAACTTCAAGAATAGCGAGGCAAGAAGAATCATCAAACTTATTAACACAAGAATGAAAACTCATTAATATTTCGATAAGAATTTTTGCTTCAAACAATATCTTGATACGGGGAAATAGCAAAGTAATATAAAGACTCAAAAGGACGCGTCCATGAAAATGTAGATGTTATTATAGAAGAAGCATCTTCAATGGAAGTGGGAACATATTAATGCCATCACAGCTGTACTTCTCAGGAATGTTTTTTGACGTTCCACACACTTATGTTCAAGAAACACTCACCCAGACTGGCCTGCTTTCAAGGAATGTGCTGTTAAGATGCTCAAAGAAACAGCACGCTGGTCCTTAAGAGAGGAGGCCAAAGTTACCTCTAAACTGCAGTCAGAGAAGATGATGCACTCAAGAGTGCTGTGTGGAAATACCAGCTTTTACCTAGCAAGCTTAGGTACTGTCAATAGTCCAACAGCAAAAATTAATAGTTCAACTTGGGCTAAACTACTGTGAAGAAAGTTTTATATGATATTACGACTGAAAACACACATAGTTTGTATTACTGCACAGTACTTACTTTATCTTTCTCTTTCTTTTACATTATGCCTCATTGCTGGTGTGTGCCTTTCATTGATCTCCATCTGATGAATTTTCATGATCAAGATTTTGTGTGCCTGTACAATAATCCATTTTCTCTTTAAAACTTTATAAATTTCATGGTACAAATGAAAATATCCAACAATTATAAATCCATTGTTCATTCAAATTCAGAGGACTAAAGATTGCAAATCTGTATTCATTCCCTCCCAGTCTGTGCATAAACATTTTATTTTAAAAATATTTGGTTGTTCTAAAGAGAAGAAAACAGAACATTCTTTCTTATTTACTGCAAATTCTGATATCTCATTAGGACCCCTGCTCAGTATCTCTCCAGATACCATTGTGACCTTATTGTAGTGTGAGTATCATTGATCAAGAGACAGGAAACTGTCAAATCACTCTTAATGTGAGAAAACAGCTGCAGAACACAGATGTACAGAAGACAGACCCTATGGGAAATTTTTTTTTAATATAAAAATAATTATACTTCTGGAAGAAAATTAAATTTCTTGTTCTGTACAGCAGTTAAACTGCAGAGAGAAATTTTGGAATAAAAATATATATATATATTTTTAAGTAAAAACTCACCATCTGTCAACTAATAACTCTTTTCTGCTACAGTAGCTACAAGATGAAGGGCTTTAAGATGTTTCAGATCAGCACATGACTTGCTCAGGACAGTAGAACGGTGGAGAACACACAGCAATCTTTAGATCATATCACAGGGAAGAGATGAACGCAGGCAATAAGCCAACCCAAAATCAAAATAAATGTCAATGTGCCATTTTTAAGAGAAACCAAGTGTACATGTATATGCATAAGTATAGATGTAACATTTCTCTCTTGCATGTGTTAGTGACTCAATCACTTTCAGTGTACAACCCCTCAACCCTCCCTCCCCCAAATCAATCAAACCACCACCAAAAAACAAAGAATATTTAAAAAGAAATTCAAGTGTTTTTTGTTGAAAAGAAATGTGGTGAATTCAGTTTCTGCTTTTAAGGTATGAGGGCTACAAGGACCATGATCTCTTTCTGTGAGGAAATGAGATTTCATTTGAAGAATTTGCCATCTGTACCATTTTGAATTTCTTTATATGAATTATCCTTGTGATATAAATTCATCTGTACCATCACAGAGAATAAGGTTCTCATTTACAACTCAGCTTCTTTACACTGCTTAAAGAACCTTTCCCATTTACTCTAAGATCTTCCTATTGCTGCCTTAGAGGAGTAAACAAATTTAGCTGAAACTAGATGAGTATCAGGCTCTTGCATACGTAGAGAAGAGCTCTGTGAGGGAAAGCTGAACATGTAGATTTAGGAAAAGTTAACTAAGAAAGAGCAGGAAAGCTAAGCCCAACGTTTTTACTCTGTGATTGCTGAATGAGGAGCTACAAGATAAATTATTTTTTTAATTGTTTTATTTTATTGAAAAATAAATACACGGAACTATAATACTTATTTATTCTTCTGGTCTGTGTAGAATTTGAATAAACATGTGCATTGATGAATTTTACAGGCCCTAAAAACAAACTGGAAGAAAAGTCATTAATTGAGGTAGGAGAGAAGAATAAGAGACTGGGATTCAGGCCTTTGGGACTCATTAGTCTCTGCTTCTGTATCAAACATCTAGGGAACAGGAAAGTATCTTTGGATAACATTTCACACACTAATTTGGTCTTTGAGCTGTGCATTTCACCCAGCTGAGTAAATATAATTTGCAGCCAACTGAGTAAGCTGTTACTTTAGCTACAGTGAAATTGCTGATTTGGAGCACTTAAAGTAGGAAGGTCAATAACAACAGGAAGAATTAATAAGCATGCGGCTTGTAGAAAGTTACACAAAGTTTAACCTCTCCTTATTGGCAGTAACTCTTGGTTAGAAGCTAGAATCTGCAAAGGCAAGTCAATTCTTGCCTTGGGTTGCTGTGACAACCTTAACACAGCTGCTGCAAACAACCTGAAATTGCATCTAAGAATACAATACAACTGTATTTCCCAGCCAGACTTAAGGGCAGAGGGAAGAAAAAAGAGAATTAAACAAGAGGGGGGTTTTTATGGGATTTGTCTTTTTCTAAGAGCATCTGTCAGATTTTAGAACAACAAAATATAGAATTTATCTTGGTTTGGTTTTGGTTTATTCATTCTTTTAGTATTGCAAGCTTAAGATCTCACGACCCTGGAAGATTATGTCTACATTTAACCATTACAATGCTGAACTGGTAGACTGGCAAGCTCCACACCTGGTTCTGAATTCTCAGCTTAGCCAAGCAAAATCTAGATTCATTTTATGCAAAATAAATGCATTTGTTTCCTGAGGAAATTAACGCTTATCAAGGAAGAGAAGTGGAGCAAAGAAAAAAAAGCTAGCCTCAATCCAACCAAGGTATTTGGGCAGATGAAGAAGTGGGGAAATACTCCTGAGGCATCCTTGTTCCACAGTTTAGAGCCAGGCAGCATTGACTTCAGAAGGAAAATCACAAGAACTCATAGGATTAAAATGACTCCCCCGTAGATACATAGCTTCCACATAATGTTGAAGAAACTCGAGGGTGTATATGCTTGTTGTTAAAATTGCTGCTAAGTTCCAAAGCAAGAAAAATGAGAAGAATGGGCACTTCTTATATATATTCAGTGATTGTTTTTATTGAAGGATTAATATACATAGATATCTGAGAGTCCTGCAGCATATCAGACAAATTCTTAATAGATAAACAAACTATTAGTAATACTAATAATTCTGGGGAAAAAATTTTAAAAAGCATTAGAGGCAGAGTCTACGTATCATAAAAAAGCAAAAGCAGACAGAGATTTTCTTCGAAAATATTCATTAAATTGGTTTTTAATAAATCACCTTTCAGAACAACTTTGGTATTTGGAGAGTCTATTCTTCGGAGAAGCTGAACTCACAGACCTGACTCATGAATTGATAATTTGAATCTAATTAGCTCCCCCCTTCTTTTTTTCATTGGCACTGTGTATTTTCATGGAAGATGGATTAAAAACAGGAGGAAAAATGTTGCAAGAATCCTGTCAAATGTCCTGAACAGATCTGTTTCGTGTTTTCACAGGTCTGCCTTCCATCCCATTGTCCCTTCACACACATCACACATAGAAATACACTTCTGACCTAAAGGGCTAAACAGTGAGATCATCAAAAGAACTGCTTTAAAAAGAACATTACTGAAGAGAAACTAATATTATACATTTGCACCAGAAACTTAAGCCTAAAATTACACTCCTCTGACTAGAGAACAGAAAATTTATGATTCATCTTGGATCTAATAAAAGCCAGCAAATCCTGAACCAGATTCCTTACCCTTCTTCATATGGGTTTATTTCATATAAATTCAATAAATAAAGGCAGAATCACAAAAACAGACAAGCCTAGATATGTTCATATATTGAAATTGCACAATAATGTGAAACTAGTGATGCAGACCTGGATAAATAAGGTATAATAAAAGGGCTACATGAATTAGTAAGATTAGCTCTGTTTATGAGAGACACTGTCACATATTTCATACCAAGTGCATAGACAATACTAGATTCATTTTGCAAACATATGATTTCCAGAAATCTGTGCTGAATCCTTTCTGTCTCCTGATGGCAATTTCCCATAATAATAGGGACTACAGAAGTACTGTCATGATAATAAGGTCTATTTCAATGAACAGCAGCTTTGCTCAGATAAAAAAAGTTCTTTAAAAAAAAAAAAAAAAATATATAATCTCAAGCTATATTCCAAAATAAAAAAAAAGGCACGGAAGGAAAATACTTTCAATTTCAATGTCACAGAAGGCAAAAGATGAAGACAATTTTTAAGGGGATCATTAAAAGCATTTTTAGAAGCAGTTTCATAATAAATTCATTTCAATGAAAGAAAAGTGTATTCTTTCTTTATAAAAGCTAAATATCGACATGCAAAACTTTTGTAGCAGAGTTAAAAAGTCCCTCCTGAAAAAACAATTAAAGTTATACAGTTTCATATGATGCTGAGATGTTCCATCAGACAGCTGTTAATGATCTTACCAGGGATCATGTAATTCTCTTTGTCCATCATTTTTTGAAGACTGGGTATTAAACACTCTCGTCTTCTAATTCTCCTCAAAGATTCTGTGCTGGCTGCAGATATGTGAAAGAAGAATCAGCAAGGAAGGAGCTGGGAGAGAAGTTACTCCTCTTTCAGCTCATTGTGATTTAAATATTGCACTGTGACTAGTGGCAATAGTAAAGGAAGTTTCCTCCATCTCCCTCACTGTGGGAATAATATCTCAATCATTTGCAGACAGACTATTAATATTGAGGGAGTATGGGCTTATAGCAGTACCCAGTCTTCAAAAAGCAAGTCTACTCAGCTTCTTGGTTCAACAAAGTGCTTAGGCTTAATTTAGGCTTAAATTCCTGGCTTAAATGCATGGATGAGCTAATAATTTTAAAAAGTCAGTGGCAGCAGTTAACAGCATCACACACAGCAGCTGACTGAGGCCTGAGGCAAGGCTCTGATAACCTACAGACTACAAATATCAAACTGTGACCACCTGCCCTGTTGCCAGCACAAAAACATTGGAAAACAAAAACAATCTGGCAAACAGATAGCTTGAGGAAATTGATTTGCTCCAGGTGTCTGCTTATTCAGCCCTGTAGAAGGTTGTAGAAGATAAGGGGGCTAATGTGTTTGTCTCAAACAGTGGTAGCTGGAATGCTGTGGAGATAACCAAGGTAATGGCCTGCGAGAAAGAAAGGGATGTGGGTGGAGAAGGGGATCACATGGAGGTAGGACAGCACTTTTCTGGGACAAGTATAATTTTTTTTCTAGCCCCTGGAAATAAGTACAACACAGTACAGTGCAAGCACAGGAATGGGGCAGCTTCAGAGCAGAAATCCTGTAGTGATATTATATCACCATGCACATCTCCTATTGTTTCATAAGAAATAGTGCTTCCTAATTTCTCTATCATCTGGTTACTAAGGCTTTGTAATTTTATCTGCCATTTGGTACAAGGGAACATGATACTTGAATAAGTAAAAGGAAGACAGATTCAAAAATTAAGTCCTCTGAGGGCTTTAAACTATTATTCATCATTCGTCTTTAACAGAAGAAAAAAAAAGTACCCATCTAAATTATGTACACATACAAAGTTTAGATTAATGCATATCTTCTTTTTTTCCTTACTGCAAGTACTGCAAGCATTACAAATCATGAATAATTTTAGGACAAAGAGTATTCCCCCTGACTTCACTTGGGCTACTCTGATGCAAACAGGCACAAATAGATGTCAGACTTACAGAGCTGGGAGATAAACATGTAATTGAGTTAGAAAAATGGAAGACTGTTTAGGCATTAAAGGTTTAGAACTGTTCAATAAAATGTTAAACAAGAAAATGCTGATCCATCAAATATGAAATTCCTTCCATTAATGCACAAGAATTCTCAGTCTGATGCAAAGGAAGACCTTTATAGTGAGAGAATATCACCACAGAGAGGTTCACTTCTGAAAAACCAGAGCACTTACCTGGACCACAAGTGATTGATTGCATCTCTTTTCTGCCTGATTTAAACTAAGAAGCATTAGCATTCAACTCCTTCAGTTGAATTTGCTAGAGATTTCATACATTTACACAGCTATCTACACTTACTCCTGCACACAACATACTGCCAGAAATACCACAACAGATCCTGGGCTACACATGATCACTACTGATTCTGTTTCCACATGCTGTAATTTCCTGAGATTTGGACTTACACTCTGAAAAAGCAATAAGTGATGTCCCACTCTGATCCCTTTTCAATTAGCACAGTTGCATCTGTCCTCCTTCCTGAGGAATGTTTATGGCAGGATCCAGCTCCACAACACACTTTCTTTCAGCAGGAAAGCCATCTGAAGTGATCCCTCAACCCTGGCTACATCTTCTGGAGTTTGCCAACTCTTTCCTGACTTACTCTTTTTTATTTTTGAGGCTATGCCATTGAACAGACCTGTGAAACAATTCCCTTAAAACAAATCCTCCCAAGAGAAGGGATCTCCTAGTCTGAGGCTGAAGCTACCATACTCCTTAGACTTCATTAAACTTGTATTTAGAACAAAATGTTACTTGTGGGGAAGAACATGCATGAAGTCATGTAAGAACCCCATCATTCTGCTTCAAAGATCATTTCACCATTTTATGCTGTTTACTGCACTATGTATTGACAAGTAAAAACTTTTCAGGGTTTATATGTACATAAAGAGTAGAGTTTTGTATACATGAATGTTTTATTTATATATCACCTCGCTAAATATGGGCTGTTCCTGAATCTTTATTAATATTATTTTTTCCATTTTTTTAATATAATAGCTACCTACTCCCATAGGTGTCAGAGAGGAGTCAAAGCAATTCTATTAAAGACAGCCTAGTGTATTAGATGGCAAGCTTGGTGTTACCTCTAACAGTTCCTACTGGTCCTCTACTTTATTTTTGATAGAATTGAAGAAGTTTGCCACCTTATTATTAGTTGATAAGTCACAATATCATGTACTTATATTAAATTTTGGATGTTCACTATACTGTTTTGAAACTTGTTCATTTTTAAAATCAGGCAAGTGCAGAAATTCAACAATAGTTGGTCTTCCATGAAAGCAACAGTTACGTTTTCTCACCTTGAGCATTTTTTTTTTCCTTTGGGCTTAATACATGATGATAAAAAATCACATTAGTAATTTTCTGGTATGTTCAAGATGGCAAAAAAAAATTCAAGACTTCAGCAAGTTTCAAATTTTCACCGTAGCATTTTGTATGGGAGCTATAAAGGCTCTTCTGTGTTTCAGAGCAAACACATAAATATCCCTAGTTTGGAGTCAGCATGTAATTTTCTCATTACGTTAGCGCACTGTTAACCTTTTATGAGAGCAGCAGTCACAATTATAACTTGATTTGAATACTTAGTAGAATATGCTGAACGAGATAAATTGTTTAGAGTTTTTTGGATGAAAAAGTATTTAAATTTTCACTTAAGTAATTTATAACAAAATAAGTTACAGACTTTACTAATACTTGGAGATAAATGCCTTACTTAGCGCAATGGGGAAAATGGTACATTTAATCAGGTTCTATTCTTATGAAGGAAGTAAATACAGCAATTTAATTGAACTGTTAGGTTCCACTGAATGCATTCCTAAATCCTTCCCTTTCAGTTTTACACTGAATCTTTTTTACTGTGAAAGAGAGATTAAATAACCACTTCACTTTACTCGAATGACGCAAAACCATTTTGCTTGTTAGTAAGACAAGACTAGAAAAGTAACAAATTTTGGCCAGCACTTTCAATAAAAATGCAAACGAACAGGAGAGTCCAGAATAGTGCAACAATAGAAATCAAAGTCTAGAAAAGAAGGAAAGACTAACAGAGCTGAGGTTATTTATAAGAGCAATAAAAACCTAACTGGCTTCAAATCTATGAATACCTCAAAAAACCATAATTTACCTAAAAGCCTGTTCCAAAGAAGAATAGAGCAATTTTTTCTCCTTATTCATCTTGACTAGAAGAAGATGTAATGGTCTAAAATTGCAACAGAAGAATTGTATTAAACATTAAGAATAAAAGGGACAGGTGGGAACTGAAATAGATCAATAAGGTGGTCATTGCACTTTTCTAGAGGTGCCTTCAGGACCAATAAGCATCTGTCAAGAATGAGGATGAAGTCATTGATCCTGCTGTGAGGGAAGGATCAACAGGCTATATGATATTTCAAGGTCTTTACAAATCCTAATATTTTAATTGCTTTTCATTATCTATACAGCAAAATTTAGACAACCTGGACTTATCAGCTATAGTAAAGACATGGTGATAGGGACTTTACCAAAGCCTTACTTACCGCAGAGTATAATTGTACAGCAGCTGCTGTATGTCCTATCTAGTCCCTTTTCCAGCTGCCAGAATGTGTTGCTGCTGTGTATTCTATCTTTAATCACAGTTACTCATTTTAGCCTTTTCAGGTTACAATTGCTTCTCACTCTCTGTGAAGGACAACCCAAACTCTATTATTCTCTTTAAAAGTATTTTTTGGAATCATACACAGCTCCAGAGGTACAATTTGCAACTTATGTGTATGACTATACCTGCTACTACTGGCACCCTTAGAAAAACATCCTGTCAGTAATTATTCTCAGGAAATAACCTCCCACAGACAAGAACTGTCATAAAGTCAGTATTTCTGGCTCATTTAGCTTTTCCATCTCCTCATAGTTCCTCAAGTTAAAAAAAAGGAACAAAACAAAAGTGACAACAGAATTACATTGTTTTTAAAAAATTGGTCCCCAGAATCTTAGCTACACCTGCATTAATACATTTTTCATCTTCCTCTTGCCATTAAGAATAACCTTTCATCTCACTCTGCCATATTCCATGGCTTCTCAGTACCCCACTTAGTCAGGAGTGATGGCACACAACCTTTGACTAGTTGAAAAGCTGCCTAATGTGTGGTAGGGCATACATTTAAAGCGTTTTTTCAGCCTAAATTAGGTCAAAACAATCTCTTGGTCAAACTCCCACATTGATAACTCAGGTGGTGAGGAAGGGAGACAAGAGGAGAGGAGGGAGAGTGTCCCCAGATCAAGCCAGACTAAATCTGATCAGTCTCCTGTAGGGACAGACTATGGCCAGGGAGTCATTGCCTTTAGTATAATACATGAGAGTTGTAACTACAAGATAGGACAAGTAAGAGGTAGGAAGCATAATGAGGAAATCACTGCCATTATTTCTTGAAATAAATATTAAGTTAAATCCACTTTTACTAGTTGCAGCATATCTCAAAAACAAAGACTCTGGATGGCAAACCTAATTAAGGTGTAGGGCTATCAGTAGTGCCTCAGTCTAAGCTGGAGTCAAAGTTTACAACTGTTTTCTCATTTCTTTTTTTTTTTTCCCTAAGAAAAGCCTTGAACAAAGAGATTCAGTTGTCTTAAACTATCATTTTCAAAATCTAAGAAAGTCACAAGGATTATTTGTCCTTTCCATTGCACTGTATATGCATATATATATATATATTCTATAAATATTCCAAGGATGAAAGTATTAAATAATATAAAAGCAATGAAACTGCTTTTTCCACTTGTCAAAAAAGAAAATATAGGGAATGAAAGGGAGCCACAGTGGGAGAAAGAGGCTTCTAGTGTTAAAATAGCAGGAAAATCTTTGTTTCTTGTTTAGGTTTGAATCAAGTTTCTGAAAGTCCCAAAGGAACGATTAGATTTTGCAATATGTGGAGAATCTTCCAGAAAGTACATATTTGTGGGGCTGGAGCCAGACAGGATGATATAGAGGCAGGAGCAGGTTAGGCTCATGTCCAACTTGTTCATGTAGCTATCAATTAATTAATCAACTTTTCACAATTATGGGGATTATTTACATCACTGGATTAAATGAGACTAAACATGATCAAAATCTAGCCCTTTTGTTGTGCAAGACAGTTTTTGAAAATTATTTTGAAAAACATTACAAAAAGTAAACATTTCTCTAGAGAATTCTATAGTTTTCTGCTGAAACTCCACAGTTTACTGCAGGAGCTCTCACAAAATAACAGCAGCTGTCAGGGTTTAAAACACTGCATCACACACATCAAAATTCGCTCTGAGCAGTACAAGACATGACAAGGCTACAAATAGCCAGTGGCCTTTTCACACACTGGGCTTCAACCCATGGAGGCATTGGAGGAGTTTTCATGGAAATTATCCAGCACAAGCAAGCACAGCTTTCTGTTGCCATAGTAGATACTGAACTTCTATCTTAGCTGCAGACAAAGGCTGGGAAAACAAATCAAGCCCTATTATACTGTTTATTCTCCAGTGCAAACAGAAGAAAATAACCTCATGTGTTTATACACATACATTTAGCATGGCATATTTTGGCATTTGTCAGGGGTTTCTTTCCATGTATCACTTTGGGTTTTTTCCACTGACTTTAACTGCCTATAGCAAAGGTTTGGTAAACATAAAGGAGTGAGTTCCCTTTATTATTAATAGACAGTTTTCATTTCACAATAAACTGATGAGTTCTTGTAATCTAGCCAGACATTTTGGTGTTTGAAGGCAGATATACTTCCGGAAAGTTCACATTTTAAGGAAAATAAATGTTTCTTGGGTTTGCTTGTTGTGGTTTAGGAATAGTACTCCCCAGTTCAGTTCCCCCACTGAGACTTTCCCAAACAAGATGCCACTCACTGGCTCCCCAGCTTCCCTTCCCCCTTCCTGCTCCTGGGATGGAGTTGAGAATTGGAGGCACAAAGGTGAAAATCACAGGCTGAGATAAGAGCTATTTAGTGGAAACAGCAATTAATTAGATAAGAAAACAAACAGTAACAGCAACAGTATCAATAACAAATGGTACAAGACAAAGACAGTATTTACCTGGAAAGTAAAACAATACTGGACTGGTTTGTGTTCCACAGTGAGTCCCCTACTCCTGCCCCTCACAAGTAACATGAGACAGTACCGAATAATATCGGGGCCTGGCCATGCCCTGCTACCATAAAATACTAATCCAGTCCAGGCCAAAACTAGGACAGTGCTGTCTCTCCATAGTGAGTAATATTGACTGATGCAGTAATTTCTTTATAGGGAAGCAGGACACCATTAGGCAGCATTTTAACGACACCTATTAGTTCCTACTGCTTTCAATAAAAATGTTTTAGCAGGTCTGGGACTTGCCTGGGCTACCAAGGGTTAATGCATGTTCTGAAATCACTGGATTAGCTGATGGTTTTGCTGTATTGCAATAGTTTTGTGTGCCTCATCACACATACCTATACCCTTAGGAAAGAAGCTAACCACAGGAAGGAACAGGGAAGTTTGCCATCTTTCCCTAACGCCAATACTTAAGTTGGGTGAAGCAAATGTGATAATTTTACCATTCCTTCAGATGTGAGGACTAGCATCTCCAAACCATTCATTTAATTTGTCCTCCCACTCTCACTGCTCCTTGCTCTGCCTGTATGATGCAGAAACAAAAGAACAGAATATATGAGAGATGATATGTACAGTATCTTCTTGGAACAAAAACATTACTCATCCCCTCTGGAGTGCTTGGAGATAAAGAGGAAGAAAACAGTAGCTTTCATCCCTGTTCAGGACTCATTTGAACTTTTATCCATGGTCTGGGAGGGAAGTGATGAAGTAGGTTCTACAAAGACCACCACCAATATATATTAGAAGTTAAACCAAACTTCACTTCTCCTCTGGAGCTGCCAATCTTATGTAGCATGCAACTCTCTGCCTTATTACGAGGCATTTTATAAAGACAATATTATCTATGTCAGCACAAGGTGCACAGAGCACTGTGTTGCACAGCTTAACATTTACTGCCCCAAAGCAATCCCACTGCTGAAGGCAGTCAAGAACAAAAGGTGTGAGACAAAAGCTTAGTCTTTCATATTAGCAGATACAGTAAAGAGCAGTTCTGATACTGCTCCTGTTGCAGAACAGGTCAAATGCCTCAGGCAGCTTTGGCTCAAAAACATTTTCAGATGCATCCAAAGATTGTCTCAATAGCCAAGTAGTCAGACCACTTTTTCAGTGTTTACAGACTGAATGTCTATGCTTGAGGACCTGGAACCACATCTCATATCTCTGAACAGAGATTGGTTTAAACAAAGAGAAATGGATGCACTCAGTGTCTTCTATCCAAGACCTATTCTGTGCTAGAAAGTATCCTCTTCACCAACACAGCAATGCTCCCTTTCTGGCCTGTGGGGAGTGCAGGTAGGACACAGCACCTTATTCTTTGATACAGGGAGCTTTTACATAATCACAGCGGGTTGAACATTAAAAAAGAAAATAAATTAACTGAAAGACTTCAACCTGACTTCAGACAAATGGCTATGAAGGACTGAGTGCTCTTCAGAGTGTGAGAGCTGTCAAGTCCCTGTTCATGTCCAAGAAGAACGCAGTCCCTGTCCCTCAGCTCTCTGGCCCCAGGCTGGACACCCTGGCTGTAGGATGCAAGGGGAGGCAGCAGCTGCTCATGCTTTCCTCCAGATCTCTGCAGTCAGCACATTGCTAAACAGAAAACCCTTTTTTCCCTTTACAGTCTCTTCCTCTGGACAGAAATCCTGAAGAAGTTCAAACGTGGTTACAATCTCTCCCCCTTGTGCCCCCAGTTTGGCTGCCAAAGGGAGAAAAGTACAACTATTTACTCAGCTTTTGTTTTATGCCCTGCCATCCACTTCTGCCTGAGCAATACTCACAGAGCAGTATCCAATACCAAGAGCACCAGGCTTTGTTATTTTGCCACCAATGCTGAAATGCTTTCTGTCTGCCCAGATAAGAATAAGACCTAAAACCATCCTAAATTAGCAGCAGAAACACTTATTTCTTTCTCACTGAAGGCATCCTCAGAGGCTTTATAAACACCCTGCTTTGTACATGAAGTTAAGATATTTGTCTACTCATAAATGTATGATTTACATCACCAGAAGAGAGCAGAGTCTGACAGAAGAATGAAGAACAAAACAATTGTGTTCAAAGTATCTACAGCTTTGCTGCTTGTTTGTTTTCTTTCACTAAAGAGCTCAAACAGTTAAGAAGAACTCTGTAACTAATCAAGCCATGACACTTCCAAAAAAAAAATCTCAGATTTTTTTGAAGTTCAAAGAGTAAAGGAAAATTACATTGTGCAAGATAAGAGGAAAAAAATAGGCAAGGTTCTCAGAATTTTACATGCTTAAGGGCATGAAAATTTGCAGAATACATGTAAGATCCAATAGCAAAGCAACAGAAAACAATACAGTCAAAAAGGCTCTGAAAAGACATTATCATACATATTAAATGGACCATATTTTGCACTGATGCGCAACTAAAGTACCAATTTGTTAAACTTTGGAAATTCAGTTTCTCTGAAACCTTAAAGGCTTTTTCAATACATTCAAATGCATTTTAAAATGTTAGGTTTTATAAAATTAGATAAAATCACTCACCGTTTTTTGGCATCTTAAGTTTTGCAAAGATATTTCAAAAGGTTTTTTTAAAAAGTCTTTAAGATTTGGCTCTTCTATCTATACAACTAAAGGATAGCTCAGAGACACCGATGAGGCTAACAAATCATGGTGGGTCACCGACCTGGAGAGGAAAGATTTATCTCTACCAGAAAATTTTTACAGTTTTCAAACATTTTTCCTATCCCAAACTGGAATACAATGGTGCAATTCACCAAAATTTTATGACTGAAACCTTCACCTCAAGAATGTGCTTTGGATTCATCAAATTGCTTTCACTGAAACATTAATTTTTTTACTTTTTGGCAAGATTAAATTTTATAATAAAAGGTTCCTTCTGACATCAAAACACTTGGAATTTGAAAAATCCCTAAGGAGAATTTTTTTAAGTTCTGCCTTTTTCTCAAATCTTTTTTAAAAAAATGGCTTTCCATCATCATCATGTTATTCTGCCATTGAATTTCTCCTGGGACAAGGCATTGGAATACACTAAGGACTTATTCTCATGGAATCTATGTTATTACACCTAGATGAAAGTCATCCTTTTTGATCCTTCACATCTTATCTGTTAACATAGAGAATTTCTTTTGTTGTATGATTTCTCACCATGCATTTCCAGAACTGCACTGGTAAGTAATTCGAATAATTTCATCATTTCAGAAGTGTGAACAAAGCACAATAAGGAAGTTGTCTGGGGACACTTTATGAATTTGTAAAAATATCATAATGAGAAGTTAAATATTAACAAAAGTTATTAAAATAAATACATTGAGACTATTAGCTTTATCCATTAAAGTGTGAGCATGCTGGGTCAATAAAGCATTGAATAATAGCAGAAGGCTCTAAATGGGAAAAATAATGTGACTCAAAAGGATTTTCCAGTCTGGAGGACACATTACTATTTTATGGCAATCCTGATAAATGCAGGGAGCTGGTGAATATGTTTTCCTGAGAGAAACATATTCATGGCCCTTGTCATCAAGCCTGTTTCTGCATAGTACAAATCGGTAAATCTTGCAAGGAGTAAACCATAAGGATGAAATGTGTGACTTGGAGATGCATGTATACATCTCTTCTGTAAACCCTGCTCTGAGATCTCAGGGCTCACACCCCACACAAAACAAATTTTATGTGATATGATCATAACAGTCAAAGTAGGCACTCTTGGATGCATGTACCCAGCAGGAAATTTTCCAAGGAAATTTTTATATTGTCTCTTTTGAGTTGTTAATTAATACCAGTTGCAACACAGAAAACTGGGTAAAATCAATTTACAAAAATGAGAGGCTGACTAGCCATGTGGTTCAGTAAGTCACAATGGAAACCAGTGTTCCTAGCTCGTAGGAAAAGGATGGGGATATTCCTCCTCCCTTCACACTGATGTCTGGGGTAGAGGCTTTCAGTTTGCCTGTTGAAAGAGCTCAGAAGGCTCAAACTGCTCACCTGAGCACAGCCTTAAGAAGTACTGTGTAGACACAACCATTTGCACCTCTGTGTCTATGTGCTTCAGTCAAAAGCTGAACCTTAATGTTTGTTAAGCAATTTGAAGATTCAAAATGACAAGAATAATCCTACTAATTCTTTGCATCTCCACTGTGGTGTTTTTTTGTGCACTTTCCAGTTAATATTAATGTGCAGAAGTTGATTGATTTTCTAAAGGAAAGCAAACCTTTACCCTGATTTTGATCCTGTCAAGAGTAAACATTCTCACCTAGGCTCCTCTCTGTGTCAGTGATCTCCCTGAGTTCATCTCCACTGTGACAAAACTCAAGATCAGAGCTCAGTTTCTGCAGTACCTGACTTTCAGGCTTCTGTCCTTCATACAATGTTCACAGCCTTCCCTTCCTCCAAAGCCCAAGAGTGCCAGAGAGGATACACAAAGCACTGAGCTGTAGAGGGAGCTGACTACCCAATCAATAGAGAAATGCCTGTGAATAAGAAGGGACAGGAGATTTTAGGCATCTCTGGGAATTCATAATCCAAATCCTGTTTTGAAGATTGGCACTTCCTATCTATACATGACAAAGTGACTTATATAACTAACTGGACCTTCTAAAGCCTGCATAAAAGGTGGCCTAAGCTTGAAGTGGAATCTTTGTAGGGGACACTGTGGTCAGGAACGCAGATTCCCCAGACTGAGACTCATCCCCTTATCCTGTCGGTGGGTTATCCCTTCCAGTGCCCACCAGAGGTAGGAAACTTGACTGTGCTGTGTGCAGCAGCAAACAGGAACTTGGTACTCATCCAGAATCTGGGAGCCCCTGATTTCATTTTGTTCCTGGGAAGGCCTGAGCCTGCTTCCTTCCAGAAGCATTCCCAGTGGTACAGGTTATCCTAGGACTTGAAAATGTATAGTCTCTTTTCTGTGATTAGAGGTCTTTTTTCCTTGTCTGGGTATTCAGAGACTTTAGATAGTTTAGATAAGAGCATGTGTCTCTATTACCTAATAGCCACTAATATGAGTCCCAAAACCTAGGTAGTTATAAGGGGAAAGTTCTTACACACCTGTCTCACTGGCAACCCAACATTACTGTCCCTAGACTTTTCTGACCATATATTTCATTCAAGGAAATTAGATTTTACCCCTCAGCTCATCTACAGTCTGGTGATGCAGCATCTTCCTGTGAAAATGGCCTTGGCCAGACCAGAGTATCAAAACTGGATCTCCTCCTTGCAGATATGCTTAGTGTACATATTTAGGATGCAGATGTCCTTCCCACAGTTGAAAAGCTGCAATGACTGCTCTTGCATTCTGCGTGGAACTGGATCCACTAGACATCCTGAGAAAGTTTTAAGCTGCCAGCAGAGGGAGGGCCAAAAAGGCATAATTTCTTTATGAATCCCAAACACGTTTGCTCAAAAGATAGAAACAATGCTTTTTTTACCTGTAGCACTATTAGGCATGCACTGAAGAAGGGTCTGGGGAGCAGCAGTGCTCACAACTGAAGAAAACTCACAGTGCAAACACCTCTTGTGTTATGTGGCACAGATGGAGGGTGGCAGCTGAAGGGCACTGAAGGGTGGCAACTAACTCACCCTTTCCAGGCCACATCTATGTTCCTGCAGTTTTCCACTGCAGTCTATGCTTACAAATGATAAATTGGTCTTCCTGTGACTGTTATTTTTTCCCTTGAATTTGGGGTTTTGCATGCCATTTCAAAATGGGAGAAGGGCTGCAACCTCCTGTTTAATACTTCTTGATGGCTCTCAACATGTAGAGGGAGATATAGTACACAATTTTCCCACCCTCAGCATAGATTCCTCTTGCACCCTCTACAATATTTAACTTTTCAAATCTGGGGCTAACTATGCTTCAGAAACATTCTTGATACTGAAAAAAATTACAATGTGCTGAGGAATAAGACAGTGTTTTCTCCTCTGGAGAGCCAAGAATGACAAGGTCACAGAGAAAATGCTTTTGACATATAAGGATATGTTTCAGACATCCTTCCATAGTTGTAAGCATTATCATAAGCAGCTGAAAGATTTGCTTAGATGTCCATGTTCATGAGCCTTTAATAACAGCATTATAAGAAGAGAGTTCTCAGTTTCTGACTTCTGATTTCATAATTTAGAACAGAAGATAACAAATGATCCTGTGAATCACAGAGTGTAATAACCTTTACAAATATGGTACAAGCATATGTGTTGATACCAATCTCAACAGTCTAATGAATCTGTAATATTTCATTTGATTTAATCAATTTGTAATTAAGATTCAGAATTATTTCTCTTAGTGATCTTCAGCTTTATGAAGTTATCATATCATTTACATCTGCTCCTCTGAGAGGTTTATGAAGCAGGTTTCTAACTGCCTAAAATGTCATTAATAACACATACTGTTTAATTGCAAAGAGGAAATATTAATAATCGGTCCAACAAGCTTCTTGCATGTTCCCCATCCAGTTTACAGGAGACAAGTATGAGATTCATTTCTGGCTAATTTGATTGCTCTTTGGAGCAAACATCTGAAACTTCTGTTACTTTATTTAGAGAAAGTAAAGAAACAAATGCAAGTAAGTTCAGGACAGGGCAATTATAACTGTGGCCATCCATTTGAAACAAAGATCCTTCATTAAGACTACACCTAACTGTAAGTCTCAGATTTTAATTCTCCAACAATTAAATAGGAATAAGAAATTGTAATGGTACTTTCCATTAAAAATACATGAAAAATAATAAAACCATAAAAATTACTTAAATTACTTCATTCATTTGCTCAGTGATGACTCAGTCTGATCAACAACTACATTATCTCAAGCAAGTGTCAACAAGAGAATATTGTTGATATCATTATAAGAAAGAAAGAAGGATGTGTTCTGCTAAAGCTGCAAAAAGTTCTCTTGCTTAAATCAAGCCACTGGATTGCCCTGTGCTATTTCTTTCTGTTACAATGAAACAAGAAGTGGATGGAGGCTTCTACCACTTATTTAGTAGTAGAATCATCCAGACTGAAAAAGCCCAGTCTGCCAACTGCCAAGTCCTACACAGGGCCATATCATCTGAAAATCTCAAATGGCAATGGAAATGGCTTGTCATGAACTCTTTGTCTATAGTTTGCAAAATTTCTGAGTAGTTCAACAACAATTAGTTTCTTAGGTTTCTCTGTGGCATGGGGAAGCCTGTGGTGTGCAGTGAGTTCCCTGACACTTTAATTTACGTGCTGAAGTTGCATGGTTCCAGCTACAAGTATTTATATTTCCAGTGTAGTTAAGAAATAAAAAATAGTTTAGAGAAGCTATCATCTACTTTTCATTACTGGCAAACCATACAAGAATATTAAATGATTGAGACCAACAGTCAAACTGAATATTCTTTGCAAATAATAATATTACAAAGGAAGTAGAAGAACAGAGCAACAAAACCATGTTGGCTATTTGCCCCAGTACTATAGTGATGTTATGAAATTTACAGATTTTTAGATGTTTTCCTGCAAGTTAACATGTTAGAGCTGCTCACAACAGCTCATGAAGGGTAGATTTTGGTCTTTTTCTTTTTCTGCCAGTCTCTACTTGTAACAAACAAGTAGGAATAGTGGAAGGAGGTGTATTGTCATAGAGAAATGCACAGGCATCATTGTCAGTGGGATGCTTTTCCACAGAGCCCAATTGCTATTAAATATTTCCAGTAAAATTCCTCTCTAGATGATAACCCATATTCTGAGAGGTTCAGCACTAAAGAGAGTGATTTGAAGACAAATATAAAATAAAAAAATTACATATGGCAAAAGATGCAAATCCTTTAAAAGTTACGTCACGAATAAACCCTTTATTATTTTGTGCATTATTTTGTGCAAACCCATATTATTTTATACATTGTTTGTTTAATTGACCAAGCAAAATTCTAAAGGCTTTATAGAATAAAGCAGATAAAAAAAGAGCATGGAATTGGAAATGGAACAACATTATAAATACATGACTTTATGTAATATAAATATTTTATAGCAATATTTTTGGTAGCCATCTGGGATTTTTACACACAAACTCAGTGTTTATTCAAATTTCATCCTCACTTAGATTTATATGAACAAAGATATTTTTTCTGTAGTCAAGATTTGCTTACTAGTCCAATAACAAGAGTATTTTGTGCTTGCTCAAGGGACTACTGCAACTTGTTAATCAGAGACTCCAGAATACCACCTGCACTGGTTTTCCATGGCTGTTCAAGGATCTGACGACAGACATTGAACACACTTGCTCTGGATGTCAGAAATCTTACTGGTTTGTATAAAAATAGTTATTTGCATCGAGAATTTTCCTCATTAATGACGAGTTCATCTTTTGTCTTCCCTCATTTTTAATCTGATGCTATTGGTAGGCTGCCATAGAGCCAAAAAAAAAGCATCCTAAAAACGTCTCTGAACATCATTAGCATTAGACTGACAGAGATTTTTCCTACACTCCTAAGGGCTACTGAGCTATTCTGATCCTGCCCTGATCACTTTCTAGCCATTGCCATTAGTTTTGTTTGCGTCCGAGAATAACTTAATGGAAAAAAAAAAAAAAAAAAAAGAAAGAAGCAACACAACTCTGTCTCTGCTGACTGCACACACCATTGAGCAAGAGAGGAGCCTCAGAAGAAAATGTCAAGCACCAGAGGGCTCCAGACAGGATTAACACACATTAAGGTCCAACAAAATCATTATGATAATCCAGCTTGATCCCTTTAAAGTCAGACCATAGAATGAAAAAAGAAAACAAAAAAAAACAAACTTCACTGCTCCTAGTTCAAGATTTTGTGGACAAGGAACTGAGTTAAGCCAGTTTTAAACAACTGCCTTCCTCTGAGGTGTTCCAGTACACAGATTCTGTACTTTAGCATTGTCTCTACCGGAGCAGGTGGGGAAATAGTTTATTAGTTCCAGCTTTTGTAGTTTCAAAGTGAAATCTTCAAAAGCCCAAGAAATGTTGCCACTTGAATGTGAAAGTGACCCATTTATCTGTATCTCCTCATGAAACACTGGTTCTATTTGGGTTTTTTGTTTGTTTCTTTGCTGCCTCCTGGGTTCATCAGCCCATGTGCAGACTGGTGCATTGAAAAGGCTGCAAATCAGCCCTCAGTGCCAGGCTTTTCCTTTAGCAGTTTTGCATTGCAATGTTGATGCAACCTGACTGTTTTACTTGGGAAACCTGATTACATGAAAGCATAGGGCAGATCTGCAACTAAAATACCTGAGAACTGTCCAGGGCAGAAAAAATACATAAAAAGTGTAAAAAGAAGCTTTTCCTTCAGGAGTTCCTACTGGGTTTATACTTCATCAGACCAGTCTGAGTGAGAAGTCGATAACCCACTTGTCTGCAAGGATAGTTTAAAATTAGTGATACCTTTGTTCCTGCAATTTTCTGTTTCACCCTCACTAAATATTGGTTCAGAAAGTGCCATAAATGAGAGAAAAAAATTGCTCACTGAGCAACAAAAAGATGGAGTTGTGGAACTTTGGTAAAAAGGATGGGGAATTCTACTGGGAAGGCTCAGGAAAGACTGAAAGGGCTTGGACAAAGATTATATTGCAATATTAGGGAAAGGAATTAAATGGAAGGACCCTGGACACATGTTTGAGGACAGCTATGTCCAGGCTGGAGAGAAATCTGGGACTGAAGAGGCTGCGCAGGAAGGACAGAAATACCTTCTCTCTGCATTGTCCACCTGCAAAGAGGGCTTGTGCTTGGAGCAGATGAAGCTACTTAGGATTTCAGCCATGCTCCCTCCACTCTCCTTCCCCACTTGGTGCCAGAACAATGGCAGCTGTGCGCTGTGAGCTGTGCATGTGTTTGTTGTATTAGTTTGGCAGACTGAACACAGAACTCAGCCAGGGAACAGACATTGCCTCCAGAAGGGGAAACTTTAATGAGAGGTGTTTGTGGAAACACCATACAGCCTTCTTCAGAACCCTGAGCTGGAAAAGAACTGTAATGTATCCTTCTCTTCCCAGCACAAGAGCATCTGTCCTAACAAATTCAGACTTGCTTTAGTTTAATTTTCTTTGTTTCTGTTTAATTAAGTTTCCTCATACCTAAGAGAATAGTAAAAAAAATATTATTGCAATCCACATAACTATAAAACAAAACAAACCCAAATAATAAAAGCATTATATGCCAAGATATTAACCCAAAAATGTAAGGCAGACAAATGCCTTTTCCTTAAAAATTGCAGTGTCAAAGCTTTCGTTTGGACTACCTCTGCCATTGCACAAGTAGATTCAGATTACAGAGAAACACATTCAAAAACATTTTCTCTGTGTTCTTGTATGCTGTTTATTTCTGAAATAAGTTTACAAACTGCCTTGTCAAATTCACAACATATACAAAAAGAGTCACATGGTGATTACTGCCCTTGAATGTGAACCAGCCTGAATTTAATGACTTACAGATCTTTAGCTATCTTTATTTTTTGAAGGTGTTTGGATAAGGATGCTATTGCTATCATTATGTTGCTGATTATTGTTATTACTAATAATATCAGGCATGAACAATGGCTCTCAAGCTCCTTAAATGTCAAACCAGGTTTAGCAGTCTGAGATTATCTGTTGTACTTGGGAAGGAGTACCAATGATCTCTTCTCCTGCAACTAACATAAGTTGCTTGCAGAGGGAAGACAGTGCAGGCAGGCAGTGCCATTGCTGCTCCTCCATGAAGGCTGCTGTGCTCCTGCAAGGGCTCTAAGCCTTTGGCTGATATAATTATTTTCATTCCACCTCGTTCTCAACAGCTTTTCTACTGCATCTTTGCCTCTCTGCCTTTCTGATTGCTTTTTTCTGCTTTTCCTCCAGTAGTTCTCTGCATAAAAAAACAAACATTATTTCTTCCAATTAAGAACCTAAGTAAAATTCCTAGCGCAAAAAAATAAGCAATTTTATTTAAAGAAAGAAAGACGACTTGAACAAAAGCAGAAGTGTTCCTCTGTTAGAAAAAGGAATACTAAACTCAGTCTAATTCTTTCAGACTCATGACATGAATCATTCTGCTCTGATGCCAGTACTTGGCAATTTCACACTGAGATAAAACAGAAATAATATGCAATAAAGTATAAGGAATCAACAAATGGTAAACAAAGGCATTTAATTTGAAACATGCATGCAACAGGATCTATAATAATTAAAAAGCTCTAAATAACACCAAAAAATAGCATTAAAAGTAGTTCAAGACAATGCTTATATATATATAGCACCTACCCACAGAATGAGTTATTTATAGCATTGGTGAGTAACCAATCGACTGTATAATGAAACAATTATTTCATTAAAAATTAACTAGTTAAAAAAGATCTGCATTTCCAAATTGCAGACTTGGAGATTTGGAGGAAACTCACAAGATGCTCACTCACTCTGAAAGAGCTAAATGTTTAAGTCAGCCAAGAAAAGAAGATGACATCTCTCATGAAGGCTCAGGAGTCAGGCAGTGGGAGATAACCAAACTCGGGAACAAGGCAATGTACTAAATCAATCCCAAAAAGCAAAATCAGTCACATTTAGAGTACTGTCTAGAATCCTTTAGACCCTGTAAGGAGTCACTTCAATAATGCTCTTCATGAGAGTCCACTGTAATGACATGCAGAGGTGTCTTTGTCAGACTAGACAGGATCCTTCTCACCTGACTTTGACTGTCTCAAAGTGCCTTATGGCCATTTCATATTGGTCATAAAGCACTTCTAGACAATTATATGGCTTCGTCTGTGTCTGAGGCATGTCCTGAGGATGTTCAATCCCATCCAAAAAGATTTCAGGAGGGGGTTCTTTCTTTCTATTTCCTACAGAGGCAAACTAGACAGTTATTAAGATGGGCACAATTAGGCAAGATTTTCAGCAAGAGAAATCCAGTTAGATACTAGATTTAAAAAGCCCTTCACCATAAGGGTGGCCACATATTGGAACAGATGCCCAGCACTGCTGAGCAATCTCCATCCTTGGAGACATCCAAAAACAATTGAACAAAGGTCTGAACAACTTAATAAAACTTTGGAGTTTTAATTGCTTTGTGCAGAGAAGCTCCAGAGATCCCTTCCAGGCTAAATTATTCTGTGATTGCATGAATTCCTTCTGCAGAACAGTATATTATTTATCCACCCACAGATCCACATGCTTTCATGATTTTCCCTCTGTAGGCCATGCTGTGTCATTCCTCCACACATCAAACTCTCAGAAAGCTGAGAGAAGTCTGGACATGGAACAGGACATGACAAGGTTCAAATGCCCTCCCCACAACACACATTTTTGCAGTCATAATTTTTCACCATAATATATCTCTATTTGGATCCAAATAAGGGAAAGATAATGAATATTTTTAGCTACAGATAGCATCGCCTCTATCTAAACAATAGCTGTTGGGTATAAAATTCTGGAGGGTTTTTGACAAGTGAAAACATATTAGCTGAGTGTTCACTGTGCAAAACAGTTGTAGCATTCAGAAACCAATAACTGATACATTTATGAATGCTTTTTTCTTTTTTAAGTTATTTTCAAACATATTTACTTGCTTACTTTGACCAGATCAATAGAAATAGGAACTCACTGGATGCATTTTACCTGAGATTTTTTGAACCATATATGATACCTAGAAAGTCCTTTAAAAAACTCACTTTTATCTGTACAGACAGCCCTACATAACTTCTACAAGCAAATATATGCAATAGAAGTTGAAGAATGAGGTATTGATTGGAGAATAAGCTTTTTGTATTCCTCATATTTCATGTTAATCAGGTTTAATTAGCTCCAGTTAAGGTTCTGTTATGTAAGTTGTAATGTTTGTTCAAGGATCCTGTTTGCAGAACTGATAAATGTTGTTCAGCAAAGACCAGACTAAGAAAAGCACAGTTCCAGGGTCACACTAGCTTGAAACTGCTGCAATTTGTATGGAAGCAGACAACAGATTCTGCCATGACCTCAGAGAGGTTCTCTTCCATCCCATTTGTTGCCTGTCTGACTGCCTAAAGCACTTGGATTGTGTCAGTCCGAGCAGGTTCACAGAAGTGTCTGTTAAAAGCAGTGTCAATTCCCAAACCAACAGTTAAAAACATGAAGCTCAGCTCTTGCTCTATCTACCCAGAGCCATGTCTCAGTCTTTAATCAGGAGCAGTCTCTGCATTTTCCCCCCATGCTCCCATAATCAGGGCTCTGCTGTAGCCTTGCTCCTTACCTCAGCATCAACCATTTGCATCCATTGTAAGCAATTGAAGGAGGCCCCTTGGTACAAATATTCTTAATATTTAGAAGAGCTAAAATATTATTATGGCAACTTCTCCAGCCCATATGCACAAGTGACACTTTTATATACCATTTCCAAGCACAGGAGCTAAAACACAAAGTTTAAATTAGACAACAGATTTTAAATTAAAAATTGATTAAACATTAGACTATTGCAGTTCAAGTATGGGAGCAGAAAAATATTTTGTTGTTTTTATGAGTGACTGTAAAACTTCTAAAAACTGATATTGAGCTTGAAAGATGATTAGATTACATTTTTGATCTCAGTAGAATTAAACTCCATGTGGCATATTAAATAGGCTAGGTAGAATTCCTGTAAGCATAAAAATTAATGTTGTGAATATACTTGGATTTGATCAGCCAAAATGCAATATTATCTCAAATATAAACTATGTTTACTAGGCAGCACACTTATGATGCTGAGCTATTGAATCTGGCATAGCAGTTCTAATCAAATCTGGTACTGATAATATAATACATAAGAAACAGACCAAGTTATTGGAATTACTTCACATCAGAAGTGCACAAATTACTTCTAGATGAATGGACTGAGATTAGTTCTATGTTACCTCTCTACTGTGTTTTATTTCTGGCACTCCTCTTCCTGCCATGTGGAGAGACGAGTATCCCCCAAATAATGATAGCACAGGCATCTGCTTACATGACGGGATTGCACTGAGTTTGGGCTCTCTATATATTTTAACACACAAGTGCATAAATGTCCAGAAGGTGATGGGCAACATTTTGCTCTTGTGGGAATGTGGAATTGCAAAGGCCAGACTTGAGCAAAGATTTGAGGCTAACCACTCATTGCATTGTAGCACTGATAATAATTTGTTAAATCCACACTACCCTTGCTATTCACATAGTTCTAAAGGCCAACATTAAGTCTGAATAGAATATCCCACATAGTTATGGGGCATTTCCACTCTAGAGACAGATTGTGATACACAAGGAACTAATTTAGACCTGTCCTGTCATCTGCACTTGCTAAATACTCCTCAGAGCACAGCTGTGCTACCAGCTGCCTTAAGAATAGGGCAAGTCTAAAGTTCATGTGCAGACATGGTTTGTCAGAAAAAGCAGGGAAACACAAAAAAATCCTTTAGAGTTGTGCTTTGTCTTTTCCTGAAGACACATCTAAGTTCTGAGTAGGTGTTTATATACAGAAAATCTCCAGAACATAAACCATAGAAAATTAGCACAGAAATTAGGAGCACTGTGTAAAGTGGTACACCCCCCAAGTTAAAAGGTTTTCCCTGTTACATGATGCTCCCAATTTCTCTGCAAAAAGAAATTCTGCTGTGTGACACGCGGTCAGACCAGAAGGTTTTCCATCTAAAGAGACTCTAGGTCCTAAATGTCATTTTCAGAACACACGATGTTTTCTTTACCTTAAATCAAACAGAGGAAATATTAGTTAAAGTGATCAGATACCATGGCAATGCAAATGAATAGTATCAGCCTTTTGTAACATCAAACTTTCATACAGAAGGATGTCAGACTTTTTAGACAGGTAATTTACTCATCAGAAATAAGGACTCTAGTCAATTAAAGTATGTGAAGGTTCATGTTGAATGTACTGAACTGCTGTGATTTTAATAAATGGAAATATACACTGTAATCAAAAAATTCATTCCCACTTTTTTTAAACTTTCAAAATTAACTTGTAGGTTATTGTTTTTTAAAAAAGGCTACACTTAAACCCATTTTTATCCAAAGTAAATAAACTCTTTTACTTACTTTTTTATTTAGGCCAGCTTTATTTAACTCTTTTACTTAAACCAAACAAAAAAAAAATCTGTCCTTCCAGCAAATAATATTTTAGTTATTCACTTTACTCTAAAGTATAGAGTACCATTTTGAAGCAGAAACAATTTGAAAAATACTGAAATTAAGACAAACAGGTGCTCCTTGCAAGAGGCTAATCAGGCCCCAGCAAAATCAGCAAGGGGAACCTGAAACCACCTGCTTTGGGGTTTTTTCAATTAAACAATGTGGGGTAGTGGTGTGGTGTGGTCTGGTGGTTTTTTAAGGTATTTTTTTCCTTTGTTTTTTGTTTGTTTAATGAACATGAAGCTCTTCATAGATTACCAGCTCCAGGTTTGGACTTAAATTCCCCCCTTCTCCAGCAGGTTAGCACTTACCTTTCACATGTTTGTTTTGCAGAGCTGGAGTTGCCACAGGGGCAGAATCCCAGAATCCTGTGATCAACCTCCTGGTAGGAGGTGAAGCTATGTTACTCCTCTCCCACTACACAGCTATTCCCATCCCTGCAGCAAAAATAGTGTAGTTGGTCTTGCTTTTGATCAATAAGTTTCTCTTTTGTTTCCTCGTGCACTTGATCGACACACTTTTTTACAAAAGAAATAACAAAATTTCAACGGACTTTTCCATCAGGATGCTCAGAAGATGTCTCTACTAATCCATTCAAATGACCTTCAGACTGGCAGTGATTTCAATTAGATAATTTTGCACATAAAACCAGGAAGAGCTCTTGCTTGATTAAGACCAGCTTTCCCAAAACCAGGCCACAGAATTTCATTTTTTTTCCTGTACTGGCCTTAAACTTTTGCATTAAAGACACATCTGAAGAGCAGCTCAGTTTTGAAGGTTTTATTTTAAAGGAAAAGGAGTGTAAAACCTGTTTTTCTACGTGGCAAAAAATGCAAAGTCTCAGAGATATTTTTGTGGATTGAAGTTTATAAATGCAAATCTGGTCTCTATGAAACCAACATTTTGCCCCAAGAGATCAATCTCAGTGGAAAACCAGTAGATAAAAAGCTGAAGGAGAAAAGTTACTAAGGACAATAAAAACTTTTTTTTTTATTTTGAAAAATTTTTCTTAATTCTATATTTGTATTTTATTTTCTACTGTATTTTCTCACAAATGGTAGGTTATGCCCAATATATTATACACACAGTATTTTACAACACTTTGCCAGTTAATGCATAGTTTTCCAGGACTACTATGCCTTTGGCTGATAACATGTTCTGATAGCCAGTGTTGATCATGTGTTTTGGTAGTAAGTATATGCAACCCATAATTATATATTTCTTTATGCCAGATGTTGGCTACCCTTCATGCCCTTCAGCAGAGGATCTTTGTTCTTTGGGTTGCACCACTGACATTGACATCAGCTTGCCCAACACCAAGAGGGTTCAACCCACAGACTTTATGAGCATTGGAAAGAAACAACATTCCCAAGCTGAACAGCAGGCTGCACCACAAGCACTGCTGAAAACACACTGCAGAGCACTAGCTTCTGCCTGGCTCTGTGGAGAATACATGGGACATGGCCGGGACACCCCCAGGGCCAGCGTTGCAGTGGGGGAAGGACAGAAGCATTTTCCACTTTCTCCTCAGCTCCTGACACCAAAAATTCCATGCTTCAAAAAGGAGAGTTGAAGAGAAGAGTGTAACTGCACCACTAAAGATCACACTGCAGTATGTACAAACATGATTGGAGATGCTAGGGTAAAAAGTACTAATAATTCAAGCCTGAGGCAAGTACCTGTCTCAGAAAGTTCAGCACACACAACAAAAGTTTGGAAAGCAATACCAAGTAAGGATGTCTTCACAGTGGGCAGCTGATATCTCCGGTTTCCAAGGTCAGTCTCAGTACATGCATAACATTATTTTCTTCTGCCTTCTTAAGTATCTCTTTAATTATAAGAACTGAAAGCCTCCTGATTCTTGCATTACAGGAAAGTATAATTAAGCATACTTGAGGATTCCCTGTGCATCTTTTTATTCAGCAATTTTAATTGCAACATTTCTTTGCAAGTGAAGACCTAAGACGGGGGCAGTTAGACCATTCTCACACTCTGCATGGCTTTTCCAAACTGTTGTCCACAGTCAAGCCTCAACAGCACACTCCAAAAGGCAGAGAGTTGGTAATTAGTCCTATGATTAGCACTTTCCTTAGCCTGCTATTCTGTAGCATTCCACTGATTTGCAGTTTCTTCAGTAGTGGAAGAAACCTGGAAATATCTGCCAGTTCTCTTACACATTGTGGTGGTGGATGATACCACCTCAGGAACTGCTGGGGAGCTGAGTAGTCCCAGTACAGCAGGGTTTCACTGGTGGCAAAACATCCCAGTCGAAGTAACACACTAAGTCCCTCCCCAAATTATGTAAATCCCCCTGGCTGTAACCTAACCCCTGACTCCATCCCTCCCTTCTCCCCATTGGTTGTAGTGTTCCCCCCGCCTCCTCTCCCCTGACCCCAGGTGATCCCTATATCTAGGGACACCTGGGGCTCTTCCTCCTCTTTCACCCTGGAATCTGTTGGAATAAATATCTGGAACATCCAGCTGATTGAGCCTCTGGATTCTTTGTCTCTGGTAACACGTGAGCTATCCAACTCTCTGGGTGAGTGAGAATATGTGCCTTACACCGGCTTGGGTGTGAGAAGGGTCTTTCTGTACAGCACCAGAGCAGTGCTGGCTGGAGTGATCTCTTGACAGCCTTAGAGATACTTTCAGTAAATGCAGAGGCCTGTTTCCACCCCTCCTCCACCCACTGCGTTAACACGTCTGAATTATATTTTAAAATATAATATTATATTATATTTTATATATATTATATATATAATATATATAAAAATGTTACATACAAGTAAACATGAAAATATTTTATATGCATAAAAATGCTGTTCTCCATATAATTGTCTCACTATAGTTTAGTTTCCCACCCAAGGCCTTGCTCTGGGTGGGAATAAGAATTCAGAGAGATAAGTTGTAAAATGTTGAAATACCAATGACAGGGATCACCATCTTCCCTTCTGAAGACTGAAGGTATCAGAGGAATTGATCTTCATTACTCTTCCCCTCTCTCTCTTTCCTTTTTTTTTTTTCTCCTCATGTCTCTCCATGAGGGGGTAAAAAACCCAAAATCAAACTAATAAACCCAAACAAACAGATGAACAAGAGGGAGGAGAAATGTTATAAACTTGTCTTTCAATTCACTCAAATGAGCTATGGGACTAACTGAGCATGCACTGGAGCCGTGAACCTTTAGGGGAGAAACCTTCAGAACGTGGACCTACTAATCCACGTGAGATGTGTGACAGGCTTGGGTCCTTGCCCCTTTGGCCATGCTCAATGCTGCCGAAGGAAACCACCATCAGGCAGCCATCAGAGGAACCAGTCTCAGCCTTGTCTAATTTTATGTCAGTGAAACTGCGTCACCGTGCTCCAGAGAGGACAACATGTTCCTTGCATTTTGTTAGAACAGGGCGGATCATAAATTATTTCGGGGCATGTTTTCCCTTGGGTAAATGCATTCTCCAGTAATGTTCAATATACTTGAGAGTATGCTGCTGCAGCTTGGCAAAATGAGTAGGAACAGCAACTCACTCACCCATTATTTTATGTAAAACAGCTCTGCATTTGCAATTATCTGGATAAGTGACAGGACAGTACCCAACTGGGAAAAGTGAAAGCTGCTGAGATTAATCAAATGTTCCCATGGCAAGAACTGTTCTGGAGTACACGTCAGGTTTGAAACGAGAAATCTTTCATATAATATTTGTTTGTTACCATAAAATATGTGGTTTCCCTCCACTTCTCTTTCTGATTTTGACAAGTGGACACTTTGAAGAATGAAAGCTCAAAAGGTCTACTTTTTCTACCACAAGTGTATTGAGTGTTTACCATGTCAGGTTTAATTCTATAGTGAACGCTAGCAAAATTGATGAAAAATACCTTTGACTTATGTCTGAATAGAGGGGAAAAAAATCACCATAATAATTTTTAAGCTATTCTTCAGAAAAACTGAGAAGAAAACCTTTAGGTACTGATAACATGAGAAAAAAAATACTGAAAGGCTTCCAAAAGAAAAGTGTTGGTGAAATTATTACTGCCATGATAACACAGATATGGTTTATATTTTAGACTGCTAGTCCTGTGAAATTATACATGGTGATAACAGCAAGTTGAAAATGCTGCACTGCTTATGACTTGCTAAAACTCTGGCTTTGGATTTAAAAGGTACAAATAGTGTTAACACAGCAAAGAAGGGCTTCCTTCAAAATCATAAATTCCTTTGGAAATAGCTGGAAAAAGAGAGTATTTCAGCTCCAGCTAGCTAAATACTTGAACCTGTGCCCAAGGTTGACTTTCCTCACAAATTGTTTTGATTGAAATAATGCCTACTGGTTGACACAGGCCCAAGATCCAAACTTGGCAGAGACCAGGCACAAGTTTTTGAATTCCCAATATTTAGCTCACTTGTGGGATTTTTTTCCTTTAAAATACCAAACACCATGAAGTGAAAAGGTTAGCAGGCTAAAATGCTGAGAGTATAACTGTCCAGTGAAGCAGCCTGATTTTTCATAACCTTGTACAAAGTTATGTACAAGGTGTGTACAAAAGGTCTGGGGCATGTTTAGATTGGTATCAGAACTTCAGCACCAGATTCCATATGCCTTTCACATCCCTCTTCAACCCCAAATTATTTAGGAAACTATGTAGGAAAAGGTTTTGAAGTGAGAATAAAGAAAGGGAGCCATAGTGAAGAGGCTACCACCTGTATATCCTAACAGGAATGTCAGTATGACCTGAAGTGCTGCACCAAAGCTCTTCAAAACTAGATCAGCCCATTCAGGCACCACGGTGACAAAATCATGTGAAATGGCATGTCAGTCCATACAGTTTTAATGTGTTATATCCCTTTTAGTTGCTTCACTTCGTGCTGTAGCCTAGGCCTCTATAAAAGTGTCTTTGAAATCCTGAGATTTTCCCTCTCTTGTGGGAAAAAAGTAAAGCTCTTTATTTTTTCTCTTAAAAATGTGCATTTGATTCATTCTAAGAGATGATAGTCTGAGATCTTGTCAGCAGTTTTCTTGGGTTAATTTCTGTAATAAACAGAGGCTTCTAGTAGATTTAATCTCAAAAAGTATCTTCAGAAACAGAGGTTCAGCTTTTTCAGGGGAGTATATAAGGGGTATAAGGCCCTTCAGCAAGGGATTCCTCACATATTTGAAGTTATAATCTGACCATATTTTATTCCCAAAGGATTGTATGCAATTTAGTTTTCTTTTTGCAGTTTAGTGCAGAGTGAAACCCATTGAAACTCTGATAAAAGCCTTTATTAAGTGACCATCTCAGATTTATTAAAGGTCTGGGTTGAAAAGTTCACATGGCTGAGGATTTGCTGTGTTTTTTCCTGCCATCTCTAGATTGCATTAATTTCAAGAATAATTAGCAAGTTACTGGAAGCTCAGCATGTGTACAAAAGGAGATGGGAGTTTATTCTCCATAATATTTAAAAGTAATTTATTCATTCTTGAGTCAGATCCAAACAGATTCTGTAAGAAGTATTTTATTATAGGTGTTTGTAATTTGTAGTGTGATGGTGCTTAGAAGTTCCAGTCAAGGACCAAGTTTTCTATATGTCACTGGAAGCACTGGAAGACAGCCCGTGCCCTAAGGATCTAGACGTCTCTTTTAAAAAGCCTAGTAATAAAATTATGCCCATGCACTTTCAACCAATTTTAAGAAATAAATCTGTTCATTAAGCAGTGAAAGATTACCCACATTTCTTATTCTTTTACTGGAAAGCACAATGTCTTCTACATGTCAGCAATAATTCATGGTATTGTATAACCTAAGTAAGGTCCTGCCTTTTTCCCATTAAATTCAGTTGTAGGGTTTTTTCAGACAACAGAAGAAGTAGGACCTTTGTGAGTTTTAATTAGATTAAATTGTCTAGCTGTCATCTTAAACAGACAGTAGATCATATAGGTACCTACAGTGCTATTAAATAACATTTGTGTTTAACAGAGCATTAAAAGACTAGACACTTCTACTGCTAGTCATTGCTCTTGCAGTTGCACTTTTAGTGAAATATGGGACTGCATTTTGTGAAGTATTGTATTTTGCTGACAGTTGTAAATTGTTTTCTGCCCATCAGCAGAAAAATTTGGAGAATGCATTGTCAAGCTTATGTGACATATCTGTGTGGAGATAGAGGCCTTGTCCACTTACATCTATTTCTCATCATATACAAGTCTGAAGACTCTGTTTAGAGCCAGTAGCATCAGAAATGCATGTCTTCAAGTGCATGCCTACTCACATGTCATCAAGATGTGTGCAAAATAATAGAATGGCCTCAATTGTCAATTATGAAAAAACTCTATCACACTGTGGCTCTCGAGACTAGCTCAACATGTGCCACAATATAAAATGCAGTTTCCTCATTCTACTATCTCAAGTTCAGATATGTGACAATTAACTAAAACTAAAAAGTGGGGAAAAAATCTAATATTCATCCTTTTAACTATTATAAAAGGAAAGAACTGATTTAAAATAGGATTTCTACTATTTTAAAATCTCCTTTATCTTTCCAGATTTAGTACAAAGAAGCAGCCTACGTAATGAATAGCAATTATTGCAAAACACATCCAACAAATATGCACAATAATAAGTGCAATTTAGGATGGATACAGTAAGTGTCTCACAGGATAGTCTGGAAGAAAATCTAATGTAGGGTAGATTTGAATGTATAGGAAGGGGTGAAATTTAAAAATGGGGAAAAAAAAGACATATTGGGATATGGTGAGAGAAGGAAGATGGAGATGGCAACTACTGTAATAAGGAAAGAGAAGAGGGATTATGCATCCTTTAGAGTCAACAGTAGAAAAGAAGAGTTAAAGGAGAAATGAGAAAATGAGTGTCATATTGCCTTCAATATAATATTTCAAATCAGTATAAAAGAGGCCTCCTTCTACTAAAAATCTCAACCACCTTAGCTTGAAGGACATAGAGAGCTGCACCAAAGCCAATGAGCTCATATCTCCAGCAGGCAGTTTTCCAGGGTGCAGCTACACACAGTTTTACTTTGGTGCCATTTACCCAGCCTGAAACATAAAGAGGGAAGTCAGTTGCTATGTCCGTACTGAGTTTGGCAGCAATCCTACACTTAGAACTGTCCACAGAGCTCAGAAGTTGTGCAGGAGACAGGGACTACTCCTAACAGGCAAAATGGGTAAGGCAAAAGAAAGTTTGCCATACAAACATAAGTTATGCCATGACACTTGTCTGCAAGGCCAAGAGCACATCTTAGGGTCATAGAATAGCTTGGCTTAGAAGAGACCTCAAACATCATCTAGTGCCAACATCCCTCTCATGGGCAGGAGCACCATCCACTGGACCAGGTGACTAAAGCAGAGCTAATTTGTCATCTCAGCTACTGGCGTGCTTCTGCACTACATTCTTTAGGTAACGAGGAGCTAAATTTCAGTACTGCATTTAAAGGCTTGATATAGTTATATACCATTCACCGAATTTATAGTATGAACTTTCGCAGTTTTGAGAAAATAATTATTTTTCTTCACAGAGCACAGCTCCGGTGTGTTTGGACCAGACCTTTGGATTCCTAGAATATCAGGAAACCTCTAAAATTCTGCAAATTTTAGACCCTGCTTGCTTTTCTTTTCCTAGTAATTATAGTGTCTCTTACATTTCTTCCACTTGGAAACTGGTTGCAGCAGTTTTAAAATAGAAAGCTCATGTTAACAGTAGCAATGCTGTCTCTTCCAGGGTTTATAAATCCCATTTCACTGTTTCACCAGCTTCTCCAGGCCTGCTGAAAAAGTGACTACCATCTAAATGGAAGCACAGCCCTTACAGTTTCTTTGAAGTTTCAATCTGGTTCTTGATCACAAAGAGCAAAATTTGAGCATTTCAGTGATAGCAACAGCTTTGCACAAGGAAGGCTGTTATCCTTGTTTTACCTGGAGTCTTGGATGATGTGCCATGATTTGTTTGCAGGGAGTTTTGCCAAGTTACTGAAATGATAGTGAACTAAATTTGACTTTGTTGTTAAAGAGAATAACCCCATTTGACCCCAGACCTATTCAAAGACCGTGTTTGGTTTAATCTAGCCTGAACTTATTATACATATGTTTTGCAAAAGCTGTTTCAACATAGGTGGACACATTTAATACAAAGTAAGCAGATATGACCATCTTCCAAGAAGATCAAAAGGTGTGTATTGGTTGTGCTCATAGGGCAACAATGCACCCTAGCATACCTTGCTTCAGATCAGCTGCTTTGGATTTGGAAGTACTTTAACAGAAACACAAGGCTTTTCAGTCAGAATGAACTTGTAGGAAGACCTCATCATCCATGCAGGTGTTCCTTGTATCACTAGTGAGTCAGGTTGCCTCTTCATAAGCATTACACAATAGGCTCTGTTGGTTTTGTGGGCTGATATTTCCTAGGAAACTTAATGTAGGTATATGGCCAGAAAAATTCTTTTCAGAAGTTGCCGTGGTTTTAACTCAGTTATGTTTTTAAACTCACTTTTGGAACAGCAGGGGATTGGTTTTTTATTAAGCTCATTTCAAAGAAAATATTTTGTTTAGATGTAACGCTGATATGTTTTGAGACTCTTTTTCCTTGCATTTCTTGTGCATTATTTTAATTAGAAAGGAGAGATTTACTTGGACTGACAGAAACTAATAGATACTATAAATAGATAGAGGTCTTTTAGACAATACCAATAAAAAAGCCCACATAGTAAATCTTAATGCTTTTTTACAGACCATCTAGTATAAAGGCAAAAAGCAAAGCCAGTAAAAAAAGCAACAGGGAAAAAAAAAAATCAAACCTCCCCCAAATAATTTTTCCTCTTAATTCATAAAAGATGCTGACTTTCTAAAGATGCCACCATTCAAGACTTTCCTTTGTTAAAAATCAAAATACATTGTCTTTTTTTGTTACTATTCAAAATGCTGGTTTGAGTGGACTAAAAATATTTAGGGAGGAAGAAGAAATACATTTTGGATTTCACAAAACAATGATTTTTCCATTGCTTCGTTTTCCCTTAGTTTTCCAAATATACACACAGATTTTCAATCATGTCATTGTATTCCTTTGAGTCCAATAGTTTGGCACTGAGCTTCCCCTTCCAGTGCTCTGACCACATCTGTGTGGCACCAAGCCCAAGGGGCCTTATCCCAACCCTTATCAAGTCCTATGCCAACCTGAGTTCAGCCTTTCTCATATCAAATTCATCTTTCAATCCAAGAGGCCACAGACCTGCTGATGAGTATTAAGAGTTGGACCATATGAAGGGCAGCAATCATTCTCATCACACGTGACCTTTGTGATTGTCACATTTGTGATAACCAAAATGTGATACCTTTCTTATCTTTGCTTATAGAGCAGTTGCTGGGTCTTGCCCTACAGACCCTTTCCCCGGTGAAAAATCCTCTCACTTTACCCTGGCCTGATAGCCAAATTAACGTCCTTTCTTCTGCCACGACTCTCCTAAGAAATTGCCCAAGGAGAGGAAAAGACACAACACAATATGATGATCAGCAAGTTAATCACAGGATTAACTACCACTATTTTTTCTATTCCTATTGCTGTCAGTGGCAGGTTAGCCATTGCCTTTTTGAGCTGTGACTTTTTGAGATCTAATTGTGCCAGTTTAAAAAGCCTAAGCTAGAGAGTACTGACATTGCTGTCTTTTATACTGTTGTGCGACATGCAGCTCACAGCTCTGCCCTGATGCTACCAAGTAAATCCATTTGTATGCAAGTCTTACTACATTCACACAATAGCAAGATAACTTTAAAAATTAAATAATTTTTGTCAGTTTATAATATGATGCTTTCCAGTTAGTTTTTATTTCCTAATCTCTGGTGAAACCTGAACCCTGGCAAAGGCCCTAATAGCATTTATGTCCTTAGCTGTTTGCTTTGCCCAGCATCTTTTCTTTTCACTTCACTGTCACCAGACACCGCATTACATGAGACACTTTGATGCTGTCATATTTCCAGATATATCCACTCTGCAGAGTTTATGATTATCTTTTTTAAAAGTATGGTGTGATTTGGGAGACCATTTGATAAGCTGGTAGGTGATTGACTTTAAAATGCCAAAGGGACTCAGCTGACTCTCCTGTTTTAGGCTAAATTTTAGGCAGAACCAAGAAATGAGAGGCTGAGCAAGCTGCTTCACTTTCCTCCAGCGTGTTTATCGCATGAAATAAAACACCCTTGTGGAAGCTACCTCTGCTGTAGTTTATGCTACTGTGGCACACTTTCAGTGTTCCTGGGCTGCACCCAGTTAGTGACCTAAGTTCTGCTGATCTCAGCTACTCTCAGCTCAGGTGACCCAGGTGCCTATGAATGTGTTGATGTTAGTAACAGACTCTGCTTGAAGTTCCCTTAAAGCAATAACCTTCTCAGAGACATCAGGCAGAACATACCACACAGCAAAAGCTGGTGCACTCAGCCTTATTGCTGCCACAGAGTCAGATTTTCACCTTAAAATAAATATTCCCCAGACACAGTGAAAGACCTAACTTTTTAGAATTCATTGCTTCCTCCATTAACATACAAAAAGTGTCATTTATGTGGCAAGAATGATGCAATACTATTTTCCTTCTAGGTATCCCTAGTCTCTCAGCACTCTCCAACAGTCTTTGCCCATAATGTATGTTTGGAAGAGAGAAAGATCCATGAGAAAAGATTGCCAACTACTTTTGGATTTTGTTTCTAGCTGTTTTAGTTCCTGTGCAGGACCAGAGACCAATCAGCTATCAACATAGCTCTGACTTTAAAGGGACATCAGTTATTTCTCCCTTCTAAGTTCATTGTATGTCTAAGTCAATTTAAGAATGATTATCCTGTTTAAATATCTTCCTATCTGTTATAAACTCATATAAATATTTAGTTTAAACAAGCATCTTCAATGTGTCTCCCTGCAATCAGCAACAGGCCCTTCCCATACAAATACAGATGGATGTTTTGAAACCGAGCATGATGAACTGTGAAAATACAAACCAAAAAATATTAACTGCACATTCTTACAAAGCTGCATTTTTGAGGCAGTATTTCTATCCTCTGAAATATGAACTGTTTATATTGCCACAACTCTGGCAAAATGTGGGTGGGTGAATGCTGACCAATGATGACTACAAGAGGAGATTTTAATATTCATCCTGCTAGGAAAGAAGAACTCTGAAGGGGAGGGGGTGAGGGATGAAAGGTAAGAGCAATTGTGCTATTTTAGCTGTTTACAAGTTTTCATCAGGGATCATTGTGACCTGTTGTGTGGCATCACTTCATCCTGCCCAAAAGCAGGCACTTTCATTTGATCAGATGGATTTCTTCTTGAATACCAGTTTACCATATGTGATCAGTGTTATGTACATCTGCATTGTGAATCTCCTCTAAAACACATTGGCATTTTTACAATTGATTTAAGGAGAACCAGAATCAGCAATTTTCAAGATGTAAAAAAAGGAATTACTACTATGGAAACTTACTTAATTGCTTCTTAGAACAGAGCATTTTTAAAGGGACATAACTGAAATAAAGCCATAGTTATTATCTAATTAAGATTATTCTACATTCACTGCATCAATAGTAGAAATAATTACTTTTAAGCTTTGAGATACACTGAACACAAACATTTCTTTTTCCACATTAAACAACTGCCAGAAATTATCATTCCTCATTCTTTGGCTTTTTTTAAGTGCATAGAAGAAATTTATGGGTAAATAATGGTTGGAGATAATTTTTGACCTGAACAAAGTTTATAAAATTTCTTTGGCAATTGCAGAGTACAATGATGCATAACAAAATGCCATGATTAAGCAGACTGGCCTAGGACAAGTTACATAACAGATGTTTTAGCTGGAGAAGCATATGTATTATACATCTGACAAGCTTCTGTCTCTACAGATCAGTACTTGTTTGCAAAGCCATAGAGAAATGATGTCTTAGTATGCAAACTGAATAAGGAAAAAGAAATGCTATATTTAGAAAAAAAATGTTTACTACATAATTTCAGCTGTTAGAGAACAACTATAATTTTAAAATATAACAGATTGAAAGTATTTTTACTCTTCAGATGCTATTAGCCTCATAAGTGGGTAAGTAACAAAAGCATTATTTGAGTCATTGCACTGAAATTTGTATTTGCAAACAATGAGGCACAGTTTTGTGGCCATTCCAGAGCTTTCCTTCTGATCAGGAATGTGCTGGGGATTGCATCTGACCCCTGCCTGGGCAGCAACTGAGGCAACACTGAAAAAGGTCTGTCAATCACCTATCAATTTAAAAATGTTGCATGACCATAACTGCATTATTTATTAGTTTAATTTATGTGTTTGCTATGACCACAGGAGGCTGCTCCTGCCAAAGCTTCCCATGCTGGATAGCAGGAGGAGGAGATCCACAGTGTTTGGTTTCCAGAAAGGTCAGTCCCAAACACTGGAGCCATACACCTCAGAACTTTGTGTCTCAGCATTAAGCTGATTTTCCAGCTCCTTTGTGCCTGAAGAGGAATGGCCAGTGACATGAAAGCTACATCAAAGACTGAAGTAGGAAACTGTCTTTATTTTCTGTTCTATCTCACTGCTACAAAGCTCCCTACAAAATAATTCAGTGGATTGTGGCTGGAAGGCTGAGAAAACCAAAAAATCTGAACCTAGCAAATGGAAATTGTAAATATTTACATTTATTATGTTATGAAAGAGTAAAATTTACCTTGTTCAACTAGAATCTGCTAGATAATAGAAGTATGGCATGTCCACTTAAATAACTGTTATTTTGGTAATAAATGTTGATATTAAAAGATATTCAAAATAATGAATTTATATAAAGTTGCTAATGCCAACCATTAGATGATGTTAAGGTGATTGTAGGAAATGGAATAGAAGATTGTCTGCCTATGTCCAATATTAATATTCAGGATTTAATACTTAGAAATAGTTCAATTAAAATATATATCTCTTTGTTTCTAATAATTACAAGCTTTTTTTTGTTGTCTAGTTCTAGCTTTCCTTAACTGCAATCAGGAAAAGATCTGAGTCTGTATCTGGGGATTTTTCAGGTTTGTTTTTTTTTAATGTTATTATTTAGTAATTCAGCTGGGATGGCTTGAAATTAGATTTAACTAAAATTACATTGAAGCGGAACAACAATCACTAAACAGTACTAAAAAAAAAAGAGTTATGCTTGTTGATTTTCCCTCTAAAATCAATTAAAGAGCCTACAGAAATTAGGAGCATCTGAAAGCACTTCTGGCATAAATGTTGTCTCTGCTGACTTTAAATGGGGACCATAAATTTACTCTGGTATTATAGACTATAGGATGGTGCATTGGGGATTAAAACAGGGAACCAGAACAGGTGACAACTGAAGAAAAACATTGTCTGTGACCCCTTTCTCTATGGATCATGGCAAACACAGTCATCAGTTCTTCTAACAGAAAAAGAATTCCACCTCATTCACAATTACATTATAAGTTTAGAAGGAAATCAAACACCAACTAAATTCATTTAAAGCAAGTCACAACCTGTCCCTTTCTTTAATAATGTCAACAGCAGGCAGACATGTTCTTGTTGGTCATCAGCTATTGCAGTGTGTGTTTACAGTTTATCACAGTAGGTTGGATTTAGCCTCTAAATGTACTTTTTTTTTCTTTTTAATATCCTCAAACAAAAACTTTATTTTTAAAGCATATTGTAAATATTTAGCAATGTGAAGTAGTTGCCATAAAAGTGCAACTTATTACTGGGTAGTTGACTTCAGATGTCTCCTCACTCTTTCAGTGCAGCAAATTGCCAAAGCAGTCCTGTCGGGATGAACAATTCTCCCCGACTCCCTGGGGTTTGTTACAGTGAAGCTAGACTGCACTGGGAAAGTACTGACAGATTTTTAACTTCTTTCCGTGCAATTAAAAGAATGGAAACAAAGTGAAAGAACACCACAGGAACCACTGCGCTCTCCAGAGAGCATCGCACAGCACATCCCAGAGATAACTGGTGGCCCACAGAGCACAACTTGGGAGCTGCTGGAGGAGAGGTGGCTTTGTAATGAGCCTGCTTTGCTTGCAAGCAAGCTAAATGTGCACTTCAAAGCCCATTTTGCTACCATGTATTTAACGTCCTGTACAAAAGTCACACAGAATTGCCTTCAATTAAAATTTCAGCGCCAAATAATACTCGTAAAATCACTATAATCCCTACGTTTTTCAGATTCTACCAACCCACAGAATCACTTCATAGCATTTTTAGAATAATGTCCAGGTCGTATGAAGAGAAATCATGCTAATTTTTCTCAAATCAGGATACTAAACTCAGAAACTACAATAATAGCATTATAACTGCAATAGTAGCATTAATATTGATTGAAATATTATTAGACATTGCAATATTAAAACTGTTATTTTAATATTTTTATTAAATTTCCTTTCTTATTTAAAAGTTATCTTTTAGACTATACAGCTTCATAATCTGATTTACTTCTTTATGAAAATAAAAAAATTAAGTTGGTTGCATTGCTCTTTAATACTTACTGAAGCATTTTGCAGACACAATCAATTCAGGGAAGAATATGTTATGCACTTTTCTGATTATGGACATAAACAGGATGGAAATTATGTGACATATTATGTAGGAGAGAGAAAAGGAGTAGTTAGGCAGAAAGTACAGGCAGGAATTTTCAGTGTCTCAAATAAGGGATTGCTCACCACTCTTTAGATAGGCTTCATGGTGTACATTTGTTTGAGCCCACCTTTTCCAAAGAGCAGCCAAAGTTGCTTTATTTTGCTAGAGAAATCACCCTTAAATTTAGAACAATTTTGGAGAACACTGAGAAATTTGATGCTTTATGAGAGCTGTTTTTTTCCCCCCAGATAAACGACATACACATTTGAAATGCATTCTCTCTTTACTATACTGTTTCTTAAATGCAAGCTGGTAATTCTTCTGCATTCTCAGATAATATCCAGAAATAACAATCCGAAGAACTACTGATGAGGTGAGGCTCTATAATAAAATTTGCTATAAGTCACAAACACGCAAAGGTAATCAGATGATTTTTCAAAGGCAAAAAGATAATCCAATAAATATACAGGAAAAAGCTTTCTTTGGCTACCAGAAGCTAGTGAAAATATTTTCTTTCTTTTTATTTTTTCTTGATAAATCAAAACAACAGGTTACCTCAATTTCTTTTGTTCTTAAATGAATACAGTATAATTAGTATGGGTATTTTTATTTTATTTTGGTGCTTGAAGTATCAGTCATTGTTCCATATTTATCATTAGAGGCATTTACTTGCTATGGATAATGCCTTAATGCAGTACCAAGTTGGAAAATCAAACATTTCACAGGAGTGCACAATCTAAATCTCACTAAAGGAAATGTACAGATCACAGTGAACATGGAACCAGACTCATGATGACTGACATAATGCACACTAACTTCATTCAATACTATGCAAACCTTTTTTTAATATATGTATCTATATGTACAACTTTAAGAATTCCAAAATATAATTAAATGGTTATAGCCTTATCATGATTATTTTTAGCAATATATGTTGCTAAATATTGCATAAAATCAAATTAGTCATGGTATTCAAGTGAGTGTAATGAAACCATCCACCTTTAGGAAGTACTTTCTAATTATAAAAATTAAAAAAACAAAACCAAAAACCATTAACATCAGCTATACGTAAATGTGCACTTTTAAACAGAGTAAAATTAGACTGTTTTACCTTCTTTCATTCAAAGTTGTTTTCCCAGCTGTGCCCTTAACTGTGTTTATGTCATATTTATTTTAGTAGAAGAACGATTAATTTTTTAGGAAATATTACAACAAAAAATTTAGATTTAAAAGATCTCCCCAGGGCTTCTGTTTAAAAAAGACAGAAAGTTACAACTATGGGACCCATGAGCACACCAAAATGGTCTCAATGTGGTACTCCTGATATAGGGGTTTTGACGTTTAAACTGAATAAGCTTACAAAACATCAGCTAGAAATACATGTGACAGAACTGCGTCTGTTGTATCACAGCCCTTTAACAGACAGATTCTAACTGGATCTGAAAACTGATGTAAGCTAAATTCAGTTTTAGAATACAGGCATTCTTAATAATAAGGGTCATTTTTAATGAAAAAAATATTTTAATGTGTTTGAATATTTTGCATTCTTTCATTACAGGGCAATAAGATCAAATAAGGTACTATTTTAAAAGAAAAATACAGGGATCATGAACATTTTTTCATCTCTATTTGTATTCTTTTAATTTTAGCATGACAGCAAAAAAATTTAATTTCAGCTGCCTAAAAACTAGCAGTGTAGTTTAAGTCTAGCCTCATTTATTAGGCTCCCTTTAATTTTATCACCACCTTCAGAAGTAGATTCATCTTCTCTCTTCTGAAGAAAAATCACTGTTACTTCCAAAGAAAGCTGCTGTGCAATCCATGGCCATAATATCAACAGCCAACATTCTGCAACTGCAACTCCCTGCATAAAAAGTCAAGTAGTTTACATCTGACAAAGCCAAGTTAACCTTTTCCTAGGTTTTTGGTCATTCTGATTTTACTCATCCACTTAGACTGCTGTTCCCTCTCATACCTTAAGCACCAACTGCCTGCAGAAGTTCAGTGACATGAAATGACCCAAGGAGCAGTGGCAGCACAGGAACTTTGGTCATTCCATAGGCTCAGGTGTGACAGTGGACATCATGCCATGGGCAGTGTCTGGGGATGTACAGCACACAGTATAAATTATTCCATAGTCTGAAAACAAAAGCTTCCTGATCTTGCTCTTTCAGTTCAGAACAATACAACTGTACAAGGTAGTGAGATTATCCACAGTATTAGAAACAATAGCATACAACGAGTAGCATTGTCTTTTTTTCAAATTTAATTTACTTCTTTTAGGTGAGACCCAGCTGTCATATCCTTGAGTACTAATAACAGTGCCAAGAATCTTCACATCATCCAGTCAAAGCCAGCTAATGAACTCCTCAGGAAAAATAACCTATGAAAAAATGCCAAAGTAAATAAAAATCCTGGCAATTTCCAACATACAATTTTCACAGATAACTTTATTTTCCCAATTCAATTTTTTATTTGTGAAGTCTTGAGGATCAAATACTGGTCCAGACAGTCTTGTGACTGTGAGAAGATGAAAGACGAAGATATTTGTAGTATCACAGACAATGAAACCACTGATCAGCATGACCAAGGATCTATATAAAAAGAGAAATGCAACAGGCTCCAGAATACAGCATAGGGCAGCTTTTCAGACACTTTCATTATCTCTAAATGGACAGTTTAGCATGGTAGAAGTTCACTGAATGGCAGAGATTCAATACCTCCAATGCAATAAGATATCGAAATTATTTCTCTGTTGTCATTAAAACAGGAAAATTAAATTAAGTGGATAAAAATTGTCTCAATGACTGTATCAAAATAATTCAGCCAGCAAGTCTTTCCTCAGGGCTGTAGAAGAGAGGAAATAATTGTCACTTAATTTATGTTAAGTGTGCACAGTGCTATACAGAAGTAGGAGAAAAGATGACGCAGCTAGTTTTCTAATTAATGGTTAGTGAAGATTAGGAAATTTCACTATATAAGACAGACAAAACATCTTGCATGAATATTTTTATTCTTTAGAAATTCCTGATTCTAAATGGAAATCATCCGAAGCTCTTCCACTTAGGGAAGTCAAGGCAGAGTAGTAGTTAGGTATAAATCCACACCTTACCACTGATGTCCCTAGCCAACAATGCTCCAAAGTGTTGAAAATCTAGAAATATCCAATTCCACCCTATTTTCCACCTGAGGACAATGTAGGTTTGCTTTATTCATCTGTTAGGAAGTCAAACTTTTAGGTGAAAGATCTATCTTTTATAAAAGCACTTCCACATGGGAAGCGATAGGAAGTCATTCTTACACCATCAGTTGATATCCTTACCATATGGTCATATGCTGTTTTCCCTAAGTTGACAAGCTCTCACAACAACCATTGTCTTCCCCAATGGGAACCAGACAGCAAAACTGTACAGACATACTGTGGTCACTTAAAATGAATTTTAAAAAAGAGAACATGTATAGATTTGGTAAGGATGGATAGGTTCTTGCTACTTTAGGAGAAATCTCCTTTATTATATTTTTAAGAATATTAAGAGTTCATTTAAAGAATATTATTCAAGCTTGCTTATTTCTCTATTTATTCAATTACAGAGCAGGCCATAAGTATTTACAGACAGAAGCAGTGAAAACAACCATTTTCTGGCAGACAAGATATGACTGAACATACTGCATGAAGAGTGGCAATATTAATCTTCACTGTTTAATACAGCAACCCAAAAAGGCCATCTGTTTGTCATTTGCAAATGTTTCATAAAACCTACTGAAGCATGTGGATGGTTTGTTTGGACTCTGATAAGAGACAGGAGAAAAGAGCCACATGTATTAATTATATTCATTTCTAATTGCTTATCCTTTAGGAAGTAAACAATACTGTTCCTGCTGAACATGAAACACAAATGTTTAAAAATGCAGATGGGTGTATGGGCACAATCAGCTGCTTGCAGAATACTTTGTAGAAATTTGAGTTTCACATGTGAATCCCTTATCCAATTATTTGTTCTTCCTGTTTGTGGCTTATAGTAATTAAACAAAAAAAAAAATAAAATTAAAAAACCCACCACGTAAACAAACAAACCATCAAACAAAAAACAGGGACAAAAAAATAAACAGAAAAAAAATGTTGCTTGGTATGAATACCATGAATACTTCATTATTGATAAAAGACAAAACAGGCAGAAAGCTTTACAAAAAATAATGTTTTATTAAACAAGGCCAGCCTGAGTCTTGAAGCCTGACTCATCATTTGGACATGACGAGGAGCAGCAGATCTAAACACACAATACGGGTTCACTGTGAAAAAGGTAATACTCAGAATGAAAAACTAAATCAAGCCAATGGGAGGGCCAGTGTTCATGAGTCACATTAGCTCTTTGCTCCCCACAATTGTTTGCTGAACAAATTTCAGGTCTGCATAAATAGAAGGAGAAACTATATAAAGACACTTGCGCTCCTAATCCAAAAGGTATTATTTTTCTCTTGAACTCTGAGTTTTTGTCATTTCTATTATGCTTATTCTATTATACTAATTCTATTTTACAGGCAACTAGCTCCCTTTCAGTGAACAAGGTTGGGTAATTAGCAGTACTGTCAAATTTATGTCTTCCAGAGACTTTAATTACCACAGAGGAGGCCTAGTTTCTTTAGTGGGCAACCAGGTTTGTGACATACTATTGTGATCCAAGTTTTCTAATACTTCATTTTCAGGTTCTTATTATAGAAAGAGAACTGCTCCCAAACTTGATATCTCAACTGATTTCTGTTGCATTGATTTCTATTTCCTTTTAACAGTATCACAGTCCCTCTCGAGTTGAATAAATGTGGTCAAAATATTGCCTAACCTGTCTTTTTACCTGATTTCTGAAAAAATGAGTCTACCTACACTAGATAGCTTCTTCCAGGGCCAGACAGACCTTTAGCCAATTCGTGATCAAACGTCTAGAAGACATACCAGAGACTAGGATGATTACAGCTTCCCCATTCATTCCCACATTTTTCAGCACCACTTGTGCCTGACAACCCAATTCACAGCATGTCTGGCTCAATCCCCAAATCAGACATATTTTCTCAATTATTTGATGACTGTCCACAATATGTTTTCCACAGTTCTGATCTCATCTCTCATTAGCAGACGGGAGTTTGATTAGCTTTTGATCCAGAGAAGCATGGTTTAGTCTGTTACATTTTCAAACAGGATCCATTGTTGAAAATAGTCTTACAGAATATTATCTGTGTGGAAGATTATATTTCACAGTGCTGGCAAAAGGCTTAGACACTGCCTGGCAATTACATTTCTGCAACACTCTCAGATAGAAGTAAACTATTTTAAAGGTGATTAAGAATATGTATATGTGATTGCATTAAGGCACCTCACCTGTTCCTGCTGATCAGATGATCACTGATCCTTAAATGAATATCTGCATGTTCCGAGTTGGTCCAGTGGCAAGGTAAAGTACATTATTTTATAATTCCACTAATTCCACTATGTCAGATACTTTTAAAAATTGTTATGAAGTGCCCAAAACTACATTCAGTCTTGCCCAAGTACAAATACCAAAAAAACCTCAATAACCCACTTGCCTCTAAGTTACTACCCACAGCATGTTGGCTCCTTCCTTTCCAGTTCAATTTAAAGATCTCCAACCTCTAAGCTTATCACAGACCGTAGACACAATTCTTTTGGATAATTCCCAGAAATAGATTAAAAGACATAGCCCAGTCTAGGATTGAACCAGGCTGTTGAAGTACAGTTTAAAGTGGTTTTGGACTGCAATCCTTTATGACTGGGCTCTCTTCTTGTCACAATGCTGGACAACAATACGGCAAAAGATCCTACAACCATACAGAATTTGATGGCTTCTGATGTCTAATGTTAATAGAGGTCTGCCTCTCTGACAACATTAAAGCTTACTACTGTATAAATGTTTCTGGAAAATCATCTGTGAGATGAAATTATGATCTATTTTTCCACCTGATTCATTACCTCTGGCATTTTCCTAAACAAATAGAACTGTGTTTTAGAGACCTGCAGGGCATAGTATGATAAACTGCAGCAAGTTTCAAGGTAAAATAATGTCCTCTTGATAAAACCAATGTTTACAGCATCTTTATTAGAAGCTGAGACAGTGTGCAGGTAGTCTGAAGCACTGCAAGATGAGCAGTGTTGAAATGTATGCTATTTTTTCTTTCAGCTCATTGAAGTCTTCCATTGTTATTAATATAATTGAGCAAAAGTTCTATTTTATTGCCCTTACCACTAGACAAGGAACACTAAATATTTATTACATTATATAGCAATTTTTGTAATGCATGACAGACATTGCCTAACAACTATACAAATTCTAAAACAAATTAGAGTCTACACTAGTACATTTTTGGACTCTGTATCAATGCAGACACTGCATTACTGAACAGTTAAGGTAAGATTTTATTTCTAAAAATCTAACTTTCCTCGTTTCTGCTCCTAACTCTGGTGATAAGCCTTGACTAATTTTCCTAAGAAAAAAACTAGGGAAGCTGTTTTTTGTTGTAGAAGACAATATTTTCACTAAGAATCTCATTCAATTTGAATAACATTTCCAAATCTTTTAACTTACACATTTTTTCACCCTTGATGACATTTTCTGTTGCAAATGCAATAGAATTCCGTCAGTACTCTCCTCCTGTTTTCCTAAAGCTTGGGGCACTGAAGTCTTTCAAGAGACACATTATCTTCCTTTTCCTCTAAAAAGGAAGAAATTGTTTCTGCTGATAAAAAGACACCTTCAACAAAAGCATTATTTTACCTATGATCAATATTATATTAAAATATTTTGCTGACAAGAAATGTAGCTGATTTTCCCACCCCAGTTTAGTATTAGAAAGCTGGGTGAAGCAAGCTTCAGCTTGCAGATAGGAAAAAACTAAGGTTTTAGCTCCTACTTTTCCCTAGCAGGGCCCTAGCTGGAATAACCAATTTTCTGCTCATGTCTGAATTCTCCCATTATTGCCTCATGTTGAGCTTCTCGTCCACAGACACTCATGAGTCCTTCTCTCCAGGGCTGCTTTCAATCCATTCTCCTCACAGCCTGTTCTTTGGATTGCCCCAGCTGAGATGCAGGATCCTCCCTAGTGCGCAAAGGACAGACAGACAGGGGAAGAAGAAACCCTGCTGCATTCAATGTATAAAGGAGAACCCCTGTAGACTGCTTTGCAGAAGCTTCCTTCTCTGGAAGGAAACAAATGTAAACATTTTTTCAGAAGGAGTTGATGGAAACTTTTTAATACTTTCATTCTCTTCATATAGAGCTACTCTAATTTATGCTGCAATCAGCATACAGCTTCAGGCAACAACCAGCTGTTAATTTTTCTGGTATGTAATCTATTACTGCCCAGTTGCAAATAGCACTTCTATCACAAATCCAGTGGAATTGTCAATGTAGTGCTGATAATTATCTATGACAAAGATGTTGAACCATAGAGTCTTCCTACTTTATGTTCAGTCAAGCGTCTCTGATGCAGTGACAAATTCATTCTCCCCTGTGGTTCATGAACTGTATACTGAATAATAAATAACATAAAAGAATGCCAAGGACTCTACTCAGGAAATTATTTACAGAGATGATGCAGATGCTGTGATGGCAAAAAGTCAAGCTGTGTATATATGCAGTTGGATTCTTTTGCACTACCTTTGAAGTACTCCTTTGTGCAATCCTACTTTCAAGAGCCCTGATAATTTTACTCTTGCCTTGTCCGTATTTTTGATGTATAGTTGAACATGTACTCAGTCAAAAAGAAGTCTTTCATGAAGTGCTTCTCCTGATTCAGCCAACAACACAACCTGTCTGTCCCTGAGTTTTAGAGCTGTAGATATTTTGGTCTGAGTTCACTGTACCAAATACCCACATGTCCAAAAAGACGTGGCCACAACACACTGCAGACTGTTTCTTGTCTCCTAACATGCTTTAGCTTTACTTCTGGGATAAGGTTGGCTGCATAAGCTAGAAGGGAAAGGACTGAGAACAAGTAACAAATATTCTCCATCATACAAGCACAGGTTTCCCTCTGTAACTAACTTCTTTCTCCATCAGCATGTGCTAATGAGGCACAGGTCCACCTTCTAGAGCATGTGTCCCTTGCTTCAGCTTCCACTTCAAGGCTCAGAGAATGAATCTCTCTGAAATTCAAGCCAATCTCACAGCCTAATTTTACTCTTTACCCCTACATCTTATTTTTCTGGGTCTCTGGTGGTTGTCTAACTCCCCAGTAATTCAGTTTTGCTCACTGACACAGCTGATCCTCTACAGACAACAAATATTGCTTAATAATAACGTGCTTTTGAAAGCAATGATGACGAAACAGTGTTGGCATGGGTGAATTAATTGAATCATCCATTTATTCTTTTTCTGAAGCACATTCATGGCTTTCCTCTCTGCTCTTACAATAAAATGGAGCACTAATTGAAATTTAATAATAGTCACAGATCCTTGTGTTATTAATAAGTATATTTGAAAGATTATTAATTGTTACTTGGAAAGTACTTGCTAGCAATTCTCTATCAATGTTTTCATAAATATTATTTACAGTCAGATTTTAGGTGGCAGATGAATTCAACCTGCTGAGAACACTGCTGAGATGTAGAAAAATCTCAAAAAAAAAACCCCAAAAAAACTCTACACAGAAGGGTAACTTTGGCACAGAACTGCCAAATTTTGAAGTTTTGAAAGAGGTAAATCCAGAAAGTGCTTGCCATTATTCTAAACAAAAAGTACTAAATTAAATGCCTTAAAACAGAAGATGAAAACAGTGCTCTTCCCCTAAATACTACCCATCAGTCATACCAATCATAACAAATGATAGTCATTGAAGTAGTACAAGTTTGTAGGAATTTTAAAGAAATATGGAATATATTGGCTAATTGTCTAGAATAGAAAGAGATTAAAATTGGAAACTTCTTTTTTTCCAGGACATTGTCTTTTTGCCCATGAATCAGATTATTTGGTTGACAAATGAAAAGTCAAGAAAGCAATAAATCTTCTCTTCTTCATTCAGCTCAGAAATAAAAATGAGATGGAGAGGATCTATTAAGTCTAAATCTTTGACAGACTTGGTCTTCTGATTCCTTTCAACCATTAAGTACTGTCAGAATTTCTTCCATGGAATAGACTAATATAAGCACCTGATATTTTTATTACTTTTATTAAAGAAGTGAAGCAGGGTTTCTAATTCAACAGAAAGGAATCTGATTTTTGTCTAAGTGGGTCCTAATTTCCAATCAAATGCAGCTTGCCACGGCATCCAATATCCAAGTTAGTTACTAAGTAATAAAGAAATATATTGTTTACATTTTTCCATATTGAAAATACTTAATAAATAATTACAAATAATTCTTACACTGTGGAAGTTGCTCAGCTAAAAGACATTTTATCTTTTGTAAGTCAAGATGGATCTTCAATTTTAAAGTTTAAATTTACTTGAAAGTCACAATTCAAATGAGTTATATTGGGAATGCCATTATACAGAACCTAAGTGAAATGTAAATATGCAGGAATAAGGTTAAAAATGTACAATTTAAGTTTTTTTGGTGACTAATTAAATCTCAATTTATGATCAGTAAATTATACAATAGATTACTTCTATATAAATTAAATTCTATTAACAAGCAGAGGACAGACAAAGGCTGAAGTGTGTATTGTGATAACTGAGAACTTATCTTAAGACCAGATCTGAAAATGAAACAAGCAGACTTTTCTCTGAGAATCCAACCATTGAACTGCTATTATGTACATATTAGACGTGATCTGCACATTATCTTTGAATAATAAAATCAACTTTTCAAACAAGTAAAATAATTAGGAAACTGTGCTTTCATTTCCTGTTTTGATAACCCTATAAAAAGACAAGTTCATTATTCTTTTAGTTATGGATTAGTTAAAATGTGCCCTACAATCTTTGTAATTTCAATGTCAGTAGGTTACCAAAAGCTCCAGGTTGTTGGAGATTAAACTAGTGCCTTCGACCATGGCCTTTTTCTAATTACACACATAATGTAAGCAGTAAAGCCCTGGATTACACTTCTTCCTAAAAGTAAGCAATTTACTGTTCTAATTCTGGCTTGCACTAAGCTAGAATCAAATTATATGCATGTTAGACATATCCAGGATAAACACACAATTTCACAATCAAAAGAATTTCTTGCAGTTGCATGTTCTGCTCTTTTTCAGACTCCATCTCAGGAATGTTTATTATTCTTAAGCAAATCTAGATCAATTTTGAATTAATCATAAAACAAAAATAGCTTTTTTGTTTATTACATGGAGGACTTTTTGTTCCTACTCAAACATAGTCAGCCTTGAAGCTAAATTTCCTAAGCAGAGAAGGCTTACTGAGTGATGTGTTGGCATGATGTAGCAGAAAGACATAATAATAGACTTTGACAAGGGTTTTTGTCAAGGTCAGGTTAGATTCTTAGCACCCTGGCAGATCTTCATCTACCATGCCTATCTGCAAAATGTATATGTCAAAGATATAACTGAGGCCAGAGACTCGAAAAAAAACCATACCAAATCAAAGTGAAAAAAAGCAGTGGTTGCTATAGGTAGGATGAGTAAATATTGAAACAAACTATCATGGAAAATGGTGGACACCCCATTTTCTACTATTGATAAATTGTGGCTGCATACATAGCTGGAAAACACACATTAAAAATAATTGTAACTGGCAGGCTACCCATGTGGATCTCTCTGCCTGCTTGCACGGACAACAGAAAAAGGCACTGCAGTCCCTTCTTTCCTTGAAGTGTATGGAGTAAAGGAATAGTTAAGAACTGAGAGTCACAGAAATGATCCTGCTGTTGGTTCTGCCCCTCTTAAGTCAAATGATTTTAATTTATGTCACCATATTTCACCAGGCATTATGTGCATGTCTGTGTTCTTGGAAATTTAGTACTGATGGATGACAATTTTGCTGTTGGGAAATATTAGTTTTAAATTTGGGAAATTAACATTTGGTTAGTAGATATTTAAAAGGAAATCAAGTCTTTCAGAAATAGTGTTTACCTTGCATTAAAGAGGCCTGTTGTTTTCATTTCTGTGCAAAGCTCATTTAATTTAGTTAAATACTCATTTCACTCCAGAACAGAAACATCACAGCAAAACCTACTCAGGAAGGAGATGGTATTAGGGTTTTTTTCCATAATCAGGCTTCATTTTCTAAAGTCTTCAGCTCTTAACAGATGTAAAATTAATTAGATCACTTTATTAACCTTCAAGGAAAGAGTTGGCAACTCTTTCCATGAAGAAACCATGCATTCATGGTTCTAAAACCCCTTCAGAAGTTGTTATATCACCCACATCAATGTAGAAGCAACTATTAGATAAATCTCTGTGGAAAATGGCAAGGAGAAAGGCAATAAATGCATCTACTTCCAGTTTTTCCATTTACCAGACATTATTTAGAATGTCTGTAATTATCCATCTTTGTTCCTCAAACATTTCATCTGTGAAATTAAAATAGTCAGAGGAACCACCTTCACAAATATTTTGCAAATCCATGCATAAATATTGATAAATGAGCTGAGCAACATCAGTGTGATACTGCTCTCCAGCTAACACTTGAAAGGAGCAAATGTAGAGCAATGCAAATCCAACCACATTTAAGAAAAATTGAAAGATCAATTCTTTTCTCATCGTTTCATCTCAAAATGCTGGAAGAGATCCAAAACTACACTGAATGGTCCCAAGATGTCTGGCACAAAACATCATACAAAGCATTTTGTCCTCTGAATTCTCATGAGCAAGTTTGTCACAAAAACAATTCCTTTGTGGTATTTTCTTTATGACCAGACCGTGCAGAGTTGAGGGCATTTCTCCATTCAAGGGTGTTCAAGATTTTTCACTTCATCTTTTGATATGTTTTGTCCCTTTTCCAGTACTAGGTGTCCCTGAAAATGTCTTTACCTGAAAAATTACCTGTTGCCTGGGGGAGGGTAGATCCTTCTGCCTGACCTGAACCTTGCAGGACTCCAAAAGGAGTTTCCTGGCTTCCCAGAATTCTGAAGGTTGGCTGGAGAGCGATCAATACTAAAAGGCAAGGACTTCAAAAATGAAACCATACGATCTGATGCTACAACAATTATTCCACCACCAGAAACGATCCTTCAGTCATTCAGTCATACATGCTTTTCCACTACTCACAAAATGGGTTTTTCAGGTTTTAGGCACAAATGCAGCATATAAATATCATTGTGAATTAAGTGAACTAGAGAAACAATTGGAGCACACAGTGTACTGGTCCCAGGTCAAACATAAACTCCCTCAAAGCATAAGGATTTGTCCACAGAAGTCCAGCAAAGCTTCAGAGTTCAGAAGAACAAGAGCCTGTATTTTACCATAACGGATAGGTTACTATAAAGTATCGCCATGGCTTAAATTTGATATATCACTTTTAAGTTAAAAAGTATCAAGTTCTTTCGACAAAGGAATTCCTGAGGGTTTTAATCTTATGGATCTTGCAATGCTGTATTTCCCTTTCTCATGATAGCTCCAGTTTCTCTTCCTGTGATGAACCTCTTTTGCCTGCCTCAGAGTAACCCACCTTGCCCCACAAGCCCTCACTATGCACACCCATAGCCCAGTGCTGGGGCTCATTCCAGCTGTGCTGTGCTGAGCTGCTGAGCAGCATTCACCAGGGCACTGGCCAGCAACAGGCCAAACACACCAGGAAACTTGCAGGTTTCTTCCCAGGGAAGGTTTTCCTTGCTCAGCTGCAATAGGAACTATAGTTGAGTAACCTAATAACAAAGGGTCTGTTATCTGAGAAAATGTTATTAACATTGAACAGTGGAGTAAAACTTTGTTCTCATGGAACAGAGATACACAGATACATGGTCAGAATGATTGTAGAGCCCTTACTGCCTTAGAAAACCTGCAGAAAGATTCTGTGTTGATGAAACCCACATAAGGAACTATGTATTCGCCACCTTACACTTTCAAAGGGAAGCTTAGCAATGGGTTTTTTTCCTGACTTGCTTTTGTCTGTTTGTAGATGAATGGGCAAATAGGCAAAAATCACAAAAACCAAGGCTGCTATTTCATACAACAGCTGACTGTGCTGCTGATCCCACATGCCAGATGCTATACTGCCATGACCAAATGTGGTGCTGACATAAATACTGTCCATACTAGTAAATTGAAATTATTTTTGGATGGAAGACATATGTACTTTTTTTTAAATCTAGGAGGCTTAGACATACAAGTTTGCAACAAGCCATTGCTGTTAATCACAATATTGCTCTTGATTTTTCAAACATTTCTAATTACTTTGTATAACAGGGATAGGAAAAGAACTAGTGGGGTTTTTTTGGTGGCTTTTTTTTTTTTTTTTTTTTTTGCAATGCTCTTAAAAAATCTTACCTAACTTGCTCTATTATGTGATGTGCTTGGGTGGATGTGAGGATAAATTGCAAAGTTTATTTCCCTGAGAACGTTGAGTTCTGCCAAGTTAAATCTGCTGAATGGAGTGGCTATTAGGAGCAGGTGGTGGCTCATGCAGAGACAGGCTTAGCTGAACAAAAGTTTAGTTTCCTGTAAGATGTCCTTCCCACTAGATTAGAAACAGGTAAACTGGGGAAAAGGACAGAAGACAGAGGAAAAGGTACATTTCTGGATGCAGCAAAAATAAGGAGAATACAGCAGAGATCTCAGTAACTCCAGACAGATGCTGCAGGCTACCTGTACACCTCATTTTATACAAGTCTCACAGAAAATAACTGTCAGAAAGCTCACAATAAGCTGCCATCCACTGCCAATATTTACACTGAAATTAACAATTTTACCCAATGTTACTAGGCAGCATTGAGTGATTCAGAGGTTTTCCACTCAGGAGACAGCTTGTCAATCATATCTGCCTGACAAAGAGGCTCAAAGATTTCTCAGCTTGGACAAGCTAAAGTGGCACATGGGAAAGGGTTACTCAGAGAGGCTGGAACTAGTTAAGACCCTGAGAAACATAATCTGACTTCACAGTTGGATCTGCTTTTAGCAGGGAGGTTGTACTAGATTATCTCCAACAGGTCCTTCCCATCGAAAAATCTGCCATGATTACCTAATTTTTTTATAAATCTTGGGTTTTAGTAGAGTTTCTGACCGACACTAGTTGATCACACAATGTCAACCAGAAATAAGGCTGCCTGTGTTTACCTTAGTTCATAACTTTTCTCTGTGCAGTTATCCTATTTCCCACTGTTTTTCCCATCACCATTTTGCTCTCATACCCACCTCTACGCACTCCTCTCCTCTACTGCCATGGAAGGATCTCCCTTCTCCCAGCTGTTCTGTCCCCAGGAGTGATCATTAGGAAAAAAAAAAGAAAGAGCTGGACTCCCAGTTCAGATGTCAAGTTAAAGACCAAAGAACAGTTTTTTTTCCCTTTGTTCCATCTTAGACTCAGGCATTTCCAGTGCCAGGCAGAATCTTTAAGGTATTTGGTTTATTAATATATTATTCAAAGATTTACAAATTGACAACTTCCTCACAAATTCCTGCAAAACAAGGTGCTAGGGGAAAATTCATCATAAACATTAACACAGGCAATGTTGGTTGTTCATTATTCCTTTTTTCCCTAGATGTATTTTGGAACATGTCAGAAATGTCTGACACTTCCTAATCAAGCACCAACTGAGGCAGATAGACAGTGTAGGATATTTTTGCTCCAACTGTGAAATATTTACAAGGCTATAAACAACCAAAACCTGAGACTTACAATGGGAAGTACTCAGTTATTCCAAAAAATAAGGTTTTACCACCCTTCCAAAATTAATTCCTTGGTCATTTCTTAAAAATTGATATGACAAACTAACAAACTGGGGCATAAGCTTATGTGAAAACACACCTGGCTCTTTAAGTACCTATCAGCCATGTACTGTCAGTCCAAATTAAACTTAAAATCAAGTCTGGATAAAATAAAATGTTGTTATGTCTTCATCTAAACAAAAGTTCTGAATGGGAATTGCATGTCTCAAAAGCAGTGGCTTGGCTCAGGTGATGTTAGCTGTTACATGAACTTTGCCAAATATACCAAGCATATTTTTTGTCTAATATATGAAATTTTATTTCCTTCAAAAACAACTGGACTATTTCTCCATAGTTATAGCAAGGTTCAGAAAAATGTGAGAGAAGTAGATGACTGCTGGATCTCACCACCAGAGGTGAATAGGCAAGGTTTGAAAATAGGATGAGTACTGGCTACATCCTTCCAGTGTTCCAGCTGAAAGATCTGTAGGAATACAAAGATTAAATAATCCTGCAGCTACTGATGATACCAATTAAACAAAGGAATAAAAAGGATAAATGACCTGATACCTCAGTAAAACTATTCATGCATATTGTCTGAGAGCATGCTTTGACGTTTGGCTGGGTGCAAGCCATGGGTCACATCACAAAACTCATAAACAGCGAAAGGATAAAAGAAACTGTGCGGGTACAGACTGTTCAATATTAAATAGGTAGCAATGGCCAAAGATGAAAAAAACAAAGTTGTTCTAATATAAAAAAAAAAAACCGACTCTGAAAATCTAGCTCTACAAGTTTAGAAAATTAACCTTTGCATTTCAATTACTGAAAAAGGGAACTAGTACTTAAAATAGACTCAGATTCTTACTTGGATCTTAATCTTACCATTGTCTCCTCTCACACTGACCTTTGTATGATCCTACTGGATACAAGCATGAATACAGAAATCAGTTCCAGGAAATCCAGAGACAAATGTATTAATGTATTTATCTGAGGCCAAGAATAACCACAGAAGGTGCACAAATTGTCATCTCCTTGCAGCTTCTTCCAATGCGTATGATCATTATTATTGTAGCTATGCCAAAAACACAGGGAGCTATATTTAAACTCCAAAGAAGGTTTTTGGAGTTCAAAATGCTAATCATATTTACACAGAAAGGGAAGGAAACCTCATAATAAAATACATATGAATTTTATTGACTTATTTGTGTTCATTAAAAGCAGGTTTTCTCAGTATCCAGAAAAAAACCCTAGGAACTTACTAGAAGAGAAAAGCAGACTTGGTTGGTTAAAGCATGGCAATTATTTTACCTCACCATGTGTTGTTTTTCAAGCTTCTAGTAGTCAGATGGCTGATGGAAAATACGCACAGTCATATGTGAGGGCGCAGGGAGTTATCAAATAATAAAGGCTTTGTCTGATAAAAACTGATTAGTTCTTGGGGCAAAAGAGCAAAATTTGTCCAAAGGTTAGAATGGAATTTTATTTCCACTGCCTGGAATGGAGGCTTCCCATTCAAAATATTTAAGTTACTAATGTAAATAAAACTTTGGACTGACTTTTTTTCTATTTCTTTGAACACAGTAGTTCATATAATAATAAACTTACAGAAAATCAGCTGAAGGCAGATCTGAAATTCTGACATCAGCTTTATATATCTCTTCCTTCTGGTTACTTACTGACAAGAATGATAGAGGCAAGTATGTCCTTGGGGGAAAAAAATAGTAATTTGGATACCACGATGATGTTAGGCAGCCTCAGACTTTGTATTTTAAATTTCTGGTAGATCTTAAAAATCTTATTAACAAAAACTATAGCCCAAGAGAGGAGAAAGTAGTATCAGTTCAGGGAACTGATGATGGGATGAGTTTACCTGAATAAATAATAGATGGAGGGATGTCCATTCTCTCCTGCATATTTAAAGCTTTTTGAATTGAGCAGGTCAGAAGGCTCTAAAGTGTCATTTACCAGAATCACCCAATTTTAACTTCAGCAATACCTACCAACATGACTCTGTTCAGTCTCTTATCAATTAAGCCAGCCATAAATGAGGCTATAGAGGCTATTAAGTGAAAGTACCTGCTGAAATCAATTACACCATATGTACAGAACCATTAACAAAGCTGACTGCAGCCCCCCCACTCAGAGGCACTAAAGGCAGAGCCAATGTACAGTATCTCCCACTTCTTCTTCAGGGACTGGGCACTGTAACCCCATCTCAGCTGTTTTCTTTCTAACATGGTGTCTCAAGTAAATGAGGCTTGTGCAGACAGACAGACTGTCGCTGTAGCTCTCTGTCTCCCCAGGGACTTCAAGTTTCAGCCAGACTTACAGAGGAACGGAAGTCTCAGACATAATGTTGGACCCACAAGCTTAATCAAAATAATCACTGGGTACAGGAGAAGTAACAAGCAAATGCTCTGACGGTGGGAAGAAGAACCAAGCAAGTGAACGTGAGCTTTTTAGCTTTACTGGAGATTCCATCTGGACAGGATACCCAGCAGATGCTCTATTCATATGAAAGTCTTCAATCAGAGCTTGTAATCAAGCACAAATGCAAACAGGAGAAAAAGTTTTCTTGCTTCAGGATTTGAAATAAATACTTTCTTTTTCAGAACATTGAAATGAGAATAGAAAAAAACAGAGAGACAGAGAGGGTAAGTCTCTACCATATGCTCTCCCATGCTCCCAAACATTTCTGCTTTCCCTAATGTTACTGGAGGTGGTGACTAAAGCAATGGATTGTGGAAGCTTCTTAATGCAGCATAATGGGTTTTTTCCACAAATAAAAAGATGCTTCTTTTCTTCATTTGTTAGGCAGTGATTTTCCAAAATACTCTTTACCTCCACTTTAAAATCGGTCTCAAGTTCTAGACCTGTCAATTTATTTTCAGGTATATTTGAAGTTCAAAGTATAAGCTGTTTTGAAATATTTTTCTATTATTCTGAATATATTACTTTTTCTCAGTTCTCCATTTTTCAAACCCCAAGCACTCAGATGCTATCAGCCATCCAGGTGTATTGGAAATGAATCCCGATAAGAAAAGACAACAACCTCAACTGAGTACACTGATAAGAATACATAACATGTTCTTGAATTTACTCCTAATAAAAATGTATTCATTTACACACAGGCATTAACCATTATTTTGAAACTCAGATATGATCAAAGCCATAAATAGGTGTCATAACTTTTGTCAGATCATACGCCTCAAAACATAGTCAAATAAAAAAAAACCACCTTGTTTTTTGAATGAGCCTTTCCCTTCCTACCAATATCAGGATTTAAAGGGGACTCTCATGTACCCCTTATTATGAACTTAGCTTAAAACAGATGCTGATACTGACTTCTACCTCTGCACAAGATACAAGCAAGACTGAGAGAGCAGGACAGGGAATTCCAATTTCTGCAGACACAAGTATACGTCAGAGCAAACTGCATTGCACAACATTGCAATCATTTCAGTCCTGAAACCGAAAGATGAGAAAGGCTCTCTGCAAAATCTGAAGTGGGTCAGAAGCATGCTCCATGTGAGGGGCCACTCCAGCATTCCCAAAGGCACTGCAAACAAGAAGGCAGTGCATGGTCATTATAGAGACACACATGGAGATATATTATGGAGTTGCTGCAGTGGACTGTGCTGGCTTTGCGATGGTTGTAGCAAAAAGAATAAGCAGCATACTGAACATGAGTCTGCATACAAACAAAATTCTACCCTTACAGTCACCCTTGCTGCTTTCAAGGTGCATGGTTATAAATAATGGGCAATGTGTCCTTTTATTTCCAGATGATATATTGCCAAAAGAAATAAGCAGGGAAGCTGTCCTCATGTCCAGGATCACAGTGAGAGATCTGAACAGATTTTTCCTTATATCTTTTTCTTTTTTTTTCCCAAAAGTAAGTAATATTAATGGATGGTTCTGCTCATCCCAGTTATTAGCTGAAGCGAAGTGAGGACAGTTTTAGCTATGGATCATAAAAGCCTTTGCAAAGTAAGCATTGTTCAACAAATTAATATACAACTTGCCTACTTGTTTTTCCTACATTGTTTGTCAGCTACTTGCTAAAAGCTAGTGGTAAAATATCTGATTTGAAAAGCACACAGGCTGGGCAAAAAAGTCATAACAATTATTAGGAGATTTGGGGTTTTTTTATAAAAGGTAAAAAGAAAACATTGGTTCTACATCTCCTGAAAAGTATTTTTGTTTACTTCCAGCCATAACTCATTGTCAAGAGCAGTTACAAATCTTTAACTCCCCTTTGAAGGAATTTGTGTGCAGAAACTTGTCTGTCCTTTCCAGATATGAAACTACACCCACACACACCCCTGTGAGCAAACTCACAGCACTGCTGTACTGGATCTGGTGTCTCTGGGTCAGTCTGGAGAACCCTGTGGCACTGTGACCTGGGGTTCCACACTGGTCACAGAATGGAGGCCCACAGCTCACACCTTGAGTCCTATGGGGAGAAGGAGATGCAGAGGAAGGCTGTAGGTAGCTACTGATATTCTAGATGGGCTTTTAATTACTTTTTTTTTATTCTATTTTTTATTCCTTTTTTTCTATACAATGCACCACCTCCTGTGCTCTCTCTTGTTCTGTAAGCAGGCACACTCCCCTGACAGATCATGGTTAAGACTGACCATTCATGATCTGTCATATTCAGCATGTGGGGTCTCAGAATGAGACAGAAAATGTGCAGAAGCACTATGCAAAGTGTGAGGGGGAGCAAGACGTAGGAGCCAATTAAATGAGTCACACACTCAATATGAGACACTTCAAGAACCTCCTCAATCTCCTAACAGTGCTGCATATCCACAAAATGGGTCTGAACTACAACTCCTGTTAAGTATAGCCATGGTAGTGCTGTATCCATGAACAACGGAAGCTGAGAGTGAGATTATCCATCTTCCTTTACCTCATGACTGATATTGCAAATCTAGATTATTCACAATTACTTTATGTATTGCTGTGGGATAGTATCCACATTTCATTAGAAAATCCACTTGCATGCTCTCTCTTTAGACAGTATTTTACAGTTACTGTAGGAACTCACTACATCCCATTATAATGCAAAACAAATCTGGCTCTAAAACAGATTGCCTGCTTTATTTTGGATATATGGGAGACGCACGGTGTTCCAAGAAACAAGTAATGCCTGAGGGCATGCAAAATCACCTTTTAAAGTCCATTACCCAGGTTTATTTGCATGAAGAACTCATTTTAAAGGTTAAGTTACCTGTTATCATAGAAAAGCTACCATACTGCTTTAAAATAGACTCCTCAAGGCCATGACAAATTACTTTCCCAAATGTCCTTACTATTGGCTCAATTCAGTGAACTTACTTTTAATTTGTAACATTTTCTCAAGTTTTGCCTACAGAATAGAAAATTAAAATAAATTATCCTCCAGTGCTTAACAATTCCTTCCTTGCATATAGATTTGCTCTGAAGACTTGAATGCTTAACAAGGTCTTTGGGTGTTTGTGAGATCTGCAAATTCAAAGACTTAAGGACCCTAAAAATCCACAAGGCACACAAAGCCACTGACATCTCCGTTTTTCCAAACATTTAGATTTCAAGAGCAAATCTAGTTCAAAATAAGAATTTATCTCAGAATTTTCATTTATTTTTCATACAATGTATGAAACACACCTTTAGATGGAGAATATCTCAGTTTAACCTCTATCAATCAGTGTTTTAGAAATTATCCAGGACATAAACTGCATGTTCAGTAAGTTATAAACAAACTTGATGGTGCCAGCACAGAGCAAGTAAAGTAAATCAATTTGATAAACAGAGACACTTCAGATGTATCTGATGATCTTTTTCCTATTTTTGGTCTTATGAAATCCTTGAGAAAACAAAGACATCATAGAGGACTGCAAGTAACAGCAAATCTGCCAAACTGAGGAACTGATATTTTGGGTATTAAAGAGGCATTTTGAATGCAGAAAGGGCCAGAACTCAGGGCTATATCAACAAATAAAAGTAATATAAAGCTTTAATTCTGAAATATACACACTCCTAAAGAAAAGCTCAATTTAAAATTAGCCATTCTTACTCATTTTTCAACAGTACTTAGCTGATGGCAATTCTGAAGACAGAATGAACAAAGATGGCACTGGTGGACAGGTGATCTCTTCAAACATCCCCTCTAGACCTACAGAGTTGTGAAAGTGAAAACAGGGAGTAATAGAATATGTTTGAGTCACAGGAAGAAAAGTCAGTTCTGAATGCCTAAGTAGGGAGAGCAAGGAACCACTTGTCCAGGTATGCAGTGAGTACAATCTTCTCACATCCCCACACTGGTCTAAAGACTCACTCATTTTCTTTGTCCTTAGTCTAACAAATAGTATTCATTACATGTGGGAGTAAAAAAGGAGCTTTTCAGCAGAAAAAATAAGAAAAAAAAAAAAGAGGAAAAGAGTCAGAGTCCTTGGAAACTGAGCAGCCTGGTGAGTAGCGTCCTGCTGAAACAGAAGAGCTATTCTCAGGGCACACCTTCAAACTGGTTGGAAAGCAGAGCTGAAAGGAATCATAGAAAATCATTCACTCCAACCTTGGACCCAACACCATCATGACAACTACACCATAGCACTGATCTCCAGTCATTTCTTGAACACTTCCAAGGTTGTGACTCCACCACCTTCCTCAGTAATGTTTAACCACCCTTTCAGGGAAGAAATTACTCCTGATGTCCAACCTGACCTTCCCCTGGTGCAGCTTGAGGCCATGTCCTCTCATCCTGTCACTGGTTGCCTGGTAGGAGACACAGGCCCACACCTGCTAACAATCTCTTTCAGGCAGCTGGGGAGAGTGAGACAATCTCCCCTGAGCCTCCTTTTTTCCAGGCTAAACAAGCCCAGTTCCCTCAGCTGCTCCTCATGTGATTTATTTTCTAAACCCTTCACCAACCTCATTGCCCTTCTCTCAACTCACTCCAGCACCTCAAGGTTTTTCTTGAAGAGAGGGGCTCAAAACTGGACACAGAATTTGAGGTGCAGCCTCACCAATGCCAAGTTTAGAGGGGCAATCACTGCCCTGGTCCTGTTGGCCACACTATTGCTGATGCAGGCCAGGATGCCATTAGCCTTCTTGGCCACCTAGACACAGATGGCTCATGTTCAGCCACTGGCAACCAAGTCCTTTTTCACTGGGCCACTTTCCAGTCACTCTGTCCCAGCCTGTAGCACTGCAGGGGGTTGTTGTGATCCAAGTCAGGAAGTTTTCTTCCAAATGCTCCATGAATTTCCTAGACTGCCTCCTCTCCACTGTGCTGAGTTTCCAGCAGACATCCACCAGGTTAAAGTCTCACAGAAGAAAAAGGGCTGGTGATCATGAAACATCAGCCAGCTGCTTAAAGAATAGTTCATCCAACTCTTCATCCTGGTTGCAGTCTATAAAAGACTCCCACTGGGATGTCTGCCTTGTTAGCTTTCCTTCTGATCCTTACCCATGGGAACGCAATCTTATAATTATTTTTGGTGGCTTCACCTTGGCTGGATGCCAGGTGCCCACCAAGCTGCTCTATCACTCCCCCTTCCCAGCTGGACAGATTGAGACAGAAAGATGGAAAACGACTCATAGGCTGATATATGGCAATTTACTAAAGCAAAAGCAAAAGTTTGCATGCACATCACCAAAGTGAAAAAAGCAATAATTTTATTCTCTACTTCCCATCATCAAGCCATGTCTGGCCACTACCTGGTAAGCAGGGCTTCAGCACACAGAGCAGTTGCTTGGGAAGGCAAACATTGTAAATGACAAAAGTCCTTCCCTTCCTCCTCCTTTTATTAGCTTCTATATCTGAGCTGACACCATATGGTAGGGAATATCCCTTCGGTTGAGTCAGCTGGCCTAGTTGTGTCCCCTCCCAGGATCTTGCCCTCCCAGCCTAATGGTGGGGGTGGAAATGCTGAGAGACAGAGCTAAGGCTGTGCCAGCACTGCTCAGCTGTAACCAAAGCACCGGTGTGTGATCAACACCTTCCTAGCTACCAATGCAAAGACCAGCACTGAGAGCTGCTATGGGGAAAATGAACTCCATCTCAGCCAGACCCGATAAACTATCCTAAAACCAGCTGCAAGTCTCAAGTGACACTTTTCCTTATCATCTGATAAGAGCCTTAAAACACTGATCTGCCACAGCCATCCCTGCCAGACCTGCATCTCGTTCTCTCCATGCCCTGAAGCACTGCAGGATTCCCAGAGTCACCCAGACAGGGCAGAGGGCATGTTTTGCTTCAGAGCATGCCAAAAGTGTTAGAGCCTTGACAGGACCAAGCATTTGTGCTTGTACCTCACAGTGAAGTCCACACAGGATCCATGGCCCACGTGTTTGCTGCTAAGGGGCTTAGCCCACTAGATGCTGTCAAACGGTTTGGTGTAGACTTTAGTAAAAATATTGTGCTAGCTGGGAGAAGGGAAGGTTACTCTTTCCCCCCAAGTACTCACAAATCTATGTTTAAGTCCTTGTGCAACTTGCATCCCTGTCTTCTTCTGGGGACTCTGAGTTCCAGCTCACTGAAGTATCCTAACCCCATGACTGGACTTTCACTGAAACAGAACTAGTTCAGGATGGAGAGAGGGGAATCACAAAAAAGGAATATGACCCTCTGGCTCTCTTCATTGTGTGGTATCTAATGGCTATAATGTATGGAACCAGGCCTTAAAGTGGAGGCTGGAAATCCTTCTTCCTGCATGAGCACTATGGCAGAAAACCCATGTCCTTGCCAGAAGCAGAGTGTAAGAGAAGAGGTGGAGGATATTCCTTTTTTCAGTACCTCCCTCCCAGTTAATCTCTAGCCCAGTAGTTACATTGCTTGCTCACAAAGGTATTGTAAACTCCCTGTAGCCAAATGGCTTTTGAAAAACTCTTTTAATGATCAATGTAATTATATAACTGCAATAAATTTGCTGTTTTAATAAAGAAACCTAATTTTGAAGATACTAGAGGCAGTTCAGTATTTGTGGGGCCTTTCAAGATCACATGGTAAATATTGTTGTTAAAAGACCTTATCAAGCCCCATCAGTCTGTCTGGCACAGCACAGGAGGTGAAAACAAGCACTGAAAAGCTTCCTCTCTAATAGATAGTTTGGTGCAGGGGCAGGGAAACACAGGCAGGATCCTGATGGTTTTGGAAGGAGCAGACAGCTATCAGCAATTCTCTGCAATAAGAATCCCTACTGGTGATGCCAGAAACCTTACATTTGTACAGATTATCAAAAGAGAGGTTTCACATTTTAATTAATGTACTGTCAGCTTCACACAGCTCATGCCCATGTATGATCAACAAAGATTTTGGATAGGTACTGTTTTCACATTAGTGCTATTTGGTAGAGCAATACTAAATACCAATTGTTCTCATCCAAATTAGATTTTAAAAAGCAATCTTCCTTGTAATTTAGCATGTAACAAGTGACAAAAGCTCCTTTATGTTGTGAAATAGCACACAGAATCAGATTGCATCATGCCATGTTGAAATTTGTCAGCGTTCAGTGGGAATGAAGAATTGCTGGGCTTACAACCAGCTGTTTCCAGACTTACAAGAATCCTGTGGTTCTGAACTCCTTTCAGACCATTCAATACATCCCTTGATCATGATTTCTCTGCAAAGTCTGCTTATTGGCAAATGGCCTCTCTCTGTAAGCTGAGAAGCTCATGAAAGGATGATCACAACTCCCATCAATTTTTTGAGCGTCTGGGCCCTGAGATCTCCAATTTAAAAGGCAAATCCCAGTCAGCATAAACAAGAAAAATAAAATTGGAAATCAAAATTCTTATTGCCTTAAGTATTGGAATTCACTTTGATCTGGATCCTGCCTTCCCCAGAGCAATTATCACTATGTCCAGCTCTCATGGCTGGAATCTAAATAACTTAGCTACAAGCAGTACTGTCACTTTGCACCTACCAGTCCTCCACACTTACTGAGGTCTGAACATGCTGCAATTAAAATTCTTAGTATTTTAAAATCAGTTTACTTCAAAGTGTGCACAAAACTCACCAATGGACAGCTACTCCATATGCTATCACAGAGGGAATTTTCATTCCATAAGTAAGTCTTTAAGAAGAATTCAGGCTCAACATATTCAGTTTTGAAAGCAGCAGAAGGAAGACTACAAAAGTGCTTACCCTCTTCCTCAGGCTATATTGGTAATGTGATCAACTTAAATTTCACCCTGTATTTTGCAATATAGAGGCCACCAGGAAAGTTTAATGCTTTAGTCTAAATGAAGACAACAAGCTTATTTAAACAAACGAATATTCCAATGGAGAGTCTGAAACAAATTAGTGTTGAATCTATAACCTTGAGATTAAAATTGTTTCAGTGCTTTATAGCCTAACTGCATAGAAATATAGAAATTCAGCACAAGGTAGTGCTCAAAAAGTCTTTAAAATCAGTATCAGTATTACCTATATCTCACCAGGCTTCGATATATAGTAAATCAGGCCTTTAACACATACCTTGTATCATACTGAAGAATTTTAGTTTGCCTGTAGGGTGAATTCTAGGACAAGATGGAACCCTTTAGCTTTATATGTAGCCACAAACCCTCATATTAAAAATCACTTTGCTATGTGCCCTTAAAAGAAAAGTGTGATTTGCAACAGCTTTAATATGCAAGCCCATTTGCTGAGAACTGTTCTATAAACTGTATGTCTGCATGACAATAAATCCACCATCTCTGATATTTGCTAAAGTAGCCCATTTTCAGTCTGTAAATGTAAGGTACTCTAAATTATGATGGAAAGGTCGTGAGAAACTTGGCCGGGGGAGGTTAAAATCAGCGTGAAACAGAAGGAAATGCGTTCCCTGGCTTTCAGCTGCAGCTTTGTCTCTCCCTCATCTGGTCATACTTCCCCATTTGATTTGCAGCAGTTCTCCCACAGGTTCCATGGTCAAGACAATCCCTGTACAGGTCAATTAATTTTCGATAACCTCTTGTATCATTTGACAGACTCCTACGCTCTGATCAAAGCCTAGTTTACTACGGAGCTTCCCTGAGGTCTGACCATTTAATTAACCGGAGGACGGTTTTCTAAAGCTAACACAACGCCTTTTAAATTTATCCGCCCCTCACGAGCACCCCGCGGTTCCATATCCGCTCACGGAGAGTTTTGATGCATTTTTAACGAGGACCGTGTGGTCGGCTGCGCCCTCCGGAAGAAGGGGCTTCCCCGGAGGCGGCTGCGGAGCCGGGCTCTGCCCCCCGCCCGGGCAGTGAGGAGCTGCATGCCGGGCTGGGGGCAGCGCGCAGCGCAGGGGCAGAGCCCACCCGGGCGGCGGAGCCTCCCCGCTGCCGGCGGGGGCTGCGGCGGGTGAGGAGCGGAGCGGAGCGGAGCGGGCGGAGCGGAGCGGAGCGGGGGGCGGAGCGGCGGGCAGCCCCCGGGAGGCGAGGGGCGGAGCGGGGGCAGCCGGTGCGCTCCTCCCCCGGGGCACCGACCGCTCCGTCCCGCTGCCGCGGAACACTCGGCAGCGCGTCGGGGGAGGCGGAGGAGGGTAGGGTCGGGTCGGGTGCTGCGCGGCGGGGGACACCGGGAGGGAGGGCGGAGGCAGGAGGGGATTGAAAAAACACATCGCCGGGAGTCTCCTGCCTTCCCTGCTCCCCCGCCGGCGGTACCGAGCTGCGGGCAGCAGCTCCGTTCCGGGGGGCAGCGCGCCAGCACTGCCTGCGTCCGCCGGGGAGCGCAGACGAGCTGCTGCCGCTCTCCCCGCGTCCCGCGACTTCCCCCGAGCGGAGCGGAGCGCAGCATGCGGGGCAGGGGCTGGAGGCGGCGGCGGGGCCGGCATCGCGCTCCCCGGACATGAAGCGTCCATCGGAAGCTGCAGGTAACGCTGCCCGGCGGGGTGGCGGAGCAGGCATCCCCACGGTAGCCGCGGTGTGACGGGAGCAGGGTCCGGAGGGGCAGGAGTCGGGGCTGAGAGGGGCCGGCGGAGGCGAGCGCAGCCCGGCAGCGGGCGGGGGAAACCCGATCCCTGCCTCCGCCGCGGAACGCCGGCAGTGGCCGAGCCTGCCCGGGGAAGTCGGTCAGAGATCCCTCGGAAAGCCTGTGGGTACCTTCTCCGAAACCTGTTTAGCCTGCTCGGTCGCTGGGCTCGCCGAAACTTTGCCCTCCGCCGACTCCCGGTAGGAATCTGGGCTGCAGCGGACAGTCCCCGCCGTGAGACTGGCAGGAACCTCGCAAATCGTAGGCAAGGGGGTTTCTGTGAAGTTTAGCTCTCAGATAAATTTTTGGAGGCGGTGAGGATTCTTCGCTGGGCAACTAAACTTTCGTAAGATCTGACATTGCTTGGAGACTGGTTACTGATACTGTAATAGGCACTGCCACTTATCATTGCATTTTTTCTTAATTATTTGCTGATCTCCTTAGCAACTGAAGTAATTTGCAAGGTTCAAGCTTGGTTGCAGTTTGATTTATAAAGTAACATGGCAAAAAGGATGAATTTGTTGTTTCACTGATGCATATATCCCTTGTACTCTCTCAGAGGGATAAGAGCTGCAGAGATGTTGACTTCATGTAGATGGTACTGCTGTAAAGAGACTGTTGATTAGTCCAACTGAGGCTCTCTTGTACGTCACCCCGTTGCTCTTCTGTGTCTGTTTTCTTTAAGACAAGTGAGTTACCATGGTTAAAAAAAAAAAAAACAACTCTCTTTAAGGAAATTCAGTCTTTAGTCTGGGATTAGTGGGAGATGATAGTTTTATCTGGCTAAGGTTACTAGGACAAATTAATCTCTAATTCAGCATGATTGAGGTATGGCCAGATGCTGGCCAGAGAGAACACTCCATTTGCCATGCTGAGCTCAGGATCAGCTTGCTGCAAATATGATGTAAAGCCATTTTTTCATCACAGTTAGGTCCTGCACCAAGCACAGTTTAGCCCAATTCAGGGATTTAGTCCAGTGTATCAAGACGTCTCCCAGATGTAGCTCACCAACAGTCTTTGCTGTTCAATCCATCATGTCACTAAATCTCATGGATTACGATGTTTGGGTAATCTGTATCTGGTCAGTAAGAGATGCTGAGCACAGCTGTCAGGAAGATTTGATGCAGAGAGTGCCTTTTCCACTCACAAGTGAGAAAGGCAGAGCAGAGCCTGGAGGCTGAGGTGAGGTGGCTGCTGTATGAATATTTCCTCTGACAGTATCTCACACACACAAGGAATGCAAGTTTATGCAGACCTTCCCTATAAATGTAACTTTTTAAAAGAGTAATTGTGTAGGATGCCACTAGACTCTTTGTAATTAATGTCTATATCATGCACTCAAGCAGGATTCATAAAGTTGGGATTAAAAGCATGAATAAATATACTTGTATAATATTGTTGTTATGAATTAATAAAATCCCATTCTAAAAATCATTTTTTCTTCCAAGTTCATGAGGAACCTTTGTCAAATGTCATGCCATAAAAAAATAGGTCTGTGAGAAAACAATAACACCTGAACCGTCACGTTCATTTCATGTATTGTTACACATAACTAGTACAGCCCTATCTAATATGTAGACTGTTATAGGGGGAGAGCACCTAATTGACATTGGAAGTCAGTGAGAGGTGCAGAGATGTATGAGTATGTTGTGGGCTGGTGAGACTGGAGTGAGACTTAAGACAGCCACAGGAGATGGGGCACAAGGGAGGAAGGTAGGGAATGTAGAAATGGTTTGAACCTTCTGGAGGGTGAACCGAGGTCTTTAATATTTTCAAGTGCTTGATCTCTCTAGAGGCTCAACACTATTCCAGCAGTAGTATACAGCAGGCACCAGTGTTGTGTGCAAATATTTGCATTTTCACTGTGCAGAAAGTACCAGCCAGATGTGGGATTATTTGCATCATCAATGTACAGGAAAATTCTTCAAACTAGGAATAACATCTACCAATCCAATTTTTTTAACAGTGAAAAGACTAATGGTAATGTTTGCAAAAGCAGTCAGGTGAATCATGATCTCCTGTCCAATTCACTGCTTAAATTAAGAGATGTGCCACATAAGGATTTTTTAGCAAAGTCTCAAATGAACTGGGAGAGATAGTTTGGTGTACAAGTTCCGTGGAAGAAACGGCAATAAGCCTGAAGGTACTTGCAGAGGATGAGAAAACTGGTGTAGAGATTATTACTGTTGCATTAGTGAGAGAGAGACCCCAAACAAAGGAGTGTTTAGGACATTAGTTGAGTTGATCTTCAAGTGATAACTGATGCTGAGACTATGTTGCCTGGCATTCATCTTCTCCATAAGCAGGTCTAGATGCTCGTTACTTTAAAAACAAAACAACAAACAAACAACCCCCCAGAAATTAACAAAAAACAAAAACCAATGTACACATTAAAAAGTTCAAAACCAAGAACCAAATCCTTATCTTCTCTAGAATTTGATCAGTTGTAGTCAGTTCTGCTGTTTCTGACCACAGAGGGTTTTTTCCTGTGTCCTGCATTTCTTCTCCAGCAGTTAAGAAGCATGTACACCATTACTATTGAGATGATTCATCTCAAGGAGTAAGTACTGTGTTTTTGGCAGTGAACTTAAAATACTGCACTTTAACATCACGAAGAAATTATTTCTTTGAACAGAATTCAAGAACAAAACTCCCAACCATGCCCTTCACTTTACTATAAGTCAGAAAAGATATTTACCCAGCTCATTCAGAAATAATAGTTAAGTACTTGGCCAAAGTCTGTTGGCACATGTTAGCTGATAGTATTCAATAGCAATATCTCTCTTGAGAAAATGTGCAATATTGAAATTTGTAAAACAGGACTTCGCTAAGACCTGAAGTAGTGTAACTGGGATGAAACAAAATGCCAGGTTTTTTAATGTTAGGCTAACTGTGGGCTTTGTTCTTCCTTGCCACTTAACATGTTACTACCCAGAAATGTTTATGCAGTCATTTTGAGTCAGTTCAAATGATCACATACCCTAAAAATATTTATGTTGAACATGCTTGGCTTTGCAGACCATCCTGGGTAATCTGTGCAGAAGATATGGGGAACACAGGTTGAAGAGCAGGTTGAAGCTCAACAATCCTACTCTCCAAAAGATCAAAGAACCTGTTGGGAATGTAGGCACTGCACTGTGAATTGGGCATGGAAAGGAAGGCTTCTGCTCATCAGAGTACTCTCTAAATTCTCTTGTGTGTCCTGTGGTCTCTTTAGGATGGCTATAATTTGGATTTGACCTGCCAGACAAGGCAAGTTACCTGAAACAATTTTCATTTTGCAACTCCAGTGGGCTTTGAAAATGGACAATCAAGTTTTCAGCCCTTGCAAACTGTTTTTATTCCTTAAAACTCAAAGGTATTATGCTGGTATACACCAGCCACTGATTTGAATCTGCTCATGGGATTTGGTTGCAGACTAGCTTGGAGTTTTGATGAGATAATTGTAGACATGGACAGAAGCAAACATGCAAGGTCATCTAGTGTATTAAACTTGGTAACCTTTCCAAACCTGAGCATTGATCTAGTATGTCTCATTTGCAGTATCTCTAGGATCACAGTTATATTCAGCATGGAAGCTGATTTTTTTAAGTGCCATTCATCTTGTTGCAAGTGCAGTTACATTAAAAACTAGGCTGCATAGCTTGCAGAATCTGGCATTCAGATATTAGTGGGAAAGGCAACCTTTGCAGCCAAAATCTTCTATTTCATTGATGCTTTATAATCCAGTCTTCAAGCACATGGTTTTACTGTATGCAGTTTTCAGATGCCTTGCTTCATACAATAGACTAACTAAATGAGCAATTATTAAAACTTTTTTCATTTGCCAGTGTGTTTTCATTGTGTCTTGTGTCTGTCTGCCCTACAAATTCTCACTGTGGTACAGAAGTATTTCCTGATGGTAGTTTCTCTAATATTTCATAGGTCTCACCCTCTAGAAGAATTTTTATCTATTAATTGTTGCTATAGACTGGCTAACTAGCAAAAACAGCTAAGTAAGGAGCTTAGGACTTGTTAAAAAAATATTCCTCTAGATTCCTAATTTCGCATTGTAAACCCCATGCAGTTAGAGGCTTCAGGAGACTCTAAAAGCTTGGAAGAATTTAAGAATCCTAATAATAAGCTTTAACTCAAACCAATCAATTTATTTTTATGATATTTCTATAGCTAAGATCATGTTACTATATCCCTTGCATAGAGAGGAGGCAGAAGAAGCCTGTGCAGACAGAAGTGCTAGATAGAGTCACAGCATTTTGTCTCTCATCTCATGACTTCTTCAGATCAGTCCTTCCCAAATTCAGCACGCAGAGGTTCCTTATTCTCTAAGTGCCAAACTGGTGGCCCTAATATGTTCATTATTTTCTGACAGTTTGCCTGATCTCACAGGAATTTTGTGGCAAAGGCTAGGATATGCTCCAGTTCTCAGGTATAGGCATTTACTGAGCTCTTGATATAATCACCCTTTCTTTTCCCTGCTCTTCCTCAGAACCTGTGTACACTGTCAGGACAGGTTTTGGGGTGGAAAATTTAGCAATCATGTAACCAAGGACTGTATATAAAATCTAAAATGGCAAGAAAAACATAATCCTGACATTTCAGTTTTTGAGCATTTGACTTGGCAGTCTTGCAATTCTCTTAATGTTTTTTTTTGTAATGCAAATATCTAAAGCCAATTTATATATAAGTTCTTGTGAAAGGTGAATTGTCCCATTCTCCCATGCTGCCTTCATATTTCTTCTTTTAATGGGTCATTAGAGGGTTCAGCTCTTTAGTTTCATAGCACATGTTCTACCACTTGACTTAAGAGTAGATTTGTCTGCAGAAGACAGGAGTCTGCCAGACTGGCAGAGGGTTACAGATGAGGAACTGAGAGGAGTGAAAATTTTTGCATTTTGCATATATTAATTAATTGCATCGGTAATCTTAGGTTCTTAAGTAGCAGATGTAAATTGTCTGGAGAGGTATGTTCTGAGGATCACCTCCTGAAACTCATTTGTCTTCTGCTTAGTCCTCTTTTTTCCCTTTACACCCTCCTCATCTGATTTTCCAGTCTCATATGCCTTAACTGACTCCTGGATCCGCAGACTAACCTTTAGTAACAGTGATGATGCTCCATAAGCATCCACCTCGCCTGGTTCTGCACTTCTTCCCTATGTATCTCTTATCCTCTTCCCTCTGTCCCCTTCTTTCATTGTTCCTCTACCCTGCTGCCCTTTAGGTCTTGACCATTTAGGTCTTGGTTTTAATCTTCATCCATCTTGCATCATCAGAGAATACAATTTCTTCTTTTATTCTCCTCCTTTCCATTTGAGGTTGCTTCTTTCTCCTTATCCCACTATTTACAGGCTGCTGGCCATAGCCACTAACAGCAGCACAGAGCAGACATTGCAGGGTTTACCCTGCTCAGATACTGCTCTAACAAGGGGGTAAGATTAGAGAAATGAGTTTGAAGATAATAATGTGGGAGCTGAACACCACATCTGAACTCTGAAGGGGTGACGATAATCAGTGCAGATGAACTCACCTGTGTATTTACCGACAAACTCTAAACAGGTACCAGGGAGAGCAAGAACGAACAGAAATGTTCATTCCTCTGCTACATGTGAAGCATTTTCTCAGAAGGTGGCAAAAAGCATATCCCTTAGCACAGAATCACTATTGTGCCAAGTCTTACATCCCTACTTCAAATCATACTGACTCTAAAATATTCTCAGAAAACAGTATGGTTGGGGTTTTTCTATCTACATATGAGCAAAATATTTTTTTCTTTCTAAATTTTGAGAAACAGCTGACTCATTCCCAAAACTTGTGCCTGAGGTAGGCACTAGGCATAGATTTCTTCCTCATTACTTGTATTGGCAAAGGTAGAAAAGCTGATTACAAAATGCTGTTATTGAACAACTTTAATAACTTTCAAAATAGGCTGTTTCTATCTGAACCATAAGTTACTGAATTTAAGAAAAAGAAAAGAAATTCATATGACATTTAAAGCTAGAAAGTCTGAGAAAATTTTTTGCTTGAAAATGTGTGATATCTTCTGATTGTAAAGAAAAGCATGTTGTAACTGTTTCCCACTAGACAAGAAAAAAACATTTTAGGATGAGGCTTTTTTTTCCTGTACTGGGAATTCTATCTATGTTGGTTTGGAAACAGGTAGGGGATGCCATTGCCAAGTCATATTTCACAGAGGAACATTTCCAGGTTATTTTAGTGAACTGTCAGAAATTGCATTACTTGGTCCAAGACTGAAGAATAGTTGCATTCTTTTTGAAGACAAAAAAATACTGTACCTACAGTATATATATTTACACATGAATGCAGAATTTCATGTTTACATAAAACCAATGTTAAGCTTACATCACCTTAGAACTAGATTTTACAGTTAACTGTATGAAACCCTAAGGATTAACTCCCTGTATTTTTCAAAAGGCATAAGAAATCAGGCAGAATATGAATGGTAAATGTTAACATGCTGTACCTCTATATCCCTCTTTTGACAGCAACTAGTGCAAAGCAAACTGCACATGTAATCTGTGGCAAGGAGCACTGGGAGACAGCTGAAAGACAGTGACAATGTCTTTAAACTGGCGGACACTTCCTACTCGACTTGGAGTTTTTAAAGTGAGCTTCAAAGGACTCACATGCCTCTTGGTGTTCACCGTGAGTGTTTGTGGCAGTGCCCTGGGGATGTGTCCAGCAGCCTGCATCTGTGCCAGTGATATCGTAAGCTGCACAAATAAGAACCTCACTCGAGTGCCAGGAAATCTTTATAAATGTATGAAAAGACTGGATCTGAGCTATAACAGAATTGGGATTTTGGAGCCTGAATGGGTCCCAGTGCTGTCTGAGAAACTGAACACTTTAATAGTCAATCATAATAGCATTAGCAGCATTAGCACTGGAAGCTTTTCCACAACTCCAAATCTGAAGTATCTGGACTTGTCATCCAACAGCCTGAAAACCCTGGGCAGCCCTGTGTTTCAGGAGCTAAAGGCACTAGAGGTTCTCCTGCTGTACAGCAATCAAATAACACAGATTGAGTCTTTGGCCTTTGGAGGATTGTACAAATTACAGAAACTGTACCTAAGCTACAACTTTGTCTCACATTTCCCACTGGACTTATATGTCGGAAAACATAAACTGGCAGACCTTGTGTTGCTGGACATTTCTTTTAATCACATCCAGTCAATGCCTATTCAGCGCCTGAGTTCAGTGCCAGCCAAACAACTCAGCGGAATTTATCTTCATGGCAACCCATTCTATTGTGACTGTGTCCTGTACTCCATGCTAATCTTCTGGTATCAAAGGCACTTCAGCTCAGTGGTGGACTTCAAAAATGAGTACAGCTGTTTGTTGCAATCAGACCCCAGAGGTCGCAATAAACTGCCTTTACTGCACGACAACATTCTGAATTGCTCTGAAAGTACCGTCAACAGCTCTTTCCAAGCCTTTGGGTTTATTCATGATGCCCAGGTTGGTGACAGGCTGGTTGTACACTGTGACAGTAGAATCAGCGATGCGGACTCGCAGTTTCTTTGGGTTAGCCCAGACAATAGATTACTGGAGCCAGACAGGGAGACCGATAACTTCAAGGTGTTTCCGAATGGCAGCCTGGAGATAACAGATGCCCAGCTAGAGAACTCAGGGCTGTATTCCTGCATTGCAATAAATAAGAAAAGACTATTAAATGAAACCATAGAGGTCAGGATAAATGTTAGCAATTTCACAGTGAACAGGTCCCACGCTCATGAAGCATTTAATACAGCTTTTACCACCCTTGCTGCCTGTGTGGCCAGTATTATTTTAGTACTGCTGTATCTCTATCTGACCCCCTGCCCCTGTCAATGTAAGGCAAAAAAGAAAAAGAGGAAGCTGAACCAAAGCAGTGCCCACTCATCCATACTGAATTCCACACTGCCGCAGGAGCTGCCAGCCGAAGAGAAGAAGGCTAGCACTGGTAAACGGGTGGTTTTCCTGGAACCCGTGCACGAACCAAAACAGGGTCAGAATGGGAAAGTAAAACTGTTTCCTAATGACAGTGTCATTACTGAGAGTATCTTAAAAACTACTCGAACAAAATCTGACTCTGACTCTGTCAACTCTGTGTTCTCAGATACACCTTTCATGCCGCCAGCTTAGTTTGCTGCCTGTGTTTGTATCGTGCAGTTACATTTCTGAATACCTCCTTTGCCTGTAGCAACCATCAGGACAAACAAATAAAAAGAGATAAAATGTTTTAAAAAAGAGTATGCTTTGTCAGTCCTTGAACTGCATCTCCTCTCAGTGCAGGCCATGCAACAGTGATATCTCGTTTGGGAAAAGCAAACAGCTTGTCATTATTGTGAATGTCTTCAGTGCAAGCTTAGCCTTGGTTTTACTCTCTGGTCCATACACAGAATTGCTCATGCATGTTCAGAGACATTTTCAAAAGTGCATACAGCTGACTCTGCAGAGGCAGAGGCTGACCCCTGTGCAACACCCAGTGATGCTGATAACTCAGCTCTTCTGAAGTGAGCACGGAAGCAAACTCACATGGCTGAGGAGAAAAATGACCAGACTTCCTGTATTTCCTTTCATGGGCTCATAAAACCTTTACACAAAATCACTAGGGGAAAAACGTCATGACTTTTTTTGGACTGCTTGGCACAAAAGGATTAAATTTGTCACCAAAATACCTAGCAGCGCTGGGTAAATGTGTGTGGCCTTCAATTGACAATGTATTTGCAAATAATCACTTGAAAACATTAAATGAGGGGCATTGTAATAATTTTATTCAAAACTTAGTCATGAGACTACTTGTGAAACGTGCTTGTATTTCTTTACAAAGAAATGTAAAGAAATTTCATTGCATGAAATGTTTTCATTTCATGCAATGAAAACTGGTAAGAGTTAACATGCTACCTTTGCAGTTGCCTTAATCAAAAAATGAAAGTTGTCGGGCGTGAGGACTTAGACAAATCAGTAGTAACTAATTAAGCTGTGATGACGGGATAGATTATAACCAGTTGTCTTAACCTCCACTGCTCACTGTATGCTTGGCTTCACATGTAGTGAACAAATCTGCCACCATGGTCAGGGCTCCTGCTTCATCTTAGGAGTGAGTGGCTTCTCTTCATAGATAACCATGAAATCATGGAAATATTTTAATTATTTTTTTCAGTGGCACGTGGATCCTGCAGCCTTATTAAATTTGCTTCCTTAAGTTTTCTCTTAAAAGAGGAAATGCAGTATTTGGACAAACTCATGAAAAGTATGCAAGACTTCACATGCTCTAAATTCACGGATTTTAAAAACACAAATTTTACCTAGATTTGGCCCTTGTCTTGTACATACTGCTTTCTTCCTTTCCCAAATGTACCGCAGTCAAAGTTTCTGAGTCTGGTAAAATTGACCTGGACTAGTTATGCAATATTGGTTGCGTGAAGTATATTATTGTAACGAGCACACTGTTCTGTTAGCTTTCCCTGTTATATTTGCCTTTTTTTTCTTTTGTAACTTGCTTACCTTGGGGCTGGACTGGACTTTTTCAATCTTCCTCACATTGATAAGTAGCAACTTCAAAGGAGTTTTTCAAGTAATTACAGCTTACCAAAGACAAGTAAATGGAGCATGTCTGTCTTGTTCTATTTTGGGGGAATATACTGAGAAGGTTGTAGCAGTGTGTCTGCTTGGCACTGCATATCTGCCTTCCCCTATCCCATATCTAGTTAATAGCTAGAAAGTTCTTTACCCGCAGTGTTATTATTGGTTTTAAAAGTTCTGTATCTTCCCTCCTTGCATCCCCATTCCCTGAAGCCCTTGTCCATCTGTATCCCCTGCGTCCCGGTTGGCTATCCTCTCAAAACCCCTCCCATCTTTCCATCCCTCTTAACCCGATGTTCGCTTCCGTTCGGGGCTCTTGGCCCTGTGGAATCCCACCGCCTCCTGCTCCCTCGTTCCGTCCCGGACCCAGCCGCCTTCTCCTCCCCGTCATCCCTACCAATAAACCCTGGATTCCCAAGGCTGAGAGACTGCATTTCCTTTATTCGCCAAGGCTCCTATTATCCTGTCTTCGAGAAGCCAGCCCTAGCAAGGGTTTGGGTCCCGCAGGTCCCGGCTCCACCTCGCCCACGGCAGCGTGGTAAGCACACGGGGGGGAACCTCTTTTGTGGGGTTTTGGGGTTCCCCTGCCTCCCCAGAGCGAGAAAACCTCAGAAGGTAAAGGATAAACTAACTCAGAATCAAAGGGCTACATGGTATGGCAACTGTAATTTATTTTCAAGAAGCTTACTGTAACAGCCACTTGCCATTTTTTGTGATTTATTTTGAGAGGTGTGTCAACATGCTAAAGCTTATATCTGGCTGAGCAAAAGCGATCAGCAAATGATTTGCTACGCAGAAATCCTGATGTAGCTAATGTTTGAAGACAAGCTATCTGACAAACAGATTAGCTCAGGAAACAGTGTCTCTTTAGTGTGTACAAAGTATGTGGAATTATAAAACTGCTGGAGATTTTAACTCAGATATTCAGGGATATGGAAAAAGGGAATTATTTTTCTAGCTAGAGGATAATAAATATTGAGGAGAGGAAGATGACCTGAAGTTTGTGTCTTTAATTTGTAGATTTATCTGTGCAAATTTTAAAATAGCTTCTGCTGTCAGGCAGGTTACTGTCCTGTCATAAAGCTCTTTCCTTCTTTTGTCTGTGTATATGCAGTAATCCAAAATCTATATTTTTACATATAAGGTATGATGGTAATACAGTGATTTTCTTTGCTAAAATCAGGTTTGGTCATCTGTCAGTGTGGAAAATTTGACACTGTCGCCTTCTCAAAGAGTTGGGGTTTGGGGTTTTTTTATGATTTAACTAAGCTGCATGATGTTCTGCTATTTCTCAGGTATGGTTGGTGAGTGGGTGGATGTCCTCTGTGTTGTGCAAGGAGATGATCAGTGACACAGGGCCAAGGAGTTGAAATGGTGGTGAGGCAGAGTGGGAAACAAAGAAACAAATGCTCTGTTGTACAGATCAGTTACAGCTCTGGGCAGATGTTATACTCTTGTTGTCATACATGAGGTTGATTGACCCAGATTTCAGTGTTTACACAAGAGCGCTGATGGTCAGTTGCAAATTGGGCAGAAAAAGAAAACAGGCATTTGTCAGCATGTCTGGGAGGCAGATACACTTCTCCTTAGCAGCTACAGCTGAGCAGGTGCACTCCACTGCTGTTCCCAGCCCAGGGCAGAGGAAGTAGCACATATCGAGCTCACTGAACGTGTTAAATCTGAATGGTAGTCCTAAATAAAAAAAGGTAGAGATCCTTCAGCCTTTCCTCCACAGGGCTGCTGCCCTGCAGCAAAAGCATGGGGATTTGTGGGATCAGAGTAATCCTGACAGATGTCTAGAGAAACTGAGCATTGATCTAAACAGCAGATACTCACTGTGACTATTAACTCTGTATTTTACTGACTCCTTCAAAGTGCTCACAGTTGAAACTATGAGTATGAACAAGGTGGTAAAATCAAAGCTTTTGAAAGAGATGGCTTTTTTGCTGCTTCTCTACATTGTCATAGCCTTGTGAGTTCAATAGGTGCTAGTTTCATGAAGATTTTTAATCATTAATGAATATTTTTCATATAGCACCGACATCATAATCTACAGCCCCAGTCTCTCTCCTTAGAAGGCTGTGGAAAGCCAATGCAGGTCATTAGTTCCTTTCCTCCCACTGCAGCGTGACCTCTGCCAGGGCTGTGAGCAGGGATCTGGTGCTTCCATCCAGCTCCATGGCCTTGCAGTGCCCTGGCTGTCACATGGGCAGGAGGGGCTGCCCAGATGCAGCTCTGCTGTGATCTACTCTCCTAGAAAACTTTTGTTGACAGGCCTGTCCTACAACCATGTCTTCCCCATTAGCCTGTGTCCTGGATTTCTTGTTGATGTTTCCGGCAACCACAAAAACTGAGTATTTTTAATGCAGAGAGAGCGCAGTTCTGGGAGGTGTTGAATGCTCTGGCAGCAATCCAGACATGCTCTTTAACTGGGTTTGCAATAAGGCAGAGGTACCAAGCTGGTAGCAAGAAGTCTGTCTCTGGGCATGGGGTCACTCACTGCCTCTGCAAGACACCTGGAGTGAGATATTCCCCACGAGGCTCTGATAACCCCAGGTGCTTTTGCTCTCCCTTGTCTTCTTTCCATTGCCTGAGACCAAGCCATCCAAGGTTGTAGGCAGAGCTCCAAACTTTAGTTTAACACTGTGGTTTTTTGGGGGGCTCCTTTGAATATACATCCTCCACCACTTTAATGGTGGTAAGCAGCTTTTCTCTTCGTTAAGAGCCTATTGCATTGGTTCCAGCTGTCTCATGGATCAAAAATAAGAGTAATGTGTGCAGGTAGCTCTGGGAAATTGTCCTTGCCTCTGTCTGTTTCCAGTACCACACATGCCTGCAAGCATCAGCTTTCATGGAGTGCATTGGAAGGAAGTCATGTAAAGTCAGCATGAAACCTCTCAGGTCAGTCCTGAGTGGAACAAAAGCTGCACAACCACATTGTCCCCGTGTGCTCCACTTGTAGTGGCAGGAGAGAGGTAAGGCTGCTTGCTGGTCATCTCTTCTGCCCTTGATAAGATTCAGTGTCTGACTCAGACCACCTCACTAACAATGAACACGTACAATGTCTGACTGCCCCTCAAATACACTGAGCAGCTGCCATCCATGCTTGAAGCTGAGGGTGAACTAAAGTGCTTTCCTGACACCAGCCTTTAATGTGCAGTTGACTCTGTCAGCCAATACCATGTCATTTTAGCCCAGTAGTTTACCTGCTGCTTGCTAGGCAAGCAGTGCTCTAGGTTAGCAATGTCTATCTCCTTAGCATCACTGCTTCGAAAAGTCAGAGTTCTGAGGACTGCTAGTTCTTGACAATGTCAAAGAACCAAGAGATTATCTGGCTCATTTTTCTGGACAACTAAAACCCTAGGGCAAAATTGGGATTAAACCAAAAACTTTAATTTAGGATTGCACAAGATGATTTCTTCCTTCTAGAGTAAATCAACTTCCTTCAGAGTGCTTTTATACCTTGTCTACAGCTTAGTCCTACGCACCTCTCGTGTCTCTGAACTGGGTGAAAATAAACCAGCCTTTTTGGGCAATATACTATTATGTTATCTCTACAGTATCTCATCTCTAAAGTAATGCAGCAGTGACAGTCCCCTGTTGACTACTGCCACTGGCCATCCCACCCAGCACACACTTCTTTTCTCATCTTCAAGGCTGAGTTGTCACCATTTGGCCATGGCAGGTGCAGGGACCATTTTCAGCCTCTTCCTTCAGAGTTTTCAGCGTAAGGATTAGTTTAAGATGATTTCTGCATGTACTGCAAAGTTGCTGTAAGGAATCATTTGAATTTATTAATTAAAACAGCTACTTCCAAGTGGCTTCTGACTCATGAGATCTGACACTGGTAAGTACTAGCTTTTGAGAAGACAGGATATACATTTGTTTTACAGATTTAGCAATTTAGGTTTTACTTGCTTTTTGCTCCTTCTGGTAAACATTACTTTAATCATTAAACATATATAGAGAGTGAATATTTAAGGAGTTTTTTTTTCCTCTGTTACTCTTTTTCCATTTGTCCAGTAGGGTTCAGATATGAATAAAAGGAGAAATACGAGGTTGAGGGGGATAAGGGCAAGTAATAATTTTAGCCAAAGTTCACTTGCTATTTTAAAAGAAGACTAATATCTTAGCTCATCTTCAGTGGTTACATGTTAAATATATATATATATATAAAAAAGCTACCTAAATACAGATTTCATGTGTATTTTGTAGGTTCTCTAGGTTACAGAGTTCTGACAGTAATGAAGTTATGAAAGTGATCCACACAAAAATCAAGCATAAGAGTACTATTAATAGTAGTTTCTGAAGAAAGGGTATCCCAAATTTGCTGAAGAGGTCATAGATAAAAGGATCATACCTCTCTTCCTTATTTAAAATAAATTTCTAATAGTAATGTTAAAGAACTGAACAGATGCAATGGAGAAAGTATTTTTCTTGTGAATTACTGGTTTATGTTCTGATTTTGTTAGGTGGATTCTATTCCTTTTATGAATCTGTTTTCCTTTCCTTTGCAGAATAATGTAATTGACTAGAATAATATTTTCTCATTTAGCTCTCCTAATGAAGTCTACCTTTCATAGGAAAGGCAAGGAGGGTCAAGAATGATACAATCAGTTTGACATCACTGAGATGTCAGGAAAAGTTAGTTGTGGATTCAAGTGTTCTTTGATCAAACATGAGATTATTTGGGAATAAACCTGTGGGTTGTTTTAATTAAACTCATATTTTCTGTCTCATTTGAATAATTCAAAATGGCATATTTTAGGGTTTTTTTAAGGAGAAAGACTATTCCTGCAGCTTCTTGCATCAACTTAACTAAATTGATACAGAAACCATCAGTGATGTGAAACAACTCTATGAGCATAAAGTGACTCCGGTATATAGAGAGGCTGTCCAGTGTCTATGAATGTTTCTCATGACAGCCAGGGGTCAACTGTAAGTATTTCCTAGGCAAGCTAGAGCCAAATTGCATTATGCAGACCTTTCCTAGACAATCGGGAAGATATTTTCTTCAATGAGATTAGCTTAATCAACAAACTCAATTGCAATCCCCATTTAGGCCTTACCACAGATCCCATTTTGAATTCAGTGCTTTTTTTGCACTTTTGAACTATGCATGAAACAGAACAGGCTGCCACAGGATATGTCCCTGATAGGGACATCAGGAGCAGGAGAGCAGTGGAGGAGGAGCAAACACATTTGCTTGAGAGCTGCGTAATATGGTATACCGCCAATTTCTCTCCTCAAGGGTTAATGGTCCTAAAATCAACATGCTCATCAAATCCAAACTTTACACATCCTCTCCAGAGTGGGGAAAGGCTCTGATATGTGAGAGCTTCAGCAACTGCTGCCCTCTGCATAAGACAAAATGTCCTTTTACGAAAACAAAAGGATTTCTAGCACTTTCCCTGGTAGCTGAGGTGATGGTGGCAATAATAGACCAGAAAATGAATTAGCTCTGATAAGCACTGCTGTTGCCTGGAGCAGCCAAATTAGCCTTTTGCCTTTGGAGCAGAAGGGTTTATAGCACTAGATAGAGCCTCAGACCAGGCTACATCTGACTTCTGTCCTCTTTGCTCTTTTTACCTGACATCAGAGTCATTGAGAGCCACTAGACTGATTATATTGTTTTTTTCACATGAGTATTTAGAACAAACAAAATCTTGAGCCTTTTTCCAGGCAGTCCACCACTGCCTGTAAAAGCATTGGTGGAAGGGAAACAAAGCTTTTCACCACTCAGATATGTCAGTCAAGGCTGGATCCTATTGAAGGAGGTGTTTTGCAAAAAAGCAGAGGGTATACTTGCTTCTCTGACCTTGTTTTGCTAAGAAAAAGGTAATATACTTGAGCTATTGCCTGAAGTAATTTCAAATCTAATTTTTTAAACTACTTTCATGAATGCCAGTGAATGACATTTGTTGTTGCAACCCTATCAGTTGATTTCTATTTTTGGGGGTGAAAGAATGTTGTTTTATCTCTTTTCCTTCCCTGTTTGCCCATAAAAAGATAGTGCATCTATTTTTCAATGTATGTGTATGCCCTCCCCTTTTTATTTTCAAGCATGGATAATCAGCCCATATAATTTAAACAAAATTATCATATTGCAGTGAAGGGTCTCTATGATCCATATTTTCTGTAGAGATGTGCTGATTTGTTGAGTATGCTGTCCTGTATATCATTTCACGTTTTAAAAATATATTTAGACATGCTGTTATTGTTGCTACATTTGTGGTATATAATTTTTTATGAAATTTCCTTCCCATTACAGATTAAAAAAAACACAGTAGAGTGTCAGAAATCACCACATTTACTAAAAACAGTCACTTTTTCCTTTAACACTCTAATGTTTTGTCTTTTAGCAGTCCCACCTAATAATTCACACCAAATGCAGTCAGAGAGCTTTCAACAGCACCTGCTTCACATCAGTTGCAAAAACAGGCTTCTTCCCTTCATGTAGTAAGGAAAACACTTATAAGAGCATAGAGGATACATTCTCATGACTTATTCACCAAGAATTTTATTCTAGGGTCAGCAGTGTGGCTGTTGGCATTATAATTTTGTATTAAAGAAAACTAATTCTCGTTGGTGCTCCATGTGGAAAAGTGCTGTTGCAAAGTGCTGTTTGCTGGACTGCTTGTGATGAATTCCCATCTCAATCGTGTGCCTGTCACCTCATTAAGTGCCTGGGGGTGATAAGAGTGGCCAGCTCTCCAGCACGGCCAGACCCTGCTCATTCTAGATTCAGCAGGGAGAAATTGTTGGAAAGCATGCCAGAAGAATCAAAGTGCTGTGTTCTTGGCACATTCATGGTGATTTATAATTGCTTCATAATAAAGAAAAGTAATAGAAGGAAGTTTTAAAATTCTCATCATTATGATGCATAAATGTTATAAAGCTATCCTTTCATTACTGTGTCATTTTCATATCCTTCAAAAATACCAGTAAATCTCCCTATGCAGTATATACAATAGTATTCAATTAGGCCTATACAAGATACCATGTTCGCTGGTAATAACTCAGAGTTTTGGGGACATTTCCTGAAGCTCTCCTACAGATTCTGCTCAGTAAGGCATAACTTGCAAAATTTATGCTCATCTACTACAAGGAATTAAGGACTGCACTAGCTTTCATTTCCTGTGGGGATAAGTCACCTGCTGTATTACGCAGGGTGCATCATAGTGATGACATGTGTGAGGGGACCCCATTTTCTTATCAAAACTATTCAAAAGGCAGAGTGAAGACCAGGCCTCAGATGAGTGCTGTTTTCTTGCTGCCCACAAGCCATAAGCTTCTTTTTGTGGAGAGCACAGGCTGCAATTTGTCAACAATAGAAACGTTGCAGTGAGAAATTTTTGCCAGAAGAAAGATACTACCCTTTGAGTTAAAGGTGGGAAAATAATGTACAGAAGTCAAAAGTGAAAAACAAAAGCAGTACCTGAAACTTGGTAGAGGCTCAGGATTTTGAAAATATGTTAAATTTTCATACTGTTTTAGTAATCTCCTGCTGCATAGAGAACTGTTGTCTCAATAATGCAGGCGCAGATCATTCATCCCAGAAATGCGAAGACCTTACACGTGGACAGAAAAGTACTTTCTGGTTATCTTTAATTGTCATCGCATCATGATTTCAGGCCACATTGTTCCCAGTAGGTAGACAATGTTAATATTAATCCATGATTTCCCAAAGAGGCAGTGGATAATTGGACTGATTTCTAAGAGTGCCAGAGGATTAGTGACCTGGAAATTTCTTTAAGTTTTTGTGGTCTTGAGTAGATTGCCTTACTGTCTCCAAGCCATCATTTTCAAGATGCTGAAATATTGTCACTGAAGTAGGAGTGTTTAGGATTTTTATTTTTCCTCTGCAGAAAATGAAGTAACTAACTTAAATTGTACCCTAAAGACAGAATGTAACATTTTCTTCTTTAGAGATGTATTTGCAACCGGGTATGTGTACTGCTGTCAGATTTGCCAATTAATATTTCACCCTTGTAGTGGGAGGAGAAGAACTGACACAGTAAGAGGGGAAAATGCATGTGCATCTCTGGAGACTAAATATAAAAGATGACAGTTGCTCTGTATGGTTTCCTAAACAGCCAGTAAGGGAAATTGTGCTCTCATGGAGGGCAGAAGAAACACAGCTCCTCTAGACCTACTGCATGTTGGCAACAGAATGCACAGATGCCACATTTCAGGTATTCCAATACATTGATATAGAGCAAAGTAGGATTAACTTTATCTTTCTGATACGGAATGCTTATCTTTCCCAGAGCTTATGGGAGGAGTTTGACCAGGCTTTCAGAACTTAAAAAAGGAGCTTAATGTATGTCTAGGAAGCTGTAAGCTACTATTCATGATTACTGATAACCACTGTGGAATGCTGTGTTAATGGTATTTTGGTAATGTCTACTTTAAAATCTGACTCTGAGCATCTTTGTGGAGCTTAGTTCATTAGCAGCTGCAACACATTTTTATTTCTGGCAACAGGAAGCATTATAGTAGGCTATAGTATATTAGGATCTTTCCCCATCTTGGATGCTTTTTCAACGTTTTTATGAAGTACAGTAAGTATGCATTGTACTTCAAGGAGCATATACATTCACAGGTAGGTATTTATCAATATACAATATCTGTGTTTTCAAATAGATGATAACATTCTTGCTATGAGTATTGCATTTTGACACAAGAACTCCCAGACTGTAGCCTGCTGCCACCTGCTTAGGGCAAAGAGAGATCTTTTCCTCCAGAAGACAGTTTAGAGCTTCAGAAAGCCTTTCTCTCTTCACTGACCACACAGGAAACCAGAAGACTAATGTCCTTGAGCATATATTAGCCTGTGGGAACGTTGCCATAATGGACCATTTGAGTCTAGCTCCCTGAATCCTTTCAAAAGGCTCTCAGTTGTGACAAGTGCTTTTCTGTGATATTCATGCTGAAAGACTCTCCAAAAACTGACATAGGAAGCCAGACCTTGAAGCTGATCTGTGTGCTGTGTCACCAGAAAGGAGCCTTACTGCTCAGTGAAGATTTGATGCCAGCTGACCTTTCCAGGATGCCAGAGAAATGCTGATTTTGGCTGTATGGATTTGAAGCCTCTTACTGCTGAGAAAAAGTTGTCATCACTGACTGCTCCGTGGAGTAGCACTGGCACGTTCCTGACATTAATCCACTGACACAACTAGAGTTTAGTCTTTGCTTTCTGTCAACTGTACTTCCTTCTTTGAATAATAGCAGCATCTGGAAGGTTTTCTGGAGGTTTCTTTACATTTTGTTTTTATTTAGTTTCTACATGAATTCATCAATATAAGCCAGACTTAACTACACTGTCCCTATGTAACCTCTTTTTCCTTTATCTCCTTCTCTCTGCCTCATGGGCATTGCTCACGAGCAGGATGAGGTTGTTATGTGCACATGTCAAGAGGTCCAAGAAGGCCTTTTGACCCCAAGGAGTTCCTGCAAAGACTGGGATAAGACCTGACGACATGGCAACATAAGACACATTATTCAATTTATGCCAGAATTTAAAATTTACTTTAGGTATTCAAAGCAGAGTTTCTTGAATGCTTCAAAAATCCTCTGAGATTGTCAGTAATCTTTACATGAACAATATATATAAATATACTGTGTCTGTGAGCAATTTCAAGTTTCACAGCTGAAGCACAAAAGCACTTCAGTTTTCTATCATTGTTTCCAATTTAAGAATATCAGTAACAAAACCCTCTAATTTAGTCACCCACAAACCAGCAATCACTACATCAGTGAGGCTGTTAAAGCTAGAAGTGAGCTAAATTTTAGAAGAAAGCACAATGAGAGAAGCCTAGAGATCAGTAAGAAGAAATGTGACTTGAATTTCTGAAATACGTAATCTAAGTGATAAAGCACATCAGGAAAAGTGATAGGAATATAAAAATATTAGGAGCAAAGTGCATTACAACTGCATCAAAATCTTCCTAAGAATCTAAAATCAAAAGGAGTCATACAGAAAGTAGAAATAAGGAACATAATTAGATATGAGTTAATTGGAATGGAGAAAGTTCAGAGGGTAAAGCGTTAACATTATTTTCAAACATAAAGGCAGCAAAGTTATGCAAGGTAAAATAAGTACATGAGAGGAATAGAAGGGCAAACTAAAGGTTCATAACGTAACAGGCAATTCAGAGTGTACTGAAGTGTTCACATAAAATCACATAAAACTATTAATTTCCTATCAGATACTTAACCGCATTAAATTTAATGTGAAAATAGGAGCATGACCAGAATAGTGATAAGTTTAAAAATGTCTGTGTAAATTAAGTGTAATTGAAGTCATCAGGTCTTGATGACATTCAACTTCACATCTTTGAAGAAATACGAAAAAACCTCTGAAATATGCTGTTATCTTCCAAAATTCACAAGAAGATGGGCAGGTCCCATACAAGAAAAGCAAAGACAATACCTACCTTCAAAAAAAAAAAAAAAACCAACCACAAGGAGGGAATTATAGATTGTTCAGTACAACACCAATTCCTGGAATGATTCTGGAATAGGTGGTTAGATAACCAATTTATAAGTGCCTGGAGCATACTGAAATTATAAAAACAGCAGACAGATATGACAAGAACAAATCGTATTGACCCTGTTCACTGCTGACAAGTTAACTGATCTTGGCTGGATAATAAGGACAGCCTTTTGACCAGAAAGATGGTGGAACAAAGTGGGAGACTATTGACTGACACTGTTGCAGCTTTTTCTTTTCTTCTTTAGCTGGAGGATTTTTAAAAACAAGTTAGGAACACAACTTCTGTGAAAGCTACAGGCATCTTTGGTCTTTCTTCAGCATAGGGTACTAGAAGAGCTGCAAGGTTTTTTCCAGGCCTGTAGTATTGCACAGGCAGTGTTTGTTCAGGTCCCCTTTGCCCCATGACATAGATTTCATGTTTTCTGCCCTGAATGCAGGTTACTGGAGATTGTCTGGGATAGCATACAAGCTCTTTTATACAAATTGATCTGAAATTGAAATTGTTCATGTATGCTTCATTTTCCTTTGGAAAGTTTAGCAGAAAGCAAGCAGTAATTTTTCCCAGAAGTTTGTTTTGATTTTGCTCCTTAAGTTTATACAAATGGTACTTCTGAAATCTGCTCTTTCTCAACAGTACCGCTGAAATAAATGTCATACACAGGATGACTGATTAATAAGTTGGGGGACAAACTGTGGCCACTACATTGCAGAAGTGAATGTATTTTTTTCCCGAAACTTTCTCATGTTTTCCCAACATGAGCTTGTTGGGAAAATCTCGAGCCATGCTATTGCTTTTGAAGCAGCTCTACAAACATGTCATTTAGGTTCACTTTTCAAGTATTTCCAGGTCACTGGGCCACAGTATTGCCTTAGCTGTAAATGTTGATCGTTCAAGATGAGTCTTTCTCTGTTTCCCAGTTTCTATCAGTGAAGGAAGGTTAAACTTGGCCTTGGAGTACGGAGATTCATTCTTGGGACCTCACAGGCTAAAGTTTGCTTTGCAGTAAACAATCCAGCATGAAAGAGAGAGACACAGTCAGTGGGATTGCTGGCAGATTCACTGTGACTCAGCAGGAGGAAACTCTGCAGTCTGAGTTGGGCTTTTGAAAATGAGAGAGGTCTGTTTCCCCTCTCCAAATGTGGGCGTGTCACTGCACAGTGCCCTCAAATGGAACTAACTTTGTCCCCACTTCCCTGAATTTGTGAGAGTATAACAAGTTTTGGAAGACAATGTTGCCTTTTCAAAGGTAGGGTTGCCTTCACTGAAATACTTCATCCCCAAACGGTAGGAAATCCTTGCACATTTCCAGTAACATTTCCTCTAAAAGGAAACATTAATCTGCTGAGTGGGCAAGGCAGAGTCACTCCACTGCAGTATTTCCTTACTACTTTTCCTGCCTGGCCTTTTTGTGATACCTCTTTTTGAAAAAATGGAAGATACTAAAATATCATTAGTAAGTGGAATATATAAGTATTCAGACGTATTGAAAGTGTATTTTGCTGAGTACATCTTAACAAAACCAGAATTAGAGTCTGAACAAATTTGTGATGCTAAACACATCTTAAAATTGTTGTTTTATTGAAATAATCACACTTTATTAAAAACTAATTGGCACTTTTCTTTTTAAAGTGGGAGCTCTTAAAGAATACAAGCTATATTTTACCTTCTTACAGATTTAGGCTTGATTGTTCCTTTCAGATGGTTGCATCAGAGCATCAGAATAAACTATTAAAATAGAATTACTAATAAAATTACAATAAACTAGACTGAGAGCAGAATTGGGGTCCTCAATACAGTCAGTAACCTCATGAGATCCTAACAGCAAAGCAACATCCTTCTTATTTTTAGCCCAAGTATGAAATCCGAGAAACTTTGTTTTTCCCACATTATTTGTTTTCTATTAAACTGCAGTATTCTGGACACATTCAGCCATCAGAAGCATGAGAGTGGGCTCCTAAATAATTTATTTGATGTACCTGATGGAATAAAAATAAATAAATAAACAAATAAATCAGTTTTAACAGAGTTCAGCTGAGCAATTTCTTTTTATGTAACATGATGTTTCCATCCTTTAGGTTATGGACACTTTGCACTTGTGAATCTCTCAGATGCCTTTGCAGGGAGCTGTGTGGGAGAACTGTGGATGATAAAGTCAATGCTGGAGAGGACAAAATGATGCCAACTAAGTGGACAGCACTTCGGCTTAGGCTTCTGACTCATAATGGAACTAACTCTGTATTTTAAGCAAGGAATGAGCCTTTCTCCTGAGAGTATCCCAGATCTTGAGATTATCTGTGTGTCTTCAGGCGAATTTGCTGAGTTCATCTGTGCCTTGATTTTCCACAGATAAAATGGGATTCTGCCTCTGTTTTCTGTGTGTGGCCCCTGCTGCATATCTTCTTAATCCAGGTGTAAACAGAGATCTGGAATAGCTGCTTTCTGGTATCAGGTGGATGTCTGGGAGGTTTGGCTCTAAACAAACATTCGATTTTCTGTATATTTTGTAAATTTTTTTTTTAAATAATCGGTTTTAGCAATTTCTTTTGAGAATATGATGTTATTGCAGAAAAGGGCAACAGTTTCCTCAGGCTAAACATGATGCCAGTCTTGGATCCCATTTGCATCAATAAAGTCAAATCAATTCATTTCAGGTTGTGCAGGTTTGACTGAGAGCAGACTCAGCCCTTCACATGTAATCCTAATTGTGGCCTTCTAGTACCCAAAGGGAGCCTGTGAGAAAGATGGAGAGTGACCTTTCACAAGAGCATGGAGTGACAGGACAAGGGGGAATGGCTTCAAAATGAAAGTGGATAGGTTTGGATTAGATATTAGGGAGAAATTTTTTACTGTGAGGGTGGTGAGACACCGGCACAGGTTGCCCAGAAAAGCTGTGGATGCCTCATCCCTTGAAGTGTTCAAGGCCAGGCTGGGTGAGGCACTGAGCTACCTGATTTAGTGAAAGATGTTACTGCCTGTGGTAGGAGGGTTGGATCTAGATAATCTTTAAAGTCCTGTCCGACTCAGGCCATTCAATGATTCTATGATTATGTGACAATCCATGTTCCTGTGGCTGAAAGTCACCTACATTTATGCATATTGGATGCATCTTTCAGACAGAGAACTCTTACTGTGAGAGATGTTTTGCTTCACTGAGCAGCATTTCACAAAATATTCCAACTGCCTCTTGTATTTTGCAGATGCAATTTCCATTCTATTATCTTTTCTCCAACACATTATTCTGAAAGAGTTACACAAGGAGAGAAATCTCATGACAATGAAAAAACTACTTGTGATCAATATAATGTGTGCACTGATTAAGCTCTGCAGAGTCCTCAACTCCATGTCATTTCTCTGAACACTAGATTTTGCCTGTATGTCTCTGAAGTAGCCAAGATGTGTAAAAATTAATGTAAGCTGACAACTTGCTATTAGCTACACATCTGAAGAGCCTCAAGTGGATATGCTGTCCCTCCCCAAGTCAGTTGTGACTGAGGCTTGCTAATTTACTCAAATCTTCCTGGTGTGTACAGCATGTTAAGGGGGAAATGGTGGCTAGAGCTAGGGCTTTTGAGTCATATCATACCAAAACAATTTTCATTAAAGCCACCTGCTATAATTATATTTCCTCAAGCACAAGTCCTTATATAATAAGCAATGTATTTCAGAGCCAGTCCCAACATTCTGCTCTGGTCCGTGGCTGTCAGAGCTTTTCCTGTGAGCTGGAAGATATGACTGCTGGCTTCCTGTGCAAGGAACAGGACAGCCCTCAGCTCTTCAGCGTCCTGAAAGAGATTGGGCACTTCACTCTCCCACTGGCCATCGAGCAGACACAGAGGAGGGGCTGGGAGGAGGGAGAGAAAAACAGACTGGGGAAAAGAGGTAGGAATGTGAAAAGGAATGGGAGCAAAACAGGTAGAGAGGGCATTGCTCAGGGATGAGCCAAGGCATATCCAGGGCACAGGAAAATCCAGGGAAGCTGATTGAGATGCCTGAAAGCCTGCTGGAGCTTGGGTGTTGTTTTGCTGCACCAGCTCCAAAAGGAGCCAGTCTTGTGTTGTCTGGATGCACTCTGCATAAATTTATATAGTTGTTATAAGCTATTTTGATTTAAGATCATTTCATTGTGATAATTTTTAAAATGTATAATACTATGTAGTAGGAAATACGTATTTCACACTGCATTTAAACATGCAGCAAATTGAAATGAAAATAAGTAAAACAAAAAATCTGTATTTCTGCATAGCCAGCATAAAATATTTTGGTACTATCATGGCAGTTTTATTGTTGCAGTTTTTTCCTGTTGCAATTTATTTACCTTTTGATACATTCTTGGTAAAGATCTATTCTTTGGAGTATTTCCAAAAGAAAATTACTCTCTAGAAAATCCTTCAGTCACCTTTATTAAAGTTAGCCTCTGGTAACCACCATCAAACCATTATGGCTAAAATAAAACACATTCTCAGAGGAGTAAATCTGAAGCTGTGAGTAATATGGATTTAAAATTAAATGTTTAATGATGATGATTTCATCTCTAACTCCTCAGGGAGAAAAAAAGCAGAGTAAAAGACCCATGTGTGGGAAGAAGAGAAGGGAAGGTGAATAAATAAACCAGAAGAAAAAATGTAGGGCAGTTATTTTGTATAAAGCAAGTCTTTGAATTACCATATTGAATTATGTGAACATTTTTCTTTATTATAATCAGAAGACTTTAGTAAATTAAATAAAAAATAGGACATAAAGAGAAATTTCCAGGAGCACATGTATAGTATGGAACAGAAATGAAAGCAGGTGCCCAGAGCTTTTATATACAAGTTCAAGCATAACACAGTTTAGTTTTAAGGACTGATGTTAGCTTCCATGTGAATGCTTGTACCTGTGACAATGGAGCATCTTAGACCACCTTAAAAATATATGGGGTTAAAATAATCCAAACTTTTCCTCTCACCATGGGCTACTTTTTTACTCCATTCCAGAAAATAAAAATACTTGGCAAGACGTGGTATTTTGAGCACAAGGAACAGCAATGGGTGAGTGGCTTCTGGCCTGGAGCTGAAGAGCAACAGGGTTACATCTGTCACCAGGTACACAGGCATTCCCCAACAATATCCATGTGTCTTTAGTATGACATTCTGGGATAAAGTACACTAAATTAGTCTCTGCATCCTTTCTTTAAAAGCATCTGACATTTTCCTAAGATTCTGAGGACAACTGTGAAACTGAGAATTTTCTTCTGTGTATCCTTTCTCTTATTTTCTCTCTTGCAGACAAACTTTCAGTAAATTATACACTCAGTCCATGAAGATGCAGACTGACTGTGATTTCAGAGCAGGCTGAGTTACAAGTGTGTAAACCCAGAGTGACAGCTGCACAGTCAGTGATGTTCCCTGAGATTCAGGCTGCTTCAGCTGAGATCAGACTCCAGCCAAATTGACATTTATGTGCACAGAAAATGTAGGTCTCCTACCAAAGACCTGCCACTGTACGTATGAGGGATGTGTGAGCATAAGGCAGAATTCTTGCAGGATTCCTCTGCATCACAGATTGTCAGGCATTCAAACAGTTAATTTATGACTACTTTCTGTGACTTCACTGTGATTCCATTAAGTGGAGAACATATGGTTTACAAAATACTGTCTCCTCTGAGCCACATCCCTGTGATCTCAGCTAAGGTCAAATTTTACAGATTAAGTATTACCCTTCTACAAAGTGTCTGCCTTATGTGTCTTGAGATCTGGAATTTAAAAATAAATCTGCTTATCTTAGTCCCTCAAAACATTTATCCTTCCAAAGAATGTAGGCTGGAGAACCATGTTTTGGGATTTGGTTATTTGGAAAGGATTTGAGGCTCATGGGAGAAAATCAATCATACTGAGGCATGATTGATTGGACATTGTCCAAAGCACTGTGCTGTCATAATCCTTGCAATTTCAAATAGAAATCCCAAGTAGGAGCAGGAGAGTGTGTTCCTAGGAGGCAGGAGTGTCCACTTCTGGTGTCCCCTCATTGAAAAGAGTGTTAAGAAACTCAGAATTCAATTGTTAATAACATAACAGACTAAAGAAGAGGAAGAAGGAAGGGGGAAAAATCACTTAAGAAAATCTTTAAAGGCTGTTTCCAGCAGCTTAGTGTGCTTAATTTAATGAAACCAAGGTTAAGAATGTCATGAGCACATCTCAGAAAAGAACTTATTCCACCTGATCTGGTGTCACCTAGTGTAAGTCACCTCTTCCAGGTCTCCTCTGTAACTGAAGGAAAGAGAAAGTGTCATCACCCCAGGGTGCTTTTCCTCCAGCAGAAAACAAATGTCCTAAACAACCAGGATAAATCATTATCTGTCTCCATGGGCTACGAGGGGAAAGTAAATGATTTATTCAGACTAGACACCTGATACAGAGACAAGTGAATTAAGAGATAAATCCCCAGATGCACTGCAAGGGAGCAAAGCTATGCAGTGGCTTACTGGAGCAGGCCAGGGTTTAATGAGATTTATCAGCTAGAAGTCGAAGCTAGACTAATTCAAGCTATAAATAAAGCAAAGGGCTGTAAAAACAGTATAAATACAAATATCAGTTGTATTGATTTACTAGAAAATTCAGCAGATCCTTCATGGTTGATCATTTTAAACCCAAGATTTGTTGGGTTTTTTCCATAAAATGTTTTAGCTCAAAAATTTAATTTCATAAAAGTCCTGCATCTCACGTAAGTTTAGTAGTGAGATTCAACTGCCTTAAGTTAGGAATCTAAACATACACCATTTGCAACTCAACGTAGCATCTCAAGCTGAGGTGCTGTCCTTAAAAAAATAAGCACCTTCAGATGGTGCTGTGCTGAATTCTAAAAACAGGGCAGAAAAATTGTTTACCAGAGGCAGCTTTTTCTTTCCGCTGTTTCTAAAGTGTGCATTTGGCAATTCACAATTGTACGCGACATTGAGCTTCTGAGTGAAATGGTCTTCATACCAGATGGTTTCTCCTGGTCCAACAGCTCATGAAGTTCTGACCAAAGGGATGGGCTGTGCTTTCACATCCAGTCACAGTTTGCACATATTTCTTCTCTCTCATGCAGCTCTTGTCACAAAACGCTACAGAATTCCCTCAATTCCCCCTAAGCATCTCATTGTCTTTCAGTGCTCTTATATTATATATTGACTATTAAAATGCGTATCTGTTCAGTTACATGATCACGTGGGAACAGTAATATTTTGTTCATTGATTTAATTCCAATGCCTATTCTAAGTGAGATTAACTTATTTCCAGTTATTTTTATGGAAAATAAAAAAAACTAAGCTATTCCCAGTTTTCTACTCTAGAAAGTCTAGTAAAGCAGGATAAGCAGGACATTTTTATTAATACATTCTCAGCTGCAGGAGTTCATTTGAAGAATCATCAGGCCTCTATCATAATAGCATAAGAACAAAATAATGATTATGTATTCCCAGCCCATCATTAGAAAAGTGTTTGTTCCACTTCTATCCTGAATAACTTGAGAAGAAGAACATGTGGAAACAAGGCTCTTCCTATCTTAGGCCTTGTCCTCTACAGTTTAGCCCTTTGTTTTGAGGGAATCTAAAATGCCACTTCTTGGTTATATCTCACCTTAATGTATTCAGACAAAATTTTCTTCATTATCTATGTATGTTTCACAGACATTTTTAAAGGCATGAAACAACCTCAAAATGCCATCTTACATATAAAGGCACTTATAGCAGATGTTTCTTCTAACTCTTGACTGATAGTTGTCTAACTCTTTCTGAACTCTCCAAATTGCCCTTCATCTTCATTAAATGCAAAAGCAGTTTCAGAGTTCTCTTTCTTGCAAGCTTTGGGTTCCTGCATTGGATCAGTTGCAAAGGTGACTGTGAGGAGCTGTAAACTATCTGAGGGATAGTTTACAGCTATTCCTGCAGAGATCCTCTGAGAAAAGGATTGTGTTTTGCAGAGAGAAGTAGCACAGCCTATGCAGAAGAACCACATTTATCCCTCTGTTAAAGTGCTTTGTACATATGCAGTGCTGGGACAAGCTTTGTCTCTGCATGCCAGTTTTTCAAAAGAAAAGCCTCTGCTTTTCCAGATTAGTGAATTAGTGAATATGTTTCAGAAAATCAGCCAGACAAACAGATCAGATGCACTTCCATCTGTACTGAGCCTGGACATAAACTTTAAAAAATATCCCCCTTCACAAAAACTTAATGTGACAAATTATAACATCTATGCACCATGAGACAGGAAACCCTAAATATAGGAAGAACTGTGTAAAAGCCACTGTAACAAGCTTTGTCAAATAGCTATTGACAGAAAAAACTCTTTACAGAAAAACTTTCACTTAAAGTACATGGTCAAATGTACCCTGAGAAAATCAGTGGTAGGCATCACAAATCTGTGAGCAGATCAACACACAACCTGAGGGCACCATGTCTTCAGGGCCATAGGATGCTTGTGATCTGTGGAACAACTGGCAGCAGCAAGGCCATGGAAGTTGACTCTGCTGGCCCTATTTCCTGATGGGGACACTGGCAGATTCCAAAATGCAGAAGCTGAACATTAGAGAAGAAAAGAAGCATACCCACGGTTAAATTCAATAGAAAACACAGTATTTGTTTAGCTGATGTCTTCATCTGAGCTGATTATCTAGATTTCCTTGCTAGCTGGTGAACAGCAGCATTTGCCTGATATGAATTACATGCCCTTCATGGCTCTGCTGACTACAAAGCACATCCCTATGACTACCTCAGGCATACACTCCCGTGACACCTACCCCAGAAAAATTGTCTGACAGTGCAAAGCCACCAGGGCACAAAATTACCTATGATAGAAGCATCAGGCCCATCTTCTATTCTGTATGCAAATTGTGGCTGAGACATGCTGTGTGCCTCTTCACAGATGGAAGAAAAGGTTTAATCCTGCTCAACAGATGTACCTCCCTGATTTGAGGCTTGTCCACAGGATCAGACTTGGCACTGAACTTTTATGGGGGTAAATTCAGTCATAAGCATACAGTGCTAGAGGGAAGTGCTTACAGTAAAAACCACAGATGTTCATCACAACATATCATGTCACCAACCACAACATATTACAAAATGCAGAAGGTCTTTAAATTGCAGAAAAGCTTAGGTGTCTCAGAGCCACTGAAGGGCAGTTCTCATGGTAAATAATATTGCAAAGTGTATAATCCATGAAGCCTCCTCTGTTGCCTAAACTTGACATTTCTACTTGTTTTCTTTGCTTTCTCTTTGCACAAAGCAGACAGCTGCCAAAATGCCAGCTCCTTTCAGTTGCTGTGATAGTCTGGGGAAATACATACATGTGGAACTGGTTTACTGTTCTCTAAATTACAAAAGTAACATTACATTTTTGTGTGTGTGTGAAAAAATTAACCCATCAAGGGCAAGACCTGAAGGGGACAAACTTCTTAGAGGCACAAAATCCCAGGTTTGGGTTATCTCCAAGCCAAATATATCTGAAACAATTCTCCAGAAGAACAGAATCAAATGAGGAGGAATAAAGTGTTACTGGCTCAAGAAGTCTTATCCATGAGTAATATGAAACTTGCTTTTAAACAAGTATTATAAAATTCATTATGCCTTTCTTTCAAGGAAATTAACAATCAGTATATTCATGTTTTTAAGTGAAATTCACACATTCTCTTGGAAGTGTGAGTCGTTTCCCTCACCCCAGACATGATGTAAGATGGTATGGGGCAACAGAATGTATTGACCACACCCACACTCCAAACTCTCCCCTCATGTCTAGGGGAGAATTAACCCTGTCTCTGGCTGAAACTAGGACAGACTGCAATCCATTTTTAGAAACACATAGTTCCTAGAACCCAGCTTCTGGGTATTCAGCAGCAGAAGTGTGGAAATGCTGCAGGGTTCAACATTACCTGCAAGACCACCATTCTCTGTGAACCATGGCAAAAGAGAATGGAGGGCTCAGAAACACCACTGAAGAAAGTCAGTGCACCTTCCTTTTTGAGACAGTACAGATCCCTCTGATTTCAGGAGAAACACTCCTAGTTGCTGAAGGGAAGGAGTAAGCCCTTCTTTCCTCGTCTGTGGCTCTGGAGGTAACAGCAGGTGCATCTCCAGAACCCTCAAAGGCTGGCAGAAGAGCAGCTGGGAGAACAGTCCATGGCATGCTGAGCTGTCCAGCAGCTTCCTCTCATGCACTCCAGGATGCTCTCTTAACAGTGGTTGGGGTTGCCATCTGGATGGGCGCAAATCTGGATTTTAGAATGGCCACAGGTAAACACTTAGAGGAAACGCTGACTTCCACTGTGTTTATTCTGGGGAGACAGTTACTTTCTTTTCTAGTTATTTCTGCTTCTCACACTTCTCATGGCCCCTACAGAAATATTTTCTGGCTCTGCAATACTGTCAGTAGGCAGGGTCACCCCTCTCCTTGTACTTGTGCTATCATTTTTTTTCTAGCACAGACAGAAAGTCAGCAATGTCACAGGATTTGCATACATCTTGCTCTTCAAGCTTAGCCTTTAATATAAATACGAAATACAAAATGACTGACATACAAGAACTGATTAGAGAGAACATGAAAACATAGCCACCGAAATGCACAGGCACTCACTGCAATTTGATAGAGGCCAAAAATCACAGTGTGGTGCCAAATTCATATGATTCACATCTAACTCAATGACACGTCTAACCCCCAGGCAACTAACAATCACACCACAAGAATTTCTTGGCATTTCTGTCTTTTCCCCTCAATACTGTCCAAGATCTGTTTAATACTCCATTTGATACATACTACACGGCATTTAAATAGCTTTTAGATAACCTCCCCATTCTCAAAGCAAAGATTTTCAGCCTTCCCATGCCATAAACTAATTGAATTGTCACCTTTCTCATAGTCTCAGCACATACTGGTTGTCCAGCTACAAAGACAGAAAGGAATACCATGAGCTCATTAATTCTCTTTCCAACTCTCAACCAAAAGAACAGTCACTAAGCAGAAGTAACCAGCAATGTACCCTCTTGATGCACAAATCATGTGCTGATCTAGTGCTGGTGAGATGTTGTTTCCTAGGAGCTGAGCAACCCTGCTGGTACACCAGAATTTTCTAAGTGTCATTTTTCAGTAGCTTCTGGAATAACTCCTATCACAAACATATACTCAATCAAGCTATTAGATCCTGAAAAAAGAAAATTTGTATTTTGTTTATGTAGTACTAGAATTAATGTTAAGAGAAGGTTTTTAAACAAGTGTTTCTAATTTCACTGCAGCTAGCAATGTCTGCCACTGTTTCGGCCAGTAATATGGTTTGACTACTGTGTCTCATTTGCAGTAACCTTAAGTTCAGAACTGAAATACAAAGCAGGAAAACAGCAAATATTTAAATGACTTCTTGGGTTCTAAGTCAGCATTTTCATGTTTCTTCCAGTCACTGCTGAATGACCATTCCTCAGTTCCAAAGAAAAGCTTATATCTTTTCATTGATGCTGATTGCTTCTTTTCACATTAAATGTGTTTCAGCTATAACTCTGTCAATTTAGACACCACAGATCTAAATAACCTAATCTAAACAGATTTAGAGGTTTAGATATAGACAGATCTAAATAACCTAATCTCCACACATCTCAACTGTGTCTCCCATATCCTATTGACCAGACAAGAAGAATAAACAACAATCTCTGTGCAGAGGGACAGTATAGATGTTTGGACTTTGTGAATGTGAGAGACTGTAAGCAGGTAAGTTTATGACACACTTCTGCTGATTCTTCAGGGATGGTTTCTTCATTATTTAATGTTGTTATCTCAAAGATTTGTATGTCATTACTGTTAGCAATGGCTGTTAATAACTTGCTGTTGCCTTATCTCATGATCTGCTTTGCTACAGTTCCAAGACAAAGATTTGCCTCTTCTAATTTACATGTTCATCACGTCATCTAAGCTAATCAGCTAGGATTTTCCATAACCAGTGAAGTATATCTAAAATACATATCTAAGTATCTTTGAAAAACTTGCTCTGTGATAGTGTCTGTTTCTCTCCCCTTATATGAAAGAAGCTAAGTGACTGTCTTTGATAGTTTAGTTCCCCTGTGTGTTCCTAATTTAGGTTTGACAGCTAGAGTTAGGCAAGACAGATTCCATATCAAATTGCCTTTTAGTCTTACATTCAGTGACCTGTTATAATTTGCATATGTAATATAAGTTCTTCCTAATTTCCTTCTAAAACTATTTATTTTAAGCCATGGGTTGCTTGATTAATTCATACATCAGAATTGGTCTTTCAGAGCTGAGCCACTTTAGTGAAACAATGGAAATGAAGAACAATGTGTAAGACAGATTCTGGGGTTCTAAGATAGAAAGAGCAAAAATATGCATTAACCAATTTTGCACAGGAAGGCCAAGTGAAAATACAGGGCAAATACCTGCTCAGAAAAATTACTCCAAAGGTGATGACCATCAGCCTAATTCTCCATTCTCCCTCTTTCAGTTCCTCTCACCAATAACATGATTTCAGAATACAATTATGTAAGAAAGTATATTTATTTCCAGAGTCCCTTTATTGTCAGGATTTGTTTTCTTTTGTCTAGTGCTTCCAATTTCATCACTGAGTGGAACACAGAGTATTTGTAGCTCTGCAGGTAGCAAGGATCCCTGCTAGATCTGTCTTATATTAACACTTCAACATAAAAGGGATGAAGAGCATGCCAAACCAGTCCAGCCCCAGTCTTCACTCCAGGCCGCTAAGGGCAGAAGATCAACAGCAAGTCAAGCAAAACACAGATGACCTGCGGACAAAGCACATTTAACAGAAATTTTGCATCCCTCCACAGTCTATCCAGGACAACTTTACACCTGTCTTGGCTGAAACTGGACATGAATGCAATAATTTTTAAAATATCACCACTGCGTTACTTGAAGGGACATAGTAGTAAAAACAGATTAAGACTATCCTGGGTCTAGAGGATATGGGGTGATTAGGTCCTATGGTCTTTGTGCAAGACCTTATCCCACACTATAAATATACAATTCCTGTTGCAAATAGCAGAGTTAAACACGTTCTTTGCAAACTCTGAAGCAGCTGGACCATGGAAAGGTCAAGCATGTGTGCAGTGGGTCTTACTAAAAGGTCACAAAAGATGCAAATAACAATGACCTTTAGCATGGTCCACACCATTTCTCCCTTTGGAAAATGCAAAGTCCCTCTGGCTAAACCTGTCCCCATCCTCCCCACTGAGCAGAGGGGTCAGTGCACTTCACTAGTGGCTGTCTGCTAAGGGCAATGCTCCAAGAGGTGTCCCCTGCCAGTACCGGCAGAGAGGAGGCAGAAAGCGCAGCTGGGTCACATCAGATCCACAAGTACATTGCAAACATAGCCAGTCTATCTTTCTTAATACTTTTCTGGTTTTATTTAAGTATTTTTTGTTACATTTTTTTATTCAAAATGTGGATGTTACCTACACTCACCAAGGCTCTGAAATACAAAAATGTTCATATACATTTATATGGAAAGATAGGAGGTTTGCACTTTCAGTACTTTACCTCATGCTCTGAAGTTAATCATGCCTCAAATTAACCCCTTAAAATCTAACATGAGTTTAAGAATAGAAATTAAAACCTCATAGGTAACTGCATCAGGATTGAGACTCAACTCATAGCTGGTCATTGATCATATTTTTTCAAACATGGGGGAATAGCCCTAGCACTGCGCATTAACCAGTAAATAACAAAATTATATAATATAAACAAATTTAAAATATTTTCCAAATAGCATTGTAAAATATTTTCGAAATAGCAATTTTTCTTAACAGCAAAATTACACTTTGCTGTTAAGAAACTAGTTCAGTTTTGTACCTTCAAGAGTTCAGCTCCATACCTTTTAAGGAGTTCAGGTCTTATTCCATTTGCTCCAGGAGAGGTCTGTCAGGCCAAGTCAAAACACCCTTTAGAAATGCTGAAGATCAGTGAAGCAGAGTAGGGAACACCCATGCAAATTCCACTGCTGGTGGGAATGAGCAAGTCAGGCATCTGCATCACCAAGTGACACAGTCCTTAGCTGATGGTAGAAACTGTCAAAAGTCCTGAGTAGGAAAAGGTAACATCTAGTAAGCTCTTCTGTTAAGGAGAGCATTCTTTCATGTTTGTTTTACTGGAAATACTTAGCAAGAGAAAATGTATTTGAAAGCTGCTGATGCCTTCTGGTCTATTTAATGCCTCTCAGTCCTCTGTGAGAAGCTTTTCTACTGAGCTAAGTGTCTGTGCACCTTTGTGAAGATTAAGCTCTATATGCATAATTGGGAACTGACTTTGATTTTAAGGAATTAAAATAAAATATCTAGGTATATATTGTATAATAGTATATAAAATATAAGCTAGAATAGTTGCATTGAATCATAAGAAGTTATGGAAATAGACCAAAAAATCAGACACACTTGGTTAGTTAAAAAATATATTAAATAAAGCAAGAGAAACACATTTGCATAAAATTTGTTTAAATGCCAGCAAGCAACAGTGTATGATAGACAAATTTAGCATTTTGCCAATGAGAATATTTTCCAAATCAGCTGTTAATTTATTCCCTAGGACATGGTGCTTGAGAGGTTGGAAGGAAAAGTCTCTTATTTCCTGAGGAGTAATTCCAGCATCCTCCAAACCCAGAGGCTGGGCAGAAGGCAGCTGAACTGGAGGCAAATTGTTGCCCTTCCCTCCAAGCAATCTCTCAGGTTCCTGCCCCAGCACCTTCAGCTACGTGCACAGGAGTGGTGGTGAGCACCAGGGGTGGACCTCAGCTGTGGCTCTCATCAAAGCTTCATCCCACTGCCAACAGGTGACAGAAGAGCCATTTGTCCTTATGGTCCACACTCAGCCAACAAACACCTGCTACCACATACGGAACAGGAATCAGCTGGACATGGATTTTAATTAGAGGGAAATACGTGCTCTTTCGATGAGCTCTTCTCAGCAGCAGAGAGAGCCACCCCACAAGCAATCACTGCTAGACAATTTTTTTTAAATTGAGTAAGGCACTCAGAGATAAACAACTTTGCTATTAGTGCAGAGCAATGAAAATAAAATCCATGGCAGATGGTTGCCAGTGAGTCTTGTTCAGACACTTCAGATAAAAAGGGAATGGCAGAGAGACACAAGCGTAAAACAAAAATTGGTAGAAATTAACAATGTTTTTAATTCTCCACTCTCTTACAGACTCCTTTAAACACGGGAAAGTCAAGATAGTTGCAGATTTACCCCTTTCTGCTTCCCCCACTTCTAAACAATATTTTTAAAAATCCATTTTACAAAAAACATGTATTTATACTTTTTACGTAAGTAAAAAATTTGAATATAGAGGTCTAGAAACATGAAATGAAGGTATAATGTAATATGCATCCTGCACAAAAAAGGAAAAAGGAGAGAAAAGTTTATTATTATTTTTAGAGCTTATTGTAGAGTTGTAGAGTTATTGTAAGAGATTGTTGTCATCTTAAATAGTAGGGATGGGTTTTAGAGTCATGTTTGGACGTGTATTTTAAGCAAGAGGTTTGAAATTTGAGCAGAATGGAAAAATAACTGTTTTTGCAAGCATCTCACACGAAGACATACTAGTTCCATTGAAGAGTAGTACCTTTATTGATTTATTTTAGGTTTAGTTGAAAACAAAACCATTTACCTCTGTTATAAGGACTTCATTAATGACAAGAATATAAGATTTAATATTCATGTGTGTGCCTGTGCACATTTAAGTGCTGAGTTTATTCCAGCATTTTACTATCAGCCGTCTCAGTATTCTCACAAGTAATGGTCAGGTCAGTCAAAATTGCCTGTGATTGTGAGGAGTTCCAGGCTAACAGCATGCTGTGTAACAACACATTTTCTTTTATCAGCTTTACTTTTTTTTTTTTTTTAATTTCACAGTAAGTTGCCTTGTTCTTCTACTATGGAGATGAATAGAAGTGCTATTTTTGTACCACGTTATATAATTTTGTCAAATATCTTCATTAAACTAGATCAGTTCTACTCTTTTCAGAATCTACTACCTTCAGTTTTAATTGCATCTGTCAAATAAATTTCTATATATTGATCAAAGATCTCTTAGAGCATCTTTTCTTCATGAAAGTCCAGCTTCTAGCACTGAGGGAAGAAAAAGCACATGACAAGATCTAGGAGTATTGCTCCTTCATTTCCCTCTTCATCATCCCCTCTAGCTTTATGGGGGAAATCTCATCAAAATATCCTAGTTACTCCACTGTCTTACATTTTCACAAGAACACAACAAGATCTGGAGAGACCTTCCTTGCACCATGGCCCTCTGGCATCTGTGCAGTGTCATCCACAGAGGTGACACCCTGTGGGGATGCTGTCACCCTTAGGCTGTGGCAGTGAACATCACAACCCACTTCTAGCTCCAGACCCCTGCCCACCATGGAAAAGGGATGGGGCAAGATGAGGATGTATGGCAAAAAAATTATGGCAGAAATTTGTGATAAATGGTCAATTTGTGATAAATGGTCAATGACAAAAACGTTAGTGATAAAACAATGCAGGAATGAGAATGCAAGGCAGATAATTCAGTGTACAAAAAAAATACAAGATCCATGTTGTGAAAAGTGGAAAAAAAAAACATTTACAGAGAACTGCTTATGTCTCACAAAGCACTGTGCATTCTTACCATCACTCTTTCATTAAAATTTATTCAGGTAATATAGATGCCCAGACCAACTTCAAACTACATACTATGCCATGTGGTAACATGTTTTGAGGACTCAACTTGGAGAACATCAGAGCAGGGTCAATGCCCCTGACAAAGGGTCTCTGCTGGTTGAGTTTCTACTCCAGCCAAATAAAAAGCAGGAGTGCCTCCAAGTCCTCACTACACCAAAAGGGACAAGTTTAATTCCCCAAACCAGAATGATGCTCCAGATGGAAGAAAACTGATGGGAAAAATACACATCTTTCAGGAAGACTTTTCATGAAATTGTTTTACTAACATAAAATTTAGGCGTGGTTTTGCCTTCCAGTGCTACCCTAAATCCTGTAAAAATTGGAAGAGATAGCTGACTATCCTTCCTCTATCCCTGACTTTTTCCTTATGTCAGGGCATTTTCTTTTTGGTTCTTCTTTTTAACACTAATAAAATAAATGAAGCAAATTAAGCCAAAAATTCAAGGTAAAATTGTTATCCACCTTGTCAGGGAAAGTTAGCAAACAACTTCTCTTTTTCCTTCAAAGAAAACAGGACTGTTTATGCTACAGCTCTATCAGTGAATAATTACTACTTCACCTTTGATCATGTTACCCTCAAAATCAGTGCAACAGTTCCTCTACCAAATACTTGAACACTAGCAGGGGTTTATGATGAAATTCTCTGTGACTTTTCCCCTTCTCAATTGTTAGTCTGAGTGTAGCATCTTTTAGTCTTCGTGATGATATGGAGTGCTACCACTTAATATGATCAGCTAAGAAAATAGTCTACTTTACTTTTGTAACTCCCTAGCAGCTACAAAATGTAGTATTTCCTGGCCAAACTAAAACTAAAACTTTTTGAAAATGTTGTAAAATCAAGGAGCTGAATTATTTGTCGCTGAATAGGATTTTTTTTGTTATTACAGAAATATAACAAGTCAATGTGCTTTCAGTGCTGTCCATTTAAAACAATGTAGTGATTTTATGAAATCAAAGGAGGGAAAATAATTTCAGTTTGGAAAGTGAAGAATTTTACTTTGAAAAATATTGAAATTAACCATTGTGACAAATCATTTTGATTATTGTTTCAAAACTGCAAAATAACAAAAGCTCACAAAATATCTCAGTATCTTTTTACTTTCAATTTTTCCCAAGCCATTTTTCTACATTTTTCCCTCAAAACATGCCTAATAATTCTGTTTTCTACATTCCTATTCATACAAATCCTTATTCTTTCAGGCCTACTCATTGCTGATCTCTTTTACCCTCTGGCTATTGAGGGAAACAGAGAGTAGATATGAATGCCTAATAAAAAGCATGGGCTTAATAACGTTATAAAAAAACCTCATTAAATCTGTTTTCTAACCTTCACCCACCACTGTTTTTTGTAAGACAGTGATAAAGGAAATCAAAGTTAGGCTAATGGTAGTCCCAAATATGGTTTAAACAGTTGCTGCAAGTGAGGTGATCATGGTTTGAAAAGTCCATGGTCTGTAACAGAAGCTTTCTGGGCTTTTTCTGTTCTAGCATAAACATTTTTCCCCAATGTCTCATTTGTGAAACTACCTTGGGGGCCTCATCAATTCCTAGAAACAGCATTTCCCAAAGAGGTTGGGAATAACACTGTAGCATCCACAAAAAGGACTTGGAAGGTGATTTCAAAGACCACAGCAAAGCATAATCAAGGACATCTGAAACAGATCTGTAAAAGTAAATGACTGTGTTAGAACATTTTATTTTCTAATTCTGCACCTTGTTAAAACAGTGATATCTTATTAAAATCAACGGAGCTTGACAAAAGAATTAGACTACATCATTCTGAGTAAAAAAGTTCCTACTTCAGTAATATGTGAGAGAGATTGAAAGCATCAGTACATTTCTGAACATATAAATGTGCTCTCTACTTTTAGCAGACTACACTTCGCATTTAAATTATTTTATCCACTTCAGTACTTTGGGCCTGATTCCTCTTTTATTTGTTTTTATTCAGTGAGTTCACTTGAATAAAAATACAGATTAGGTGACACTGAAAAGTATTGTGAATTTCTATTCATTTTGCAGAATTTTAATGTCAGAATATATACCTTATATTTCTGAAGGTGTTTTCAAAGTGAAATGAGTGAGAAAAAAATTTTGCTGAGGCTTTTGTAAGAGCAAACTCTTGTTTCTTGTTATTCCCCATTGCAGCAACCTTTTTTGTGATTGCAAATACTTACCAGTTTTCTTGGTTTATTGTTTGTAGCCCTATTATCTTTATAGAAGCTACAGATTTCATTAACTCAGCATATAAGACTTATCTCTTCTTATTTTTTGTCTCTGTGTAAATATTGCTGTTCCTGGGGGAAGGTTGAATTGCTTGTGTTGAATTGAATGCATCCATAACTCCTTCAGCTTTGTATTGTAACAAATAAAGAAGTAAAATCCATCTTTCAAGGCCTTTACTGCCTGACCAGCCCAGGAGGAGAGGGCATGAGATGGAGGGGATCCTCCTCATGCAATTTTTCCCTTAGTCTCTTTTCTGTTTTAACTTGCATTTATCGATTTGCTTTCTACTACTTCCTTCAGGCAGATCATGGTGGTCGAAGGCAAAGGTTTACCTACTGCTCTGAGGTAGCAATGAAAATGCCTCAAGTGCTTGCTAGTGCAGTTTCTGCTCCCATCAGAGCTGAGAAGGGCATCATCTGGGGCTTTACAGTGCTCTGTGAACTTGGTTAACCTCAGTGCATCCTCTGGGTGAGTGCATTTCAGCTGTGCTGCAGGTGCCAGTGATGCCCCCAGGGACAAGAGCTCTCCCAAGATCTGGGAATGCAGCTGAGTGCCTGGAGCAGGAGGCTGCTCTCCCAGCACTCCCAGTTTAACTAAGGGAGGGAGACAAGCTCCTCCTCGCAGGAAGCTGTCAAAACATCTCAGTTGTGAACCTGCAGTGAACTGCTGTCCCAAAGCCTGACAAGGCAGGAAGCCCAGTGACACCAGGGACCAGACAGCCTGTGTCCATTTTCCCTTGTGGGGAGCACTGGTTTCATTTAGGTACATACAGATTGGCCTAAACACTGCTTTTAATGTTGATAAAATGTTCCAAAAGCCTCTAAGTGCATTCGCCAGATTATTTGCTTCCATACATGTCACATGTCACACCAGGGGCTGTTTTCAAGGGTCAGCCTGAGAGTGCTGGGTAATTCACTTGGTAGCATTTACTAGGCAGATAACCTGCAGGTTTGTGCCACTCTTTGGATTCAAAGTCCTCAGTGAGTTTTTCCTGTGTCTTTAGTGAGAAAAGGTGGACAGAATTGAAAGGTTTGCTCAGCCTGGAGAAGAAAAGGCTGAGTAGGGAATGGCAGCAGTCCTGCAAACTCTGCTCAATGATCAGTGTGGCAAAAAGACACATTAATGGAATTCTAGGGCCAACAGTTGCCAAAGCTTCATGTAGATCTCAAGAAACTCTAATGGTAAGGATCAGTAATGACTGGAAACGTTGCCAGTAATGATTTAGGCTACATTTAACTCTGCCTGGGGACAAAGAGACAGACTACACAACCTCCGAAGATCCTATTTTACTGTTAAATCATTTAGACTAGGCATTATGGCTTTTAATGTACAGGGCTTCAGGCTGGATATATGTTCAGTCCATTCTTGGTTTTGGCTCTACTTCATTGTGGAAATGAAGTCTGTTCTTCAGTCTGTAATTCAACATAAAACATTTTTCAGAAGCTCATGCCTGCATACAAACTAAGTAGCACTAAGGCTGCTCAGCCACAGTTCTGGCTCTTGTCAAACTGCAGAAACGGTGGCAGAAACACAGAAGAGATGGGGCTTAAGAAGGTCTAGAGCAACCCACCTGCTCAAGTAGGATCACTGTGAGAAGGCTGTCCAGGATTGTTTTCAGATGGCTTTGGAACATCACAGAATCACAGAATCAAATAGGCTGGAAAGAACCTCTGAGTTCTGGGAGACCTGGGAGAAGAAAAAGGCTGATCCCCCAGCTGGCCACACCCTCCTTTCAGGGAGTTGTGAGAGTGATAGTCACCCCTGAGCCTCCTCTTCTCCAGGCTAATAAGGAATGGACACTCCACAACCTCTCTGGGCAACCTGTGCCAGAATCTAATTACTCTTCCTGTAGAAAGGTGTTTTCCTATGCTCTGAGTGAGTCTCCTGTATTTCAGTTTGTGCCCTCTGCCTCTGATCCTTTCAGTGAGAACCTCTGAGATTAGCCAGGATCCCTCTTCCTTACTCGAGTTCGTCAGATATTTATACACATTGATAAGGTCCCCTTGGAGCTATCTTATCTTTAGGCTTAACAATCTCAGCTCTCTCAGCCACTCCTCCTGTGTCAGATCCCTTCATGCTTCTTTGCTCAACTTGGTTCCAGTACATCCCTGTTTCTCTTTTACTTGAGAACCTAGTTCTGGACCCAGTAGTCCAGGTATTTCTCACCAGTGTTGGAGATAGTGACAGTGAGATATGAAATAATGAAAAGAAATATAAAGTGGATCTGAAATTCAAGGAGAGAGTAATTTGTATGAGGCTGTCACGAGTGTCCTGCTAACTGCATAGGATCAATCAACAAGATTTAGCTGTGATGATTTCATATTTCTAAAGTTACCTTTTGTCAGCTGAATATGTTATTATTCATTAGCCTGAAGGAGGATGAGATAAATTCTATTTCAGAAAATTTTCCTTTTTCTGAGAATGAAATCATTCTTTCTTTTTTAATTAAATGGACTTCCTATTTTTTCCTGAACTTCCCAGCAGCATTATTAAAAACAAAAACAAAACAATTCTTGCTCCTCATTCAATATTGAATGAACCATACAATCAGCCACTAAACTGTAGTATCTTGCCTAGAGATAATTTATATTGCATATAGTGCCTCACTACAAGAACACGTTCCTCTTCCCCATTCAATTAACACACTAGATGTCCACAGAGCTTTTTTAGGCATTTTTAAACCACTTACAATTGAAATGACACAATAAATGATGAGAGCTGATTGCAAAAGGATACAGAACAGTTCCTAATGAACAGGAAGAGGGTCCTGAAAACATATAAAGGTTTACAGCAAGTCCTTTAGACAATCCCTTTTTTGAATTAGACAGGAATGTTACATTTTCTTGCAAGGATAAAACATTCTTCATTCTGTCAACCCAACACATGAACTATAAAAATAATATATATTCTGTCATCCTATCTGGCTGTGTCCCAAAACACAAGGATTTTAAGAAGGAAGGTGCTTGGAACTAATACATGTTTGGTATGAACATCCCTCAATACCCAAAATATGCTTATGAAAAGGATAAAAATACTCCAAAGCATTTTATAATTCAGTTTATGCCCTCATAAATAAAATTTTTTTAAAAAAATTTTGAATTACTGCTAGTTCAAACCACTCCTTAATAGAAAGCTTTATTATTTTAAGAATAGAAAATTCACTCCTAACACAAGCAAAACATCTGCAGTAGGAGACCAAACAAGAAAGCAGAGAGTGGGTTAATCTACATCCTGAAGAATGATAGTGCATTTTAAATGATTTTACAGAGCCCTCTTTCTCCATCCTTCCATTGGTTGCCACCCTCCTTACCTGCCATGTCCCAGCTAAGGCCGCTGTGCAAAGCTCACTCTGCACTCCCGGAGGGATGCTGGCAGGTGGGATTGAGAAAGGCCCCAGTAGGCAGCCCATGAAGGTGCTCAGGACATGCAAGTGCGTTACCCTGGGGCCAAAGCCCTTTGGTCAGGCTTTCCTCAAGCAGCAGCTTGGCTATGCTTGTTCACACAGTGCCTCAAGAGATCCCACAGCTGCATCTCCAGAGTCCCAGGCTGGGAAAGGGATCACCTTTGGAATAACTCAACTCTATCTGATCATTCCTGGAAGCTGCAGTGTCTCTCAAGCCCCTGTACATGTTGAAAGCTGCCTGCAGGGTAAGCTTTTCTCTCCCCAAGTGCATCAGCTGCCACATACACAGCACAGAGACTGTGCTTGGTAAGTAATTTAGCATAAACAAATGCAAGATTTTCGTGATGACACCGACAGTACAGGTGGGATTCATCTTGCCAAAAAGTAGATATATATAATATACAACCCATGAAGTCAACGAGATTTCTTTTAAGGAAGATAAATTAATACTTCTCAGACATGAGCTGTATAATATATTTTAGTCATCTACCTTTAGATTTAGTGGACAATTTTTTATGGAATTGCTTTTTTCCTTTATCTACTGTAGAAGAAGTCCAGGTGACCAAGCCAGATGATAAAAAATTATCTGAGATTAATGCCATTCATTCTGTCTTGCTGGTGAGTTAACAAGTCTTTATATACAATAAACACAGTGAGTGCTCACATATACATTAATATATTTTCTATCACTTCTAATAAGGAAAAGATTTGCTTAAAAGAACAGGAAGGAATGTTCATTCTTTACCATTATCCCAAATCACAATCATTAGCCCAGCAGTCATACATTTGTCTCAAACATCACTTCTTATGCAAACATCTAATTCATTTCTGGAAAGGCAAAATTATCTCTAAAGGAAAACACACAGTTTATGCCTCATTTGTATCCACTGACAGCCTTCCAAAAGACAGGGCAGTGTAGGCACAGTGTGTTAAGTGGATGACAGAGGCCACTCTGAACAGCTACTCTTTACTCTGGGATGTTAGGGCCACTGATATGATGCAGGTCATTTAAAGCAAATGCCAGTAGAGCCAGCCCACATTGCAGTATGCTTCTTTATATGTCACAGGCAAAGTACTTTAGGAAGGTTTCTGGCGATTTTAGTATTTTGTTATTGGAACCCATTTTGCCCCCTCTGGATTGTGGAGTTAGTTGCTTTAGCTATCATCCATCAAATCATAAGGATTTCAGCAAAAGCCATAAAATTTATGGTGACATTTTTTCATTTCAGTGCCCAACATTTCAAACTCTCCTAGGACAGGACTGAGTGAATGGTTGGTCTCAATGATATATTCTCTCTTCTTATGATCCAGCTTCAGTTTCAGTCCTGAGAGGGCTGCCAAAAATTTAACATAATTTTACATATCTTTATCTGAATGTCTCAGATCAAGACCATGGCATGTGAGGTAGCAGGCTTATTTAATTAAAGGGAATGGGAAAAGCAAATGGAAAAAGAAACAAAAAGGAAAAACTTCTGTGGTTGTTTTTGAACTTCGCTTATGTCTGAACACCTTCAGAAGATCTGGTTGTCATTCTGGACTGCAAGGAGACAGAGCACAAGAAAGTGCTCTTCTACAGGATGACCAAAAGCCCAGAAGTTCTTTGCCCACATACATCCACAATTACAGAGCAGAACAGCAATTTCTTCCACCTCATTCAACTCTAGAAGGAGAAAGAAACATTGTTCCAAAGGAGCCTTTTCTTGTTTGCTGAAGAACCCTGTTTATACCTCACACCCAACAGCAAGTGTAACCCAGCTACTTCACTCCCCCACAATCAAAAGACAAGCTATGGAAGTAAGGCTTGAGGTGAGGTTTGACATATAGCAAACATCTTCATAGGGAATGGTATGAAATCAAAAGCCTCCTGTGCCCTGTCAGAGAATGTACTCCTTATATGTCTGTCTCGTAAAATAGAGAAGACATGGGTGAAATCCAGGTGCTGCTGAGGAGATACCAATCCCACCCAACTCCAGAAAGCTATGCAAGACCTTAGCAGATAAAGCCAATCGTGATGCTACCCTTCAAGCTATCTTCTTCCCCAAATCCCTATTTTCTTGTGCTTGTGTTCACCCTACACATTTCATTGATAATACCAAAATGAGAAAGCACAAGGATTCTGGAAAACACGTTCACTTCTGCGGATAGTCTTTTCAAAAATGCCGAAGACAAGCTGTTAAGGTGGAGTTCGGGGCCCTCTAGTGGCTTGGGAGAGACATTAGGGAAGAGGAATGCCATCTTTCCAAAACTCAGCCCTACCACTTTCAAACCAAAATACAAACTGTGATTAGAGTTCCTCTACCATTTCCAATAGCATTAAAAGTGTGGCTTCATTAGGCTGTGTCTCTACTTTGCTTTTTCATCAACTTTTCTTCAGTGAACTAGGACTAAATGGGGTGCTGCTCTTTGACATCAATCTTGTAGAGCCAAAGGCTGATTGTGGTCCCAACAGAGATCCTGGGCTCCTCTCATCAAGGGGAAAAGCACTCCCAGTCTGTCACGGATGTGGCAAGTCTGTGAGTTCTATGACCTCTCAATGCTTGTGCAACAAGAGTGGGAAGCAAAATTGGCTTTCATCTTATTCTGCTTTAGTGCAGTGACCTTTTTGCAGGGTACACATTTATAGCACAGCTTTTCCTATTCTATAATTTCAAAACCTGGGAAACAGGTCAGTAGCACTTTGAACTTCTTATTGCCATGTATGAAGATGTCTCAGCATGTGAATTAAGCTTTAAGGCTGCTCTAGAACCAGAGAAACAGCACTCTTTATTGCCTAAACCCTGGAGCAATGCTGCAGCAGAATAGCACTGTACCCCCTCAAATGTCACACGACCTGAAGTCTGTCTCAGGCTTTGCAAAAAAGGCTGCAATTGAAACACAACACCATAGTCAGCAGTAAAATAAGAGGTCATTCAAGTGTTTTCTCTTAAAGGTGCCATGATGTTTTGCAAGACATGAGTGACTATAAAGAAGATGGAGACTCCCTTTTAGCATGGAGTCACGTGGAGAAGACAAAGGATGATGAGTACAAGTTCATCCCTAGGAGATTCCAATTAAACACAAGAAAAAAACTGTTCAAAATGAGACAAATCAGTCATGGATTAATTTCCCCAGGAAAGTGGTGGATTCCCCAGTGTTGGACTCCTTTAAGAATGAGCTGGACAGAGTGCTGGGACCTATTGTCTAGAACATACTTTTACCAAGAAAGGTTTTACTAAATGATCCTTGAGGCCCCCTTCCAACCTGTATTCTACAAAATGTGAACAGCTGACTTTTTATCCAAAAATTTTGGAAGCCAGATTAAAGATTTCTAAAATCTTTTTAAACACCTGAAACTGTTGTAAAACAGTAGGAGGAAGACTTAATGGTATAATCACTGTATAATCATAATTTTATTAAAATCTTGACAGTGTAGGGAAGGCATTACAGGTTTCTTTTTGCCTAATTTCTGGTCTTCAACCTCCTGTATGGCATTTTATGTATAGAACTTTCTTTATATTCCAGCCAGAAAGCTATTTTTATGTAAAATTGGAGTTTTCTCTCTTAGAGCTCCAGAAAAAAAGCAGCTTCTAGGGAGGACTCGCAATAAAATCACAATTGGCAGCAGAACAATTTACTGTTGCTCTCTTACATACATCTACTGCAGATGTTCTCAGGTCTATTTTTAATCAAGGAAAATTTCATGCCACATTTTTGTCCAGTTTCAGGAGATTTTAGAGCACATACAGACTAAGAGAAGGAAGGTCATTTTTGTGCTGCAGCTTCGTTTATGGGCTGCTTTCAGCAAGTGTGATAGGAGCCCCCAAAAGCCCCATTGTGGAAAATGCAAAGGGGGAGGCTTAGTTATGAACACAGAAATATCTTCAGCTGACCAGTGCTGTGACTCTCAGTCACCATTATAGACTTGAGACCCAAGATTTGGTAGCCATGACCCAATTCAAAGCTGGTGCCCTGTCTCCTCTCTCATGGAAGCCTGATTTCATGACTTTGCAATGCTGTAGAAAGGATGCTGACTCCAGCAAGCTGAAGGTGACAGCAGATGGTACAAATGTACAGCACAACAGCACGTCAGGCAAAGGTACCTCACCCCTGGAAGCAGTCAAGCTGCCTGAGAACAATGTTTTATCATGTAAGTCATCAAGAGGAGGTCTGTGCTGCAGTAGGACATCAATATTGCCTCTGGTAACACTTACCTACACAGAGCACATCATCATGCTGGTCCTCACACCTGAAATGTGAACCAGCAGCTCAGATCTCCCACTGGAAAAAAAGAGCTGTATCTTTAAAAGTATGTCCTGTTTAAAGCTTATGTTCCTTTTTGTGTTGTTTGTTGGGGAGCTGTTTTTTTCTTTGCCAATTTCACACCAATTATCACCTTTACTTGAATAATAAAGCATAACTTTATTATTATTGCAAGTGCAGACTTGCAAGTTAAAGCAGATTTATGCAGAGTGTGAATTTCCACTTCCACAATAGCTATTTCTGGATAATTTCCTATATAGACAAGCCCACTGCTATTATAGGCTACAGAGAGAAAATCTCAACGTCTCAAATCTCACAAATCTCTCGTGGGATTTGTGACCTGAGATCACAGTTAAACCAGCTCAGCCTACCTCTAGGAGGCAGTCAGGAAAGGACTCTCCAAGTGCCCCAGATTCCTTTCTGGAAGGAGAAATGGCTGAAAAAAAAGGGCAGTAGCCAGACCACTGGAAATGCCTGAAATATTGGCTGGAGATCTCTGTGCAACACTACCCTGGTGCCTTCAGCACCAATTGTAGCTGTTCTCCACGCTCCTTTCCTGAGGAAAACCTGAACAAAGCAGGAGATGTAATCTTACATACCTTATATTTGGTCTGCAACCTGAATGCACTTTTCCTCCCACATGCTGTCATACTGAAATAACAGCTCATCTGTGAATCCATTTTCCTTTGTATTCTGGTAGAACACTGCTTCTAAATGACCAAAATGGAATAAAATGTCCCATGAGGACCCCAAAAAGATCAAATTAGTGGAAAGCAGTTTAAATGTGCAACATTTTCAATTTCTCTAACACTCAAAGGTGAAAAAATGAATCAGTGGGATGTTAGAAAATGTTGCACTAATTGACACTTCTACCTGACTGTGACATTTTCTTTAGAAGTCACCCATTAAATCACAGCATGCCTGATCAGCACATGTGGTAATGTATTGTAACTGTCACAGTGCTTCAAGTACTTCATCCAGAGTATGCTACAAGTAAATTACTCCACCTGCTTATGATCTTATTCTGTATTGTTTCATAATTTTTTCCTAAGACCCTAATTTCCTTGGTTTCACAAAAAGATGGTGCAGTAATTACTTTAATTGAAGACCTACAAATGGCACAGTTTTATTTTACACTTCTCAAAGCTGATCATGGCATTTAAAACTAAAACTATTCAAGTGCTAAATAAAAGCAAAGGGAAAGCCTAGTAAGGAGGAGAAATTATTATCAGATATTTGCGGGTTTTTTTTTAATAATGTCCACTCTGTGTCTGAATATCAGGTTCAGAACCCACTGAAGTAAATGAAAATTCTCCCTTTGACTTTCTGTTTCTTTTCTCTTCTTCAAGAATCATCATCTAAAATATCTAGTAATATCCTTTGGCAGCAAGAACATATCTAGTCAATGCTTGTGTGTTTCTAAAGATTCCTTTGTTTCTAAAAGGTAAATAATTTGTATTCTGCTAAGCTCACTACACAGCTTCCTCAGACATGGGTTTCTAGTACTTTCCAAGCTTCAGCACATCTGCACTGCTCTGCTGTAAACCTTAGCCCAAAGTGCAGTCGCAATGGAAACAAAATAATGTTCAGGAAATGTAGTGGAAAATAACTCTAAAATATATTTATGTGCCACTATGCATTCATTGGACTAATGTATTCACAACGTTGGGCAAGCCTCGGTCAACCTCAGCTCACTAGGAAGTTACTGATTACACATGAAGTGTAAAAAAGCCCTGTAAGAGGAATCAAAGATGAAAAAGACCTCTGCAGGAGAGTAATATGTAGCAACTGTGAGAGCTTTCTTTAGAAAGAATTTAACAGAGGCATTAAAAATAGCAGGAGTCAGACAAAAATTGAATCAAACTTTCCTGCTTGCTCTTAATTACAAAATAAAGACTTGGGTGAAGAATTCTAGCACTAAACAATAATAAATGAACAAATAACAAATTTCCCTTTGCTCATTGTAAATTCTAGCATTCCACTGGAATTTCTCAAAGAACCATACTTTGTCTTAGAAGTCTGGGGTGGGGTAGCAGGGAAAGGATTAGCTGATGGTTCTGGTAGAGAAGATATTTGTGAAAGGTTGTTAGTAAAGCAGCAGAAGGGTTTATATCTTAGGACATAAAGCAACACTGATTTGTATGGAAAGAGCATCTATCTTAATGGGAAGTTTTTACTTCCAGACTGAGAACATCTATATCAACTCTTTTTCCTTGCATCTATTTTCCATCTCTCTGTCAGCAGGTAAGCCCAGCAAGCATACCTGCATTTGTGGTTTCCCAATCAGTGAAGCCCAGTCACATCCTTTGAAAAACAGGTCTTTATTTATCATTTGCAACATAGAGTTATTTGCACACTTACAGCTCACACTGGATTTACATTGTGAATTTGGAATACAAGGGACAAAGACCTTCTAGATTTCTTAAAGCAGTCCTGGAGTAGGGACGTGTACCATGTTTCTCAACTGCCACCATGATATCTCAGTTGCTGGAATATCTGTTTCTCACTTTCCTTAAATAGGTGGTTGCTCTCAGCATGCAAATATTTTCACCAAAATAAGACTGGGGCAATGCAAACACTTAAGAACTCTGGTTAAAAGCTGTGTTTCTCCTGTGGTTACATTTTATTTACTCTGTGAAAATACTTGTTTTCTTTCCCTCCATGTCTAGTTAAGTACTTGGGTTTACTGTTCCGTTATTTTGCACTGCTTCCACAAAAACACAACTGAGAGCCCCACATGGGGTGTTATTTTTCATCCTTTGATCATCTGTCAATCTGTCTAAGACTTCAGCTTGTCCTTCAAATCTTCATAAGTAAGATTTCAGCATTATAAAGTGAAAATCCATGTTTAACAAGTACTTTCCAATATAACTTGCCCCATGCTGTTTCAGCTCAGGTTTCTCTGTCCTCTAATTTCTCCATCTTCTGGTGTTTTCTTGATAGCTATCTATAAACTATATGACTCACAATTCAAGAATAGAAACTTTTGAAGATCTAACAGAAATAGGAAATGTCTTATTGCAGATGTATTTTAAACTGTTTCCCCAGAGTTAAGAAAAGAACTCAAATACAGACACATGCAGACACATGCGCACACAAACAAAATTTTAAATTTTTGAATAACAAGCCTTGTGTTTTATGCCAGGAATGTAGACAGAAGCAGAGGGGTTACAAACTTGGATGTGTGACTAAAAATATACATACACATGGGAGGGTATTAGAATCCATGTTGCTTATTTGAGAACAGATGGAGACTACACTGTATTATAACTAATATTTGGGGAAAACACTAAGCTATGCAATTCCCAGATTTAATTGTAAGTATATCAAAGCAGGCAGTATTTTTTGTGTCAGTAATCAGATGATTTTAGAGGAAATATGTTTAAAAAAAATGCAGCTCAATCATAAAAATAGTTTTGTTGCTTTCTCACAGGTGCCTAGGCCTAGGCAAAACAAGGACCTTAATCACCAATTGACTCCTTTTAATTAATAAGACAGGCTAATCTACTTTTGCTTTTTAAAACCTGTTTTAAACCACTGCTTCCTGACTCAGGTTTTTCCTATTAGTATTGCAGGGTGATTTTAGGGCACTCAAACTGATATGATCACGTTAAGATGCAAAAAACCCACAAATACTTAGTTGGCCAAATGTCAGGAAAAACTTCCTGGTAATGAACTCTTCATTGATTATCAAATAATTCTTCATTGGAGGAAATGGGAGCATCAGCTCTTGGGACTAGTTTGTCATGAGACTAAGAAATAAATTATATAATAGGTTACTACTCCCTCTAATTTCAGTGATACAGCAGTTACAGTTTGAAACTCAACATCGATGCAGAGTTCTGTCGAAGTATTTGAACTCCAAAGATTTTCCAATGATCTCTGAAGGAAATCAGACTATAACAGAATGAAGAACACAGATTTGTTTTGCCTTAAATCAATGAAGGAAAAGGTTGTAGGAGGTTGCTCTCGGGTGAGTATCGGTCTCTTCTTCCAAGTAACATGGGATGGAATGGAATGGCCTGAAGTTGCTCCAGGGGAGGTTTAGACTGGATATTAGGAAAGATTTCTTCTCTGAAAACGTTATCAAGCATTGGAACCAGCTACCCAGGGAAGTGATAGAGTCACCATCCAGGAGATATCCACAAGACATGTAGATGTGGTGCCTAGGGATGTGGTTCAGTGGTGAACACAGTGGTGATAGCTTAACTGTTCGACCTGACAGTCTCAAAAGTCTTTCCCATCCTAAATAATTCTATGAATCAATTGTCAGGACAGGAGAAAGGGCTTTCACAGCTATCTTAATAAACAAGACAGAAGAGGCACTAAGATAGATTTTTTCACAGGGGGTTGCCATTAATCAGCTCCATTTTAAAAGCCAGTAAATGTTGCCCTGTAGAGGGCTTGCACTTGAGGCTTCCTGGTTTACAATTACTTTTTAGTTAAAATAAATGTTTTCGTTATTTAATATATTGTCATTATTGGTATTATAAAAGAAAAGAAAAGAAAAGAAAAGAAAAGAAAAGAAAAGAAACCAAAAACTGTGCTTGAAAATAATGATTATATTTGGTTGGTAGCTTTTTCAATGTGACTGATTTTGAAGTGTCCATATTAACAGATCAGCTGAGCCACGTACTGGAAATATCTTTAAAATTTAATAAACTTCACCCTAAACAATAATTTAAAATCATACAAACATAAATTATATATCTTAAAGGAAATATTTTTTGTTGCAATTTCTATACGGCTATTTTTTACCAGGTGGAATACAATGCAAACATAATTTACAAAGGTCAGACTTTCTTTGTTGCCTTTCATCTGCTACAACTGTCTTATGATGTTCAAATATCAGAACCATTTTACAAACAGTATGGTAGGCCATTATTAATAGTTCAATGTGAAAATTAAACATAATTAGTTGAATTTCCAAGGAAACCTTTGATTCTTTCTCTCCACTGGCTTGAAATTAAAACAAATCCAAGACAGCAGGTTGAAATCTGTCCACAAAGGGCTATTCACAGACTTTCTGAGTTTGGTAAGGGGATACCCAGTTACATTGTACCTGCTGCTGTATCTAAGCACAGGTAAACACCTTGCCAAATGAAGCTTTCAGACAAGCACTGGAAGGACAAATTTCCACATCCCGACTCCAAGACTGAGCCATACAAGACTGCACAACTCTGAAGGAAACAAAAAGAAAAATACTGTTGTCACATTCTCATTTTAATAAGGGACTCAATTACTTCCTTAATTATCATTGCATGTACATTTCTACATATTTACTGTATGAGGAGGCCAATATATTGATTATTGGGTGACGTATTTATGCAGTACAAAGAGCTGCAGTTGCTACCACTTCTTGCTGTCACCAGCTCTCCTAGCTGTGCTTTGTCAGGATCTTACCAAAGGCATCCATCTTAGATTTTAACACAGCTAACCGTCTTATTAGCACTATATTTTGTAAGTTATTTATGATGGTGTTATATCAATGTATTTTCCATCCATAACAATATTACTTCTACACCTTTCAGGAAGAAGTCATGTCTGTGTTGAAACTTTTTTTTCTTCCCTATACAATCTTTTATGCAGTGTACTTTTTCTGGCGTTTTCTTTCCTACAGGAACTTTCCAGTATACAAGAAATTATTTGGACTTCAAAACTACCAAAGGGAGCATATCACAGCTACTTTTCTGTTAATGCAAGGTCTGCGAGCCAGGGCTATCAGCTCTGCAACTAAATGTACTATAATCAGCCAAAATTGTATCTACCTTGCCTATATCAATAGTAAAAAAAAAAAATTAACTGTCAGCAGTATTTCTGAAAGATTATTGCCCCTTCCAAAAGCACACTAAAACTAGTGAGGCAACCAGTTTCACATTAAAACATGCAAAGTAAATGAACGGCCCACATGAGCTGAGTTTGCCACAGAACTGAAATTTTCCCCATCAAGTTACAGTGCCTCTTTTCCAAAATGGCTCTTCCAGCTTGTATCTTTCACATCCTGCTCCTTGGCATGTATGTGATAGAAGAAATATAAAACAGCTCACAGATATTTAGCACCTCTTTGCATTCACAGGCTCAATTCTACTATTTGGGAAGCCAGTCTTCTGTTCCAGCCACGGCTGCAGTCAGAGTGAGAAAATTAAGTTCTGCAGCTGATAGAAATGTTTGTTTGCTCTTTTGGGTACAAAGAGATAAAATAAATGTTTCTCCCCAGTTTTTCTTTCCCTGTGGAGTTTCACATCTGAGACTTTTCTCAAAGCCAAATTTTCCCAAAGTGAGGTTCTTTTTTACTGCCCTGTCATCTCCTTCCTCCTTTATTTAAATCAGAAATGAATGGCTTATCAAAATTGCTTGAAGTCCTTAGGGGCCTGAGTGGCTGAACATGCTGCCATAATAGCTGTTGAAACTCTTAGGAGGTTAAATCAACAGATGACAAAGATTTCAGACAGCAACTGTCTGCACTGGCACTCTGGTCTCCATGCAACTGCAGTTTGTCTCTTCCCAACAACTAGTAAATAGTACCCAAGTGATTACTAATATAGCAATAGTCTGTGCACCTATCAGATCTAAAAGAATAAAGGACACGGAAGTTATTATAGAAGAAAAAACATTCTTAGCTGTATTTTTATTGTAGAGTAAAAGAAAACCTAGACATGCCGTACAAGTGTCACCTCTGCACTGACACATTTTTTCATCCCTTTCTTGCCTCCTGTACCTGCTGGTTATGCCACAACCCAGATTTCCTCCCGGGATAGTTTAGCCTTCCTCAGAGTGATCAACTGAAGCCCTTGGCTGGGATGAGGTTCCTATCCCACAGCAGCCCAGTGAGGCAGTGATGACCTTTCCCTCAGCAGCACTCACAGACTTTCCAGGGAAGTGATATTGCAATGTTGTCTCCAGCAACCTGGCAGTGCATTAAAAGACAACTGCCATGACCCTGGCAGCCTGCATGTGCTGCCCTAAGAGCTTTGTAAAATCATCAGAAGCACATAGCTTTGTGGAACAAACTGAACAAACCTCTGTTGGGAGGTTACACTGGTCCTCTCTTGACATGGGTGCTCACTGGAGACCCATTGTTGTGCAGACAGTGATCTCTCAAGTGCCATTCAGATTCCACTTTTTGAGATTCTTTGATACTTGTATAAAAAATAGTCAAAAAACACCAGGGTAACACTGAAAACAGTAAGGCCTAAGGTGTTAAACATCAACTGGATCTATACAGCAGTTCTCCTGTGGAGTCAAAAAGCTCTCCAGACCTTGAGCCAGACTCTGCCCCTGGGGGACAAAGTGCAAAGTCAGGAATTAAGGACTGCCTTCTGCTAATAGATTGCTAAAACCATCTTGTGTTTGTGCTCTAGGGGCATTTTTCTACTGAAATGATGAAATAGGATGTAAAATTAGCCTTATACTATACCACTAGATGGCAAACTGGCTGTGTGACACACACCAGACTGCCTATCACAAACACCTCTGATTAGGCATATTGCAAAAAAATGCTGGCTATCTGTATGCAAATTTACAGAGGCTTGGTGATATAGAACAAAGAATACTTCAACTTCCATGTTAGTCATGATGTTTTAAGTCTGGACAACATGGATCTTATTGGAATTATTAAAGATTTCTAGGGCAAAAGTTTCACACGGTCTTTGCTTTCCCTTTTTACCTCCCAAAGATGGGACTAAGCATAGCTGAGTGTCAGACAACACTGTAGTGGCTTTATCTGGAAATAAGTCTAGAACAAGACTGTCACAAGGCCCTAGGAGAGGGGCCGTACCACCCGACTGAGACCTGTGGAAGTGCTTCTGGAGTGCAGTCAAACTCTTTCCAGAGTATACATTTTGTAGAGCCATCAGTACATGCACAGAGATTTTCTAGCAGCCAGAACAGCACTTAATCAGAGTAAAATTTCATTATTTAGATAACATTATGGATGTACAAATGCTTATTTCAAGTCCAACAGACCCAGGAGCAGATGCAAGAAATAAACCGTTATTTATTTCATTTCATTTCCTCTCCACCATACACCAGCGGGTACTTGTGATCAAAGCTGCTGGACAATCATATAAATTGGCCTTTTGATCCCTTCAAAGGATTTTTTGCAACAAATCCTGGAAAATGTCTTCTCTGTACCTCTGGCCACGGAGCTGGAGGGGGAGCTGCTCCTTATGCCTTTGGGATCAGGAGCAGCTATGGGAACAAGCATGACAAGTTTTGCAGGTTTCTGCCATTGAAATCGCTGCTGCTGCTCTGGCTGCTTTCCTACAGAGGTCTGCAGGGGCAAAGCAAATTTAGAAAAGTACAATAAAGAGAAGGGAAGGGCACCAAAAAGTCTCCCTAGGGCTCCCCAGTGCAGAGTCATTTCCCCAGTGCAAAAATGAAGTCACCTAAGGATGTAATTGCTAACAATTGGTTTTCCATCTCAGAAAATCTTTTAATTGCAGAATAAGCACTGGAAATGCAAAATGCTCTGTAATGCTACTAAAATTCATGGAAAATTGGTAAGAGAGAATGTGCTCACTCAAGCCAAAATGTAACCACATAATGGCTCAAGGGCCAAATGGAAGTGTACACTGGGAGAGATGCAAGTCACTTGGCTTGCTCAGACATATTCAGTCCCTTGGATTTGGTTTATATCAGAAGATTATTATGGAATCAGGTATGGTCTTGAACACAAGCAAGAATCTGCAAACTATGGACAGAGAAGTTTTGCTTTCCTGTGCACTGAGAGTCAAAACCCAGAGAGCACTCCTCTCGTCATAACTCTCAGCTTCCCTTTTTCCACAACCACCAGACCTAAACACTTCCTGAGCTCTCTCAGGGCCATATCTATGAACAAATCCCTTTTGGGTTCCTGCCTGATGCCAGCTGACAGAAACAGCAGTTAATCCCCAATTTCTATTCTAATTACAAGCTCCTGCACTAACCCCAGTGCCCATGTGTCTCAGCATCTGTCCAGGCTTTTGTGCAGTGCTGTTTTTAGGGACTGATTTCCTTCATTTTAGCTGTCATCAAACAGACATTGAATCAAGACCTCCTTTTCCAGAACAGTTTTTGAGCAGGTTTTGTTTGTCTCAGGCAAGAATCCTACCCCCAGCATTCAGAAGTTGCCTTATGGCTCTTTTCATAGCAGCAAAATTAAAATATACTGTATTATCATTGTCATTGTTGAAATTATTATTGATTTTGGAAGTACTTATTTCTATTTTCTGTTCATTCAGATCTGGAGGATCCAGGGCAAAGCAATAGATATGTACACAGGTTTTTGGGTATATAATTTTACTTTTTGATCTATAGCAGGAATTGGAGTGCAAGAAAACTGGTTAGAAGTCACAGCATTCACATGTAATGTATTTTTAAAGCTTAGCCTGTGTATTTAAGACTTAATTCATTGAAACTAAGTCTCACACTGTAGAATAAATGTTTTAATCATGAACTAAGTCCTCCATTGTGTAGAATAAGTACCTAAAGAGTTGAATTCGCCAGGTGCCTAAGGCGATTGTGGGCGGCTCCCACTGCCTGTTTTACCAAAGCTCGAGCTCTGGAAGGGGACGGCTGTCAGCACTGCGGGGCACATGGGATATGGCACAGGGGACAATGGCCAGAGGTTAGAGAAATAACACCACAGCCCACCTCTGCCTCCAGCCAGCAGAAACACTTGTTCCAGTAATCTTTGCTCTCTCCACTTTGCACCTGTTCTCCGCCCTCTGTTTTGCTCCTGTCCCTTTCTTTTCAGTAACAGATGCACCTTGGGCCCTGCCAGGGTCCTGTTCATTGCTTCTGAGGCAGTAAAATCACTGTTTAATGCATTTTTGAGAGAGCACTGGAGCTGACTCAAGTTGTCACATACACACAAATAGCAGACTGCATTAACAGAGCTTCAGCTGCAGTTCTGAAAGCAATGTGATTATAACAGCTTTAAAAGACAGGACAGTCTGTAATTAGCAGAGGGTTTTTCCTGGTAATTACATTAACCTTCAGTTGAATGTTAGTCAACCCATCAGAGTGTTATTTTTATGGTGCCCTACCAAAGTATGCCACTGTAGGATTGTGAACCCGTCTCGGTCAGTGGAAAATTCCACATCCTTGCATATATCCTACAAGAGCCTTGCTCTGGTCGAGTGCCATCCTGTGCTGTGCCTGTAAGGTTTTACAAACAATGACCTCGCTGGCTGGAGGGAGTCCAGCCCTGATAGTAGCATTTTCAGTCATTCTTTTCTTGTGCAATGAATGAAGAATGAAAAATGCAGCTATTCACGGAAGCAGCTTTGTCTGATAGTAATGACCTGGGTACTAATGTAACAGTTTGTCGCACGATATGTTCTGTATTTTGTTATTTTCCATAGTGTTTGTTTGCCACTGTGTTTTCCAAGTAAAGAACTGCATAAAGTGTTCAATAGAACTTTAGACATTCAGAGAAAACAGGGGCCATGACTATAGCAGAAAACAACTAAGCTGGATAAATATGCAAACATTCCTCATAAAAATCCAATTAAGAGATTAGCTGCACAAATACACAAAAGTTCATGAGAGGTGGTCTGGCACTACAGATTCTTCCTTTGCTCATTTAATCTGATTAAGTTCTTTCCATATAACTGTAATCTACGATGCAGTAAAATACCACTGTAACTTGGCTTAGTCCAGGTACTAGTTAAAATTTCATGGCAGCACTTACGAAAACAGAGTAATATCTCAGAACAAACAGTGGTCAAAGTATGAGAAAAGTTATTTTATGAAAAATAAAATTAGAAGAGATAAACCTTTGTACAATTTTGTCTGGTTTTCTTTCAGAATTATTAAAATTATAATCCTGATGCAGATCTCTGAGTATAAGAAAGGAATATCAACTGAAATATTCCTGTAAGCTGCTGAGAGTAGAAGCAATCCTTGGTGATTCAGATCACCAAGATTTGGGGACCTTCTCTGATTTCTCTTGGCCTCAGTTCCCTACCAGATAAATGGGCATAAGTCTTCCTTTCCCCCAGCCTACATTTGTGTCCAGTCCAAAATGTTCTTGGGGAAGAGGGTTAGTTAGCTGTAGACCTCTGGGTTGGGCTCTTGGCAGAATTTCTGTGTGCCAGCATAACCCTGTGATAGCTGTGTCAAAATAAAAAGGAGGATTCTCCTTAATGTTCATGCCAGCATCATTCTGTCACTGTTTTTCCTTTGTTTTATAAATGCACACATTTTGGAAGTCTTCCATTCTAGGTGTGTAACAGGTTACTGCTTCAAGCCCAGGTGTCCCATTCCAGGCACCCAGAGCTGAATACAGAGGTTCAGACGCTGACAGGGGATGGAAAAATTGGCATTTGCACACCAAATTGGGGGTTCCTCTGAAAACTATCTTTCCTCTGAAGGCTGCCTGGATGCCTTCAAAATTAATTATAAATACTTCCTATTTTCTCCATTCTGTGCTTAGCATCTTTGAAAGTGACAGAAATATGGTAATTGAGACAGCAATATCTCCATCTCCCATAGCATGGTAAGCTGAAGAGAACACGATAACTTATGAGTGGAAATTATATCATCTAACATCAGACCTTGAAGTTAGGTTTCGAAATTCATGTTTACTGGGGAGAATTGGGCACTTCTGGAGGATGAATCAACTCTGCACTATTGAACACCTATGCTTGTATGAGATGAGCAGTCACATTTTAATGACTATAAAAGGAGTCTGGTTTAGTAGCTCCCAGTCATCTTCATCCTGGATATCCTGAGCTGATTAACATGAATCCTCTGCTGAATATCCTAAGTTCCAGAAACTTCAGGAACCCGCCTACTCCTGGAATGTAGGAAGACTTAGAATCCCATACAAAAATCTCAGGTTATTCTGCAGCTTTTCCAAGTATTTTCCAAATATTTTTCTTGTTAACAAGTCACAAACTCATAGTCTTCTGCTTCAAACTTCTGATGAGCTCAACACTTGAAAGCTGGAGTATGGCAGTTCTCCTTCCTGCTGTTTAGTCACACACCTCGAGAACAAAAGGACCTCTTACTGCATTACTTCCTTGACAAAAAAAGGCTGTTCTGTGCTATTATGACTAGATAGTACAGGAGAAGAAAACTATGAGGGCTTCCCATGCTGTGGTGTACCTGGGTCCTGGGACAACAGCTCCCATCTGGAGCACTTCTTATATCCTCCCTTTTTCAAACTGACTGTTTTCTCCACCAGCCTGGTTATGTAGAAAGGTGTTCTCTGAGTTTAATTTTAGTTCCAGAGGAAACCCCTTCCAGAGGCCACAGAAGGAGGTAGACTTCTACAGACACAGCTGTGGGCAGAACCAGAATGAGCAGTAACTTGTCACCTAAATCTGGAATTTCCAAAGTGGATACAAATTAATCTGTGGTGCTACTAACTACATATTTAATGTTCTTAAAGAATTTGGTAGAGAAGTTTATATTTAGTTTCTATCTTGATATAAAAATGGCAAATCTTCACCCAAAACAACAGCACAGAATGCTTTCAGAAGACCAGATCTTTGCAGAGTTTCTATGAAATACCACAGGGTATACAGGGCTAGATCAACAACAATTGCAAGGCTGGAGACATGGTGTTGTGATATCCCTCATTTCCCATCTCTAACAAAAGTTTTATTGTGACTGCAAAGGGCATCAGACTTCATGGTTTATATATAACACCATGCATAAATAACAGCACAGCTAGAAAAGGGCATCCATAGGATAAATTTGGGCTTGACAGAACAACAGGAAATCATTTCAGATAGGTATGGCTGATAACAATAAATCTTCACATAAGGTTCATACAAGGTCATTTGTCTTTCCCTTCATCTTTCCTTGAAGTTAAAAAAAATATCATGTTCTAACCCCTAACACTTCCTGGAGTAAATAGCATTCTAACACAAATGCCTATTTCTGTTTTGTTCTCAATTTTTCTTTTTCTTTCAACTTCTAAAAAGCATGGAAGGTGTCCCAGAACATCACAGCTTCACCTAAAGCTTTTTACATATAAGAAAATCTTTGTAGTCAGTTTATTGCTCTAGAAATTTACATCAACATCATAAAATAAATGTCATTATTCCAGTTAACAATCACAGGGATATAAACTTCATCTCCAACTATATGTTTTACTTCTGGTCAAAAAGATTTAAAGGCTTTTTCCATAGGTCCTAGTTGTTCAAGCCATGTCAGGAAAAGTGGTTTTTTTAAGAGAATAAAATCATAATTATGGTGATTTTCATAGAAGGAGCAATGGAAACTGAGAAATCATATCAAAAATTTAGTAGGGTTCTGCGTCAAAGGTTCTTTTATACCACTGATTAAGAAATTAGTTAAAACAGTAATTTTCATGTCTCATTCTGAAACTTATTCACGGCAAAGCGCTTGCTCGGGAGCATCAAAATTCTCACAGTTTTGTCCACTTTTTCTCCCAATCATATTTTCATGTGTGTGGTCGTTCTTGACACACCATATGGTAGACATTGTACAGCTCCTGATGGACAACAGAGGTAGGAATGAATCATTGGGACCTCGGAGGCAGCAGAGCAAGAAACACGGCCATGGGAAGAAGGGCTGTGTAGACTCCCAGTGTTGGAAACACAACCAGCACAGCTGCCAAGCTGTAGGTGCCTACATAAGCACATGCTAAATGGAACCTTATCTCTCCATTGTAGCACGAACAATTTTCTGCCTTTATCTCCATTTTCATCTCCATGCTAGGACTCATTCAGCTCTTTTACAAATAAAATCCTTGGATATGATTCAGACTCAAGCTTCTCTTTTTTTTTCCCTCCAGACAAAGCCTTTTTGTAAGTGTGCAGGCATAACACAAGACTCCTTTTTCTAAATTTTCACTGAAGTCAAATCTCTTTGTACTTTATAATTAGGCAGCATCTGCACTTCAGGCAAACCATGAGAGTGTAACTCTCTAGCATCCAAAAATGAGAACAGGATGCTACCATCACTTTTGGACAATCAGACCACAATTATACCCTAGGTCTTGAATGTATATGCCAGTTGAATTAGATAAATAGCTTTAGATAAATAAACAGTGTTTGCATATATCTGCTGAGTAAGTTGTACAGTCTGAAGTTAAAGAAGGTAAGCAGAAATCTACCATTTTAGTTTGGATAATCCAGAGTTTGCATGCTTTTATTGCCCACCACTGAATGCATAGTGTGAAACTGAGTTCAGTCCATCATGTGTCATTGCATTCCTGGTTTGGGGCTTGGTACAGAATGGACTAGTAGCATCTGCATTGAATTTGATCTTGCTGCATTTGTCATTCAAGATGGAACCTCTCAGAAACCTCAGGGAAATAAGTGGTACAAAAAGGCCTAAATTCATCATTATAACAATGTGTCCCAGGAATAGGCCCTTTCTCTGACCATGCAGCCACCTAGTGCATGTTATTATTTCAGCAACAGCAAAGGAAAACATCAGAAGAGCCTCAAAACTACCTCAGTGTCCCTATTCTCAGCATGTACCATTAGCCTGATAATCAATGTATCAGTGAATCACCCAGCAAATAAAGCTTTTGAAGCGTTATGGGGGGGAGGCTTCAGACAGAAAACCGTATGTGCTATGTCTTGCTATCACATGAAAGACAGCAGTCTGCTGCTTTTTCTGTTTTATTGTTTTAATGACTTTGCACAAGTACAAACCAGGTTATTCACATGTTTCTGAGAATATTCTTGTTCTTTTCCAAGTCACTTGATAATTAAATGCCATAGGAATGTCTCAGAAGTATTGAAGTTCAAAAGCCACAGAAAGATTAGAAAAGGCAACAGCTTTTCAATTCCTGTAAATTCCTTTACTATAATTCTAGCAATTTCATTTTAAAAAGATTCAAAATTGTTATTTTAAATAAACAACAATTCCTTTATTGTCAAAAGTACCTTGTTCAGCTCCTCCAGCTAGGTGACAGGATATGTCTTCATGTATTAATTAAATTAAAGCCACAAGGAACAGCGGTGTTTACAGAAAATATCATCTTATCTTTGATAAAAGACACGTTTCCCACAAAATCATCCAGTCATGAAGGTAACAATAGACGTTTGCCTCTAATAACAATAACAATTGCCTCCCCAATTCCTGAGGCAGATCTATCCCAATAGTCATCAATGACATAAATGTGCCTCTGTCATTGAAGGTTCTTACTGGATACAGGAAGCAACTTTATCCCTGTGAGATCAGAATTGAAGCAAATTCCCTAGGGAAGTTGTGCTTTCCATCCATGCAGGTTTTTAAGACCTGTCAGGATAAAACCCTGAGCAACCTGGTCTGAGATCAGAGGGGATTCTGCTTTCTGTAGGAGGTTGGACAGGTGACCTCCTGAGCACCCTTCCAGTCTGAATTATCCTGTGATCTTATGACACTATAATCCCAACAATAATTTCCCTGTCTCCAGTTTCCAGGCACTGGTCTTAATTAGGCATTTGTCGTCTACTGGACTTACCTCTGCTGAATTATATCTCATTGGAGTGCTAACCCCCTGGCCACCAAGGATTTTCTCACTCCTGGCTCTGCAGCAGGAGATTTCCAGGCTCCCAAACTGCCTGTTGGGGAACCTTGGAAAAGCTCTCACCTGTATCCAGACCAGACCAGAGCCATAGACCTTCACCACTCCCTGCCAGGCAGACTAGCACAAATATTTTTTACTAAGAAGCACACCACAGTTTCCAGGCTGCCCTGTGCCCAACTGCAAGCAACTAATTGCAAAAAATATTTAGCGATATTGTTTAATTATTAAAGATCAGATATCAAAGCTAATTCAGACACAGGATTAAGAATCAGGGATTCTTCAAAACATGATAGACAATCATGCTAACACATGACATGCTTTCATATTAAAATATAAATGCTGAGTAAGTTTTAAAATTGAGATGGTAGGGTTGTATATCACCAGGAATGAAATGATATATATATTTCAGATTATTTTGTTAAAAATTGCAACAGAATTCAAAATAAGGGATTTCTTTCAATTAAGAAGCTAGAAAAAAAATCACAGTAGAAAAAGTGGGAAAAATATTGAGAAAAGTTAGTATGTAACTATCTGTAAAGTTACTAAAGTATGTAACTTTTATCTGTAACAGACATTGCTTAATGTTTTGGAGACAGCAATTAGCCTAAGTATATTAAATCCAGTGTTTAATAAGTTTTTTAAGAAGTTGGGAAGTCTGGAAAGAGATAAATAAGTCTAGACAAAATATCCCTGTTTAATGTGGTTATTCTTGCAACCTATTAAGGATGTGACTTGCAGTGACCAAGCTCTGTAATGTTTTCAGCATGATACAGAGCATCATTTGAATGAAAGAACTCAGTTGTTTGAACTTTGGGCTGTATAATAGTCCCTTTCATAGTGGAAGTGTGTTTAATGCATCAAAATTAGTTCGAAGAGAGAAATTGTCCCAGTTCCCGGTTTTTTCTATTGATTTTAGACCTTCTAAATATTCAGGAAACCCCACTCAGAAAATGGGGGAAAAAATGTGATCACACTTAAATACACACTGTAGTCAATGCATTGTACTACTTTGACAACTACAGTGTTAACATCTGTATTTCCTGCTGACAGTTTGGTAAAGCATTCCACACAGCTATTACAAGGCACAGATTTTCAGTATAAAGTTTTACATTTCAATCATGGAGAAACAAGGTGTAGAGCTACTATACATCACTTAGGATGAGATCAGCAGTGCCATAGAAAGAGGAAGTTGACATGTCTCTGTCAGAAGATATGGATCAAAATCTGATCTGGAAAAACCCTATGTTATGTAAATATGAATGTGAATTTATTAATCTACTCCATCCCACTCCATTTCAGTGGTGTGATCCATCATTTCAAAAGAAGCACCATCATTATTTTGGAAATTTCGTGACTCCTCCATGGGATGTTAGGTGCAAGATCATAGTCCCAGATAACAATGCAGTGTTTACCTGGTTAGATCTTCCAAAAGGCCATGAATGTCTCCGAGCTCAGAATGACAAATCTTCCTGTTCTTCGTTTGTAGCTTTACCATATGACCTGAAAAAAATTTGAGGGAGAAGAGCTGCAATGTGGCTATCGTATCAGGACAAGGTTCTGCTCTTACTTTTTCGTCATCTCTTTAAAAGCTTTGCAGGATACAGCAGACAAACAGGATTTCCTATAGAAAATGCTGATTCAAACCAGACAGAAAACACACCCCTGTTTGTTACCATGGGTACCCTTGAAGAGCTTTCTGCTTCATACAGTGCTACAGTACCACACCACTGACATCAAAATGCAAAAGATAACAGAAGAGTAGGTACTGTGGGCATGCCATCCAGACACCAAGCCCTACAGCCCCATCCCCTCAAAATCCCAGACAACCCCAGCACCAATAGTTTGTCCCTAAATGGTAAACTTAAAATGTCACTATTGAAAACAGGAAAATAAGCTTCCTTATTTCCTTAAAATATGTAGTGAATCATAGCATATTTCAACCATATGCTGATTCCTAATAAATTGAACTTTAAAATAAACTATAAAATATATAATAAAATATAAAACACAAAAAACTCATTAAAATAGGAACAAGAATGCTATGTCTCATTTCTCCTCCTTTTTTTATTTCTGATTGGCAACTTAAACGTTTCCTCATTTTCTAGAACTAAATGCTACAGCATTTTAATTTTTTTTGCTGACTCTCTCCTGGGACATGAACAATGCTTTTTCATTGCTTATCTTGCTTATCAAAGAGTTTTCACTGTGGCTGTTTAAAATCTTACTTCCTCCGTCTATCTCATCAGTGCTTTCCCCCTGCACTCAGCACAGGTGAGGCAGAACCTCAAATACTGTGCTCAGTTTTGAGCCCCTCACTCTAGGAAGGGCATTGAGGTGCTGGAGTGTGCCCACAGAAGGAAAAGGGTGAAGGATTTGGAGCACAAGTCTTACAAGGAGAGGCTGAGGGAACTGGGTTAAATAGACTGGAATAAAGAAGTCTCAGGGGGAACCTTGCTGCTCTCTACAGCTACCTGACAAGAGGCTGTAGCGAAGGGGGAACCTGTCTTTCTACCAATTAATAATTAACAGACCAGAGGACATGGACTCAAATTACACAAATTAGGGGAGGTTTAGATAGGGTGTTATCAAAAAATTCCTTCACCAAAGGTGTTGTCAACATTGGAACAGGCTGCCCAGGGAAGTGGTAGAATCACCATCCCTGGAGGTATTTAAAAGATGCTTAGATGTGGCATTTCAGGACCTGTTTTAGTGGTGGGCATAGCAGTGATGTATTAATGGTTTGACTCAATGGTCTTAAAAGTCTTTTCCACCCTAAACAATTGTATGATTCTACTGTCAGGACAGGAGACATGGCTTTGATAGCAATCTTAATAAACAAAAGAGAATAGAATCTTACCTGGATCATATTGAATTCCCCTACTCAGTTCAGACCCTATAATTTTTGCATTATGCTTATTAACTGCTGATCTGGAACAGGTTCCCTTTTGTTCAGACATGATTGTTACATCTGAAAATCTGGACAAAGCTCCTCAGTTACAGTCACAAGAATCACCACTGACCCAAACCCCAATATTGGCCTCTCCAGCCCCCCACCACTAACACAAAGGGACACACTTTACAGGTTGCAGAGAAGCAAAATCAGAAGCTCAATAAAAATCCAGGAACACAGCAAGATAATGTCCATTTTCAGCATCAGTTACAACACTGTGCCATGGACAATGTTTTCCAGCTCAGGCTTCCAGGGTGCCGAGCAAAAAATCCAGAAACTGAAAATTCACCTATAAGGATCAAGGTTTTGAGAGAAATTTTCTGGATGACAACTTTTGAAGTACTCTAGATGGCATTAAGGGGATTCATATTACGTGAAATGTATGAAGGATGTTTCCAAAAATCACTGCAGCTCCTTTTTACACAAAGCCCGTAGCTTTATGCACGGGGAAATCAAATCTGTGCAGAGTAAAATGCTAAAATATTTTGAGCTTGAAATTCAGCACAGAGTTTGTATGGCAAAAAAAGAATATTGCACAAATCAGGTATAAGAATGAGTATTCAAGGGGTTGTACCCCACTGTAAAAGCATTACACTAAGATATTTAGGTAATGAGGAAGTTAAGATTCTGTAGCGTGCTTATAACATTTTTTGCATATTGATGCTGTTCTAGAGACTTCTCCCTAGCAGAAACCTGTACCATCCCATGCTGTAATCTTTTTGGTTTACACCTCTCCCCTCCCTGGCTCCTCCCCTCTGGCTTCCCCTAGTTGGCTCTTCTGAGTAACCACGCCTCTGTTCCCTCTCCTGATAACCCCCTGCGAAAGCCAGACTCGGGGTTCACCATCTTGGCTTTCCAGCACCCCGAATCCTCCCCCGCCTCTCCGCCCCTCTCCACCCTCCTCTGACCCTCGACTGTGGACCTTAATAAATCCCTGGAAACTTCAGATGGTGATCTTGCATTTCTTCTATTGCCATGCCTCCACAGAGACTCCTGTCCCCTGCAGCTCCACTGCCTGCTACAGCCACGTGTCTGCCTGGCGTGTTCTGGTCCTGGGTGGCCCCCTCCACATTGCGGCGTGGGGTGGCTGCTCGTGAATCGTGATACCACGCTGCCGCATTAAGACAGCAAAGATCACTGTTTCTATAACTTAAAACAGGGTAGCAGGGTAGCACCCCTGAAGAACAAACTTAGAATGTGCTTCATCACTTCCTAGTGACTCCAGGTGCTCTGGCATCATGATTCAGTGTAAGGGCCACATGTGCACTAAACTCCTGTGGTTCTCAGTCTTACATTCCTACAAGGTAGAGGACAAGGCAGGGCCAAGATGGTCTCAGATGGTCTCTTCTCATTGATTCAGGAGAGCCTGAAGGAACATAGCAGAGCAGCAGTTCTCGGTGAGCAGCTGCAGCCATTTTCTCATCAAAATCTTGTGTGATAATGATTCCAGTAAAATTGAGGATACAGCAAGTCAGGCCATTCAGGGTACAGGATATACATATATTATCTTGTACGTCATGTCTTTGCTACAACCAGTGAAGAAACACCTTTCTTGCCCAACTGCATGAATTAAATTCTACCTCTTCGTATTTAAGTCATATGGATACTCTGAAACCGGTGTTGCTTCTGAGTCATCTCACACTCCAGTTGGGTCAAATGAGAGTAGACAAGCAAAGACTGACTCATTACTCAGATTTGAGGAATACCTGCAATAAAGTGACAGAAAGCATGCTTAACCCTAATGATTGTTACTAACTCTCCTCACTCTCACCAACCATATGAGGAGGAATAAAATCCAAACGCTAATTTTCAGCTTATGAGAGTATTGCTTTTTTACAATATTCCGAGTTGAGTTCTTTTCTACTTGTCTGTTTGACACACCAGTGCAAAAAAATAGCTGTTTGGAAGGGAAGGGAAGGAAGAGCAGTCAAAAATAATGGATGGAAAGGGTTTTCTTCAAACTTGAATGGAAAAGCTAGTTTCATGGCTAAATTGCCTATATCTATTTGCACATAAGTCAAAAATAATGAAGAGTGAAGGGATCTTCAACTACATTTTCTTTAACAATTCTGCTCTTGAAAATCCTAACAGAAAAAACCTTCCTTGCTTTGTCTACCCTTACTCAGCCAAATACAGTTTCCTCCAAGAGGTTTATTTTATCCTTCCACACCCCTCATTTTCACAACTCAGAGCTTAAACTGTGAAACCTTTATTCACACTGAATGGCCTTAACTAATCACACCTATTTCAAGTGAGCCTTCAAGAAACTCTGTGTCAACTAAGGTTTCTAAAACTGGCCATGCATGAAAAATTCTTGTGTGAAACCAAGTCATTAGGCTGTATCTCATCATGTACCAACTAGACTGTCAATTCATTTCTGTTTTCACAGATGTTTTCCAGTTGTGTCATACCTATCCTTTAAATATTGTTTCAGAGCTCCATCTCAAAATGAAGTCCACAGATGCAAAGCATGGTGGCACTTATTTTCAGTATGGATGTTGAAGATGCTAAAGACTTAGTCTAAAAAGCACAGAATTAGGGAAAATATATTATTCAAAATTGTTGGTCAAAATTTGAAAAAAACATCAAGCTCTGAAACATAAGAAAGTGTCATATTCATTACCTAGAAAGGATCCTTGACATTTCAAATACAAGAAAGCAACTGTCTACGCATCTTTAGCAGGTGCACTATAAGCCTCTTCTTGGACTGAAAGAACTGGGAAAGTCAGGTGCTAGTACTATCTTTTTACATGTGCTTCAAGAAAAAGTTCATTTTGCTCATGTAGGCTATATCTATACTTGGAGCTAAGGTTCAGCCTATAGTTAGCCCAAGCTTCTGGCCAAAAGCCTTCTCTGTTTTAACTCCAGGACTTTTTCCCAAACACACATGTATCTTAATGCTAAAATTTCTACTGGACTCCCAAGAACAAAGTACACTTCTACCACTCAACATTTTTTAAGAGATATCTTGAATTCACTAAAGGAGTGCCCAGTCTTAGCAGAGAAATTCATCCAAAGTCTTTCATATTGTCCAGTTTCACTTTTCCACACCATTATTAGAAAGAAAATTCATCATCATTCACTCTTGCTGGTAAAAAGAATTTTAGATATTTGATCAAATTTGTGTAAAACTTCATTCCTTGAACTAAACTAACTTTGGGAGTGTTTTCTGTTTCCACTTATAAAGCTTCTCCATTCCTTCTACACCTAATCAATTTATCAAGATGTTTAGATTATTTGTTCAGACAGGGAAATTTTGAAAATGTTCAGTTTGCATCTATGGTTCTAAAAGTGCTCTACAATTTTAGTTCTGCATTGCCTTTTTTTCTCTAAGTTGATCATGGGAAAATCAAAGTCATGATATTTTTCACAGCTGGTACCAAATATGTCGTTAGAAGTGATAGCTGCTTGACCTCAAAGTGTTGCACTTTTGCCCTATAAAACTGTAGGAGTCATGGGGAATAACCCAGGCTGGTTAAAAATTCTATGTCTCACAAAAGCAAAAAGCTGGAGAGTCATGGTATTACAGCACCATGATACTCTCAAGTCTGTAATGATACTCTGAAGCAAAATTTTCAGAGCATGATTCAAGAGAAATAATTCTTTGGCAGAATATTCTGGCTAAATTTGTTTGGTGCACATCCATGTCAGCTGAGAGAAAGAAAAAACTTCAACCAGTGGGTGAAATATTAGCTGAGAACAAATACTTACAGGGTCTCAGAAATGGTACATAAAATCTCTTATGCAATAGGTAAATCCCTAAAGTTTACTGGGTGTGTGGGACTAAAAGAAGATCAACCAATTGACTGCATATGGTTCAACAGTTGCTTCCTTTGACCTGCCAAAATCTTTCCTGTTACCATGCTAAAGGAAACCTAGTATTTGTAATTTTAATGAATGAGGAAACTAAAATTGTTGGATTATCAGAACTAAAACTACAAAATTTGTTATTGTTACAAAAATGTTAATAACCTTTTAGAAATATTTACAAATTTAATAATGTCTAGTCCTGAAGGGGTCAAACTTTAATGTCACCTCCAAAAAGGAGCCAGATTGTCTTAGTATTGTTGGGAAGTCTAAAGTTGGAAAGTAACACTGTTGTCACAAGCCACGTCCACCAAAGAGGACAAAGAAAATCCATAGCACTATCATGATGCCAAAGAGAGAAAGAAATCACACACTGTGTCAAAAAATCACTGTGAAAAGTGCCTCAGCTTTGTGTTGTGTAACTTCTGCTCCACTCCTCACTTCCTATCAATATGACACTGTTCTGCATTTCAGTCTTCATATATCATCTTAAATAATAAATTCTTTTTAAAGTAATCGTTGACTAGTGATCACATGTTTTCATGACATGTCTTGAATTAATCTCTTGCTAATTTATCCTTCCTTGCAATTGCCATGACTTAGAAAAGACTTGATTATTTGCTTCTCATAAATATTTTCTTCAAAATTAGAAATTTGTCTCAGTGCAAAAGTGAAGTGTGAAATGTAATATGACAATATGCCCCATCCTACCTTAAGTAACCATGAGAGACAGCTAATTTGGTTTTTAATTTAAAATGATTTATAAATCTGGACGTCCTTCATCTGGAAACTGTCATGACTGTGCAGATTAGGCTGGCAATGCTGCATTATCAGGGGCACCAATCTTTCAGCTAAGGCAAAAACAAACTGCAGACTTAGACTTAATTAGGAACTAGCTAAAAATTTGCTTGTATTTTTGAAAATTCTGAAATTAGACAAATTAAAAACTCAGCACTTGTTCAATGATTTCCATTCAGATTTAGAATTATTTATGAAAAGCAGGAAACAAAATCCTTTATAAAGTTTATAGAAAGTTTTCTTTCTGAAATTCAACTAATTTTCCAATTTCAGGGATCTTTTAAACCACTCTAATACAAAAGAAATAGAAACTTAGTTTTAAAAGCAGAACAAAGGAAAAAATAACAAATTCAAATTAATTTTCTGCTATCAGAACTTTTGAGATTCCCTAACTCCTAAGGAGAAATTATGCCTCAGAAAAATACGCATTGTAAATGGACTGAGAGAACAAAAAACCCACATATTAAAAACCATTTTGAAATCCTAAATAATTCTTACAGAGAATGAAATAAAATTCATTTCTTCCTCATACTGGCTTGTTGGAATGCAAAGTCAGTAGGTCTTCTTCCAAGAGTAAATTGTCATTTACAGAGCAAAACTTGAGGTTAGAAAGCATCTCCCCAAAGAAAACAATCAAGTTTGTCAGCATTCCATTGAGAGTCTTTAAACAGACAAGTTCATGAACTTATGGAACAGCAGAAAAGAAGTCAAAAACCTAGATACACCAAAGACTTATCACAGGCAAACACAAAGCAGCCTACTGTTTCTCTGCCCAGTGTGGAACAGTCATAAAGCAAACACAGAGGAAACTAATGGTGATGGCTGATGTTTTATTATGGAATGTTGTGCAGTACATCTCCCGTGCACCATATCTTATCTGGATAAAACCAGCAATTTCTGACCTCTCCTGTCAGCCTGACTTGCTTCACCTTCTCCCCATCTGCCAGATTAGATGTTCCACAAGAACATTAATCTTACCTACATTAAAATAGTGTCATATTGAATTTAGGGATGAAAAATACATTTAATATTATTGTAGTTTATAATGATTTCTAAGTTGAAGTGTTTTGAAGTTTGAGTTAATATAAAATTAATATCTGTCTTCAGGAAAAATAAAATGTCCATACTGTTCAAAAGTCATTTTCTGAGGAAAGCCTTCTGATGTGATTGAAGTGCATGTAGTCCTTTATTAATCTTTGCCTCAACATCTGGTGGCCTTGAAACTCTTACATAAACCATTTTTGCATGCAGAATTTGAGCAATATTTCACAACATTCACTCTTTCTTAAGTCAGGTTTCTTAATCTCTGTAGTCTCCTCCTTATGTAACAAGCACTTTGGAATAGGAACAACTATATTCCTTCACTCCCTGGCCAACCACACATTAATTCAGATAAGAAAATCTTCAAATCTAAGACTCCTAGGAACAACACCCTTCTCTGTAATACTCTGCCATGCATTTAATTTGCAAAATTCATTGTCTACTGTCGATAGACACGAAGACACAATTTCAAACTCAAGCTTGTGCACCCTGAGCTTTTCTCTGCTTCTTTGTCACTTCTGTCTCTCAGCAGATTTCTAGGATGAGCAAGTTGTGATTGACACTTTAATAGCTGTCTTTCATTATAAACTTTCACTGGGAAACCAAGAGAAATTATCATTACAGGTACAAGCTAATAAAAGCCAGAACATAAGCCACTAGCTTCAGCAGGGGAAACTGCAAAAATACAAATTTCATTCTGATACAATTGCCGATAAGAGATTAGTATTCCTATAGCACTGTCTAGAAATAGTGTAAGACTTCCTCATGTCAAATCCTTAACCTGAAGTGCAAAAACTCACCTAGCTAGTGGGAGAACTTCTCTCCTAAGGCAAATGGCACACATTAACATCAATGAGGTTTTGCACAGACAGCAGATATGACCCTGCAGGTTGTCCTATTAAATTTTAAATACACGTGGCATAGATGATGCACCCACTATTTAGAGGCCTGTGGCCTCCACAGTTTTTATAATTTTGTTCTCCTAATTACAAATCATGTACAACCCCAGATTTGGTAAGCATTCACAAAAATTAATATGGAGGGCTAAATTATAACCTCCAGGATTTCAGGATCTAAACTGGATCCTTGACCCCAAAAAACATTTTAACCCTGCTTAAGAAGGCATCTGCCTTTTTGACTTTAATCTTTCATCTCCTTTACAGGAAATGAAGCAAAGCTTTCCTTTGTCTTGCTTTATTTTATCATGTCTTCGATTGTTGCACTTTTTGTAATTAAACAAACAAAAATTGCAACAGCCACAGCATAAAAATAATATCTTCAGAGCCTTGAAATTTCTGAAATGTATTGATTTTTATGAATGACTGTCCTCAAGTCATCTCGCTCCAGATTCTTAACTACTCAGATAATGAGAAACATTGGACAAGGTGTTTTTTTGAAAATATTTAAAATCTACTGCACTTTATAAGAATCTTGCAGAAGCAGTCCAGTGACACAGTTCTGTGAACCTTTCTTGTGATTAAATTTAACTTTTCCCCGCCCACGATATTTTATGTTTATTAGAATGATTATTTAATATCTCTGCCTAAATTGTAAGTATTATTGCTTAAAATTTTTACACTAAGTATTGCCCATCCCTTAAGTCATGCTGAAGGTATTCTCAATGCCCTTCTGAGCAACCACAAGGAAAATTTTACCATATTGGTTTATAATGTGATCAACAGTGCATGGTTGTTTCAGGTGATACAGCAGAACAAAGACCTTTGAAGAAAAGTAAAAAAAATAGCTCTGCTCCCTTCTCCTCCACCACTTTATTTAGCTCCTTTGCTCTAGGAGGTAATGAAACTCCTCAAATATCAAGTCTCTAAAAGCTTCTTAACATATTCTACATTTTTTCTCAGTGATTAATTTCTTAACATAAGATAAGAGCACAGTGAAAATGTTGGCACTGTCCAAAACCATTAGTGTGGTCATTTGGCCTGGTCCAGCTACAAATAACATTTATAGGTAGAAGAGAAGAAGTGGGGGAGGCCACACTGCAGCAGCAGCCCAGACACTCTGGGAGGAGGAAGTGGGTGCAGGAGGTGAGGAAGAGTCCCCATGTGGAATCCACAGAGCACTGGGAGGATGTGGGAAGCAGGGAAAAGGGTGCTATTCTGCTATGCTGGGTGGGAATGCTATGGCAGAAGAAGCTGTGTCTCCCACAAGAGAACAAACCATTTATGTATGTAAAGCTCAAACAGAAACTGAAACCACAGTTTGACGATGCTCCAAGTTGAAAAAGACAAATTTACCACTTGAGGAGGGACTAAGTCCCAGCAATAAAATCCTCAGACTCTAAACAAACAATGTCTGGACTTCAAAAATGTCTTACTTGACATCCAAGAGAAAAATGAGCCCAAGGCAAAAAAAAACCCAAAAAAAAGGGGGGAGGGGGAAACTCTCAGTCTTAAAATCACAACCCACAAGAGCAGGTGTTCTTCAATAATCTCTGCAAGTCAAGACAGAGATGCTGGAAGGTGACTCAAGAATTTGAATGAATTATCAGCTTCATATGAGATTGCAGATAGCATTTCACCATGCAGAACATGGAAAGGAAGATGGAAACAATAGGAATGCTGAAGTCTTCCTAAGATTGTAGCCCAACAAACAAGAGCTGAAAGCAGAAATACCAGAAGAAACTGTCAGTACAGTGAAAGCACATGAACATCAAGGCAGCATAGCACAAGGACTAGTCATTTTAACAGCGAAAGACATGAAACATTCAGATCTTAAGAAGTGTGGCTCAATGGAATGCCACAGCAACAGCACAGTGTAACTGGCTTAGAATAGATCTGAAGTTCTTATTTTCACTGAAAGCAAGAGCTCGAGAAGAAGAAGAAGGGACTATACAAACTAAGAAAGAATTTGTAATGTCTTGTAGAAGGCAGCAAACCTCTCACTAGAATAGGTATGGAAAACACTGTCTATGTCCCCAAAAAGTTGTGCCTCACCCTGAGGCTACAAAACAAGCTGCAGAGATTCTTGCCTTGGGATATCACAGAGTGAAGAAAAAGATATGGGAGACTTATATTCTCTTAGGTGAACTGACAACCAAAGACAACTCTTTCTCTGAACAAATAAAGAAAATTAGGACCCTGAGTACTCTGCTTCATAGCTAAGGTAGCTGCCTCAGGTAGCCCAAAAATTTGAATGCCTGCAGTATCTTCTCCCACCTTCCATGGACACCCAGGTTAATTAGATGGCATGGCAAAGGCAGCTCCATCACCATTTTAAAAAAAGGTACATACAACTTCATGGAGCTTTAAGCTCATTCTTAATGATTTCTTCTGCTACATTTTGAGAGCCACAGCAAGACTGAGCATGTCAAAGACTGAGGCAGAGGGTAGCCCAATTTCTGGCTCCTGATTGAGCTGAGATTTGACTTAGATGACAAATTGTTCAGGCCATTCAGGAAAATTATTTGGAAATGTACAAAGGTATCACTCTAGGCTGTCCAGACAAAATGCAAAATTCTCTTGGAAATTACTCACCCTGAGAAGTCAGGCAGCAACTGAGCATCATCATCACACATTTTGGATGAAACCACCTAAATTCTGCTTAGTCAATTACTGGAATTAGGCCTGACCAAATATACTAACAGAAAATATTTTCAGGTTTCAACTAGATAGAAATGCCAGGACAGATGATCAGTGTCTGTGGGTTATCCATGCCTGATGCATCAGCATGGGTCTAATGGGTAAGTTGAGAAAGTAATAAATCATATTTGTTTTCATTCAGCACTTCCCTTGGGAGACACCGTCTGCATCTCAAAAAGCAACTGCAGTCTGTGGAAATTCCTGAGCCCTGTATCTATTCCCCTGGGGTTAAGACCTGCGAGAAACCAAGCTCTGGAAGATGGCAAGGAAAATATTGACTTTCCCAAATTCAGTTTGATACAAGGTAAGAAGAAAGCTGGAAAATGCATTCAGACCAAAGATCTGCAAAGATTTCCCATACCCAGCTGTTTTGACATAGTCACTGTGTATCAGACCATGGTCTGAGTTGGTTCAGCTCCAGGTGTTTCACCCAAACCACAAGATTTCTCTGTAGTTATATTTTCAAAAACTCAAGGTGCTAAAGTTTACATAGATGACATTTTGATCTTTGCATTTATATAGCAAAAAGCATGACAGATGGTTCATGACAACTTGGGAAATAGGCCAGCCTGATGGGTTATTGCTAAATAAACAGGGCAAGAAGTTAAGTTTAGACAGATGAAAGGGGGTGGGGGAAAGTTCATACAGGAAGTTATGCAAAGAGAGGTTACTTGCCTCAGGAGTGCTGGAAATAAAAGTTTCCTTGGAATGGTAAACACCTCAGGAAAACACATCTAATTAGGCTGCCTTGGTCAACACCTGTAAGCACTTCAAAACAAAAAAGAGCAATGGGTGAAAGCAATGGCCAAATGCCTAAGACACATTACAGACATTAGCAAGAGCTGAGCATCAATGCACTCACACAGAAAAGAAGGGCCTGCTTGTATATTTATTACGGGAAGCATAGTCACAAGGCAGGCTCAGGATGAAAATAACAAGTCAGAGAGCTTTTAGGCTGAAGCTGGCTCATGTCCTACTGGTCCAGAACTTGAGCACACGGCGTTGGCTGCATCCTGCAGTACAGCACTTGGGCATCAAAGGCAATGGCAGCATTTCTTTTCAAGCAGAGCAGACCTAAAGTGTAGCATATTATGGCACTAGTAAAATTCTATCCTCATTTTAAACGTGGACTGTAGATGTCACTGTGCCATAGGAAGACATGCACTAGCAGTAATTATCCAATGCAGTAAGATTAGGACAGCAGTTTATACAATCTATCCATCTGAATTTCCAGCCTGGATTTTCCAGGTTACCCTGGAGAAGGGGTCTCTGGTCCTGCTGTGGAAAGCAGGCCACCGCCCAGATGAGACTGCAAAAGCAGGGAAGGCAGCAGGGAGGTGAACCAGATGGATGCTGACTTCAGACATGCTGTGGGGGCTGGGAGAGCAGCCTGCCCCTTGGCAGCTGGTTAGCGATGCTGCTGTGTGATATCTGAAGCTCTCAACTAAACCAGATTACTGATGGGTACTTAGCAAGCAGATATACTATCAGCACTGTACTATTCTGTGTGCTTCAAAGAATTTAGTATCCAAGTGATCTGATTTCTCCTGACTCGGACACCAAAAAGACCAGGAAATGAAATGTTTTGAGATCTGGAGCACAGGCAGATTCAGGGTAAACCTCCTCTGCAGTCTGATTGATATATGACTGCAACACAAACAGATTTTTCATCCATTTTGGTGCCAGTAGCAATGACACTCCCAGCCAGTCTCGGGGTGTGGATGTCCCAGAAGATATCCATTCGGCCTGAATGTCATAATGCAGGATTTAAACTGCTTGCCAGCAGCAGCAAAATAAGAGGTGTCCCAAGTCTGCTTTCAGGCGCTGCAATCACAGCCTTTCCAAGGAGACAGTCCTGCTGACTTACCAGTTGAGAGCTTTAGATACTAAACAGCAGCATCCCTAAACAGCTGCATACTGTTCTTATTCAGGATATTGAACACAGGCAGGCCTGAACAGAAAGGCTGTGTTCAGCAGCTTTCTTGCTACCATCACGGACTGTCTGTCTGTACCAAAGACTATAAATTTTTACCCCCACATCATCTTCCCAAAGGTCCCCATAACAGTTGATTGTTTTGTCTGAAATGCTCTTCCCAGGCAATATTAGCATCTGGATACAGAGCTGCTGCTGGGCGGCTTATTCAACTAACCAGTGAAAATGTCCTGGTGGAAACCTCATGGAACAAGGCCACCAAATATACAATGAGATATATGGTGCACGGTGGCCCAGGAGTACAAGCCAGCATCCAGATTTGAGATGTCAGGGAGAGGCAGCATAGAAATTATTCGAGCCAGCAACACTATGATATAGCCCCATGTGATATAGCTCTAATGTTGCTAGCTGCTGTGGGACAGTTTGTGGTGTCTGCAGACCTGTACTCATCACTGACACATGCTGTTGCTATATTGTTGTCAAGGATATTTGGAGAAATATAGGAAAATATTTGGGAAAAGATAGGATGGAGCAATTGCAGTTAATGTTGGACCTGTTTTCCGCTGGAAACCAGCTTAAATGTCTGCTAAACTCTTGTTTTAAGAACACAGTGTGATGAGACATAGACCTTTTGAGTCCAGTTCTTTTCTTGTGTTAATTTAGAAAAACATATCTTCATTTCCTTTTGTACCAATGTGACAAGACAATGAGACTTAAAGGCCAGAAACTCACCTGCCCTAAACCAGCACTGCTGATTTGTCAATCCTGACCGACACTGTCTAAGAAGAAAACCACAACACAGTCTGGCTAAACATAGCCTGCCAGCCTGCTGCTGCTCCTCAGCCTGGCTCAAACCAGCATTATTCCTGTGCCAGGGTACTGTGCCATTCCTGGGGCTGCTGCTTAGATGTAGTATTAATGCAATCTAAAGGCATTGTTATGATAAGCTTAGTGTCAACCTCCTTTTACATTCATTGGAGTTGGAGCTAAACATGGAGAAGAGTAAACATTTGTAGCACAGATTTTGTCCAGAATGTGGAGGAAGAGGGTTAAAATAGGACATTTCTATGGAAGTTGAGCCTTCACAATATTTTTCAGGCAATTCGACATGTAGTTCTGCATCCTTTTATAATGACACTGCACTGACTGGCAGTAATCTTGGCTCATTCATTAACCACACTTTTCTGCCCTGCTATTGACTTGCTGGATTGTAACTGCAGCAGTGCATGTGTGGTCTCCAGAGGGGTCACCCTGTGAGGAAAAAAAATGAGAGAACTGCCTCTCATCCATCTTGGTTGTAATTGTGAGCAGAAGGCTGCTCAAAGTCACACAGACTAAATTTGTTTCCACTGACTCATGGCTGCCTCTGGGAACTCTGAGCAAATGCAGCTGCTGAGCAGACTTTTAAGCTGCTTGGTTGCAGGTTGATCATAATTGCTATCAGAGAGCCAAGGGATGCAGAGCTTTTATGAAGAGTTCATACACAATATGTTTAGTAGCCCAAGGGGGAGATTTCTACCCAGTGATTTTCTTTGCACATCTGCTCACTTACCTCCTTTTTTTGCATACCTATTGCTATTACTAAGTCCTGTTTCTCCTGAAAACAGAGAAATGAGGGAATCTGAGCAATGCCACAGAAACAGGTTACTCTTTGATGCTATGTCATTCAAGGGAGGAAGAGAATCAAAACTGTAATTTGCCTCCTTGTTTGTTTATTTTTTTGCTTAGTTGAACCTGTAAATCACAGGCAGAGCATTTGCTGATCCCCAGCCTGGGCAGCTGCAGGGGCAGTGGTGGGTATTCCCGCTTTAGTATAGTGTCCATTGTAACTGTCTTTGAGTAATGTTTGAACCATGAAGGACAGGCCTGGATTTGAGCAGCCTTCTCCAGGGGAAGGTGTCCCTGCCCATGTCAGGGAGGTTGGAACTAGATGGTCTTTCCGGTGCCTTCCAACCCAAACCATTGTATGATTTTATGAAACTATTCTATGAATGTCTAAATCATTTTACATTAATATTCTTTTCCCCTTATATTATGAATAGCAACATATTAACATATATCAAATCTGTTTAAATAATTCCAGATTTATTAGAAATAACTAGAAGAAATCTAATTCTATGTCTGTTAACAGTGATTAATTTCTCTGTACATACATATACCTTGATAATATCCTTCAACTTCTCTAAAGAAGCATATAAGCAGTACAGCTGTTTGCCAAAGTTTCTCACCTTCACCTGTCATACCTAACAAATTTATCAGTGACAGAAGAGCTCCTTGGGCTCCCAAAGGTGGGGCAGGAAGAGCTATTCTTCAGGACTTAGATACGCTTCGGCTGTGTTTCCTCAGAATTCTTGGTCCCCATCCCAGACCATTACCGTTCCACAGGACATAGCAATGATAGTTGTCCTACAAGTCTACCCATCTGTACAAAATACAAGTTTATATTTCAAGCATTGTTGGACTGATACAATGGAAACCACAAACCTATTTGTTTTCTCCCATAAGAAGTGCCAGAGAGCAAAGTACGAAGTGAGGATACCTCAATAAAAAACCAAGAAATCTGACTTATCTCTTCTGACCAAGTATAACTTGTCTCTAGATGAGACAGTTTCCTCATGAGATCACTGGCAGCTTGTGCTAAGTCTGGGAACAATAAAGTTTTCACAAAAGAGCAAGACAGGCTGCCCAGTGAAATAAAAATATTTCTCTTTTTTTTTTTTTGTGATACATTATATTAAATCTCAAGGCTGGTTTCATCAATAAATTTTTATTCTTTCTTCAGTGCAGGGATTTATTGCATCCTTTAACAACATAAGTCCCATAGTCTTGGCTCGTGTGCAGTATATTTTAGTTTTAATGCATTTTTAGATAAATATATCTGGAATTTTCCATTCATATAGTATTAGAATCACTTGAGAAGGCTGTCTTTTTTTAACTTGTAATGGTCGTGTCCCAATTTGAAGAATTAAGTCTACCAGGTTTTGAAAAGTCCACAGAAATCCTGTTACCTTCACACAAATAATCAGCGTTCTTTGCATCCACATGCATGGGAACAGTATTTTTGGTGTATACAGGTTCCTGGACAACAGATAAGTACAAATCATACTTACATTTTTGTTCTGAACTCGGGTCACTAGGACATTACTAGCACAACAGTTTAAAAATATTTTCTCTCCTACTGTGGCCCAAGCAATTCTGTTAGAAGCTGTGCTGAGAATAACAGAGTTTTAGCAGTAGATAACCAATCTATTTTTGGGTTTGTGCTAATTATGGAAGTTATAACTTATTTGGCACTCCAGGTTGAGCAGGCAAAGAGGTTTTTTATCCGAATCAGAACTAAGAGATTTTCACTTACCACCATTTAATTTTGGTATTTCAATGTGAAAATGAATCAGCCCTCATTTTCAATAGATTTGAATGAGTTTGGTTGCTCATTTACTGTGTGCCATGCAGATTTGAATCTGTCACAGCATAAATATAGGTGTTTAATATCCTTTTCTCATGGTTATAAGACTAATTATATCTTTAGGCTGTAATGTAGTCAACTGTATCTTAATTGGTCTTTTTGCTTCTATTAATTAATTAATTATGATTAAGTTTTATGGAGAAATAATTTGTAATTTAATTGGCATAATAGAAACTGAATGTTCTTAAAAAACTTGGCAAAGTGCCCATTTTAGTGTATTAATTCTGCCAAGTGAGTTGGTAATAAGATTGTACTGGATTTGAAAGATTAGAGAGACTTGGCTTAGAAGGACATGAGAGTTAGTTCCATACAGTTTTTCAACTGCTTAAAGTGAGCCAATATTTGAATTTTTGTCTGTACTTTTGTGATGAACTTGTTCTATAATCTTCTTCTGGGGGAAGAGATCATGTCAAAGTTTAAAAAAAATTTTTAAAAAATAATTAATAAAAATAGCTGAAAATTTTTCTTTTTCCGTTAGCTTTGGATGCTGAAATTGATCCATACAGTCCCAAAGTTTATTAACACAAAAGCTTATGTGTCAGAGCCTGAGGGATAACTGATTAGGTGGCCCACTTGCTGCAACAGCATACTCTGCTCAATTTTAAATGTAGGGGGTTTTTTTATATTACAGACCATAGGCAGAGGAACATGGCAAAATTAAATCAAAGGGGTCAGTGCAAGATGACTTTTGGTTTCTTTCACTGATTTTGCGGAAATTGTTTCTCCATGTTTCAAGGACAGGAGAAACTGCACAAGTCATTGAAAACAGAAGTGACTGGCCACAGCAAGGGGTATCTAGAAAAAGCAGACAAACACAACCTTGATGAAATCAGCAGCCTTCTCAGACCATCAGGTTTGGCTGTTTGACGGATGATCAAGCCCTGTTTGCAGCTTCTAATGCCTATTTCAAATTTATGATTCATAAATCAAAAAGTCTTTGCAAATTCAAATGTGTCTTCAATTTTGTTAAGACAGATGAAAAAAAAATCATTTTTTGTGTTTGTTTTCAGCCACACTATTATAAGGCATTGCATGAACCCTATTAAAAATGTCTTACTATTATTCCATGATTGCATCTTTATATGTGTGCAGTTTTTTCCTACACTTATGGCACCCAGGTTAAACATTTCTATAATAAACCTGAAGCAATGCCTGAAAGCAAAGAACAATACCTATCAGTCCAGTACATCCAGAAATACATCTGACATGGTACAGACCCTTTTAGTCAAAGGCTTGAGGACTGAGATTGCGTAAAACCATTTAGTCATGGAATTTACCATCCAGATATGGAACAGGTTGCCCAGAAAAGCTGCAGATGTCCCATCCCTGGAGGTGTTCACAGCCAGGCTGAATAGAGCTCTGAGAAACCTGATGCAGTGGAAAGTGTCCCTGTTCATGGTAGGGGTGTTGGAACTAGATGATTTTTAAGTTCCATTCCAACCCAGACCATTCTGTGGTTCTATGATATTTCCTGAGGTGAAGATTTTGTTTGTCTCTTTTAACAATCTGAGCCAGTTTTAACAAGCCTGGAAATTCATACTTCTTTGTTGGCCTTCTGATGACAGGTGGCTGGAAGGAGACCCCCAGCAGGGTTGGATGCTTTTCCATTAATGTTCCATGTTCTCCATAATGTGATAAAAACCACCTGATGATTCCCCTTAACAATCAAAAACCTGTAAGGATGGCAAGAATTCACTGTGTCTTGAAACCAGGAGGAAGTTACCATGATTGCTTCATGAGACTATTATCTTGGGGATTAGGTTCTCTGGAAGAAACATCTTCTAATGTGGCTGGCAATTCAGTAAATCTGAATATTGAGGGTAGAGAAGAAACATCAGAAGTTCTGGGAACTGCTGGATAATTGGTCTTTGCCCCCTTTCATGTACTTCATAATACTCCTTCCTGATTCCCCTGCCAGAAAAATGAGCCAGGTGTGTGCAAGACAGAGAAGAAACATGAACTGTGGCAGTCAACAACCTGACATGTGGAGGTGTGGAAAGGAGCCCACGCAGCAGCTGTGTTTTCCCTCCAGGAGCCCTGGGGAGTCCTGGCCCTTCCTGCCAGCCCCGTGTCCTGGCATGACCCAGGCCAGGGTTTGCAGGCATCACACAGCCTGGTTTCCATCGAGGAAAGCAAGGCAAACTTAGCACACTAGATCCCATTTCCCTGTCCAGCTGACCAGACCCAAAGCCAAGCAGGCTGGAGTAAACAAGTATCTGTACACCCTGATGTGAGCTGAACTGGATGACATGGATCAGGCATTCCCTTCTCCCAGCCATAGATTGCAAGGACACTGTAAATTTCCAGCAGAGAGAAAAAATGTGGGCAGCAGTGCAGTAACATTATAAAGCTGCTTTGCCAAACCTGTCAGAACCATCAATATTGTCTTACAACTATGGTCTTCTTGCCTCCAGAAAACATGTTCAGTAGCCAAGGGTTGTGGGTAGGTTCTAGTTCTATCCTTGATCCCAAGTGTCACTTCTGCCCAGCCTTCATTGAGGTTTCCTTAGATGATGCCTGTCTAAACTTCTGGATGGGCCATATCACCCAGATACTATGGGGCAAAGGACAGAATAAGGGATAAGAACAGAGCAAAAGGTCTCTGTTTCCTTTGGGCTTCTAATGCAGAGGAGGTGCAAGGTGGATATATTTCATCACTTTTCTCCGATGTGTACTGAATTAAAAAGGCCACAAAAAGGTGACTTACAAATATAGCTTAATGGTCCACATTTAGGTCATGGAGATATTTTGCAATCATAAATCTCAAAATAGGTTAATATATCTGCTGTTCAAGATGGAGCACAGTTGTAGGAAAAGGTAAAAAATATTTTATTCATAAGTCTAGCAAGACTGGGAGCTCAATCCAATTGACTGCGCTGACCTACTTTTTGTGAATACCTGATCTCACACAGCTGTGCTGCTTGTCTCAAAACCAGTAGTACCACAGGTGAACCTGCCATTCTGCCCACTTCAGAGCAGTGAACTAACACATGATTTTTAGCCCCAGTGTTTTCTTCTTTCTGTTTTATTTTAATTCATTGCAGCGATAGAATTATTTTTCTTTGTTTTTACTATCTGGTTTTGGTCAGACTTGCTGGCTTAGTACTTGCTGAATATAAAAAATCCCTCAGCATGAAGCATTAAAATAATGTTGCTGTCTTTCTTGGAGCCTGGAATCATACCTAGCGTAGCATCACTACAAAAAATATGCAAAATACATATGCTTGTTCGCTGTGTTTTAAAACCATGTCCTGTCAGTGATATACTCTTTTTTTGGTGGAATTCAATATCCTGAAGTGGAAATTTCCTATCAATTAAGTCTTTTTAATATTAATTTATGGATACTCAAATTACTGCCACTTATTTGAAACCACTTATAAAATGGACTTTGATATTTTACAGATCTTTGTATAAAAAGCAAAACTGAATTTGGCACTCGTCTCCATTTTCCTTTTCCTTCTTCTAAGTAACAGCTTTTTTCTGTATTTTATTCCTCACTGAAATATAGTGCTTTTTTTTTTTTTTTTTAATAAAGAGCAGCATGCTACGTGTTACATGCGCTAATGAATTGGCATTTATAAAACAGAATGTATACCGTATCTAAGACAACTGCTGTGAAAATGCCTGAGTTGCTGCACTCTCTAAATAGAGCACAATTATGGCATACGGTTGGAGTGCTTTTATCTGTACTGCCACTGCTGGAAATTTAACTGTGTATGTGACCTGAATATTTAGAGCTCAATGGAAAATTCCATAAATGTAGTGTAGCTTCAGAGCACCTAACAGCTGTTACAAATATTATACCCATTATACACCATTGCTAAATGATACATATGAAGCCCCTCTCCCATTCTGGGTGTATTCTACCACTTCTACCACTGCAGCATTTTAACAAGACTTTTGAAAAATTCAATGACTAAGTGCCAAGTAGCTTGCATAATAATTCAGAGGAGGTCTTTCCTGTCTGTATATTCATACACCTTCCTGGTTAGGCACAGTTAATGTTCAAACCTGAAAATGCAGGAAGAAACTATATCATAGGTAGACCGCATTTACCATGTGCTTTTGTTTGCTTAGTTTGATATACATGCTAAAAGCCACTACTTAGCTGAGCAAACACAAAAAAAAGAGGGAGCAGCTCTTCGCAGCATTAGAATGCTTCTTATTATAGTGGGATGGAGCAGAGGTGTAGTATATCCATGGATGCCCCCTTTCACTCTTGGTTACTACAAGAGTACACTGACACTCCAGAGAATCTTTGCAACAGGAACTGCAGAAACAACAAATGAGAGAGTTTATGAGAGCAAAAGAGAGATTTTGTAAAGCATTATGTTTAAAATAACACAGCAGTTTAACTAAGATTACACAGGCTGTGGACTGGCTTCCTAACTAATGATTCTTCCTGCGTCCTACTTATAGTTCATTCCTCCTGCTTTTATGCTGTTGCAACATATTAAATGACTCTTTACTGGAGAGAAGAGCAAAGTGCTAAATGTGGTGCACCTAACAGCCTTTGACAACCTGCTGCTGTAGCCCTGCACCAGCTGCACAGAGAGGTGAGGTGAGGAAGTGTTAGTCGACATCCACCTAGGAGTTCATGACCACCAGACTCAATCTCAGTGGCACAGAGCCATTAAACTTAGCATAGAAGCAATGGCAGTTTCTCTACCTAGAAGAAAGGTCAGTGTGGCAAAGTAATATCTACGTGGGGAGGAGCCAGGAAGGCTATAAATTCCAAGTCTTTGCCTATCACTGAGCAGGATCAACACTGTACACACCAGTCCTGACAGTATTTGTCTAGCTTGATTTCACAATCTTCCCTAGGTGACACCATCTCTCAAGGCTGTCTGTTCCAGTACTTCTCTGCCCTTGCCCTTCTAAGGGGGAGGTTTCATGTCAAATGCCTAACATGAATCAATATTGTAGCAGTACATACCCATTACTACTTTGCCCTAAAGGGGCAGAAGCAGAACAGATTGTTCCCTTCCTCACTGCAATACTGCCTCTGCATATTGCTCCTTTCAGTAACCCCTCGTTAGTATTAATGAGAATCATCTCCTCGATCTATGGAATGGTGAGGAGATTGCATGTGTGGCTCTGTCAGTAAAAATGGGAGACTAGAGAAAGAGAGAAGAACTAACCAGCTGTCTAAATCTGGGAAATGGCAATCTGCCCGACATACTAGGATATGTCAAAGTAGAGCTAAAAATAATCCTTGCTCCACTGAGGATCTTGCAGCATTCTTACAAGGAAACAGCCCTTAAGTACTCCTCAGCATTGGGAACATGATTATAGGAGGCCCTTCTGAGGCCCAGACATATGGACAGATCAGCTCGTTTGCTTAGCGCACTGTGGTAATAACACCAAAATTGTGAGCACAGCCATTCACTTAAGAGTCGGACTTGATGATCCTTGAGGGTCCCTTCCAACTCAGAATATTCTGTGATTCTGTGATTTATGCAGGCCAGAATAGTTACAAGCACTGCAAGTCAGCAATATTAGGAATATCTTTTTCAATCAAATCCTGTTAAACTCATGGGATTTAAAGTTGTACTAATGTCTAAAATAGGTGATGAAAATTATTTTATTTATTGGTTCACAGTTTAGTACTGTGGCCACCTCACACTTCAATAAAATTGCATCGGATAATTGCACTACGGAAGCTTCCACCCTGTTTTCCCTGTCTTCTTTTGAATAATGCAGAGGCATCAGAGCAGGTTAAAGTCATCTCTGTTCTTGCAGTACTTTGCATCATCTCCAGGTCTTCACTAAATTCTCTAATGGACCACAAATGTTAAGTCACACTTTGAGGTCAGAGTCATGACAAATGTAGCAGCTAGAGAGCACTGTACTCCAAAGTCATGCCAAAATAATGTAGTCACATCCAAGAACCTCGGGAGAACCAGCCAAAGGTGAATTTGACCTCAAAAAAATTAAGTGGCAGAAAATACAAATTTTTTGAGTGTTCAATGAGAAAAATATTTGCGGATATGACGGGGGTATTTAACCAAAAGGATTTGGAAAAAAAAAGAAAAACCATCTTTTAGTACAGCAAAGACTCTCTAGGATGCAAGACAAAAAATACCCCTGACCACTTAGGTATGATTTGTAATATCCTCATGCTGTCAGCAGCTTTCTCAGTTCTATGAGGTGAATTACTCCACGTCATTAAAACTAAAGCAACTCATGCAACTTGCTGAAGATGCACGTAATTAAAATGCAATGCAAGTGCCTTCATGAAGGAACTTTCCTATAGTCATTCTCCCTTCAGGAAAGAACACTATGTTCATGCACTGACAGACAGAATCAACCAGCTCCTGCACACAGGGTGTGCTGCTGGCGGAGCAGGGACTGAGCAAGGCAAGGATCTGCTTCTTTCCCTTTCTCACACACTCCCACCAGCCCTGAGATGAGCTGGGCAAGGAGCACTGCTGCCTTACATGCCCAGAGAAACCCACAGGAGCAGAAGCAAAGCTGGTAACTCCATTCCCCACATCACACTGGGTACAAACCTCTCAAGGGCTCATGGGCAGATGGAAACGTGGTCTCAGGGGTGCAGAGAGCCTGGGCCAGGGCCCAGCGTGGGCCTGGGAAGGAGGCATTGTGCCAGCCCCAGCTTTGGGTTAATGAAAACATCAGTGACTTCTGAGAGACTGTATTCACTGTGATTGTAATTTAAAGGCCCAGTTCTCTTCCAGTCCGAAACAATTAGCATCACCTGCCGTCTATTTATTTCTAATTGTAATTTCTCATGTAATGTGCATCTCATAGGACTTCAGTGAGTTTTCTAAATTTCCCTATTACTATTTTTACATAGTAATAACTATTTTGAGACTGTACTTGCTATATAATTCATATGCAAAACAAAAGCTAACTATTTTCAGTGTCAGGCACATTACTGTCTTTTTATCACACCAAATGAATGGCCTCACTCTCTTAAGAAACTGAATACAAATCCTGGTCTTATAGTACAAAGCATATTAGAATGGGATTAAAATTTTGCCTTTATCTTGAATTTATGACCTAAATTTTTTTCAATGTTGTACCATGCTGATATCCTTTCTCCTGAGGCACACCTACTGACTTCATCTAGACTCACTGGATGTTATTGAAAAATTATAGAATCATGGAATGTTTTGGGTGGGAAGGGACCTTTGAATATCATCTAGTCCAACCTCCTGCCATGGGTAGGGACACCTTCCACTAGACCAGGTTGCTGAAAGCCCCATCTGGCCTTGCCTTGAACACTTCCCAGGATGGGGCATCCATAGGATCTCTAGGCAACCAGTTCCAGTGTCTCATCACTCTCATAGAAAAGAATTCCTTCTTTATATATACTTTTTTATTTTAAAACCATTAATAGGATCCACACCAGACTCCAGAAACCTGACCCTCAGAAATGACATCATTAGTTAGCATTATCCTTTGGGAAGCACTCTTTTGCCAATTCTACCAGTTTAATTGCAAATCTCTGAAAAAATCAGATCCTGGATTTGTGGGACAGGGAATGAAGCATTTTAAAAGGGAAGAGAAAAAAATGTTTGGAAAAGGGAGTCTATTATGGACTGAAATACCCCAACACAGATAAAAATTATATAAATGTTCTTTTAAAGCCCTTCTTATTTTAAACTAACCTGAAAATCTTGCATCTCACTGACTCATGATACTAATCACGGTGAACAAATCCTTAAACTTTGAATATCTGTGTACTTAATTCCAATGCCTTGTAGAGCGAATGCAACTGACAGCTACCATGGCTGTATTTGGAGCAGTACCTGTGGTCATTTTGTTTTAAGTGAAGGATTTTCTTTCACTGGAGAGCAGAAACATAAAGTGGCTTTTTATTGCACTAATGTGATAAGTCTGGGATTTCCACAGAACCTCCCATCCTTATATTCACCCTGATGTCTTTTATAATGAGAAAATCTCATTACAAATCTCTAAAACTGTTTTGTCCCACACATTTGTTTTGGATGAGGTTAGAAGAGAGCATGACTGGCAGGAGCAGGAAGAGTTAAGGCTCCCAGGCAATACAAAGCACATAAAGCACTGTTGATCTAGCCCAGCCCAGCAGTGACTAATGGCCATGGCAGCCATATAACAACACATATGAAAGCAGCTGGTGTCACCCAGTAGTTCTTCCTTGCAAGTCCCAGAGACACTGCCCAGGTGTCTCAGAGTGATAGCCATGGTTGTGACCAGGCTGGCAGCTGAAACTCCTTGGACTTGGTGCTGCTGGGTCTGACATCAGAGCAGGCAAGCAGGATGAGCACAGGGTTCTTGCACTGTTGTCATAACCCCCTCCCCCTGCAGCAGCAGCCAGCTGTGGATTCAGACTCCAGCATTTAAGGGGATTCTGTAGAAAGAGTAACAGGAACGTGGTAACAGAAATTACAACAGAAATGTGTTCTCTGCACTAAGGACATTCCAGGCTAAATATCCACCCAGTACATAGACAGCTTCATACATTAGGATACCTATCTCAAGCCCATTCCTCAGTTAAAAGCATTGTTGATCATTTAAAAGGATAAAAATTCAGTTTTATCTTTGTTGTCTGGTCCCTATGTCATGTCTCAAAGTTCCATATGGATAGTTATTGACCCATGGAGGTTCTACAGTACTTTTTGATTTCTATTAATGTTACTTTGTAAGAAATAAAGCGTAAACTGAGTCAGCAAAAAGCACACAGGCAGCAACTTCCAATCCTGTATTACATGTATATAGCAAGAATAAACAGCAGATGTCAGCACTAATCCAGAACTTGAAATCACAGCATATGCATGAAATTTAGTCAGACCCCACTTTACTGTATATGTATATGATTAGACTGTGAAGCAACTCATCAGTCCTTCTCCTTGGAAACATAAATATATTTATATTTAAAGAACCTTAATTAATTTTATCTATCACTTCTACATGAGTACTCTTAAGTACTCTAGCTAGCTGGAGCATGTGTCTATGGATAGGTTTTTTGCTTTAACTTTGCACTAAGAGATCACTAATTCCATACACCTCCCCAAAAATTATTTCCTTTTTTTAAGTGGCTTTAGAGGAAACAGTTTGGTAAAGGCCAAACACAAGGGTTCAAGAGACACTTAAGGAGCAAGAAGTAGGCCTGAAGCTGAAGGACAGAGAATCAGAAGCCTCTTGGCACAGTTGGCAGGTGGGGGCTGAAGTCCAGCCTTGCTTTGAGGTAGAACAGAATGGGACAATTGAGTGAAATGGGTTTAAGAACATAGCTTCTGTGGCCAGATGTAGAAGACTCCCTATCTGTGAAACAAGACCGACACACCACTGGTGATTTTCCTGAAAATAAAGCAAAATTTAGCAGTGCAAGTACACACAAACCATATGTACCTTCATGCTGAACTACATGAAGATGTGGGAATAAGAGAACAGAATCCTCTCTGCTTGGTCACAACCACTTTTAGGTTGATGCATGATGGATTCCTTCTGGGGGACATGCAGCATACGCTAACACACTGCTTCCTGATCCCTGGAAACCCTTTCGCTTCATGAAAAAGAAGAAAAAGGAACATTTCAAATGTGTTAGAGATAGCATGGGTATTTTCTGCCAGCATGAACCACAGTGAAATTCTTCAGGATTTTGACCATTGTCACTGGAGATACAAGAACCTACACAATAACTATGATACAGCCCAGGATTGCTGTTTCCAATATCTGTGGTGGGATCTCTCAAATCCGGCAGCAATCTGATGTCTGCAGTAAGTCATCCATGATAAGGCTGCTCCTAACAGGAATCTTACAAAAATAAGAAAAAATACTAGTCAAAAAATGCAGCAATTTTTATTCCAATGCTTAGAAATATGTGGGTTTATTGTGTTGTGGGGTTTTTTTGTAGATTTCTGAAGCATTTTCCATCAAAACAAAAAAATGACAGGCTTAATGGATTTATTATCTACAACTCTAGCTTGGTCTCCAAGGATCACATGTTCCTTAACTGACATTGAATGGAAGAGGGCAAGAAATATACCCAGGATCAATTATAAAAGTAAAAATAGATTGGCTATTTAAAATTGTATTAGTTCTGGTTACAAAAGCAAATTGACAGCTGTTTACATTATGAACTTAAAAAACTTGGACAGTTCCTCCTGAGCCAAGAACTAAGTCTCAGTCTGAACAGACTGGCAAGGTGCCCATAGCTACCTTTATTTTTCAGCAACTGCCACCATATTACATCCAACTGCACTCCCTGTCGTTCTTTGCTCCCTGAACTTCTTTGCTGTGTTATTGAAAAAAAAAAGAGAGAGAGAGAGAAAGGAAAAAAAGAAGAAGAAAAAGAGTGAGAGACTGGGATGTTTTTATTAACTAGTAAAACAATTTAGTTTGATTCATCTTCTCTGACCAGAGAAACATAAGAGGTCATCAATCTTCACTTCTCTGTCAGCACAGATATGTCAAATCAGAATTAAGTGGTGGAAAAATTGTTGAAGGAGAAAGTGGAAAAAACAAGACAAACAAAATGGAAGACAGTTCTCAGAAGAGGGGAAAAGAACTACTGCTGAGCTGCTATGCAGCCACCAGTTGATGTTCTGTCAGGGTAGAAATTTCATTTTTCACACAAAATCAATGAAACTGTGATATATGGGAAGGCTGCAGGCTTTTCATGAATTCAGATAGAATAAAGAAAATTAAATTAATTCTCCTGTGAATTAACATGGCTTTTATCTCCACTTCTATAATAACAAATAAATTCACTTTTGAAATTAGTTGCATCATCTTTTCTTTGCCGGATACTCCTGTGTAGGATTACAGTCCTCTCCTGCCTTCACCTGTGAACTGCTTTCCCAAGGTGTTTTCTCTCATCCTAAGTGGTGACTGGCTCTTTGCCCACCCAAAGCACAGAAAACTGAATTTTCTACTAATTTCAGCATTTTCTTTATGAACAACAGATGCTTTTATGGATTACCCTGAGGGATAGTATGAGTTCTGTTACACTGTGAAGATGAAGAAATTCGGGCAGCTCCACAAGCAAAGTTAAATCACATGTTCTGTCTACCATAAATGTCCCACATCTAGACTTCTGATATAAAAAGCATTAACAAAAACACTTCAGCTGTTCTCTATTACCTCTCCAGCAATGACAGAATAAGAACTGGATTGAAGTATGTTGACTCAATAAGTAGTTAAAATTCTCTACTCTTTGAATTCCCTGCCATCCAGAAGAAACATTGAATAGCTGATGTGTGACTTTTCACTTACCTCAGTCGCAGGTAAGGTTAGCTCCAAACCAAAGACAATACAACAACCTGACCACACATACACAAAGGTGAGCTTTATGTCAGAAACTTTTGTAAACATGAACAGGCAAGTGAAAAGAGGATTTCAGCCACTGAAGGATGTCTAGGAATCTGGAAGACACTGAGGACAAGAATACAAGTGCACAGTATGTAGAAAGTTCTGTCTTGCAGAATATCTTGATATCCAAAGTCATTTCTTTTCCCCATCCATCAGTATCTTTTCTATCCCATCTGCACAAGGGTTCAGCCAGACCTTTTAATCAGAAATATACTTCATTCATGCACTGGTGGAGCAAATAAACTGCATTATCTGTGATTTGAGAAGGAGGAGGGGGACTTTAAGAAAGGGGCAGAGTTGCTTATTATCTAAATAATGTTGGCTTTGTGTCCCAAGTAGTTTTGGTCCCTCTGGTAAATTCACATGAAAGCAAGCAGCAACCAGAAGCTAGACCCTGCAGAGCGCTTCCTCCTGATGTCTCTTCCTCTGAGACCTCCCAGGTAGGAGAGGACAGATGTTTCTGGGCCACCAGTGCCCACAGGGACTTTCAGATGAGGAGACCCCAAAGTCTATCAGATGTTGCCGACAGTTTCCAATGAATGAATATAAATTAACATAAATATGTCAAAAATGACAATCTGGTGGAATGTAACATGAGAATCACCTAATTTAATGAATGCAAACTTTTTCAGTTCACTGCTTGCTTCCTAAAATTGTTTTGGGATACTAAAATGTAATTATTGATATACAGAAGTGTACTGGGAGCTAAAGGGAACTTTCCAAAAGCAGAGATTTTATGAAGGTATAGCTGTAATTTCTGCACAAACAAGTGAGACTGGTTAAATTTTTTCAAGCAATTCTATAAACAAGGCCATTCATGAAATGCTGAGTGAATTGGAAGTGGTGGTTCTCTCAGGAATGCTGTTACACATTTTCTTGAAAGGAGCTTCTGACCATTCAGTAGCTCCTTTGTGTGCCTTTATTCCTTATCTGTGATCCCATCTGTCACAAGACCCTCTATGTCCTTAAGTATTACCTCTTATATGACCAATCCAGTATAAAGCAGATGAAATATTTATGTGTCGCATAACTATATGCCAGTGGGCAGAGTGAGTGAATATGAGAATACAGGCATGTGTAGTCACATAAAGGCATGGAAAAGATACAGAAAAAGACGCAACCTCCATCTGCTTGCAGGCATACCACAATTTCTTGCTTATCACTTGACATGAGGAGTTTATCAGAAAAGCACAATGACAGGATTGTGCCAACCAGCTTTTTTTGGATAGGAACACAGATATTTTTGGATTTTCAGGACATTTGACTGGTTTTAATTATCAATAGTGGAACATTCTCTAACAGAGGATTCTTTAAGCAGCCCTCTCAGAAAAGCAGAATTTAGCTCATTCAACCATTAAGAGAGAAAAAGTGCTGAAAAGAATTGTGTGTTCTATCTAGTAAAGAATTTTATAATTTCCCACTCTTTGTCACAATATTATCACTTATGCTTCATTTTAATAACAGATTGCTGCAAAACCATGAGCAGTTCTTTGATATATTGCTGTATCCTTGCTAGCTTCCCACTAATTCAAAGCCTTATTTAAAGAGAGATTGACTTTTTTTCTCCCAACTGACTGTACAGAAAAATTCAAAATAGTATCTGAGAGCCTTATACACATTCAAGAATTTAGTTGCATATACTGCCTATGAGAAGGCAGCTATTACTGTCCCCATCTTTGTATTGGAGAATTAATGCACTGGAGGACTGAAATCAGATTTACTCTAAATGCTTTTTTTAAGAAAAAGGGGACATGAATGTTACAGCTCCAGCTCTAAACAATGATTTTGCAATAATACCAAGTCAAACACCTGGGATTCTGCTTTCAGATCCCTCAGATCTTCTTATTAGTCTCCTTCTGGACTCATGAAAAAGCACTCTTTTCTTCAAAATCCTCCCCTCCTTTTGCTCCAATTTATACCCAAACTTCAGAATAGCCTTTGGGCAGCAGAGGACTGAGATTTCAACTGACCACAGCTCAATAGAAAGCTGTCTAAGTAGGGGTCTGAACTTGAACTTCTCACTTCTTGTGAAGTCATTATAGCAAAAAACCAGCCACCATTTCCATCAATATTGGACTCAGCTGAATTTGAAGGAAGCTTGGTTTTGTCAAGCAAGATAAGTTCAAGAAGTTACTTCTGGAGGGTCTCTTCATTTTTGGACCCTAAATGCTCTCCAAAAAGGTGTAAGTGCTGAATTGGTCTGGTAGGAAATCATGGGCATACCCATGATGAGGACTGTGGACATCCAGAGAGGACATAGGAGCACTTAGGAGGCTCCTACTGAGGCTGAATGTCCCTAAAGCTGAGTGAAGAGCCCGAATCATTCAGAGTTCTGAATGTAGACAGAGCCCCACTTTCTATTCCTTGATTGTACTTAATCATACAGCATGAAGGATATTCACAGCCCTTTTAATTAAAGGGTTGTCTGTAATTCTGTTTCCACTAAATATGGAAATGCTTATTTGGTTTTAAGATTTCAAAAATTAATCATAAAATGCAAAAAACAAGAACCTTGGAAAATACAGTTTGAAAACATGATGCTCCCCTTTCCTGGCCAGTCCACAGGTTTTGCAGTTCCCCAACAGCCATGTGACTCATGCAATGCTCTGTGCAGCTTAGTCAGAGCACATCATTTCCAGCTTCTTTCGAAAAGGACCAGAGCTGCAGACCAGGACTTTGATCTGCGGCTGTCACACACCACTAAAACTGACAAAATAACCTCCTAACAACTTCTTATCATCTTAGTAACTATTTTACAAACATCAACAAAATTTTTTGTGTTTTCCATGCAGAGTAAAGGAGGTGTGTGTCTGTTGTACGAATCATGTAGTAAGTTAGGGCTACAGCAGAGTACCTTGTTCCCAAGTTAAACTGTCTTCCTTTTGTCTAAGTATTTTCAATGTACTTTCTACCCTGTGCATTTTTATATGCTTATTATCTACTTCATTTCCTACTGAATTTTCTGTTCTTTAATGCCTCTAATTCAGCCTTGTTCTGAAGCTGCACCTCTGCCCTACTGCTATATATTTTATGGTACATTTTTAAAAAAAAATTTTAAAAAGAAAAGTTCCTCTCCTTGTGTGTCCTCTTCTCAGTACCTCACAGAGCTCTCTTTCTCATAGCTTCCATCCTGCTATTCTGTTTTGCTCCATATATTCATATATATTCTAGGACGTCTCCCAGGCCATATTTTGGTTCTTTCTGGCACAGGAAGAGATGGTCTCAGCAGATCCAGTTCTGACATCAGGACAAGTACTTCACATCTCACAAACGGTTCACTTTGCTTACCCAAATATAGCAAGAGCCAGTTTGTTCCCAAGAGAAGATTCCTTTTCCACACAGGAGTGTCACGTCCTCTGTAAAATTCAATCCAAAGCCACAGGTGGTGCTCTGGCAGCAGATCTCAGAGGCAGTCTACAGCAATAGCTGAAGCCTTGGATGCTTGAACACTCCTGAAACATGCCAAAGAGCTTCTCCTTTTTTGCCACGCTCTCAGCAGGGGCCCTGACTATGGCATCCCCCTTCCCTGTCTCTGGTGGGACCATTTTCCTTGTACTGGTTCATATCAACAGCAAAAACAGAAAACCATGGTACACTACTTACCTTATCAGGTGGCTCTACCTCATCCCAACTGATGGCATTTACAAGTTCCCCATCCTACTTACAAATGCATACTTCTGGTTATTATAAAAAATACAATACTTTGCAAAAGATCACTAACCCATACAATGCCTGAGTCTAATCCAGTGCACCTAAACTCTGCTGAAGTTGAGACACAGGGCCAAAACTGCTGAGATATTTAGGTGGAAACCCAGCCTGGCTTGGCCAGAAACGTTGCTCCCCTCTGTCATCTCCTACTTCTGCACTGACACATGCAGCCTGTGAGCCCTTCCCACAAGTCTGATATTTCCATCACAACACACCATCCCTGCCTTTATCACAACAAGTAGCCAGTGACACCATTTGTCTTAACAGTGTGATACAAACTGGAAAGACCCACAGGAGCAGTGCTACCTGCTACCTACTGCCCCAGCTGGGGAACACCCTGTGGCTGAGAGCACTCCCCTGCACCTGCCCAGCACCCAGCTGAGGCTGTAGGGCTGGTGCACATGTTTAGTGTCCCCACGTCCCAGAGTGTGTGCTGTGGCTGTCCCTCACAAAGGCGGAGATGGACTCACAGGTTTCAATTCACTGCAGCTTTGCTGCCTTGGGACAGACACGGCACCACAACCACACTAATATAATTAGTAACACATTGACCTGATGTTTTCTTATTCTTTTACAAAATTTGTCCATAGACTCAGAAATGCTGTAAGATAACTCAGCTATTGTATTACTTCTGATATTTCTTCTGATTGTTTTACCATAATCTGTTGAAACAGACAAAACTATTCCCCAGTCACTTATGCAGCTGAAATCTAGTTCATGCCAATAATATAGGTAGAACTTCAGTGCTTAGCTATAGAGGAAATTAAACATAATGAAAAAATATGATTAAATACCCAGATAAAGAAAATAAGAATGTACAACATATCTACTTCCCCAGAAAATAAGCTACATGTTTATTTTAAACATAATCATCACATATGCAAGGGGGTACTGTAATCAGCTATGCTCATGTTTTGCATGATTGATGATTTTAATATTTTGGTGCTTCTAATTTTTACATCCCTTTTTATTCGTTTGTGGACATTTGGGTCAGGGGGTGGTTGCATACTTTTAAAACCTTTTTGAAAAGCAAGAATACTAGCCTAGAAATTCTTGGAAAGAACGCAGCTGTGCCATGTAGAAAGGAACAGCTTTGATGTATTCGAGGAAGTGCTCCTGCTGAGCTGGCATTTTATGGTTTGTTTCTGTCCAAACCGAACTGCTCGTGCTGATTCATTAGCAAAGGATCTGCTCTTTGCCAGATCACACTTCTCTATGCCAATCTGCTTTTGCCAGGCACTAGCAGTTTCTCTACATGGCATGTGCACAGCCTCTCCAACACGGCCATGTATTAAAGCCAGTGGCAAAAGAATACCAGGATTGGTTTTGCCTTTAAAACAGACCACTTAAATGTATAGAAACATTTGTTGGAGTTGTACCAAATTTCAAAGATTTCAAACATGTACCAAAATCTTTGTTCAATTAAGCAAAGTAAACATGTATATTTCTGTACCAAAACACAGAGTGTGTTTTGGTCAGATGCAAAGCTGGTTTTGTGCTAAATGAACATTATTTCTGATGTGAAACTGCTGACTCAATTTCCATTCTTTTGCAACATCTCGGACTGTCATTCTCCATCTTCATTTTGTTCACCAGCAGCACCTGCCCACTCTTTACAAAAGCTGTTATTCCACTTAGGAGTTTCCACCTCTTCCCCCACCTTTGGGCAAAGGAAGTGATGCCTGTGGGGCCATCTTAACACAGATGTGATCTTGCTGTTTTGTAAAATGTTATTCTTCTATTGTAGCTAAACTCTAAAAGAGACAAACTGAATCTTCACCTACCAACTCTGTTTAACTTCAAAATTTACATCAGGGTTCAGGTTTCCTGCCATCTGCCCTGCTGTCTGCATATGATATTTCCTTTATCTAATACCTTAGCATATTTTCTAATTGTCTTAACAATTCCATGTTTTTAGTACTTTTAAAAAATGCTTTGTAAACATGTCTAAAAAGAAAAGGGAATCTATTATCTCTGATAATATCACTGGTGTTACAGAAATATTTCAGAATACCTTGGTCTTTAAAAGACGCATCTTGCAGGAATCACAGGCGGGAGTAGGATCACAATTGGAGTGATGGGAAACTTACAGAGAGCCAGGACATGCCCTCCCAGCAAGGCAGAGCCCAGAGCTGTGCTGGGCAGTGTGGACAGAGAGCTGCCTTCTGCAGCAAGGATCTGCCTCCCCAGTGCACTAGCTGCTCCTGAACGTGAAGCTGTCCTCCTTCTGGCTGCCTTTGAGCTGCTTAAACTAACACCTTTTATCTCACCATTGGAGGAGTACTTTTTGGAGGAAAAATACTGAGTGCTGAATATTATCTGATAGTTTAAACTAGGAAGAGTTGGAATGTTTTTGTTATAAAAACATGGCAAGACCAATGGACATCCAGGTTATAATGTTTACACTGAACTCACTGCATTTTTAACATGAGTTGCTGAGAAGGCTTTCATTAAACAAGCTCATTTCATGACATGTCTTTTTTGCATCTCTGGAAGTATAACTGTTCCTGTGGAAGCAAGCTGGATGAGACTGCGTATGAGAAGGTACAGAAGTTCATGTTCAATGCCTTCCTAGGTCAAGGAAACAAACCATTGTGGAATAAACCAGGCACATCTGAAATTAATTTTCTACCCGACCTCCCAAGATTAAAGAGCTTTTCTTGGTCTAGTGTTTGTTCGCAAAATTATGTTACATTATTGTCTAAACTGTGTTCATAAGATAGTTGCATGTTTCAGTATCTGGGTGATACAGGACTGCTTGCGTAGGGGCAAGGTGATATTTAGCTAAACATTAGAGACATGTGAGGAGCTGATGCCTGTCTCTAAACCTGTGATTTACCATAGCAAACAAGGGACCAAAAGGACACATGGTTATGTAGTTCAGCAGTTAGTATGATGGGAGAGACTTTGAATTCCTGTTCTAACTTCCACCACTATTTCTGCATTCTGCATTAAACCATCATTAGTTATAATGAAAAAGCAACTCATGGGAAGGGAGACTTGAGTCCAGGCAGGTTCTCTGTCCCCCACAGCAGGGAAGTTCGGCTGTACGTTCTTGCTCTCCTCTCTGCTTTTTGGAAGCCTATGAGTCTAACCAACAATTTGGCACCACTCAAGAAGACAAGGAAGAGACCAAGAAAAGGAGAAGCTGTCAATGGTCAGCCCATGGTATCTAAAAGCCAAATATGATGACACAGAGAGCCTCTACACTTGATTCCCTCTGCAAATTTATGGATAGACAAAGTTTTTAAAAAAATGTCATTAAGTTTAAACATTTCTAAATAGACTTCAACGCAAAAGCAGATACCTTCAGTGTAACCTAGGCCTAGCTCTTTCCCTCTCAGCATCCATGTAGAGAGATTACTGTATTTCAAAAATGTCTGTAAGTGGCAACACAATACTGTACTATTTGTTCAATTAGTTACTTAACACACCCATTGAGTCAAGATAATATCTACAAGCAATATCTACAAGGTCATCTGGAGGCAGGCCTCAGCTTACTCTCCATATGTTTTGAACAAAAGCAAAGATCTGTGGCTGCAATTCATGGTCAAGCTTGGGCCACACAGCTCCTACTGGACTTGTGACATGAGCACAGCAAGGGGACAACTGCCTAAAAAAGACAATTTAGACATCCACTCATATATTGCTCTGACAGCAAAGAGTTATTGGCTTCATAACACAGAAATTTGAAAAATGTATCCTTTAAATAAAGGAGGGCTAAACATATTTACTGAATTATTACCTTCCCCACTGCAAATTCTGCAAGTTTAAGAATATGTTTGAGCCACCAAAGATTTAAATTGCTAAAGAACAAGACACAGCTTCACCAAAAAACAAATCTCTTTTTGAGGAGTACAAAAAGAAAATTTGAAATAGCTGTTATAATTTAAAAACAGATGCAGCCTAAACCTTTAAAAATTTATTTTACACTTTCTACTTCATTACTCCAATGTTCTACCAAATTGAATGAGTAGATGGTAGTCAAAGTAATAATGGGCATTTTTACTTGCTCTCTCCTCTAATACACATATCACACATACATACAGAGAGAGAGAGAGTGATATGATTCATGAGGGTGGAATTTTAATGAAAAAATTTCTGGGCATTTGCTTTTGTATTTTACTAAGTCCCTCAATTCTTCTAAGAAACAAGTCAGCCCTCTTTTGTTCCTTGACACAAGAAACTTAGATTAACCTTGAATTGAATAGAAATTAGGGATGAATGATGGAGTTTAACAGATGACTAAATTAATATTTGTCTTTTAAACACTAACTGATTACAAAGCAGGACGAGATGTTAAATAAGTGTGAGTACTTAAATGCCAGAAAATGCATAACCCCTCAGTGGCAATACATATCTCCATTTGCTAAAGCTCCTTCTTCTTCTTCATGTGGTCACCCTGATACCTACATACCTTACATCAAGACACAGTAGTCTAAAGGATGAAACAAAAGAAAACTAATGCTCATCCATGTATATGCTAATGAACATGTGGGGAAATCTTAAAAGAACAACACACTTCACATTTCCTCAGCAGAAAAGGTTCCAAACCCTCAAACCTGGCACTTTGAAAACTGAAAGTATTCATCTATTATTCAGGTACCAAAATATGTAAATTTCTCTTTTATATAATTCTGAAAGAAATGGGTTTATAACATGCACTAACAATTTACAGCGGTTAAGTCACATCTCTTCATTCCCTGAGGAGCTGGGTTACCAGCTCTCCATCTCAATTTTCATGAGGCCTTCATATTTGTATTTTTCTGGTACTTAAAAATATTGCACCATGAAATGGTGTTTGTGCTACCTTATCTACTGTAAAATTGATAGCTTGCATTTTCCCACCCTGTATTCTTTCCTTCTGCCACAAGATGAGGTGGCTAAAGTTTAAGGTACTCTAAAGGTCCTTTCCAAACAAAACCATTCTATGATTCTATGATTCTGCAATTCTAGGATTCTATGATTTATTCAAAGCAACTGCTATACATATAATTTTTTGACACCTTTTATGTTAAGGAATAAAAAATAATTTTATTTTTAATTAAAGGAAAGGGATTGTTTTATCTGAAAACACTTTGTAAGTTTCAAAGCTTTAATCAGCCTTAGAAATCTGCTTATACCTAGTTGAAATCTCTTTGAAGTTATTTCAATTGATTTACTTTTCTGCAATTTAAATGCCATCAAAATGCAGTTTTTCAAGCAATCACTGATAAAAACAGGAACCAATAGTGACAAAATAATTTTAAACAGGAAACATAGTAAGTCATAGAAAACTCATAAACTGCAGATAAACTAATTTTACCAAATACATTGTAAACAAAAAAGCATTTTAATAGCTCCACAAAGAGAACAATATACATTGAATAAAATTTTGCATGTCTAGAGTCAGGTTTTAGAATTTCTTTCTCTTATGTAATTTATAATGTAGTGCTTTAATATAATGGAAATTGTAGCTTCCTTGCAATTTCCTTACTCCTTTTGATGTCATCTTGTGATTTCCTTTACTTTTAAAGTATATTCTTAATGCTGCTTTAGTATATTTTCCAAGTTGATATTATTTGTACTGTCCCATGCCCATGATCCAAAAAAGTGCTGATCATGTATATGCTCACATGCTTTCACAGGTATTTTTGAACTGCAAACTAAAATCTGAACTCCACATATAAATTGAATGTTTAATTTTTCTTTTCAAAATCAGTGTCTGAATCAGATTTTTCAGCTCCAAAATCTAAAAGGTTTCTTCTACTTCAATAATTAGTAGTAATTATATTTAACTATGTTTTAGGTATTTTATTTTCTTCTCACTCAGGATATCAATATTTCCACAGTGACAAGTAAAATTTGTCATCTCATATTTCACAATAAATAATGCCTGAATAAACATGGGCAAGGTAACAGTTGCTAATTAATTTAACAGACATGTCTCTGGATTTTAAAATACACTATCAGTCATTAATTGCAACAAAACTTTTATGATCCCTTTGGTCAACAACTATGAGTTAATGACAGCCACAAGGTAGGGCAGGTATTCAAGTTCATGAGGTCATCTCCTTTACTTCTGAATCTGGTTGCATTTTTTCCTCTGGCAAGCCAAGGCAGATTGGTTGCAATGAAGTATTGTACTAGTCTCAACTCGGAGAAATCATAACTAGGAACAGTTTCAAATAAAATATGACCCAGTACATCTCTTCAAGTTTTGAAACAAAATGTAGAACTTTAGCAGTGGGCTTCTTGAGCTGGAGGAACTATTTTCCATAGCTGGCCAAACAAAAACTTCTGGAAAAATCCCTAGTGGGAACAGCAACAGAAAAGAGAGGAAGATCATTAAATATTATGCATACTTATAAAAGGGACATGACCTAAGAATTCACTGCTAGTCTTGATGCTTGCATTTCTATATCCTTTGAGTGCTTAAACTGAGAGCCTTAGCATTCTGTTTAGATAACTTCTGTGTGTATGTTGATGTGTGAATTTCAGTTTTAGTTATAAAATAATCTTTAAAGAGAGATCAAGAATATAAGGCTACATAAACTCAAGAAACATCAGCCATAAATGAATTGTATAAAAGTTATATGAGCAAAACAAGCGAGTTTGTTCTGCTCATTTAAGCATCTTAGTTCAAGAGAGGTTTAATTGTGAAAGAGGTTGTGTAAAATAAGATTCTCTCTTCATCTTGCAATTTTTCCCTAGAATTTAGTATAAAACATATACCAGATAATATAGTTTATGTGAAATATGGTACACTGAGTCCTTTCATAGGAAATAGAATAACATTGCTGAGTCCAGCCATTAATTAGCCCAATTAAATGCAAAGCCAGACAATTTTACTTTAAACCATGAAATCCTGAGTAGACTCCATTTTAGTTTATGAATAAGTACTTCTAACTTGAAATATTTAAAACTGCATTATTCCTAAATATATCCAAATTCAAATTTAGTCCTTGCTTAGATTTTGCAATAATCTGTTTAAATTAGAGCTGGCTTAATAAAAGCTAAAACATGAACTATGGTGATACTACTATCAACACTTGAATGTTTCAAATAACTTTTATGTGTGTGTATATATATACATATATATATATATATATATATATATGTATATGTGTATGTATGTACAAAATAAGGCATTGTAGATGGCAAGATAGGCAGCTGAGGCAGATGAGAAAAGTAGACAGATCTTGTTCCTGATTTTGGTACTAAATTCTTGTCCGAGCCTTTGCAATTTATTTGTGAAGTCTGCATAGCTTTTAGGGTGTTGGGACAGGGGCTTGGTGGCCAACTTTGAGGTTCTGGACATTTTAAAATATTAGCCATCAGAAATTTTTTTAGGTAGCATTGCCTAATTTTCCTCTTATTTCTTTCCCATGCTCATACAGAAAGTAAGAGCTGCTCCATTCTCTTCAGACTGGTATTTTTTGGAATGTCACTATAATTCTCCTCCCTTGATTTGTAACATCACATTGGTAAATAACTTATTTATTTTATGGTTTTCCATCTTCTAACTCAAGGAAATATTAGCAATTATGGTAGAGATTTTAACATAGCTGCAGTAAACCTTGCTCTCTATACCTGGATCTTCCCAGCAGCATCTTGCTCCCTGGCGAGCACATCTCCCATTAACACACCAGTGCATTGCAAGGGCCAAAAAATCTGCCTTTATATGGTAAGAAAACACCTCAGGCTGCAGCCCAGACCAAGTTAGATGCTTGAGCTAGTCCTCTGGTAGTGTGTGAAGAGGAGTTTGCTGGCAATGGACCTTTGGCTTGGGCTGCCTGAGACAATCAGGAGTCTGAGTGTTGACACGAGGCTGGGGGTTTTTTTATCCTATTAGCATGTTTAATAACATTTTATATTACTTCTCAATGAATCCCAAGTTCAGGACAGGTCCCATTTTGTTTAATATGCACTGAAAAACTAGAATAATTTAACACAGGTACTTCTTACTCTATTCTAGACTAAGATTAAGATCTCCAGCTTTAAAAATACAGTCATCAGTCTTTTGACATTATACTGTTCAAGACCATTTAATATGTGTAGCTCCTTTAGAAAACAATGTTTCTCAATGCCTAACAAAACATTCCTGGAACAAGAAGTCATTCTGCATTTCACCCTTCCAGCCTCAGAAATCAACTGCTCTTGTTGCATCTGTGTTTTATTTTGTTTGGCTCCATTTTTCCCTTGGTTGGGAGATCAAAAAAGGGAAGTTGTTCTGTAAAAATAAGACCTGTGTGGGTTTAAAGGAAAGAAAAAGGGGAGAGAATGGGGAACATTTCATTCTGTATGAGTTTTACCTAACAGCTTTATTAACAGTGTGCTTCAGATGTTTTGCATTAAAACTTAATATATACAATGCTGAATGAGTGCCAACATCAAGGGCATTGTTGGATAAATGCTATCATTGTGCCCAAGTTCTGATTTATTCCAACATAAAATTGCTTGCCTGCAATCAAATGTTCATTATTCTACCCTAAGACATAAGTAAATGCTGATAATAAGGATTTAAATTATCATAATGGTTTGTATGAGTTCTATCAATTTTTATTCTCTTAGTTTTATGCAGCCATTATATAGTGATGTTAATATTGATAATTACTACAGGCATACATTAAACACTCTGTTTTAGTCTCATCCTAGTATCTGCCTGTACTTATAAGCAGCCTGTCTTCCACAATCTGCTCCACCATTTTCTTATTGCACTTTTTAAATTTTTGTTCTAGATATCCATCTCTCCTACTTTTCTTGCCAAGTTATGCTACTCTCTCACATGTCCTGTGGCTAACATATATTTTTACAGAGTAAAACACAAGTGGGCTGAAAGGAAGGACTGAGGAAGGAAAGGAGGCAGCTAAGAGACTCCTGGAAAAAAAGGCATACTGATTTTCTAAGGGCAGGGATGATAATGTAGCTGCTGGAATACATTGGCTTAGAACACTGTGACAGTGTCTTATCTATTTTTGCTGTATGACCACACATCAGTAACCTCATAAGTTTTTCCTCTTTCAAAACATCTCTGTTTTGGCTCTGAAGGTGGAATGTCCTGGAAAGTTTGAGCTAAAGAAAGTGGTAGACTTTCTTAGTGGTAGACTACTCTTATGTAGACTCAGATGAATGAAGCTGTGCTTTTCCAAAAATAAATTAATTTGAAAGAGCCAAAAGACTTAAACTCTTGTTTTTTACTTATTTTACTTTGATTTTTTTTATTTCAAAAGAGAGGAATAATCACAAAAGTAAACCTGGAAATACGATTTAATCAAATGAGCAAAGTGTAATATCTGTTTACCCAAATAAGAAATCAAGAGGTAGAAAATAGCAAATGTTGCACAGCCTTAATTCATTTTTCTAGACATGGCTATTGGTAATTTGGTGAAGATAAATGATGCTGTCCCTACCCTGTGTTTACTGATCTGCCTGCACAGCACAAGCAGAAGCCACATGGAACAGCTCTTCCCCTCCCATTGCACTGCCTGGAGCAACAGCCCAGATTTGTCCATGGGACAGGTTAACATTTTGTGTCCTTACATGCCAGTCTCTTACTGAGGCAACATTATGTGGGATTTTATGGATTTTAATATGTATGACATTTAGAGTTGATTACATACTATAGGACTTTACCTGGTCTTTTTTAACTATTAATCATCACCATGTGATTGTTAGTAGGGATTGTCAAACATTCATGCTCTCAGGTACAATCCTTGTTAAAAATGCTCTTCTGTGTGGAGACAGCAGCATTTGTTAGATATAGTTTTCTTTATGCAGTATGTATTCATACTGATTAAAGACACTTATCTCTCAATTTTATATCCATAAAATAAAGAGCAGTAATTGAGTGTGTATCGCTCATATTCCCAAAGTGCATTTCACCTGTGTGATGGACATGGTGTTTCAATTACCAGTTCCAGAGCTAAGAAGACAAAGAAGTGCCATGATCAGGATGTCCATGTGCCCTTCAATACATTGTTCTGCATATTCTTAGGTATGTAATAGCATGCATTATTTAATGAAATGAGCAAACACACATTTGTCTTCAGAAAAAGTGTACACTTGCAAGTAAAATGTAAAATATTTTTATGCGGAAACCAATTAATTTCTGAAGGCAATTTGCCTGGATATTTGGGGTTGGGTTTTTTTTTAAGTTCACCTGGTTAATTATGGTAATCCAACAGTATTACTCTGTCTTCATTCTCATATTAAAAGCATACTTCTGTTTAAAGAAACTTCTTTTTCTCCTTGGAAATATATGTGGTTTGTACTGGATCATAACTGGATATTTGAATCTTGGTTAATTTTTCTTGTCAGTAGCCTTGAGGGGAAAAAAGGGATTTGATCAAATGATTTAACATCATCTAGGCAAGAATTAAGTAACCATGTTCATATTACACTTATAAGCACTTCATTAACCCCAGAGAGAATACTCATCAGAATGAAATGAACCAGATTAAACTTTCTGATTGCTAACTAGTTTGTGTGATGTCAAAATAGATGTCCATGTAGTATGAATATTAAAAATTGAGCTAACCATAGAATTTTGATTCAGAGGATCAGTCTTCTAATTTATGTGACTGGCAACTCATAAAACATAAAGGTTGTTTCTGATAATGTAATCTAGCAGTTCATCTAATTCAAAAAAGAGATTTGTCTGTTAATAGGTGAATTTTTGCACTTTTTCCCAAGGAATGTCCTTTGATTATATTTGTGCATTCAGGGATGCAACCTCAAAGTATGCAGTGACAGGAGTTTCTCCATTAATCAGAGAGAGAGAGATGATTTGCAATTGAACCATTTGGAGCAGTAAGACCTGGGACAGGGCTGCAGAAGAATTCACTACACCCTGAAAATTCAAAACTAAAATGAGACTTTGTCCTTTATTCATCAGATATCACGAGTTCTTGCAACAGGTCTTACATAACCTGTGGCAGATGCTGTAATACATAAACAAATTGAATTGAGCTAAGAGGAAAAAAAAGAGTCAATGTCTTAAATGTTTGGTTTCATGAATTTGGATTTGCTCCTGAAAAAGAATTACCTTTTCTGTGGTGGCTGTAAGGAAAGATTTACAGAGGCTCTGTGTTAACAGATACATTTTCTGCCACATGTAGATTTTCACCCCTTGGACAGAAAAAAGTGAATATTCAGATTGTTGTGATTATTAGAATGAGGTCACAACTTCCTATTTGAAGAAGTAGCCTAAAAAATTATATTAAAAATAGAACTTAAGCACATCATACCAGCCAAACCAAGCACAAAGTAATTTCTTCTAGATGAAATTCTACGTATATCTCTGGTTTGTGTGGAAGCTATTTTAGTTTGCTTCTGTAATTATCTTCCTTTTCTCTTAGTCTACATGTCAGTGTATATCCAGTGAGCTAAATTACATTTAAGATAAAAAATAAAGTTCCACTGAATATCTTTTTCATCAAACCCAAGGAGACAGTGCAGATAATCACATTTCACCCAGTATGTATCTGCAGAAGAAACTGTAAATGCCAGTGCACATTCCCCACGGCTCAGTGTTTCTTGTCCTGTTAAATCTGTCCTGTTATAAAGTAGAAATGATTTTTCAGCTTTACTTCTCAATGCTCGTCAGGATCTCCAGAAGGGTTGCTGAAGCTCTGCATGATGAGTTCAGTGCTCTCAGCACAGCTGGTGGCATGGGGTGGCAGGGGACAGCCACTGGGAGGGGCAGATAGTACTGGGCAGCTGACAACCCAGACGTCAGCAGGTCACCATGAACTTTACTTGTTCCTAAGAACCAACAGTACTGTAGCCGATTATTTCCCCGAGTTGGAATCTGGGATTTTGTGGTCCACAGCCTGAGAGAGCTCCAGGGGCAGCAGTCTGTTATGCATCATTACCTTCTCTCTTTAATAAATGAGAAATAAAACACAGTGAATTATAGGATTGAGCAGCTGAACCTGTGTTCTGCCAAGAGAGCTAAGACCCACTGCAGACAGGGAAGGGGGCTTCATGTGTGCCTTTGGATTCAACCCTGTCTTTTCCTGACCTCACCTGTTACCACTTTCCTAAGAGAGTATTTCTCACCTAACATGTGCTCCAGGACTCCTGGCTCACAGCAGGAATAATTGCAGCCTCTGAAAAACCCCTATAGCAGTCCCTGTTGGCACCTTTCTTGGCTGCTTGCACCCTCTCTGCTTTGCCCACATTTCTCTGCCCTGTGTAAACTCCCGTCCTTGCAAGGAGTGAGCCCTTCTCCCACGATTGGCTCCACGGCAGCAGAGGGGGCTTGATCCCTGTGTCTGAGTGCAAACGGGTTCCTGATCTCCACAGAGACACCCACTTCCCAGTGGAAGCCGAACATCTCAAAGTCTTTGTGCTCTGTACAAAAGGATTTTGTACGCATCGTACTCACACTGAGAACATGTCTTTTCCAAGAATAACATGGAAGATTCACTTCAAAAAAGTTTTAGAAGGTTTTATAGCTAATCACAAAGAGCTGGCTGAATGTTCATATTTGACCAGGATTGGGAAAAAGTATTTAGGAAACTGACTTCCTAGATTTCATCTGATACCCCACACATACAGAAGCAGAAGGGTGAGGATATATCCATGACAGCCCAACTGTTTGCAGAGCTGTGTTGGAACCTGGCTCCAAAAAGATGAGCTTGGGACCTCCACAGAAGTCCCCTCCACCCAACGCACACAGCAAACTCAGCATCAAAACAAGCATAGGGGCGCAAACAATGCTTAGAGGACAGAAACACCTGAGTCCAGCACTGCTGACAGGGAAAAAGGCTGTGCAGCCAGAGCCAGAAGCAGCTCAGCTGGACTGATCTACAGGCTGAACTGGAAAGACCAAAGGGGAAAATGTTGCCCAGGAACATCAAGCAATGAGCTGTCTCACCCCAACCCTCCTATGACCATTTGTTTCAAAGAACAGATGTTTTCTATAAAGCTGACTTGAAAATTGGTATCTTCCTACTTCTGGGAGAATTCGTTCACTTTATCTTTTTACTGGCAAAAGTACTGTTGTTGCTTTACATTCCTGCCAGCCCTGCAGAGCCACCTCAGCGCAGAGGAGGTGAACTGGAGTCTATTTTGGCATAAAGCAGAAAGGACACAGCTTGATCTCAGATCCCAGGGTGGATTTTCAGTGCTGGCAGTCAAGAAAGTCAAGGTTTTATTTGTAAATTAAAAGAGGGGTCAACAGGAAAGTCATTGGAGAAAAAAAAGAAAAAAGCAAATATGGAACCCTACCATGCCATTTATAGATGAGAGCATAGTTTGTGGAATGTAATTTGAGTTATAAATAATATTTTTGGTTTTTTCAGCCAAAAAGCTGTAGCTCATTCAATTAAGAGAATGGATGGGTTTGTGTTGGGTTATTCATTATGTTATTGTAAAATACATCTGTAATGATAATCTATGGAAATGTTACTGCAGTGGCAAGGAGAAGGATAATAAAAGAACTTACACAGACTTTTTCCAGTGAGCAAAATACCTGAGGATTATTTGATCTTATTGTTCCCTCAAATCAAATAGCTGGAAAAAAACCAAACAACAAACAAAACAAACCCTGTTAAAAAAAAAGAACAAAAAAACCCCAACAAAACAAAACAAAAACAAACAAACAAGCAAAACCGCCAAAAATACCAAAAAACAGAACAAAAAACAAACAAAAAACCCAAACAAATTTTAAAGAAAAATAAATAAGGAAAAAAATATGAATTGGCAGATTTGACTATGGAGTTTAACATTAAAAAGGAACCATTTGTACCAATAAATCTGGGAGAGAGGCTTAGTCATTTTCTAAATCTGTTCAACACTCATGTCCCACTTCCTTGGGTTGTATGAGGTGCATTCTCAGCAGTAAGCCACGCAACATTGTATCAGTCCTTAATGCTCACTTATTTCAAGCATCATTGATGAGGAATTACTCTACCATGTCAAACAGAAATGTTCACTGCAAAAACACAGATACAGCAAAAAATGTCGCACTGTCCAGAAATCTGAGATGGCAATAGCAAAATATTCATGGTACTTCTCTGAGCCATGTAATGCTGACATTCCATTTTTATAAAGCTGATGTGAATTTCTTTTTCCCACTAAAAAATTTAAGAAATTCTGGTTTAAGAAAAATAAAACATTAAGCATTATAAAACAATAATTTTAGCATCAAGTTGCAATACGTGGAATAGATTTTTTCCATCAGGAGTAAAGCAAGTGGGGGAAAAGTCAAGATGAAATACATTCTTTTGAGGGAAGAATAATGAGGGGAGGGGATGTTATTTGATTTTTAATGAATGGGTTCATCCAGTGAATATCTATAGCAACATGTATAGCAGGAAGTTGTGAACTATTTCCATGGCTCCGTAAGTGGTGGTTGTTTTGTACAGGGAAAAGGCAAGGTGTGGGAGACTGACAGGGCTCTCCCCAGTGGATCCAGAGACCAAAGAAAAAGCTCCAGTCTGTCCTGGTGCCAAAGGCCATTTTCAATAAATAGAAATAGTTATAAATAGAAACTCTGTTGAATTCAGGGTCTCAAAGGCAGCTGGATGGAATGCTGGCCGCATCACACCCTTGGCTGTCACTAGTTTCAGAAAATTGTATATGTTGCTCATGCTTATTTGGAGAGCTGTGTAGGCAGACTTTTGACTCATTTTAACATAGGTTGTGAAGGCTACTTCAATCGCTTAAACTCAAGTAAGTGTGTAAACCAGGGTCTTGAGAAGTAATCTAAAATGTTATTGTTTTATAATAAACGTATTTTGGCCATGTTGTTGTTGTTGTTTCAGTCATCTGAGGGCCACAACCAGCAATTCCTCATTTCGGGAGCTCATAAACTTGTGGTGAATGTATTTTGGATCAGCCAGGCAAAAATCACAAACAAATACAGCTCCTTGCACAGCTTATCTGGGAGGAGGCCAGCAGTCCCAGGGGGAGTCTAGGCTGGACAGCTCTCCCAAGCCCTGAGACACTTGCTCTCAGCTCCCACCAGGACCAAAGCACCCATCCCAGGATATTGTGGTGGCCATGCACAGGTTAGAGCCAAATGACCAGCTGCAGGGGGAAATGTTTGTTCAGAACGGCAGCTGGGTCTGAGTAGCTTGCCACGGTGATCTAGTCAGGGTGACAGCCCAGGAGCCCCTGCAGCTGGGGAATTAGTTATCAGTTGTTAGTTATTTGTAAGAGTTCACTGGCCCCGCACTCTCCCCCGCCCCAGTTCTTTATATGGTTTGTATTCTGGAAGGTTCGCCCCAGTTCTACGTCTTATTGGTCCCTCAGATTTGTACCCTCCCCTGTTCCAAATTTATTGGTTGTTACCCTTTTTCCCCTCCCTATCTCCACCCATGGAACCTTCCCTGGGTGGAGCTAACCACCCGCCTTTTCCCTTCCCTCTTAAACCCCTGCAATCCTTTGTTCTGGGTCTCAGCTTTGGACTGTGTGGCTCTTTGCCACCACTCGCTTTCCACCCCTCTTCACAACCCTTCAACATTCGCCTCTTAATCTCAGTAAATCCCCTCGGAGAATCCTAGACTGTAAACCTTCATTTCTTTGTTCCGCGTGTTTCCTCACCAGCTCTCACTCCCCGCGCTCCGCCTGCCTGCCGCGGTGCTTCGTCGCCACCTGAGCACCGATGTGCTTCAGCTCGCTCGCCCGCTCCTCCGTGTCGCGGGGCATGTTCGGCCATGAAAAGAGCAGCGCTGCACCAGGAAACACACATCCAGGGCCGAGGCTTCGCCAAGCACCATTCGGACTTCAAGTAAGGGGGAAGGTGAGTTCTTGAATCCCATCATAGCCAGGACTACCTGGGACCAGGGCACATCCCCATTGCACAGGAGCACCAGGGACCAGCCATTCAGTCACTGTGCATCATCCTTTACCCCAAGTATAAATAACTCTCCGTGAAAAAATATAGGAAACCAATGGGGAAATGGTGTTGTAATAAAAAGAAGTTGCGTATGAGGGGATGCACCACATGAGTTGATTTTTAAACAGATTTTTAAACCTCTTCAATGAACAAACTTGTTCGTTTGTAAGAACAAAAAAAATTTCCTTCTGATAAAATACAGACATGCTGATTGATGATGAGGTTTTTTTCAGCTTTGAGGTTTTAACTAAAATTGTGCCTCTGCTACCAAAAATATTCAAAATATATTTGGGGTTTTTGCATTTCTGTACCACAGAGACAAGACTTTGGTGAACCACTTAATTCTGGTATAGCATGAATTCTCAGGACCAATGAAGGGAACATGTCAAGTTAATAAATCACTTGGTGATTAGCTAAGTGGAAGAATTTGGAGACTCTGGCATGGCAGCAGAAATGTTATAAAATACAGCAGGAATTTTAACCTTTTAACTTGTCTGCAGTTGGCAGTTTCTGAGAGCCCATGAGAGGTACCTAAGAAAAACAAGTATTTTGTCAGTAGGATCAAATTCACAGGAGACAATCCTTACACATTCAAAATTCATTTAATATTTGTAAATATAAAAGAGTTGAAAGCTGCTGGTATAATAAGCTAGTGATAAATATGACCAAAGCAGCAGAAGCAAAACTCATTATTTTAAATTAGAAGAAACAGTGCTGTTTAAAACAAGTAAAGTCCCATCCATATATTTTGAAGATGTTACAAAAAATAAGTTACGTTGCTTACTAGGACTCATCCTAATATTCAGTACAGAACATAGAATTTTTTGCATTTTAATAACTTTAATTTGCATTCATTTTTCTGATATTTCTTTATTTAGATATATGCCATTGAGGCTGTTTCTAAGCACTATGATAATTGCTTGATTTCACATTCTTCTTCTGGCAAAAACACATGCATTTTCATAATACTCAGTTACATTTTAGCATATTAATTTGTTTTCCTATGGCTCAGGACTTTTCACTCCTTCATTCCTAAGACATGTAATATTTCTAACACATAATTCAGAATACTGAATTGAAGGATACCAATCTGAAATATATCTGAAGAATATCTCATGGATCTTATAATTTTTCTTGCTATACCAGATTTCAGCATTTAGAAGAAATTTTCTGTATTTCAGATACCTGAAGATTTTGCAGTAGCGTCTTATTTTCTCTTCTCAGTTGTCCAAAGAACATGAATTTCATTCTTTAATGGTTTTGTTCAGGTGTCTGCCTTCTTCACGTCATTTATTCTGCTGAATTTGGAGAGCTTTAAATGGTTAAAATGCAAATTCAAATGGCAGGTGAACCCCAGGAGTTTCTCTTAGATTAAAACTAATTGGGTTTCATTATTTTTGAAAAAAATTACTATATTAAATAATGTGATTTTTACATAGTTGTGGACATGAGTCTGTTGGGCTAACCCGAGACTCAATGTCTATTCTCTCATAAAAACAGACAGGATTGAGAGGGTGACAAAGTGTTCTTAAGGGAAGCACCTCTCTGTTGGCCTGACATTGATGTGGTGAGAGAGGTTCTGCTGAGATGTAAAAGATCAAGTGCTGCTCAAGTTTTCTGCAAAGGACTGAACTTTCTGCTGTGAAGTGTAGAAAGTAATTTGTATTGATGATTAAACTGGACAACACTTCACAGGTATTGCAGGCAGCCAATATTAGGATGATCACATAATGGCATTAAGTTTTATTATTCTTGTGATAGTCTATGTAAGAAATCTGCAGGTGTAAAGCCTCACTGTTTCCATACACAGTGAGTATCCAGATGCATTATGGTTCATCTTAGTATACCAGCACCAATCACAAATGTCAGTTTACATCCATGTGAGTCTGTATATTGAACACACAGTGTTATCTCGCCCTTTCTTCAGAAAATAACATCTTTATCACAGATAAAGCATCTTTATCACAGAGATCTTTAATCACAGCTTTCCCTGATGAATCGTGTAGTTGCTCAGTCCAAGTAGGCTCAAGTAGACTTAGAAGAAAGAGCAAGAAAAGACAACCTATTTCATACTAGCAATTTCGTACAACTAGAAGCCTTGTCTCCATGTCTTCCTCTTCCAGCTGGTCCCAATGAACTAGATATGGAGAGGAGGCAGCTTGTAGCCCAGAGCTGTGCACAGCTCCCAAGTAGCTCACATGAGGCTCCTATGCTCAAGTTACAGCACATAATCAGCAGATAAAAGACTTTGGACACGTCTCCCAAGCAAGTTGGTGAACAGTGATGAAAGAATGTATGGAGACAATTTTGGGCGGCAAAACAGAATACTTGTTGTCTTCTTTATCAGTCATCTCAAGCAATGTGAGAAGATGAGGGTTCCCTCTCTGCAAGCAAAATCTGGGAAGAGACAATAGGGTTACTTAATATCGAGAAAAAAACCAAAGCAATATGATCACTTAGTTCTCCTTGCAGGAGTAAATTCTGCCATGAATTGTGGGGTAAAGTAAAAGAAAGATACAGCAGGAAAAAACGTCATTTCAGGAGGTATAGCAACCACTGGATATCATCAGGAACTCACTTTAGGCACTGCATAAGTGATTTGAAGTTGAAAGTGAAAATGCTTAATTAAAAAAGAAAGCAAGCAGTAACTTTGTAAATACAGTGACAGGTTTTTTTATGTAAAACAAGAAAAGCCAACCTGAATAAAGATAAATTGAAGAAACATATATTAGCTGATAAAGTTCGAGATGCAGAGGGATAATGAAGAGAAAACAGTAAAATGTCTAAAAGTGGGGAAAAAGATGATTTAGAAGAAAACTTACTTCCAACTTTAACTGTACTCACAAAACTCTGCTGAATACCTTATGGTGAGCATTGGTATTTTTGAAAGATCTCAAAACAGCAGGAGGTGGCCCAAAAAGAACAGGTGAGTTTCCTAGATTACTAGGGAGTGTAAGATTCGCAGTGACATTTAGGAAGAGCTCAATAGTGTGTTTGTCACTATTTTTGCTATAGTGAATTGGGGAGTTATCCAAACTTATATTTTGAGCCAAAAATCATAACACAATGAAAACACCGTCCAGTAATACATTCATTTGCAGAGCATTAAGTTATGCTGCTTTTTGTTATACTGCATGGCAAAGTATTTTTGATACACAATTTGGAATTGATAGGTGTTTACCTCACATTTATGTGTGTTTCTTCAGAAACATTTGCCGTATCTTAGAAGCAGCATATCTGCAATGTGATGCAGGGGTTGCTATGGTGAGTTCACATCTCTTATTTAATCCTGTACCTGAGTAAATACACATTGCAGCAACCTCTGTTAAAGATGCTATTAGTAAAGTTATGTCAGCATTTCTATGAAAAATACTTGTTTTCCTGTAATGACTTGGCCCAAAACCAAAGAAAACTATTCCTAAACCAAACCCACAGAAGTCTTTGTACTCTTCCAGTGTATTTTTAGCACAGCATCAATAATTTTCTGAAGTCTTGAGTCATAAAAATCAAATTTAAAAAATCAATGCATTTTTTTCTATTCTTTATTAGTTAGCAATTTTGATTACAGCTATGGGATTTCTCATTTAGAAAAATCTTTATGAAAATGTGGGGGTTAGTTTTCATTTCACTGTTCCACTTGGTGCCAGTGGTCATTCAGTCAGGCATTAATTGCAGCACTTGTTTTACATCCCTTCTGTACTGACAGAGTCACATAAAGACAATTCTGTATAAAGGAGAACCAGGTCCTTAGTTCTTGTATTTAAGGATTCAGTTTAACTAAATGGCACCAGAAATGTAACTTGTAGACTCCAGTGCATTCTTTCTGAGTAATTATTTGAGTCCCCCTCCAGCATAACATGTAAGAAAGCAGTGCTTAGTTGGAAGTAATTGACTGCTTTTCTCTTTATGGCACCTATTTACTATCCTAATAATTTACTTTGAAAAAGAGTAAATTTCTGATAACATTTTTCTCTATGAGCTACGCTGTATATCAGGACAGCTCTTGTATAAATTTATAGGTTCACCTGATTAAATATTTTCCTTTCATGGGCATTTTTTAACAAACATTTGTGGGAAATGTCTATATTTGTCAAAATCCCTTCCAACAGATAATTATATTTTTGAAGCAAAACTTCTACAAAAATATTTCTAAATACATATATGTTTACTCAAACTGTAGGTTTTAAGTACCTGGATGCAAAAGTCAAACTTTACCAAGAAAAACAAATAAATTTATCCAACTTGCCCATAAGGTCTGATTACTATACTGGGACTTGCATATGTGCTTGCATGTTGACCTTGTAAGGACTATACTTTTAAATGGATCGCTTTCTTCTGTGCTTCATATCAGCCAGTGAGAGTTGATGATCATTACTGAGGTGGATGAACAGTGTGGCTGAACAAACACATCTGCCTCCTAAGTCAGGGGAAACAAGGTTGGATGCAGAAACTCAAACAGATCATAAATGTACATCATTAGCTGGTAATGAGAAGGGAAGGCTATTTTTTGAGAATTTACCCCAACAGTTCAAAAGAGAGAGGTGTGATAGATGTTGCCCAGGCACAAAGCATAGAAGCTGGGTGTTTCACACAGCATAAATTACAGCCCTTCTTGTTAAAAGGAGTCATAGATACCGTTGAAATAATGTTGATGGTGTTTTGGAGAGTGGCTCAAAGTTTTAAGTGCTACAATATTTGGATGTTACTGTCCAACTTGTTGCTCGTTTCCTTCATAGAATGTAGCAGGGTGTCTGCGGGTTTTAGTGGAAGCAAGCACCATAGTCAGAGATGATTGGCACTGCACATCCCCCTTCCCCTATCCCATTTTGAGTTAAAAGCTGGAAAGTTCTACTTTGTTCCCTCTGGCCGAGTTTCCCCATTGGGTTTGAAGTTCTGTGCCTTCCCTCCTTGCGTCCCCATTCCCTAGCTCCCCTGCCAGTTCTGTATCCCTCGTGCTCCTCTTGGCCCTCCTGTGTAAACCCCTCCCATCCTGCGGTCCCTCTTAACCCCTGGAACGGGGACCCTCGGGGCTCTCTGCTCCCCGGAATCCAGCTGCTTCCGTCCCCCGCCTTCCTCCCTGGTTCCACCTGCCTTCTCTGCCCCGCTGATCCTGCCAATAAACCCTGGATTCTGAGAACTGAGAGACTGCATCTCCTTGGTCGCCGATGCTCCTGATATCCTTCCTTCGGGGGCTCAGCCCGGGCTCGGGTCCCGCGCGTCCCGGAGCCGCTCCGCCCCCGCAGCGTGGGAGTCTCCTGCGGGGACCTCGGTTGGTGAGGTTTACGGGGTCCTCCTGCTTTCCCAGAGCGAGAAAACCTCAATAGAAAAGACCTCAAGCTCTACAGAATCAAATATTACAGCACTAGAAGATGAGAAACGTCCTTTCAATCTTCTGCTGTAAGGCCTTCATTCCAAATACAAGCCAATATCTGACGTTGCAGTATTAGGGTCAAAAGCAGCAGTACTAAAAACGTTAGGAAATGTTGTCCAATAACATAAACAAAGAATAGTAGAACATAATGGACTTTACTTGTCTTGTGGCATCTGCCTATGTGTAGAACATGACTAAAGCAACAGCCTACCCATTTTTCAAAATAGTTATCATTATGAAGACTAGTAATTATTCTTTTTTCTTTTATTAGAATGCTGTATTCATATTTTCCATACCAGTTATCTTCAGCCATACAAATCCATGTACAAAGTAATCCTTCTAAGACAATAAGTCAGCATGTTATTTCTTTATCTACCTCTTTGCTTCACTGTGCACAAAAGAACTGAAGCAAAGAAGGACTGGAAGGAATGGAATAAGTTCCACATTTAAGGATCTTTATTGGAAAATTTTCGGACTCCAAAGTTGAATATTCAGGTAATATCAGCAGGGTAAAGCCTGGTAGCTTTGATAAGACACAAATGAGTTTTTTTTCAAATAAACAGATCCCAGAAAACAGTATCTGAGCTGTCTTGAAAAAACCAAGAGAAAACAGCATCGTTCACCAGAGCAACATGTTAAGAGCCTCCTCCCAACATCCCTCAGACAGTCAGTGTGTGCGTGTTGAAACTGTTGACACCTCTGATTTCTTTATGGGCATTACCTTTAGAATGCATTCTAAGTGTAACCTTGAGATGGTAAATATATAGAATAAAATACACAGAAGAGATTGGAAATAGTCTTGGTTCATGGTTAAAAATTTGTATCAGTGTGATACCATTTATTGTTTGTATCACTTTTCTAAGTCACAATAGATTGTTTTGAAGTTATCAATACATATCCATTGCTTTTGTTTAGTGGTAAATCCAGAACCTCTTAGTGACAGTCGTTGGTGGCTAAGGCTTCTTGATGTTACCTTCTTTATTCTTATGACAGGAAATTTCAGGTAAAGTTGGAAACACAATCGTGTGTGTTACATCTTTACCAAAAGTCTTATGGACAACCGGTGAACCATTGATTCCAGACTTTGAAAGTTGTGCAACAGACACCCTTGGTGCATAATTTGACATGATTTTCATCTACTACTGTGAACTAAGAGCACCAGAAAGCAAAAAAATCAAAGCCACTATATGATGATTTTCATATATGTAAAGAATAGAGAAGGGAAAAAATCATCATCTTGTCAATATTTTGAATTTCACTTTCATATCATGGAAAACACAACGTTGTGTAAAATAGCAGATGCTAAATCATATCATGCTAAAGAGCTCGGAATTTGAAGGAAGAAATAAAAAATACAAGAGTTATGTAATTAAGAAACATACAAAGAATGCTTAAGAATATTGCATTAAGGTCAGCTATCCAATTAAAAGATGAATGCTTGTGCAGCTGATTAGCCAATCAAAAAATTCTACAAACACCAATTGATTTTCATAAAATCATTGTGAAATGGGGAGCAACTTATTGTCACACTTTCCTTCTCATCAGAACCAAATATTAGGACTGAAAATGTGTCACTAATCACTACCACTGATGAGTCTTGCAAGCAGTAGTAGTAATAGTCAAGATTACCATCTGGTCTTGATGATTCAGTTTGGATTTCACAGCCACCATGGACAGTTTCTCTACGCACTATTAAACCATCATTTTGCTTCAAGCCATAATTTTCTTCAAAGTAAACAGAAAATTTTCAAACATGGCCACAACAGTTAATTTACCAAGTATCTGTGATTCCCAATACAGCTAATTTTCTCCTTTTTTTTTAATTTGTCCAGAAATTAGATCTGAAAATTTAAAAGTAATTTTTCAGAAATTAGTGTTAAAGTCATTGCAAGGGATGAGAAAATATCGGGTAAGTTAACCAGAACCAGAAAATTCCACTATGAAACCAAAGATTGACGTCTAAGGAGTAAACCTTCATTCCTCAAGCCCAACACAAGTCTTGTTAGGAAGTGTGGTTTTACCCTTCTGTTTTTAAACCAGATTAGTCTGGTAATCTGAGAGAAGGAAAATTGCTGGATGCGGCAGGAATATGATTTTTTGGTATTATTCCTTTTTACAGTGAAAAAATTAGGGGATGACAAGGCTACTCAGACAGACCTTTGCCAATAATAAGACTGTAGTCCAAATAAATATCTCAGCCCATATATATATATATTCAGCCCATGTTTCGTTTTTGTGGTTTATTACCTACAAACTCCAAAGCAAGTGAAAACACAAAGCAAATAAAAGAGTAAGTGGCTGATGGACATTTTTAGTTTTGTTTGAAATAGGTGTCAAAGGACTTCACACATTAAAAGCATTACTCATCTTGTACCTTGTTGTTTCTATTTTACTACGAAAAATATCACTCCTACTCTGAGAAAGTTTATTTTTGTGTCACTTAGTGTATCCTTAGATCAGAGCTTCCCCCATGCGAGAGTGAAGCTTGTCACATGCATAAATGCATCCCACAGGAGTAGAAGGGACATTGCATCAAGTCCTTTCTAACAATTTGTACTTTTGGCCAGTGGTGGAGGAGAAGATGAGTAACACCGCCTCAGCCATGGTCATTCCCAATTCCTTTGATTTTGATGTTATAATGTTTGCAGAAACAGCTCTAAGAGAGAAGGAGCACTTTAGAAATTTCCTCTGCTAATTCAAGTTGCTGACTGGGTGAAGGGATTCCCGTCCAGACCATGGCAGAAAAAAAGCTAAAACAGAGCCCAGGAAGAAAGCATAAATTGTGACTGGCTCAGGATGCACAGATTTTCCCCTCTAGGCGAAAGCATCAAACTTAGTGCAGAACTGGGGTATCTGAAAAATCTCTGTTATCACTGTTCCTACTCAGCATGCAGCATGAAGCTTAGTGATAACTAGTCCAGCTGCACACATCATAAAACCCTTGTTACAGTTCTCAGTTGTTTACAGCTTAACATAAATCAGAACCAGATCTGAAACACATAGTATAGCTTGAATTGGAGTTACAGGCTCAATACAAGAAATACTTGTTTCCTCTTGCCAAAGTGGTGAAGCTAGAGTAGCAGATCTTTAATATCAAGCCAAATATGGACAAGAGGGAGCTGTATACACAAACACTTCTAGAAATAGAAATATATTCATTTTCAAATACAAATATCACTGAGCATGCACACAGACATTGCATCTGTACAGGAAATGGATATTTTCCATCTTCATAATTACATAGGACTACAGAAAGTAAATTTCTCACTTACCACATAGCACTACTTGCAATAACAAAACAAATTTTACCTTCTAAGTCTCCTTATTTTGCTGGAATAGAGGTGGGGAAAAATCCAGCTCAGTTCATCAACATGTTTAAATAGTGTCTCTGAGAAAGGATTCAGAAGCAAATATGTACCGTTGCACTGGGCAGCTGCTCTTGCAGATTTCCAGTTAAGCAAACATCTATTGCAATGTATGTCTCGTAATGAGGTTGTTTTCTCTAGGGTTTTTCTAGGGTCATGGTCATCACCTGGGAATTGTGGTTTTCAGATTTATGAAATTACTAGTCAATATCTGTATACATTTTCAAAATAGTATAATAAGCAGTAGTGGTGTATGAATATGCAGCACATAAAAGCAAAACAATAGTTTGCAGTGAGAATTGTTGTTTTCCAGATTTTACTTCAAACTCTACTTTGAACAGAGTCAAGCAGAGTAAGCAACAAAACTTATACCATGTTAAACAATTTTTTAGCATTTGAGGGGGGGAAAAGGAAGGGGAACGAATGGTGACAAAATAAATATATAATACAGCTCTGTTTTAGCAATACTTGTTGTTTAATTTTTGATTACTTTCAGCAGTCAAGAACAAAGTAAAGAAGGATGAGTCTTTGCAGGAATGGTTCCTGCTCATTGTACTGCATTCACAATCTTCCCTGCCATGTTCATTCAATCTGTTGATCCAAGAAAAGGCTTTTTCTGATAGGATTTGATTTAAAAAATCAGTTGTATACTGAAAGTCAAGACACCTTTAATACTCTGGGGTTTTTTGTTAAAAAAACGCTAATATACTGACAGATTTTTCTCATTGAGTACCATTTTAATCAGCATAGTAAATACACTTGTTTTCAACTTCAGAAAGAAAAAGCTACCCAATTTAGTCATCTTTTCTGAGTGCTTCTACAACTCTACAGAACTACAACAAGGTCTCAGCTACTGCCAAACCTCTGTACTCTCTTCTGAGTTAGTGCCCAAAGTGGAGTGAAGTGTCTGGCTTCTAGTCTCTGACTTTTAGTGGCTGTGTTTGAATTGAAAGCTTGATTGACAATTTTCTCACTTTGACAGAAGCTTGATTACTTGGGCTATGAAAAGATTCTTTATGCTGTTTTGTTGTTATTTTTTCATCACAGGTTTTGACAATAACTCTTAGTTGGTCCTGAACAGTCAAAACTACAATTTTTTTAATTAAACCAAAAATATTAGGTGCTTGTGCCTTAGTGTCTAGTTACTTCTTGGATTTTCTTATTTCGATGAAGTTTTAACACAGGTAAAATACAAAATCAAATTTTCTCCAAGAGTTCTAGTGAGCAAGGATTTTGATAACCTCTGATAATTTAGGATTAAAGAGAGAACTAAAAGCCAGAAGTAAAGGCCCTTTGATAGCAGTGGGGGATGAGTAATGGGAAATGTTCTTGCTGTGGACTAATGAGAGTGTAACTGCTAAAGGAACCAATCTTTCATTAATTGTAAAGGCAGTAAACTCAATCAGTCACAGTGTCAAAATATTGCAGTTCAGTTGAAGAATTTTATTGAACTAATTGATTTAATTGTTTTAAGTAATGCCATTATAAGAGTCATTATCTAGAAACATTATTCTCAATATAATTTTCTGAAACGTAAAAACTTTTTATGAGGCAAGGGATTTTCATTTCAAAAAAAGATGAGACAATGGTTTTGATTTAAAAGAGCATCTTGACTAGGCTATGTTTCATTAGAAATTACCACTACTTGGTTTTGGATGTCATCATAGATAATGTGAAGCATTTTGTAAGCAAAGTGTACTTTAGGTACATTTAGCTGACATTTAACCTACATTTAGCCATTTAAACATTTCTGATGGCATTTTCTCTGAGTCAGAAAGTTTGTTTCATCTAATCCGCCTAATCCAGATATAATGGACCAGGGATATCTGCCTTTTGCTTTTGCACACCCTCCCTCCCTTCCTGTTTAGCCATGAGGGGACATTGGACTAGTGCTGTAATTTTCTTGCTAGTTCCAGAATTCATTTAAACAGTAATAACCAGTCCTGGCTTACTTTCCAGTCCTCTGCCTGCTTGTAGCCATTTTCATCTCTCTCTCCTGCCAGATGTTCATGCAGCCACGCAGTGAGTGGGAACAGAACATTTTGTGTTAAAACTAACCTCTTTTTTTTTTCCCTCCCATATGTATTTATGACTATTTGCAGTCACTGGGGAAGCAAGGAGAGTGAAAACAGCAATTAGGTCAGTGGGAAGTTGGCACTGCCTCTTTTAGCATCAGCATTTGCTTATGTTGACTTAAGAGAGTTGTGGGACTACAGAATTAGCATCACTCCTATGAGGCTCAAACCCAGCTGGGATCTGCAGAGCAAGAAACAGGAACCCAGATACGTCAGCTACTGGTTCCCTTCCTTTCCCAACAGTGTTTGGGCTGAGTGAAAAATTCATCTCATTGACACCAGTTGTGATGCAATATCTCTTAAATTCAAAGCCAGAGGGAGAGGGCTGTATGAAACCCTATACAAACTGCAAATGCAGTGTCCTGGCTGTATCTGTGTAATCTTTCTGTGACAGTGACAATAAATATTGACATCATTGCAGAGCCAAGAAAACTGTTTGGGAGACTTTTGTGCAACCATGAACTTTTAGTGTGTTTCTAGCAATATCCCATTGGTCATTGAGTCACAGACAAAACTGATGACGTAAGTTTTTAGGGGAAGATAATGTAACTTATTAGATCCAACTGAAGAAATCAGGAGGAATCAATCACATTTCTAGATGTCAAAAGGTAGAGCTTGTTAGTCTTCAGAAGTGGTGCACAATGAAGGAGGTAACAGCAGAGTTCTCATAAGATGACTTTCTTTGACTGTTTTTGTATTCAGAATGTCACTTGACAGACTTCCTGCTATCAAGTTGTGGAGTCAGTGTTGCTCAGAGGTCCAAAAGGCTTCGGCCAAAATGCCTTGAAAGCCTCTTGGTCGAAGCTATGCAGAAACTCACTGCAGCTGCAACATGAAAATAGGATTGTCATTACTATTGCTTTATCACTGCTATTTTTGTCTATTACATATATATCTCCTGTGGCTTTTTCTCTCAATCAAACACCATTATACTAACAGCCATACAGGCAGGTAGTACATGACTCTTTCCAATTCACATTTTTTAGGAATGAATAGAGCTTAAAACTCAGGAAATTTTAGGATTGGGATTCATGAAGGCACTTCCCCATGAAAGGCCTCTCAGGATTAGGTGTGGTGCTGAGAGAGGGAGGACACTGCTGGGTCAGATACAGGCTACCACCACATGAGGCTGCTAAACTCAGTGGATCAATGGCTTGATGAGAGCAGGCAAAGCCTTGCAGAATTTTCACAATTTGGTCAGCGCAAAAGTATGTTTTGCACAAGGTAGCAGGAGGGATATAAAAACATGACAGTGTAATAAACATGTTTCAGCTAGTATAATAAACAGAATTTCGAGCCTTCAGAGCTGAGCCAGATTTCTTTTTCAAAGTGGAAAAGTGCACAGCCAGGGATTGTCTCATATGACAAGTGATAATAATGAGCAATAACAATAACATGAATCATAGTTCTAAGTCATCTGGTGATTTTTACTATTTTTTTTTTTAATCTATAAAGCATTATAGAAAGTCACTACCATGGGGTATGGTACACTGTCAAGAGAAGTATGTAGAACTGATAGAGACGAAGTTTTTCTAGCTATGAAGTTTCAAAAGAAAAAAATGTAGGAACAAGAATGTGTCACATAGATTATGGTTTTCATCTTTTTAACCCTTTTTGCATCATCTTTTGTTTCATGTGGCTTTTCTAAATCATTAAATAGCTGATAAATGGCAGACAGATTTTTTGAGGACTTTACATGCTCCTCTCCTGCTTAGCCTTGAATGTACTTATCCCTATTATGTCAAGGTGAAGTAGAGATGTACTAAATTCCCAGTTTTGCAGATTGAGGACTGGGGAGCAGAGAGTGGATTAGATTCACCAAGGACATTGCAACATCTGATTCTGAGCAGTTGTGAGTTTATGTGAAAGGTATGTTTTGGACAGACGTACATCGGCACTGCCCCTGCTCAGTCAGTCCAGCCTATGGAACCCTTAGGAGTGCAACGGAGGAGAACTGAAGTTTTGTTAGGCTGTCACATCACACACCAGTACGTGTGTGCTTGGTGTATTTTGAACAGATTGGGCAGATTGAACAGTGAAGAATCTTTCACTTTGCAGAGCCTGAGTTGCTCAGGTGCTGAGCTGCTTAGCCCTGCCCAGGCAGTGGCCATGCCAGAGAAGATACTCGCTTCCCAGGGAAGATGTCAGATCAAGATGGCACATTGGCATTTGATCGCTGACTGCCACCCTGGTGCCTAAGCTCTCCATGAAGGTAGCCTTAGAGGTGTGTTCAATAAGGAGGAAAAGTCTGCAGCAGGACCAGGAATAAAAGTTTTCTGCCCTGGACTAACTGCAGGACGCCTGAAGAGTACACTGGGACTACAGCATGTCCCTCTCACTGCCAGAAGGGTGTAAGAGGCTTAGACTCTGCTGGGCCAGAAATGTAGTGCTTTCACTTCTCTTTCATTGATTTTAATAAATGGGAAATTGTTGTAAGGTGTCAACACCCATATGTCTCCAAAGGCATGTTTTTACCCTTATGTGAAGATAAACCTTTTTAATGATACCTCATTGTCACTGCTTCTAAAGAAGCTTTCAGGGTCTGAGAAATGTTGTTAAGTGGTGCAAAGAATTATATATTGTTCAGACAGCACAAATAGCAATATTGATCTCCCATAAACTCTGCTAATGAAAGGGAAATCAGATTGTTTACTCTGGTTGATTTCAGTCTCATCTGGTTTACATGAACACCTTATTACTTTTAAAATCAGAATTGTTGCCAAAGGGCCCTAAAGATTACTGGTGAAACTTAGCTAGCAGTGGCTTTCTTTGCATGTTTCATAAAACTTGTGCCTTTCTGCTTCCTAGGAGAACCTATCATACTTTTCTCATATTCCCATTAGGTTGCTGTAGACAGCAGTAATATCTCTACTTATCCTTGTTTCCTACAGGCTGACCAAGTCTAACTCCCTCAACCTTTCCTTGGATGCCTTGCACTCCACTGCCATCTTACTGTACTCCTTCTTGGGGGAGAAAAACTCAAAATCGCCTGATGGAAGGGAATAATCTCTTCCACACCTTTGACCTGCTGGCTGCACTCCAGCAAATACCATCCAGATGGTTTCATGAGAACTCTCACAGGCCTTCACCCTGTGACCCTGGTGTCAGGAGTCGTGATGGCCAGGCCTTCCATCCCAGCTCATCATGCTGGCACATATGGAGGCATTTGAGAGCTGTACACTACTAAACAAATGTAGGCTCCTCTGGCTTACTAAACGTGAACAAAAATTAATGCATGTGTTCCATGTGTTCCCTATTAAATGATGAACAGTGAGGTCTTCCCAGTCTGAGTGGAAGTGTGTTTATCTCACAGTAGATAACTGCAGATACAAGCTGGAGTGGAAACATGTCTGGCCATGCAATGGGACAATCACTGGGCCCCAGGGAAGGGGGATCCATAGGCGGGCTAGCCTAGGATATAAGCCCGTTGGAAACCTTTCCTTACAGCTGAAGGTCCTCCACGAGATGTGGCAGCAGAGGTGGAAACCACCCAGATGAAATGCTCTGGCAGATTGGATCTGAGCTGGTCCATTTCTGACAAATTGTTCAGGATGTAGCAAGCTATGAGAAACCCCAGGCACACTATAGTCAGCTGAAAATGCAGTTCTCTGCTCTTAGCAAAAGACATAGTGAGAAGAGACTGCATAAATTGCAATAAGACTTCTCACATATATCATTTCAGAAAGGGTCTAGACTAAAGGGATATAATGGCTCAATATTACTCAGTCAGCTATTACATTTTAAAACATACAAAATCATAGTGTTATACTCCATAATATCCAGCCGTGATTATCCACTACTTAGTGAATTCATCATCCCTTTGCCATGCAGCTTTGTTTGCTCAGCTTCATTCCATGTAGAGCACAGAAAATATGTTCTTTGTAGCACGTGTGGACACTTTCAGAGCAAACAATAGAGACAGGCTTGTGGTGAAAATCTTCAGGTAGCCCCTGCCTTTGCTCAGGCAATGCTTGAAGCCAGGAATAATTGCCCTGGCAGTGTAAGATGTTCCCAAATGTATTCTGAAAATAATGAGTGGGGAAATGGCAGCACTGAAGTAATTCTTTTAGGTGAAGATGTGGAACAACAGAAGACATGGGGTAAAAATCTAGAGGATGTTTTTGTCTGTTCCTGACATCATTCAAATAGAAAAAAGACAAAAAAAATTTGTGTGGTATTTCTTTGAAATAGTGTGAGTAATACCTTATACGCTTCCCAAAGCCTAAACTCATACCATAAGCCTTTAAGTAGCAGTCTGAAGAATATTAATGAAGCTAGCTAAGGACCATAAGCCCCTTCTAGGGGGTTGGAATAATTTTTGGAGATGTTCTTCTCTCCCTCTATTGAGATTATAGAGATACTGAAGTAAATTGCCTCCATTCTTAGTCATTGCAGTGAATTGCCTTTTGTTAGGTGTTATGAACCTCCCATTTTCCTTTTTACTTAAAAATATTGGGCAGCAATAAATACTTCTACTCTGCAGCAGCAGGAATCATTGCAACAGGAAGAGGTGGTAATCTCACAAAGGAAATATCCTGTGCTGTCTGTAGACATACTTAATATTATAAGCATACTAAGTCAAAAGGCACGGTAGTAAAGCAGTTAATATATTGTAAATTATAATCATGACTCTGAAACTTGTGTTTTTTATTAGGAATCCTATTTCATAAAATTAATCACGTGTTTTATTTAATATTCTATTTTAGCTCTTCCTTTTAGTTCGCTGTAGCCAATGGCAAATGCAGCTTTTCATACTTGCCCTGTGAAGTTCATTATTGCCAGAGAGACTGAAATAAACTTGGGGATAAGAAGAAATTCTGGTTTTGGAAGGGAAACACAGGATGTTGCAACCTTTTTTCAGAACATGCCAGTTATTCTGCTACACAGAACTTAATATATTTACCAACTATCTTCAGTTTTGTTTTGCAAAATTTGTGAATATTGATAATTTACAGGAGATCTTTTGTGGGTAGTTATATTTACAGTGTATGTGTGAAGACAAAAAGACTACTTTAGCCAAAACCTGCTCACTTTCTTCAGCAAATCTCTTCAAGAAGTCTATTGAATTCCTCAGTAAGTCCTTTTTCTAACTTGCTTCTGGCACAGGGAGAGTTGTTTGCCTAATGTCTGACCATGTCTCACCTAATTGCATTCCTGCCATCAGTGTTTTTGAAAGCATCTTTCATATCTTTGTGTTCGTGTCTGTGGCGCTAAGTAGTTTCACAGACTCATCAAAACGCTGGTTGGAAGGGACTTGTGGAGAGCAGCTGGCCCAGCCTCCTCCTCCTCAAGGAGGGGCTGACATGAACACCAGGTCATCTCAGACATGACTTTGCCTTGTAAAGTCTCAAAAACCTTCAGGGACTCTGCAGCTTCCGCTCCCTCAGCAGCCTTTTCCTGAGTTGCACTACCCTTCTCCTCATGTCCAATGTGAGCCTCCCACACTCTGGTGGTTCCTGCCCCATGTCTGGGCTGTCTGGTCCTACTGAGAGTCTGCCTCTGTAATCTTTGTAACTACCCTTCAAGTAGCAGTAGCTTGTTCTTGTGCGTCCCTGTAGCTTCTCCCAGCTTACACAAGCATCTCTTTCCCAAACTTTTCTATTTTGAAAAATCCAAATGTTTCCGTCCAGCTGAAATCATGCAGCACCTCGAATTTGCAGGATCTGAGTGAGAATTCTGGTTGCTTGAGATGCAGGAGGGGACACTGCCCCTCTTGGCCTTAAACTTTAAAAAACTGTTTAAAAATCCTAATCTTTAATGGGTAAAAGATACAAAGAGTCAAAACATAGGTAAAACATAGGAAGAGTCAAATAACATGGAAAAGATTCCTGCAAAAAGCTTCCTTTTTAAAGTGGGGATTTGGACTTCTGTATGCATGTGTGTGTAGGGTGAGGTGCTTTGAACACAGCTGGTTTATCATCAGTAGGATTACTTTGACTTTTAGTGCATTAGTGTACAGCACACAGCCACAACAACATTGCAAAATACACTTTACTTTGCTCTACAAACTGTCTCAGTGACAGTGAATACAGAGTAAAATCTAAACTCAGTGCTACAATAAAATCTTCAACTTCAGAAGAAAGTATTTGAGCAAGAAGTAAACACAGACAGATAAAGGCTCTTGTGTCAAGAGGAAAGTAGTATGAGTCAGAGAGCAGCAATTGCTACAAAACAGGCATATTCTTTTTTCTGTTTTTCTTTTTTTTTAAATTAGTTTATAGGTGAGAATGGTATTTCCTGTTTGTAGAAAACAGGAAAATGTTAATGAAACATTTAACACAACCTCAAGTTCAAAAAAAAAAAATGAGGCCAAAATACAGGGGAAAATGTACTTATTATTTTGGTAAGCACATCTCCAGCGTGCTCCGTACAACTTGATTTCACGCTGTAAAGCCTTTTTGTCAACCTGGGCTCCAGGCATAGCAATGTAAGCAGCCACAAGGGCAGCAGCACAGCCCTGACCTGCCTTGCCCAAGCCCAAGTCCTGGAGACTGACCACCAGCTGGGTGGGGGACAGCAGCTGGGTCACAGGCAGGCAGCAGAACATGCTGGACTTCCCCCAGCAGTGCCCTAGTGATCCCCATGCTTGGGGGACCTCAGGTACCAAGCTCTGGGCCAGCACCTCCAGTTCACACAACCAGACCAACTCCAGATTGCTCTTCACCTCAGACAAGGGCTCTGAGCAATGCCTGATAGGTTTTGCTCCCTAAAGAGCATTATAGTGTTCAGAAAATGGGACCTGTTGGTGTGGCAAATGTGGAAGGTTGTACCTGGGGGGCAAAGGACAACTGAGCCTTTTTTAATGGCACTGCCACCACTGCCAGCTCTAGGCTGTGCCAAAAACCTCTGCTCTGGAAACACCCTTCTAACTCTAGAAGACTCTGGAAACACACACTTACAGCTACAGGAGATTGTTCCGTCTTTCTCTGTCGAGGAAACATGGTCTCAGCCCTCAGATCTGCCATGCCTGGAAATTGCTCCAGTAAGCGATGGCAGGTACTATTGCAACAGGAGTTTTCTCTATGAGACATAAGATAGCCCAAAGGCACCAGAAGAGAAAAATATAACGTCTACCAAATATCGTCATTTTAACTGCAGTTAACCTGGCTTCCTCAGAGAAAGGGTAAACAGGGGTCTGGGCTGGAAAAACTGCCTGGTGAGCATCAGGGTGCTCCATAGGTACTGAGGTGACTATCAGAGCTTATAGAATGATCCCACAAATTAACAAAGAGCTTTATTTAGTAGCTTTTGGAGGAAAAGTAGCCAAGAGTACACTTTGCCCTTCTTTGAACATAAGTGGAGCTACTCTGATTGCATGGCTCTGTGGCAAAGCATGTCACACAGAAAGCTAGGTCCAGCTACAAGAGGCAAGGGTGTGATGGATATCACAATGTTGTGCTTTCTTTTTTTCACTGTTTCCAACATTCTAATCAAGAATTTAATCCTGTTCTTTGTCAGAAAACAAAAAGAAAATGTATTTTTTTATCTTTGAACTCTTGCATGACCTCAAGCAATCCTAGCAAATACAAAGTTTTCTTTACAAATAGTGAAATCAAACACAGCCAAGCTGAAGACAACACAGAAAGGGCTCTGCAGTCCTAGGGTTGCTATATGCCTCTCTTCAATGTGAAGATTGGACACTGACATTTGTGCTCTGTTGGAAGAAGTCTTTCCTGATGAAAATTAGGCAGTGCTTTTCTAGTTAGGGATTGGCAGAGTAAAAAACAAAGACAAAAACAAAAACAAACAAACAAAATATTAAAACAAAAAAAAAAAAAAAACAAAAAAAAAACAAAAAGCCCAAAAAACTGTGTTAAAACCTGTTAGCTGGCTCTTGTCTGGAAGAAATGCCTACAGGCCTGTGGATGGCTCCTGCCAGCCCCACCTGCCTTCACACCTTGCCTGGCCTCTTTGGGGCGTCAAATGCTGGGGACAGGGGCACTGCTAGGCACCATCAACTCTGATGACTCCATCCCCCATGCACTGAGGAAAGATCCACCCAACTACTGTGATGTGGCTACAGAGAGAAGTGTGCCACACTGCTTAGACTCGATGGGAATCAGACACAGACATCGATACTTGTGGTATTTGAAAAGGAAATTTACTCTAACCTTGATTATTATTTATTTGATTGGGTTCAAAAAAATGCATCAGAAGTCATTTTCACAGCTGTTGCTGATTTGTTAGTACATCTGTCCCCAAATCTCCCTGCTGTTTTCTTTATGGTTTGCAATCTTGTTTTCCTTTGTTTAAAGAAATGTTTTTCTCTCCCCTATTGTTACATGAAACATCCACATGAGCAGCAGTGCAACAAGAAGGCTGCCCATACTCACAGCCCTGTCGAGTGTGCAAAGCAAACAGGCTCAAGCAGAGCAGAGCTGCCTCCCCCAGCTCCCCCTGCAGCTCTGCTCTCCCACACTAGCAGTGGCATAAGGCAATTTCGTGCCAAACTTCTGCTGAGGACTGCCTTAGTAGATTAAGGACACCTATTCTTTGTCATATGCCTTAGAGGGAAAGCCTGTTTCCCTCATTAGACCAACTGATGAAATGGAAAACACAGGGAGCCTTCAGATTCAAAGTCCATTCAACCAGTCTAAGCCCAAAAATTTGTTCATTTTTCCAGCTATGTGTAGGTTTAAATCAAGATAGGACCTCTGGCTCCAAACCTTGCACCTCTTAATCTTTGGATTGCACTACTTTTGGCATCATATGGCATGACTGGCTTTACAATGAGTTGTCTTTTCATGGGAATGCAGAACTGAGGGAGACAGAGCTTATTTTTGTTAAACTATTTGTCTGAGTCTATATTGGAACTCGGATTTTTTTGGAGGAGGGGGACTCTGAAACCAGTATACCACAGCCAGTGCTGGCAGCAAGGAAGCAGAAGCCCTGGTCACGGTGGAGCAGCATTGCGTTCCCACAGGTTGTCACCAAGCCTGAGCTAAAACAGTCTGAGTGCTCCACAGGAAACTCTAAGAATTAAAAATAACATCCCCTCACTTGCTCTCCTGCCTTCACAGTCAGGCCAAACTGAGGGCTTTGATCACAAAGCCTACATGGGAAGGAAGGCTGGAGGGTTAGTTGTTGTTCTTAATTATGGTCATTATGTAATTGGATAAAATTCTGCAGTAACTTCTGCAGTATTACAGGCACATCATAGGTAATGAAATACTTCTTCACAGGCCTATATTGCCATTAAATGAATAACATTTCTCCCTGGACATACACCTCCTCAATTGCCATCACAGTAAACATTTCAGCTGGGAAACAAAGGCACAGGTCAAACAGCCCATGTGAAAGCACACACTTAGGACCAAGTCTGGACAGCCAGTGCCACATGTAGCTCTGTAGTCACAAAGATAAGAGCAGTGTGGGAGCACACAGGTATTTCTCCCAGAACTTATTTTCCAGACGTATTATTATTGTGCTGCTGCAGTTCAATGCATGTGCATTATTCAAAAATCCAGACTGTCAAATGAAAGTGTGATCAAGCCTGGGTGCAGCATCATATCTGATGATATGCATTTTGTAATAGGGCTAAGCTCAGAGAGCAAATAGCTCCGGTAACTGAGATGTTTGCCCTCAGTGTGCTCCAATAAACTGATTTACCTTTCTTCTTTTCCTCCTTTTTTTTTTTTAAAAGAGCTGACGCAAGTTTGTCAAAGGGAGTTGTTGGGTGTAGCAGCTGTTGATTGGTTCATCCCATACACTCCCATTTGTCTTTAAATCACTGTTCAACTGCTCTAGGTTGCATATGAGTAAATCTTTTCTTACAGGAGGAATTCCTAAAAGATATAACCTGCCTAGCAAGTGAGGAAAGGAAGCTGCTCAACTCAGAGGTAAGCTTCTTTTCTTTATAAGACTTGATCAATGTATTTTAGACACTGCCTACATCTTCAGGAATTGGACATTATAAATTTAATTAATCTGTAAGTGTAAGTGCAGTGTGAAGGATAGGCTCCTTAAGATTTACTGATACAGTAACTTGCACTGGCAAATATCTTTGGTATTTCTTCAGGAATGAAATTTAGTCTTCTCTTTTGTACAGAAAATCAAAGTCTAAGCAACCATAGAAGCAGCAAAAGTGTTCAAAATTGCCCAGTCAATTAAGAAATGAATGATTGCTTTGCTTTGCAGCCCTTGGCTAACTTCTGAGAATTTTTTTCAAGGCTCTATAGTTAGTTGGCTGATATTTCTATAAACTAATGAATTTGTGAAAGCAGGCTTTACATTTTAATTGTTTGTTTCACAGTTGCAACACTTATTTCATTTTGAAATAGCCACATAGACAATAATATTATAAAGTCACTGTCATGAAGATGAAGTATCTGGCAAAATCTGCTAAATGGGACACCATGGCAGAGGTTACAAATATTGATATTGCAAAACCCATGACAGTATTAGTCATATCTGTGACCCGGCATTATTTGCCCAGTGGTTGTCCATTTGCCTGATGTTCTAACTGCAGACTGGACAGAAATCAATAAAATTGTGAAATCACATGCCAAAAATTTCATCATTTTCCGAATCATTGCTGAAAACCATCACTTAATAGATGATGCAGAACAGTACCTTATACTTGAAGAGGAAAATTAGTTTTATAGCAATAAGCTCTAATAGTAGATGAATTTCTTTTGCAATGAGCATTTCCATTTTAATACCATACTTGAAGAAAAATCTTTTCTGTTCAGCCAAATTGTAGAAGAGGCAGGAAAAACATCACAGCATTGAAGCCAAGTTTGAGGAACACTGGAAATCTAAGAGATTTCTGTTGTATGTTTAGGCATCAAATTCATAATTGTGAAGCAGGAAGCATTAAATCCCAGGGATGCTAAAGCAGATGAACTCCTCCAATATCACAGGCTAAGCTTCTGGCAGGGCCCAGGCCAGCCTTGGTGGCTGTGCTTTCATGCCATCCCTGCCCTGGCTCCTGGCTCTCCCCCAGGAGCAGCAATCCAGACAAGAACAAGATCCCGAAGGGATGGAAGCGAGCACCCAGTGCCAGTGCCTTCCCCTGTATCTAAATATCTGGCAGGCTGAGTAATGACTCCAGGGGTGCAGGGTCACCCCATGTCCCTCTCAGGTGAAGAAGTGACAGCTCTGCCCCTTCTGTGTTACTTGTAGGGAGAACATGCTACCAGTGCCTGCACATCTTCCCAAATCCCTCAGTATCTGCAGAGCTAGGAACCTGAATAGCTGGATTGCCACCAACTACAGGACCAGTTCTGCCAACTTCTACTAAAGTTCAAAGGCACCATTGGTCACAGTCACAGTTATCAGCGTTGGCAGGATTCAAATCCAGCACCAGTCCTGTTCCATGGGTCTCATTCTCCCCACATTTATGCCAATGGCTTTCAGCTCATAGTTTGCAGACCTCTTGAGCTCTACCAACCTCTCCCTAAAAAAGTTACAACTGCATGAAAGCAGATTCTCAACAGATTTAATTTTGCCACCTGAGGATTTGTACTTTCATGGGAAGACTTTTAGGAATTCACAGATTAAAAACAATAAAATAAAATAGAAAATCACTGCTTTATGCAGTAATTCCACAGCCTTTTGAGATGACACACATAAATCAGATTACTCGTGTAAATGTTTGACAGGGCAATGTCCAGATGATTCTTATACTGTAACATGTATTTTTAGTCAGTTTTTCCAAATTGTTTGCTGTGCTGCACAGGCTTTCATCCTCAATCTAATCTTTGTGCAACTTAACTCCTGGCAAATTTTTTGCTTACTTTTCCTCCATTTCCCATCTCTTTGAAGATCTGTATTTTTTGGACCACCACTTGTAGAATAGACATTTCTCCAACAAGAAGAGTTAGGCAGTGCACACAGGGGAGATTTTATCCTTTACCAGAACAGGGATAAGCACAGTTAGATTTGTTTGCCTGATTTTTTGCACCACATATTAAAAATAAGCATCAAGAATTGGAAAAGCTCTTTCTCTCAGACAGGGTAGCATCTGCATTTGAAGACAGTTCTGTGAATGAAACCACAGTTGTTAGGGCTCTGTTGGGGGTGGAGAGGCAAGGGGGGCTGTTACTGGCTTTTGATCTCACGGAGTTATTCATATCCTGAGCGGGCAGAATCCTCCAGGCACTGGACTGTGAGTGCCAGCAGCTCTGCCCTGGTGCCTGAGTCACTCATCTCCACACACACACACACACACACACACACACTCTGTGAGGCAGCAGAAAGAATTAAACTCAGCCGCACTCTCTGGTAGGAAATTTCCTAATGCACTTTGGTATTGCTTCTGCTTTTCAGTTGTCTGGTCTGGGTGAATGCTTTTAGTAAGAAGCAAGGAATTTGACTTTATTTCTGGCTTGGAGTCAGTTTTAACCTCCAGGGTTGGCATTTAAATTTTATATTTGCATTTTAAACACATGCACTCCAATGTCTTGCCGCTATAAATATGCTTGCAGACATTCTTAAGAGCAGCATGTGATCAGTATTAGAGGATAGTGAAGGTCTGGTCGTTGAGCTGGACCTATACATCCATAAATGCAAACCCAGGAAAAAGGCTATTAAATAATCACAGATTTAGCCTTATGAAGAGCCAGCCTTAGAAATTATTTGTTGCAGTGTTTTCTGATACTGTTATTACGGAGTGCTGATCTGCATTTGGCATGTGATATTTATGAAAATTGTCATGAATCTGCCTGATAGCAAGGCAGTGTGCCTGATAGCAAGGCAGCAGGTAAATGGACAGAAAACTGTAGCTGTGGCCCCAAGCGTGCCAGCAATGTGCTCTCTGATCTGTGCTCACTCCCTTCACTGGTGTCCCCTCAGCTGTGGAGTGGAAACATAAAATGCATCAAGGAATATCTTTGGGGAGGGAGAAGTATTGCAGAACTGCATCCTTTCTTGCACAGCATTTTCCTACTGCATCTGGCAATAAACAAATGTGTTCACATGTGTATCTACAGATGAGTCTGTAATACACAGCTGCTGAAATCCCAGAGGTGACGTTCTCATTGTAAATTCGGGTTGTACAGTTTCATTTGGCCCATACAAGAAATAAAGAGTTGAGCATTTATTCTCAAGATTTTTTAAAGGCAGGAATTTTTCTAATGGGGTAAAGATAATCAGTCTTATATCCATGTAATTATCCTGTGTGAGACAAAGCTTTCAGTGATGGGTCAAGTAAGAATTAAACACCAGTCCACTGAAAAACAGAAACAGGCCTATCATAATTGCACCTCCTAATTATTGATAAATGATCATACAGAGATACTCACCTCTGTCAAGAGCCCAGTGAAAGTGACAAATCTACGAAGCATTAGAACTTCTGACAACATTAATCTTACAACAAATGGGAAAGCCTGCTGTACTCCTCTTTCAACAGCAAGCAGTTCAACATCACTCCTCCCTATAAAGTCGAAAGCAGCGGTTCAGGAAATTATTTTCTGCTGGCTTTGTATTTTTTCCAGATGCTGGACATCCATTGTGCATCTGTTGGCCTCTGCAGTCTTTACCATTTGAAGGGAGACAGGAGGACCAAGTACTAGCACATAAAGAGACTTTTATGCTTGCCCAGAATTTTCCCAGTCTGCAACAGTTTCTCCTCTTAATGCTATTACAGAGATCAAACACAAACCAAACAATTCACACTGGTTTATCTAATTTGGAGAAAACTCAAATGAGTTCTGTTGTATTTTGTTTGCAGAACAGAGTGTTCTGGCAGCCCCTGCATGATAGAGAGGACCTGCAAGCAGACGGCTCAGTGCTGTTTACCCTGAAGAGGCGAGTGTGTGTGCTGGAAAGCACTGACCTTTCTAATGGATCGCATGGAGCTGCAGAAAGTCAACATCGAACCTGATGACCAGAGCAACAGTGGAGAAAGCCTCGAAGACAACTACACAGAGCTGGCTGATTCAGAAAAGGCTGCAATCAGGAGGTAGGCATTTATCTGTTCTGTAAAGGCTAGAAAGCAGTAATCAATAAGCAAGCTTTACTAATGGCATCTGGGACATTTTCCCACAACACTTACCCTCCCTGCTCTGTGCTCTGGAGGTGCACCCAGCACAGCAAGGCAGCCCAGGTCCCCCTGAGCAGCCACCAACTGGAGTGACATCTGCAGGTTCCCAACACAGAGCACACCTTGCCAATTTCCAGCTACTCCAGTCAGATAGTACATGTGTAAATTAATACACTCTCAGAGCAGTGCAACCTTAGCACACTGAGGGGGAATGCTTTCCAGGGCAAGGTATGGAGGGCAGCAGGGACAGCCCAGCCTCATTCATTCCAGCAGAACCCACCATAGCACTGGTACCTGCATGGCTGGAAAAAGGCATCTCAAAACCAGCCATCAGTGTCTAGCTCTCAGCTTGCTGCACCCCCAGCATGTACCTCCAGCCAGGTTGCTGCAAGGCCCTTTGTTCCTCAGACATGAAGTATGTGCTCAGCTTTAGCGTGTAGCTGGCTGTACGGAATTCTGCTTTCCAATGCCTGCAATCAAACATAATTTGAAGGTTACTGGGTTTAAAACTAAATTCCAAATCAAAGCAAAGATCTACTAAACGTGCCATTGGTCATGAGAAATTTACAGGAGAACAGAGCTTTTTTCTGAAGGATTTTTAAATATTCATTGCAATGTCAAAGGAAGCTTTCCACTGATGACAAAAGGAACTCCTCAAATAAAACACGTCATAAGCTTTATCAATATTTTCTTATTTTTCTTTGTGTTCAGTCCCTTTGCTACTGATGATGCAGAAAGTCAGAAGTTCCTTACAAATGGATATCTGGATAAAAAGAAATTGGAAGACTATAATGAAGAATACGTAAGTTTTATTCATTTTTAATGAATGAATTAATTAATTAATTAAAAATTACAAAGTAGATCTTATTGACCTGCATTTTTTCTAAAAGTTTCAGTAAGCAAAATTACTCTGGAGCTCAGCCAGCATAATTTTGGCTTTCAAAGAATAAACACATTTTCTAGCAGTTAGTGTGGCAAGCCCTTTCTGTTGTCTTTCAAGTGAAACTGAATCTTTTCTATGCAAATAATCAGAATAATTCCTCAGATCACACTTGAACTTCAGTAACTCCATGTAATGTCAGCTGAGATGCTCAGCCAGACAGGGTTTGCACCCATTTTACTGACAGGATATTTAGCTTAGAGGGACTTTGTTTTTCCTATAGCCAGGAAGATCTGTGCCTTAGAGCATGCCTGCTTGGATTTTTAGTTTCCAGCATCAGTCTAAATGAACCCACATCCAGCTCCATTGCTTTAAAGAAAGGACATTATTGTTTTGGCTATATGACGCTGATCATTACACTGTCAGCACACCTCCAATTCCTTATACAACTCCACATGCAAGTGAAAGGACAGCACCTGTTCCTGGGGTGTGCATGTGGGTACCTCTCTGGTCAGGATTTAATGTTATTCAATTTTTTGTGAATTTGGTGAAAGGAAAGGCATTATTTTATCAGTTGTGTTACAGATTTTTTTAAGAAATGATGGCATAAAATCAAAAATATTATTTGTGATTGTAAGCTAAAATTAAGAGCCATGTTCCCGTTTCCTTTTCCACTTGGTGTCAGTTGCAACTCCTTCACATGCCATCCCCTCTCTCCTAGGTTTCGTCCTCTTCCACTCCTCTGCCTCCAGCCCTAGGCACTCAGCACTCCTCTCTTTCCTCCCCCAGGCACACTTTTAGTTCCCCAAGGAAAAAAGCGCATCCTACTTGGAGAAAAATTCAATAAGCTGTTGCATTAATTTTTTTTTACATCTGAATATTTAAAAATCAAAAATGGGGAAATCTGTTTGATAACAGCATGTATTTCCATAGAGGCTGGCCAACACAGCCAGTACAGCTGTGTCACCTTAGTTGCCTGTCAGGAATGTAGGCCTCCTCCTCACTGAGACAGCAAAAGAGTGGGAAGAGGCAAATACTACCAGCACAGCTGTCATTGGAGTAAAGAGACTCCTTATGGTGGCAAGTGCCTCTGGGCTCGAGAACCTTGAAAAATCTCCACCTCTAAGGATCAAGGGAGCAGTATAGGGAAAACCAGCAATGAGGATAATTAGCTCGTCATGCTCAGTAAAATGTAAATGAATTGCCATTTTCTGTTCTTGCACCCAACAGCACCGGGGGAGAACTTCCTTTGGAATGTCCTCATTCAACCTCAGCAATGCCATTATGGGCAGCGGCATCTTAGGGCTCTCCTATGCCATGGCCAACACAGGAATTATCCTTTTCATGTAAGTACATAGAAAGAAAAGCAAACAGAATATAAGCAGGAGATTAAGTCTGTATGGTTAGAGAGGTATGTCAAGCTTGGTTTGTTAGCTGAAGATTCTTTTAAGATCCTCTGTAATGAAAACATTTTAGCTTTACCACAAGGAACCATACACTGCTGAGAACCCTTCTATTTTTTTAATAGTTTAGACCTCCTTTCTATTAGGAACAGAACAGTGAATTGATACTGCGCAAAAAACCAGAAGGAAAGAACAATCCAGAAAGAAATACTGGTCCTAAAATAACACGAGCAACCTTGTCAGTTCAGTATGGGAATCCAACAAGGGAATTAAATCATCCTTAAATACATTTACATCATCCCAGCTATCTAATCCCAATGTAGAAATGGAAGAAGAGTATTCGATATAATCTGAAATGGCAGCATGCTTTTGAATGCAAAGGCATTCACAGAATTTAATGTTGCTTCTTCAAGTCTGTACCCAATGTGCACAAATGACAGCACTGATCTGTGACTGACAAATACAGTCACAGTATCCACACAGAATGGTTTTGATAGGCAGTAGCATACAGCCATGGGGAGTTTTTGAATCGATGGCTAACCTCTGGCTCATTTTAATGAGGCAAAGTGCATCAGACGAAAAATTTTGGTTTTCTTGTTTCAATAACAGATTTTAATTTTAGCAGAAACCCTAATTTTAACCTCCCATGACACTAGAATAAAGCATGATATTACTGTGTGACAATAGGCCATTGTTTGACATTACAGAAATCTAGCATCTTCAAACTGTTTTTATACAGCTTCTTGTTTCTGGGAAGTGTGTAACTATGACAGCAACGACGATTGAAACGTTGCATGTAGCTTCCAGTTGCTAAGAAACACCTCCTGTTTTGCCAGTAGAATTTTTAACTGGAAATTAATTGTAGATTCAAGTGTTATTCTCTGTAAGTGCTTCATAGCACCTGCATTCAACTGGTTTAGATATAGTATTTGCAGAGCAAAAAATGGAAGCCAGTTCAAAAATTGACCACATCAGGGTCAGAAAAATGTAGGATTTTTTTTTCCTTCAACTTTCTCTGAGCACTTGCACTTACTACTATCTCTTTAAATTATCACTGGAAAGAAAAACATGATATGTTAAGCCTCACTAATGGAAAAAAACATTACCTTCGTAATGTCTTTATTTTGAAACTGTTCATTCTGACAGGTGGCTATAAATTCTTACATGAGCTTAATGACATTAGCTCTGTTGGCAGTGCTAAAGAATGGGATAATGCTAAAGCAAAAACCAGAGGACGTCTCCACCCACAGCTTACTTTCTTTATTATGCTATTTCCATATTTTCTGCATGAGAACATTCTCCCTTCTAGTAGAGGAAAGAGTTTTATTTAAAAGTATAAACTTGTGTGTAGATATTGTTACCCCCACAACATTTATCCACTTGCTGGAAGTTCCTCTGTTTTCACAGATCATTATGTTACTGTTAGTGGGACAGAAAAATCCCGTCTACTGAATGGAAACTACTGGACATTAATTCTAATTTAGATGATGCTGGTAGCATTCTCTAAATTTTTGTAACTTGGGGTTCTCATGTTGCCCAAGTACTGTCATGCTGGAAGGTGTTCTGCAGGGTCAAGGCAAAAGGAGGGGTCCTAAAACTCAGAAGCTCCCTGGATATACCCATTACATTCTGCCCATCAAGGAGGTTTACAGAGGCACTGAGCCTGCACCAGAGCCACACTTCTGCTGCCCAGCATGATTTAGCAAGTGCAACCAGGGGGACTTTGGTTTACCCCACTTCATCTGTCAGGACACAGAGACCTTGTCTGTGAATAGCAGCTGTATGGGTGCCCCTGATCAAGGAGAATGACATCTCAGCAGGATGCACTGTGACCTCAGACATGATCCCCCCTTGCCATACTGCATGAGCTCACAGCGCGAGAGACAACCCTGCCCACACTAAGGTTGTAGCACTGTCCATCTCTCTTGAAGAGGGAAACTTCAGAGGAAATTGTGACAGTCTGCTGGTCATGACCTGGCCTCAGGACCTCTGTCTGCTCCTAGACTGCAACTCATTTACAAACTTGGCTGTCAGTGTCTCTCATATCTATACCAAACCACGTGTTCTGTGGAGGCACAACCTCCCCTTCAGCTGTGGATTGAGGTGCATCCATATTTTCTAGCTCTGTCATGTTATCGTCACATTCCCTTCCTCACCAGCACTTGTGCAAGCTGAAGACAAGATGGTTATGGTAATAAGATATGCTGTCCACAGTGCTGTGCCCTGAAAATGCCATACAAAGCTACATTTTTCACCAGCAGTTTACAAGAGGCATGTGGCTGAAATCACATAGGATGCACCTGCTGTGTGGAAGGAACATGGCAATAATCAGAATTAATTAATTCAGGCACTGATACCTTCAAGCAGACTAGACTAGACTAAGCTCCCAGTGCTCCAAGAGCAGATTTTCCAATGTTGTGCCACACTTAAACATTATTCAATATTTCTAATGTACTTGCACAGCACTCAACTAACCTCCACTGCACAGTGACACGGCAGTAGTCAAAAGTAGTGACCAGCCAGGAGGTAGCATTGAAGTTGTCCCAGTCATTATTTGGTTTTGGGTTTCATTTTTGGGGGTCTTTTGACAGGTCTGATTAAGGAGAAATATGAAAATGAGAGGTCAGTGCACAGGTGAGGGTCCAAAGAACAGATTCTTGCATAGAAGTCTGTTTATTTTAGTAGGATCTTGTTAAGATACAAGATTCTGTCCTTGTGGAAGAGAGCAGAACTGGCACTTACTGAATGTAAACAAGCCTTTGGAGTGCATAAGGTGCAACTGTACTCACAAGTAAGCTACAGCTGACACTTGGCTCTGCATGTAGCGCTGGGAGACCAAAGAACAAATTTACTGAAAACTATTTACATATTGAACTTCATGAGAATGAGAAAGTGTATGTTCAAATCATCACAGACTGAGAGTCTCTTACGTCCTGCTCAGGATTCTGATTTCTTTTTTTTTCTTTTCTGCTTTGTCTTGCAGAATTTTGCTGCTCAGCGTAGCAATATTGTCACTCTACTCAGTCCACCTCTTACTGAAGATATCAAAAGAAGGAGGTAGGTGGGTCAGGCTGCAATTGATGGAGTCCCTACTGCATGCATGTATTTTACCTTGGAATGCATTTCATCAAGTATGCCCAATGTAGTGACCCATGTTTCCTTTTGGTTTTGATTTTGTTTGTTTTTTTCCAGGATCATTAATATATGAAAAACTGGGAGAAAAGGCATTTGGCTGGCCTGGGAAGTGTGGTGTTTTCATTTCAGTCACAATGCAGAATATTGGAGGTGAGAGACAAAAATTTTCTCACTTCCAATGCTCTTCTACAGGACAGAAATGCTTTCTTTCTCTCCTCTGTCTGGCTAAATGGCATCAGAGGTGAGCCAGACACAGCGTACGTTGTATTGGAAAAATGAAGGACATGAGGAGTAAATCTCACTGTTTCAGCTACCTGACACTTCAGTGTATGGTGAAAGACAGTTGCCTGGGATGTCTCCATGGCCAGTGAAGAGGCTTCAATGATGGCTTAAGTGGCCTGGTTGACTGTCCTCAAGGAACTGGCCATTTCTCTTTATTGACTGTGGCTCAGACTATTCTTCTTAGCATCTAGTTGAAGCATCTGCTTCAACTTAGAAAAGATTAGTCTGACCTAAAAGCAACAGCACAGGATTCTGACTTCTCCCTAAAAGCCTCTTCAGTAGTTAATTTGTCAGATTAAGTCTCTCCTTGAAATAAGAGTCAGGTTGTTTTATTCCTGTGATATGTGTTTAAAGTAATTTCTGAATGTATTCACCCACAAAGATACTTCCTGTGAAATATCTATCAAGTAACGTCCATCCTCTCAGAACAGGAGACTCACCAATATAAACAGTAGTGTTAGGACTGTGCATTCATTCAACAAAGCTTTTTTCCTTTACTGGAAGATGCCTTATAGGAGGCTGAAGATCACCACATCTGAAAGCACAGGGGAATGTGTAATTTTTTACAGATTCCTTAAGGAGAGGCAGTTGAAATTTAAATTAAATGTGCCATTAGTCAATTAAATGTATGCAGATTTTTTGGAGATTTCTCTATTGGAACTTGCAATGTTTCACAAATCTCTGTCAACAGATCATTACTAACCTGTTATAGCAGCTTTGCTACACAAGCAGAGGTAGTTCACACCTCTCTACCACGAAAGACTTGATTTTGTTCATAAAAGACATTATTCTATGGTATTCCTTTCCCTCCCCAAGCCTGGATATCAAATTGGTTGAATGCAGAAATTAAGTATGCTTCCCTATTAAAGAGGAATAGCTGTTCCTCTCATCCTTGTCCAGATTGATCCATAGGTCTCCAGAGACCTCTCTGTGACAAACATAAAACAAATGCAAAAAAATTACTTCTGGCAGTACATTTTTAGTGAGATGTGTAGAAGTCCACTCTTACATCAGGAATCTTGACAATTAGTTGATTTCTTTATATATTGAGAAGATACTGGAAGAAAGAAGTTGAAACTAGGAAGGATAAGGTAGCTGAAGAGATCTGGAGGCAGTAACAACTAAAGTTACTATGGAATGGGGATAGACAGTGTCCATTGGAAGAAAAGACTTTATAACAGGAAAACAAAAGGAAAAGTTAAGAGTGATTAAAGTATGCTAAAAATCAATATTAACAGTATTGCATTCTAATACAGAATGCTAGATGTCATTCAGAACCTGTTCATAACAATATAAAAGATTTATTTATTTATTTAGACACACTGTTTTTTAAACAAACCTAATTTCTCTACTTCAGCAAAAACTTTTTTTTTTCCAGAACTACAGTTTTCTCTGAAGGTGTTTGTTTTGTTTGGGTTTTTTTTCAGCAATGTCAAGCTACCTCTTTATTATTAAATATGAACTTCCTGAAGTCATCAGAGCATTTATGAAACTTGAGGAGAATTCTGGGTAGGTGCCTTTTCCCAGCCTGAACCTCAGGTGAAAATTTTTCACTTTGATGTCAGTGATGATTGTTTTTATTTTCATTCTTCCTCTTTAGAGAATGGTACCTTAATGGGAACTACCTCGTCATACTTGTAACAGTTGTGGTTATTCTTCCCCTCTCCCTTCTAAAAAGCTTAGGTAAGCTTAATGCCCCTCTTAAACTCATTTCTTATTCCTGTTAGGATTGTGAATTTATATGTAACTGAACTGTTTTGTTCTGTTTTGTTTTGTTTTTCTTGCTGCACAGGTTATCTTGGTTACACGAGTGGGTTTTCGCTGACCTGTATGGTTTTCTTTGTCAGTGTGGTAGGTGACTGTTTGGGTATTGTCTCCAGGCAAATAGAGACTCTGTAATCCTTAAACACTGTTAGATTTCTTATCATGACAATTTAATGGGGATGTTAGAATAGCACTTGCAAGTGAATCAAATCAACAACTTATTGCTGAATGAAGTCAGAATAAAAAAGACCAGTTTAAAAAAACACTTGAGAATGAAAAATAAAGCAGGAAAACAGCTGAGGCAGAGTAACAACAAATATTTGCAGAAGAAGCAGAAGTGGTAGCACTTAATTTCTTGCTTCCTCTCTTTCTGAGTGTCTGTTTATACTTCTGTTGGAATACCCAATATGTGTAATCTCCTATATAGTGGTACTATTCTGATGACATTGTCTACTTTTTTGTAGGTAATCTTCAAGAAATCCCAAATACCCTGTCCTCTTCCCATCCTGGACCACGGGGTTGAAAACTGGACCACCACCAATAGCACAGTGCCAATGCACCTGGTCATGTTATCGAATGGGTCACTAGGTTCTGGAGTGAATTTCATGATGGACAGCACAGCTGGGCACTTCCCGAGCCTTGAGGAGCCAAAAGATACCTCCCCAAAAAGCGATGTAGAATATGAAGCACACAGCGACAACAGCGACAAGTGCCAGCCAAAATACTTTGTGTTCAACTCACGGGTAAGGGGGGTTCTGTAGAATTTGTCTTTAACCACTTGTACCACAGCTAAACTGCTGCCTGCCAAAAGTCAGAGGTACAGCCGTGACCATTCTTACTAATGGGAGCTTTATTTTACAGACTGCCTATGCAATACCCATCCTGGCATTTGCATTCGTATGCCACCCTGAGGTGCTACCAATATACAGTGAACTGAAAGAGTAAGGTTCTTAAATTTTGTCCAATACTTCCAGTTAACCATTGATAGAGATAACTTTCTACATGTTGTCCCTTGATTGCTGGTGTGTAAACAACCACATGATAATGATTTATTGCTTTCCATGGTAAGCAGATATTGGCGTTGCTTTGACCTTACAGTCAGATTTTGGTGACAGAGAACCACTGCATTGATCGATATTTACTTAGGAGAGCAGGAATCTGGACAGTCCTCAAATGATCTGAAATAAACTGGGCAACTTGGTTGCGCTGAAAGAGATAATTCTGGTTTCTCATAATACCTTAATGAGTTCTGTGTCTGGGTCAGTTGCTGCTTACTTTTAAATTTTCTTGGTATGTCATTGGTTTGGGTGTCTTACATAGGCTCTTCACTCAGCCTATTTTTCTTAACAAATATCAAAAATCAAATACACTTACTTAAAACAGCACAGACTGGGAGGGGCTAATATAAGGTGTTGAACAGTAATAACTGCATTACAGGAGGGTGTGTTGCAAAAGACAAGGAGGTTAAGAACCATTACCTCCTATTTCAGTAGGTTTAACCTCAGTAGCAATAAAAATTCTCATATGACTTGGGAAAATGCTCGCAGGTCCTATAAAATGAAGATTTTTCTTCAACCAAAGGATTTATGAAGAAAGGATTTGATCTGCAAGGGATTCTTGAACCTGCAGAACAGCCCTATGTATATATAAGGGTGTGTTCATATAGAGATGGCTGAAAGATCTTGTCTACTATTATTAACAGACCTGTAATTCTAGCCCCTCCTTTTTTTTTAAATCTAAAATACACCATTTGAGATTGACAGTTAATAAATAATGATATACAAAATAATGTACCACATTTTTATGTTGTCACTGAGAAAGCACTAGAAATGCATTTTCCACACATTTTATAAATCTGTGGTGCTCTGCACAGAGCTGTAAAACATAAAGAGCTCTACGTAACCAATATAGCTGCTATGAACTTACTGTCCAGTGAGGGTATGTCAGAGAGCTAAGATACTTCAGAGCACTTCCTGTACAAATAGAGGCTTTATAGGACTGTTACTGTCTTTCTTTTGTACTTTAGTCGCTCCCGAAAGCGCATGCAGAATGTCTCAAATATCTCCATCACTGGCATGCTTGTCATGTATCTTCTGGCTGCCCTCTTTGGATACTTGACCTTCTACGGTAGGTCAAAACCCTGTTCTCTGTAGAATTTTCCCTCACATTTTAAAGCAGGAGAGCTGGTTCTATCACAAAGGCTCAAGTATTAATGTATTTTCTGGGGGTCTGAATCCAAGTGTAAGCAACATTCAATTCTAATATGCAACATGTAACCTTCTGAATGAACTGTGGGACTTATCCAGCTGTCAGGCCACAAGTTCCTCACCTGGGAGAGACTCAGAGTCACCTACTAGGGGGACTAGTTTTGTTTCCCTTGGCTTTGTGGACTTAGAAAAGAAGCTGCTGTAAACTTGGCTCTTGGCAAAGGCCAAGAGTACTAAAAATACACTAGTGCTCAACAGTTTTACATGACACTATTAAGTGCTATCCAATCTGTCTCTGACGCCACTGGTTCAGCTTCATCCATCTATGCTGAAAAACAGGTGCAAATCATTCTAGTGTAAAAAAAATCTGGATGAGCTAGACTAACCGATGGGCAAACAGAGCAGTCCCTCTATTAGCACACCATTTTGTGCAAACGCCATCTTTTTTACCTTGTTAGCTCCTCTATACAGCAGAGAAGTGAATGATACAGCACAATCTGCTCCCTATCACTGGGGCAAGAGGGCTCTCTTTCAGAGCTGGGACATCTGGGTGGAGGTCAAAGGGAGCTGTTACCAGTTCAGTGAGTCTTTTCATGTTTTGTATCCCAGAAATTATTTTTACTTCAGGTTCTACATCCACTTAATGACTTTCTCAAAGTCATCTCAAGGATACTGGAGTACAAGGCATCACCTCAGAGCTGTATTACTCTCATCGTCTCTGAATGATGGATTTGTATCAGTCATGGTGGGAAAATTCCTCTTTCATGTCTAGCCCACATGTATCTAATGACAGCAGCTGGGCTAAAGCTAATCTTATCTCTTATCTGGCTGCAGTAAAAAGATCCAAGGTATTGCTTAAGTGGTTTAACTCCTTTCTATTTCCTTTTTATAGGAGAAGTTGAAGATGAGCTACTTCATACCTACACTAAAGTGTACACCTTTGACAGCCTCTTGCTGTCAGTTCGCCTGGCAGTGCTGGTGGCTGTCACCTTGACCGTGCCCCTTGTCCTTTTTCCCGTAAGTAACATAGCTGAAATCAGGGCTAACACTGGCTGTATTTGCTCAGCACAGATGGATTTTAACACTGGAGAAAAGTAAGCCTGAGGTTTTTATTTAGAGAGGTCTGTTTTCTCACACGCATTTTGACCAGAGCATGGACCTTAAGCAGTTAGGGTTGCAAAATATAAAAGACTGAAATAAATCAGTCTTTATAAATAAATCAGGAATGACTTCTCTGTCTCTCTCTGGCTCTTTCTGTACTATATTTATCAGAGCAGTGCTAAGTACTAAAGACTTGGGGATATACTGAAACCACTTATGAGATTTCCTAATACAGACATAGGCATCTACTATAGCATCCAAACTCAGGACAGACACGTGAAGCTCAGGTCACGCATTGTGCAGGAATCCCAGACCAGGCTGCTAAAGTAAAAGGACAGAAGCCCCTGTGATCACCCCACATGGTTGGACAGGGGAGGAAGCTAAATGCCAGAAAAAAATGGCATACAAGACTCAGTTGCGTAGTCAGTTGTCTGAGCAAACTTCTGAACTTCTGTGTGCTCTTCACAAGGAAAAACACAATAACCACAGTAGCAGGGACAGAAAGGCACAGCTAAACTAACTGCTCTGCAGAGGGACTGACCCTCCTCATGGATCAGTCTTTCCCAATGAGCAGAACTCCAGGCTCCTGAATGTGTAAGACACCTCATGCGTTCCCTGAGCTGCCATGCAGCAGAGGAGAAAATAGCTGATCCTCATCATTTGGTTCTGGGAGGCTGGTGTGTCATTTGTACAGCATGTACAAGCCCAGCATCATGCTGCTGGAGGGCTCCCAGCAGGCTGCATCCCAGCACAGTGTTCCCATCTGAGTAAGGCTGGGGTCCTGTTGCTCCGTTGTCCTGGATGCAATGCACGCTCTGCGTAGGTACTGTTTCCAGGCTTGCTGACAAATGCCTAAGAGCAGTGATCACTGTTCAGTGATCACTGTTCACTGTTCTGTGAACAGTGTTCACTGTTCACAGAAACTCCAAAAGATTCAGGTAAAAAGCACCCAGTGTGATCAGTCCTTCTGGCTTGGAGAGTTACAGTACTCTGCCTTAAACATCGTGTTTAAAGCAGCAGCTAAATGTTTAAATTAAACTTAAATTGATCAATCTTCATGGGAAGACAAGCTAAGGACATTGCAAAAGCTCCTGTCTGTCACGTGTAGCATTTTACATTTTTAGCTTTCTGTGTTATCATTTTTATATCTAAATAGTGTGCAAAAGCTTAGCAGTTACATACCACAGCAGTACTTGCTCTATTAAAAGAGTTCCTGAGAAAATATAATTTGCTTGTAAATCAGAATATCAAAAAGCTTTACACATTCAATCAGGAGAGCCAGCTTAGCACATCTTATTACTTCAAATAAGAAGTATAATTTTTTCAACTACTTTTTAAATTAATCATCCCATTTGTATTTTCTTAAAGTAGTCTGAGGTTGTTATTTAAAAAAATAAAAAGTAATTGCATTGTTATAAAATTAACTAAATATAGATCTATGTACCATTAGTCACTGTAAAACTTCAGTTTGAGAGCTCCTTTTTAAGGACCACCATAAAAGGAATAATGCACAAGATGCTGACAGTAAGTTCACAGGAATACAGGCAGAAGTTTTTTCTGAAATAAAGCTGTTTTACACCAACTCAAAAGTTGGGCAAAATATTTTCAATCTACCTCCCTCTTCCTAATATTGGTTCACATCAACCTGAAAAACATGAAATACAGAGCTCATGCTGTGTTTTCAAGTGATGGACTACACTCACAGAACCCCACATATTTATTCAATTGCCAAACTTATCCAGAAGCAGTTACATGTTATTCTAAAACAAGCAAGCAGAAGTGGATTTGGGGCCTTTTTTAGTGTAAAAATACTGTTGTATTTATGTTGTAAATATCCACTTATTACAAATATGTTGTAAATATCCACTCTTAAGTTAATGATAATACTTGAGAGTAACACTATCTCCACCCACCAAATGAATTTGCTTTTGACCTTTTTTTCTACTCACCATCTTTTATGTTGTAAAAGCAAAAAAATTCTGTGTTGTGTGAGAAAGTCAGTGGAGCAAAAAAGGATCCTCTTCGATGGCTTTTAGGATTATAATTTCCAAGTGGCATTGAAAAATATGCTTTTCTTTTCAGATATATATATGTATATATTTAATGAAAGTGAAACAACAGCTTCCTTTTCCTTTCCAAAAAGTAAATGACAGAATTCTTATGGGATTTTCAGAGGGATCAGGTTCAGGGATACAGCAATTCATATTTCACACGTGCATTTCTTGCCTGATGATTAGTACTTATGAGGGGGTTCTTTGAGGATTTTTTTTGCTGATATTAGCATCTTTCAGTTGAACAGATTTCATGTCCCTGATTTTACACCCTATTTACTTGACTTTCTTCTGCACTGCAAATATTTGAGTTCCTGCATTAAACTGTGAACCCAGTTCTCAAAAACATACATCAGAGTGAGATTACATTATGGGAATAAAAGACTGAAAACACATTTTTTCAGTCAGAATTTCTCACAGCAGAAGTAACTAACAGGCATCATTTTTAAAAACTGAAAGCTAAGATAAAATAATTGTTGGTTTACATTCCCTGCTGTTTCTCATCTTGCAGATCCGTTCATCTGTCAGTGCATTGCTGTTTCCCAAAAGGCCCTTCAGCTGGATAAGACATTTCCTGATTGCAGCAGTAATTCTGGCTTTTAATAATCTGCTTGTAATTTTTGTCCCAACTATTAAAGACATCTTTGGATTTATCGGTAGGTTTCATAAATGCTTTTTGTTTACTCTGTTATCCTTTCTACAACATATTTACATTCATGTACTGAGGAGCCATCTGAGTTTGGGTCTTACAGTAGGGTAATATAAATACAAATTGAAGTTAAAAGGGATATAAGAATTCCCAAACGGCTGACAGACAAAGCTACAGGCTATTCAACTTCGTTGTTACCTTGCATGAGGCACAAGGAATCCAATAATCCCAGTATAAAAACTGGTAGGGAATTCCTATTTTGACCATTCCCATTTGAGGAGAGGGAAATCACCTTTGGTTTTCAAGCACCTATAGCATGAACAAAATGCATTGACTTCCAAACTGTTTCGCTAGAAAAAGGAGAAAAGTGACACATTTCTTTTGACATTAACAGTTCTCTCCCTACCACTTTCTTTTGTTCAGTCTTGCCCTCTGACCAAAGAGGTCCATGAAAAACCTCCATGCTCTGAGCTGCTTGAGGACCCAGGGATGTAGATGCCCTTGAGAAAGATACCTCCATGGGGTTTCTGCAGCTGGTTTGCTCTTCCCTGCCTTTTATACCTGGGCCATCATGCTAGACTCTGCACAGCAGAGGGGAGTAGGCACTTCTTAGGCACAACATCCACTCTTTTTTTGATGCCTGCTTTCCAGGGTCATCCCCCCCAGAATGTCTATTTGCCCTTGCTTCACCAGCTGACATGACATACAGACATCTGTACCACGGGCAGCCACACCACTTTGGAAAATCCTCTCAGTAACGAGTCTCTTCAGGACCCAAGCACCCATAAAAATGTTTTGACAACTACAGCTCTCCATGATGTTGTCTGTAGAGAGAGCCCTTTGTGCAGTTCAGCTCAGAAGGGCAGCTGCCTCCCAATAGGCTCTCTTTCGCAGGTGCACCACTCTGCTTTTCTGTCAGATGTTGTAGCACTCAGCTCTGCTCTCTCTTGCAGGAGCCTCTTCTGCCACAATGTTGATTTTCATCCTCCCTGGTGCCTTCTACCTTCGAATTGTTAAGAAGGAACCCCTCAGGTCTCCCCAGAAGATTGGGGTAAGAGAACAGGGGTCAGTTGCAAAAGGAAGGGTGGGAGGGTGTGTGATTTCCACTCTTCATTAATACTCAGACTTTTGACTTGCAATATCTGGCACTTGCTCATAAATGGAAGTGTCTCACTCAAAATACAGGTTGGGCAGTGGGATCCACCTCAGGTTTCACAAGCCAAAGCTTTTAGTGCCCTAGTACTCCTGACACTCACCTAAGTGTTTAGGATAAAGTGTGTCTTAAACCACTAGCAAAAGGGATTTATTTAATCCGATCTAAGCTCTAGTTAACACTTGTATTTGCATAAATAGCAGCAAGACTGTGTATAAGCAGTTTTTGGTTCATGCTAGAAAACCAGCTGTGGATTAAGAGAGAGATTTGAGGTCAAGATTAAGGAGGAAGTTGTGCTGCAGAGAGATAAATAAGTAACAGTGAGCTCTCTTGTGAGACAGACCCATACGCCTACAGCATACATATATGAAGGTCTATCATTTATGCACAGCGTGTGTCTATATGTCATGCTGGACTGCCACTGCAGTATCTTTTATCCTGAACATCAATAACTGTCTGCCCATTCAACTATCACTGAGGAAATGTTCTTTAAAAATTTAATCAGAAAATTTACTAATAAAATACATATGCAGGCACCTAATGTAAACAGATGAACATATATACATGTATACATATGTTCATAAAAGACATGCAAGTTCAACACACACATACTTCAAGTATAAAAGGTGTATTATGATGAAATTGTTTCTACAATGTCTTTTGTAGCTGTTATTATAGAGAGACTGTGAATATTGTTTATGTGTCTTTGTTCACTCTTCATGTTGCTGTGTGTTAGGCACATCTAGAATTTCACATCCTCCAATGAGATCACATGCAATATTCATCTTTGTTTTAGAAGACACAGTATTGTTAAGTGTGGACAGATTATGGTAAACTAAAGCCCCACTAAAGCAAAAGGTGACTACAAACATCTGAATCACTTGAATATATGGTGAAATATGGTCAGATAAGAGATATGGGCTTATGTGTTTGTCTAATAAGGATTAACTCTGAAGGTATTCTTAATGTCAGAGACTATTATAATTGACTGAATATTTATTCGTTTTTAAAGATTAAAAAAAAATTGTTTGTCTGTTATATTTTTTATTATTGTTCACAGTAACAAAGTGAGTTGTTTCCAGATCTAGCTGTATAAAATCCATCTCTCTCGGACTGAAATTCACACAGAACTAACTTCGATTCATGTGGCCCTGCACAATGTTTCTTGTGCTTTAGTCACAGAGAATAACCCAAATTTAGGCCCTGGGTATTACATTAATGCAGATCCAGTGGGACAATCTATGAGCTACAGCCTGCTCAGGCACTTGCTTTATTAATAAAATTTCTTTTTCCAATTGCAGGCTCTAATTTTCCTCATAGTTGGCATAATCTTCATGATTGTGAGTATGACTCTTATTGTAATGGACTGGATTTACAATCCCCCGAGTTCAAGGCATGATTAACCTGTGGAGACAACCAAGTGCTTTTTATAACAAAAATATTTGTATTGTGTGCTCTGAAGAACATCTAAATGGGACTGTTATTCCCTAGCTAGTAACTGCTGTACTTGGAAGACAGTTTCTTGTAAGGTCAAGAAACTGTCAAAAACCCAGTGGAGTCTACGTCATCCTTGTCAATAAGGGTTGTTATTTATGCATTAGGAACCTGAGCTTAGCATTTCTGGCCAGGTGAAATGAAATGTGTGGTGTGAATGCTTTCTATTTTCAAAACCAAAATAACTTTGTACATAGTTCTCAAAAATATCTTGGTGTCACCCCTTTCAAAATCTCCGATCATGATAGTAACCACAGTTCCTAGAGCCTTGGAATGGTAATGGCCAGAAAACCAGCCAGTGCCTTGTTTTCAATCTGAAGATCATGGGAGTGGCTGCCCAGGTCCAAGAGAAAGGGTACAGCTTCTGGGGATGATCTGCAAGGTGACTCCTCCCTGCCTGATAGGCTGACCTGCCTATCAGAAAGCTAACAGCTTTGACAAGCCAGTGGACAAAGCTGAGTGTTAGATTTGTTGCCCAAATTGGTCGCCCTTGGTAGGTGACGGCTGTCGCACAGAATGAAGCTCTCTGACATAGATTCTGTGTTGGGGCACATGCTTGAAGAACAGTGGAGCATTCTCATTTTGTTGTTAAAGATACCTGTGCTGGAAACATCAGTCATTTCTGCTGTAGGGTTTTTTTGTTCTTTAATTTTTGATTATTGTGTGAGCTTGCATCACTGAACAAGTTGTATCCTTCATAAAAACTTGTCTTCCACTCTCACAGGAATTTAAGGAGACCACAAAGTGTGGCAAAGCACCCTATCCAGTATTGTTCAGTACTTGTGTATTTGATAAATGTTCAGTGCAGGAAACTGTAATTTGCTATATATAAAAACATATGTATTTATGTACATAATTTTTTGTTTTCCTCTAGTCATAAAAATGTTATCCTGTGGTAAATGATTTTTGATTTTTTTTATGTGTCACTCTGTTTTCATAGCCACACACTTAATATTGTTTTGAAGGAAACATATTGAATTGTTTGGTTTGCAAAAGGATCATTTTTATTCACCAGTGTTACCTGTAGCAAGCCCTAACTGCTACCTGTGTAAAAACACATTCATATGTTTACTACTTACATTACAATAAATTGCAAGATGTTTTCCTCTTGAGAATTTTTAATACATGCCTTAAAGTTTTGTGTTACCATTGTATACCACAAATTTTAATTACTTGCTCCTCATCTTGTCTATCCATACATCAGCATTCAGCAACATCCTATGTAATGAAGTTATGCAAAGGAAACAGCATTACTGACAATCTCAAGTGTATCATGCTATACAGCTGTGCAAGACAGACAAAAAAGGGTTGCATTCTGTGTTATATTCATGCTTAATTAACAGTCAGCTCATGATTGGGCTGTGTTGTGGAGTACTCACTACATATGCTCTCTGTACACACCAGGGAAAAGCAGCCAGAGAGGCCTTGCTAACTCCTTAGCAGAGGGAATGAGTGGGAAGGTGTGACTGCTGGCTTTATCATGCTTACACAAATCCAATTTCATTTAATAGGAGCTTTCATTTTCTGACTTAGAAATCTATTGAGTGCACACCTGTGAATTCAGATGGCTGTGAAGCACTCGAAAGCTGTCTCTGCTCTCTCCTTGGCTTCACACAAAATTCTGTTTGTGTGTGTCTGTGTGTGTATAAATTGTGTATACTTGCAGATCAACTGGAAAGGAATGTCAGATATATATTCCATGTCAAATGCTACCTTTCTGAGCAGTAGTATATGCTCACTTGAGTACTGTATTCTTAATACACTGGGAAACACTTCTTCATGCATGCTTAAGTCTGGCTTTGTATTTTTTAAAGAAAATGGTGCCAGTAATATTTTTCTCTACTTTAAGCAGACTAATGCAAATAATATTGCTCTACTGCTGAAGAGACTTTTAGCATGGACTAGAAATAATAGTAACATACCACCATATCTCTCTTCCTTTTACCATTGCTGAGAGTTGTATGTATGAAATTGTAACTGCATCTTTACTTCAGAGTAAAAACACATATTGCGACTGCAGCTGCATGTAGAGACTTAGGAACACACATAGTCCACCTAAAATATATTAATGACCTCAAGAAAAGTAACAGAACTATGGAACAATGGCATAACTCACTGCCTTTTTATGGCAAAAAAAACCCCCAGAAGGTTGTAAAATGTCAAGTTTTTGAGTTAAAATACGTTGGTCATAGTGATATGCAGCTGCTGCACACACTGGGAGTAAGGGCAGTATTGCTCACTAACTTATTAGCACTGTTAGGAATGATGGAAGTTGGAGTTTCTTATTCATTTTGTAATGTTGACAATAGGCTAGGTGAGGATTTTTATTATTAGACCATCCATGAATGTATAATAAAAGATTTTTTCAAAGACTGCAAATTATTTTTTATCTGCTTTACGCTAGCAGGAGAAGAATTTTTGTTTGAAAATCAAGCAGAGTCAAGGTGGTAACACAGGTATTGCTAAAAACACAGGTACATTCCCTTTTAAAAGTACATTCCCTTGTAAGACAGAAATTTGTATATCCATATGTATCTGCAGATGAGCAAGATGGCACCCCCTTCATAGAATAACCCTTCGGCATTCTCTGTTTTCTAACTATTCGTGGAGCTGCACAGACGTCACTGGGTAGAGAATGGCTGGTGTTAAAGGTGGGGTTATCTGTGAGATTTTGAATGCCTCATTCTTGGGATTAGCTGGGATACATGGTACAGCAACTAAGTATAGTATGGGAGTATATATAGTAGTATATATAGTATATTACTAACTATAGTATGGGAGCACACACCAGATGGTACCACTATGTATAAATACTTCCTATCATTGCAGCTGCAGGTTTCCCTGCTGTTACATACTTGTCTAATGTACACTCATAGCCCAAAATATACTGGTCTGCACACAGCTCCAGTATCAATGAGCTCATGTGAGAACCATGCCCATGGCCAGACAGCATTTGCAACCTGCCGACTAATGAGGGAGGCACTACAGTCCCAGACACATGCTCAACCCCTATTCCACAAACATCCACCCTGATTTCTCCTTCCCATCTAGTTAGGTACCCTTCACTCCCTGCAGCACTAGCTTTAATCTGTCTCAGTGATGCTTGACATACAACTTTTTAGAGTCAGGAGGCTGTTTTACTTAAACAATTACAATTGTAATAAACAAATGAGTGGAGTTAAAGAAAAGGTATGTCTTCAAGGACCAAAAAAAAAGTCAATGAAAATATTAGAGATTTTAGTGGCATAGAGGTGTGTCATTAAATGGATGTGTCAAGAATGCCAGAAGTGATAAAGAAAAAAAAACAAAAACTGAAGTAATGAGTATTTCAGCTCTGGATTTAGAAAGCGGCAAAAAAGAGGACACTTATTAGAGGGCAAAATCCTCTCAAGTTCCTAAGACTGTATTCAGTAGTATCTATCCTAAAGAAGGGCAGCAGGCCTAGGTAAGTCAGAGCAGCTGGGTCTGTTCTTCATTTTCATTAAACCCTGCTGGTTCTCAATGGCTGACATAGTAGTAAATAAAGCTAGTCAGCAATTACTCACTAAGAGGTATAGGTGGTGCTCTAGATGGAATATTTCCATTCATTTGACTTTAAATTTCAACAGAAGTTTTAATGAAATTGTGCAATTACAACAAAATTCTGTCAGAGCCCCATCTGTTTTCCATTAACCTGCCTGGCAAAGTGCTGTGGGCTTGAGGGGAGCTTACAGTTCCTGGCCTGCAGCTCTTCTGGCAATGGGCAAGGGCCAGCCCACTCACATCCAGCACAGACAGCCCCAGTGCTTTGGTTGGGGGGTCCAGTGTGAGCTCAGGGTCACAGAGTTTCCTTCTGTGGAGTTCAGCCTTGGTGCTGTAGTGGCAAGACTGACAATACTTCCATGGTATATTGTGCTGTCTAGTAGCGTCCTTGGGAAAAAAACAAACATGGTTTTAGTTAATTAAATTATCACTTACTGAAAACTCTTAAAAGCTTGTGCTGAACCTGGGTGATAAAAACTCTTAAAAATATGAGATACATGAAGCTGAAAGAGATCTCAGGTAGGCTCCTATGCCACACCTGGATTAGATAGCAATCTTAGGCTAGTGTTTGAGGCCAACAACATTCATTCCACCTGTTCATTTCTGACATTTCATTAAGTCAAAGAAAAAAAAATCACTTGCTAACTGGTCTCACAACCATTACAGTGTGGAAGAGATGTTGTTTGCAGCTATGTAGGACACATCTCTGATATCTCAGTACTCCCTGGACAAAGAGGTGCTGGGGGCATTCACAGTGCTGCAGAGCTGCTGCCTTCATCAGCAGAGCATTAGCACTGACAGGTTTTATGTCCTGTGGGGCATAATCCCCTTGCCCACCTGTTAAGCCAAGTTCTAAACCCAACACATCACATAATGATAAATAACTTTGGAAATCAATAAGATGTCCTAATTTGGCTAATAAAATGAGGAGACTCTCTGCTGTTTCTAGCAATGAAACAGAAGGTGTTTATCACCCAGCAGAAGCAAAACTAAACATAAAGAGATGCTTGCTTGGCTACAGCTCTCCAGGACACTTTGAAGTGGATGTTTCAAAGTTACACACACTCAAATGGAAAGTGTCCACAGCATTCATTCAGCTTTACATGTAGCACGCACCTCTTCTGGCTCATTTATCTTGAGGCTTGGGAAAGTTACCCTGTTCTCGATACCAGATTGTCTACACATAAATTATTATCCAACTGTTTATTCCCAAAAGGAGGGTCTGTATCTGCTCTCAGGGGAAGCTTGCTGATTACAGGAAGCGATGGCTGCATGCCATCAGAATCACCCTCTTTTCCACTCTCTGACCTAGGTGGAACTTCTGTCTTTTCCACCACAGACCATCCAACCATTCCCACCCTTTCTTTCCAAGATGGTGGAGTTTAGCTTTTTCAGTAGCAGCTCAAGCAATTGACCCAGTTTCCAGATCACCACAGTCAAGCTAACCCAAAAAATTCCACATGTATGAGTTCATACAAGTGCCCACACCAAGACTGACACTTCTTTGAATCCCCACCTTTAACTTGGTCTAGCCTAAGCAAGGTTGGAGGGCTTGGTACGAAACATTCCGAAACTTGCCCAGGAAGAAGCAGCAGCTGAGGCAGACACCTTTTCATAAACCCCCCTTATTTACTGTTTCCTACAGGTCACTTGGTGGTCTCCCCTTGGCTTGTAACACCTCCTAACCATTCAGAGTCACTTCAGCCTAATATATCAGCAGTGGACAGAAATAGGTACCCTACTTACATTCTCAAAGCCCCATTTCAGGGTTTAGGAGCCACCTGTTTCCCTGCTCCAGCTACAGAGTGATGTAACTTACATCTATTTGGAACCTATAGTGAACTGATATAAATCTTCTGGTGGTGCCTGAGCTGTCTTAATACACCCCTTTTCTCTTAATAATTCTTTAGTACCCTACAGTTCTTCTTATAAACCTTCTGCAAAATGCCAATTAGCCCTTTTTTCAATCCATCCTCAAAGAAAACAAGTGTTTTAATTACCCCTGCTTTTACACCTGTGAGTTACTGGGCAGATACAAGCTCAACATGAAATTATTTCCCCATTATTTTCTCCAGGAAATCTGATGTCAAACCCTAGGCTGTTGCAGGAAAGGTGATTGTTCCTGGTATTGCTCATTAGGAGTCTGCAAGATATTGAGTACTCCTACTAACCTCACCTGGAGCAAGCTGGGCAAACATCTGCAAAATTTGTGGCTGAAACAGTTGGCAATTAAAGCAGCTATGCCTCTAGAAGCTATTGGGAAATCAAAGATAAGATTACTCAGAAGACAAGTTTCCCTGAAATTGTCTCCAATCCCCAAGACCTCCTAGTATGACATGAAATACATTGAATTGCATTCAGACGAACAGATTCACGGTGGGGTGACTCAGGCAATCTGGTCAGGGATGACTTCTTTTCTTACATATGGTCAAATACACTGCCAAAGCCATGAACATATATTTTGGTTAAATGGGAATACCCTGGGTTCAGGCACAAAAGAAAAACAAGGACAAGTTCAGTATTTCAGCTAAATTTTAAAAAATGTGTCACCATTATCCTCTGGATGGGACTGGAATGGTTTCCCTGCTGTAAATGCTGTGCCACCAGCAGCAAAGGGATCAACCCTTAACTTCAGAAACTGGGAGCATGCAGTTAATACCACCTCAATGTACTCCATTGTACTCCAGCCCCTCTGAGGCACAACCACCACCAGGGGTAGGTTATTTATGCAGCAGAGGGAAGTTTTGCTAGAACACTGGAGTCAACTAAGTGCCACAGTCCTCAGTCAACATCTTCCAGATTCAATGCCAAATCAGAGAAAGACCTCACAGCTGTGTGCACATGTGAAAAAGTTTTCTGCAATACTTAGTACAGCCTGATAGAATATTTTGATTGGTTATCACTGCAAACACCATGAAGCAAACTGCTAGAATGACAATAGCAAAAGTCTCCTGCTGTCAAACTGTATTACCTCCATGCCAAAGAAGATTTTTTTTCAATTCCATGTTTGGTTTTTCTATTAAGCATATTCATATGCCTCACAATCATTGAATAACATGAACTAATAGTAACATACCTATGTGTATGTGTACTAGCAATAAATTGTAAATCCCAGGAGCAAAGGCCATGCAAGGCTTTCTGAGCATTGCCTTCTGGCAGCATGGAGCTAGGCACAGCATTTTCTGTTCTTAATCAGCAGTCAGTTAAAAAGGCAACTTTTTTTCCCTATTGGACTCAAAAAAAAAACCACTTCAAAACGGATATAAGGAAAGCTCTCTCCTTCAGTTGGAGTACAGAGGAAATAGGAAAATATTAACTTTTCTACAACATCTGCTTAAGTATCACCCATGAGTTTTGCTCTCATCATTCCCAAGCACAGAAATACTTTGTTCATGACAATTCTCATGCAAGGAGATAACCTGAAAAGCACTGATGTGCAAATGAATTCATCAGAATGATTGCTGCTGCTTTGGGGAGACTTGCAAGCTGTGACAGATAATACACAAACACACATCACCATAGCAATGCTTACACTAATACATGTTTGCAGAAAGGTCCAATCCCCGAGGGACTTGTTCAAGTCTTCATGAAAAGTTCCAGCTTGCCAGCAAGAGAGCAGACACAATCCCATGAGATGGAGGAGGACAACGCACTATCTATTGTATGAATTACTGGTCACTTGGGGCTGAAACAAGTGATGGAAATAGTTTGTGAGAAACCCAACATCTGAATAAAACCCTCCAGAACCAAGGAAAACAAAAGTATTCATAAAAATACATTGTCTGTCTATGAAAATGCACAGCAGTTAGTAAATGTGGAGTTAACTGTTTGTCCTGAAGAGGTAGATTATCTCTGCTAAGGTATGCGGACTTGATGTAACACATATCTAGCACTGGCTGGTGTGAAGTTACTCCGTTAAAAGTAAGTAGAAAGATTCACACGCACCCAAAGACAAGTGGCAACCAAAGCAGGGAGGAACATATTCTACATATTCCTGAAATAATTTCCCTTCTTCTGTTTTAAGGATCCTTATGTATTAACTTACAATGGAAAACAATTATGCACACACTAAGCCTGTGGTTTATTCATAGAGTCTGTCACCTCTGTATAAAATATCAATTACAGCATAACCCGCTGGGGTTTTTTCTGAGGTGTCACTGTTCTCTGATTTTCATTGAAACCATGAACACAAAATGTGGTGTGCCAAGCACATGACGTATTAAACCAAATGTGCAGTATTTCTAACATTGGGTTAAAATTACCTTATATTTACATTTATCCTGCACACAGGAGAAATGAGTTGAATGTGAAATGATGCACTTGGATTCGGTTTCCACTGATCTACTGATTATGTTAACATGTCCTTTGAATGCATTCTGCTTAGTTATATCCAAAATTCTTTTCGATTTTAAGCTCTATGAAGTAAATCCCAGTCACAAACCAAACATATAAAGTTGTAGTAGTAGCAGTAGTAGAATAAATTTTGTTCCATCTTTAAGAAAATGTTTAGCAGTTTCCCTCTGTCATATCTGTCCATAGTTACATCCTTATATCAAATAGGGAGAAATAAAGAAGGCAGGGCTGAAACCCAAAAGCAAAAACATCAAGAATCCAGTCCTGAGACTTATGCAATATAAGGAATTGTATGTTGCCTCTTCTTTTACAGTGTCTCTCATCAGAGTAATGAGCCTCAGCCTAGAACAATGTCATTTTTAAGACAACTGTGGGTGGCTATTCTAAACATTGTTGGACAAAGTTTCATATCATAGAGGTCACACAATTGGAGGAAGTTGTAGCCATGTACCCAGTGTATTGCTGACACAAGGCAAGGTGTCTTTGTTTACTAGACTCTGATTAGATCTCTTTTTGTGTTAAATGCCCTTTCCTAATTGGCACTGCTCACTGGCATGCTTCCATGCTAGACCCAGCAACAGTCTTTAGTCAGAGGAATCAGAAACAGCCAGACACTTGCCCTGACTGGTGCCTGTGGAGAATTCTGCTGACACTTCTGCCTGGAGAAAGCATGCAGCCACATATCTCTGACAAGAGGTTTCAGCATTAGCAAAAACTTACAAACTGCTAATAGTCAGACACTAAATCTTCCAGAAGAGGGAGGAGAAGTGAACCTAGTGACAGCAGACACTGCTGCTTGCTGGCCATAGGGATCACCTGCCCCAGTGCTGCACCCAGCAGTGCCCAGGCATCCTTTCCAGAGCTTGCCAGAGCAACTTGAACCCAGCAGGCAGATCGTGCTCTGAAACCCTGGATGAGCACTCACATTCCCTTCCAGGGCTCTGCCATGGGCTGGCATTTCCAGCAAAGGGCTGCAATACAGCAGAGGGCAAGTGTTATTTCAGATGCTGAAGTTCTTCCTCCAGTGAATGCATGCTCATCTGTCATCACACATAGGGTCACTGAAGGCAGCTGTCTGATACCTTTCAACTTCCAGGTTATGCGTAAAATTGAGGCTGAAAAAAATTGACTGATACCTGTTCTCTGAGTTAACCTGTCTATTGTAACCAACAAAACTGCTTCTGCATACATTTGATGTTCTGTATGAGGAAAGAAAGTTTGTCTGACGTGTCTGACAATGTCAAACAGTTCTACATCCAGTAACCCACAACGTACACAAGAAAAATGTGTATTTCAGGAAAACCTTCATATTGCTGTGTCCCTACTGCTCATGCCTGTGTAAAGAGAATAGCAAGTTCTTGAGTTCCTGCAAAGCATAACATGCTAATCCTCACAACTACCACTAACAAGCTGAGGAGGAATTTCTGCCATACCCACTCCTGTCTCTTAAAACATCACCCTTAAACTGATTGAATAAGAGCTGAGTATGGAGCCAGATCACACACAGTCACTGCTGCTCTATGCCACCGTGCAGAGTAGTGTGGTGCTGTCTGCCCAATCCTTTGACTCATGTTTTGAGGAAGCCACCGTGAGCTGCTGCATGCAGGATAATTTCACATGATTCCTGAGGCATTAGGCAGCCAGCAGAAGTGGAGAAACAGAAATAAATCTGACTTTAAAATGACAAATTTCCCACAACAGATTCTAGACAGGGGAAGGAAGTTGTTTCCCCAATTACAGCTTAGGGAATGCCATGCCAGTCCCTAGGCTAATATTCTTTTGAACTGGGAGAGAGCAGGTGCATCTGTCTTGACTCTATAGGGGGAAGACAAACTTTATGTTATTGTTTCAAGAAAAAGGAAAAAGGGAAGAACAACTTTAGATTATATTTATAGGTAAGAAAAAAACATAGTTTTGATTGTCTATAAGTACAAAATTTCAGTCACTAAAGTTTTAATTACTGCTGCCATGAGTAGTAAGAAAGATAACACAGCATGAAGCAATCATATCCAAATTCACAAAAATCCTGTCTTGGCCTTTACTGGGAAAAAGGTAGCACTGTGTTGGCTGTTGCAAATAGCACTGAATTGCTAAGGAACTGAGGCTAAGTTCATCACAGCACCCAAAGTGCTGGGAGAAATTATTCAAAACCATTGTAGGATCATCTCATTTGCTCCATAGGAAAGAGAATTAATTCAGTCACCTCTAGACTTTCCATGAGCTTCATCCAGGGTGAGTTTGGAGGGGATCCTAAGAGGCATGAAGATGGGGCAGCAGAAGAAGGGATCCCTGAGCAGTTCAGCCCCTGATGACTGCCCAGGGCACAAGGCCAGTGCTGCAGCCCATGGTGCTGGGGCTCACGCTGATACCAGCACCTGAAAAGGTGAAGCCACAGAAGGTGAGGTCATGCAGAGGAGCAGAGAGGCTCTGCAACATGATCTCTTCAGCCTGCTCTCCCTCACCAGCCAGCACATTATTCCTTCTGCAGATAAAACCCCACAGGACAGAAATAACAACGCTGTCTCTACCCAGGTGATGTGGCTCTATGTAATGCCACATAGATCATGTCCATATGGACAAACCCTGGCTGAGATGACTATGTCCATTCTGCCTCCAGCCCATGCTCTCCAAATTGTCCCTGTCTACCTTGGTCTGCAGGAGAGTTAATTAGCACAGGAGAAAATTGCACTGGGTGTGTGTGAATAATTAAGGACCCCTGTCTGAGTTTATACTCTGGTCCTAATAATTTTAGTACGGTTGAGGCACCCAAATCAGTTTTATTTGGTTCAGGCACAGCTCTGTTCCCACTGAGCCAACTGGAAGCATCATGTCCACAGCCCCAAAGCACAGCACCAGGAGCTGGTACACTGAGCAGGCTTTGTGCCTCACTCCCTCCTGCTTCCTGCTCCAGGAGCTCAGGAGCAATGACCCTGATCCTTCCTGAGCTAGTTTTCCGTACCCACAGGACAGCAAACAATAACTGGAAAGCCATCCCTGAATGAGTTCAGCTGGCAGCATCATGCAGAAATTCAAGCTGGCTTTTTGCAGAGCTGCCTTGGGAAGCCACAGTACCTATATGACTTGTATCTTTCATTCTCACTTTCCCTTGGATAAGTAGAGCTGGCTGACATAACAGCAGAAAGAAAACAAGCAAAAGCTTAGGCTACAGACTATCATCCAGGAAAATACTGGTAACAGCACGAACAAAACCCTAATTTAAACTTTTAGCTTCCATTGCAGGAACTTTTGTGTGGTACAGTTTCTGTGTCCTTCACATGCATATTAAATAATGTAGGGCCTGATCCTGCAGCTTTTATGCATTTATTTATTTTGAGTTCCTGATTATGCAAGAAAGTGTGTACCTGCAAGGCTAAGGTCTAAGTGATCATTTCCATCTGCTTCTTTGTACATTATTGATCTCTCTGTACTTTTGCCTTATTTTGCCTGACAGACTTTCAAAGCCAAAGGAAATGAAACAATACTTCCCTCTACTGGGAGACCCAGGAATTCTGGAAATTAGTGTGAAGTGTTAAATTTTTCTGAGCTACTTTTGCTAGGTTGAGACAGAGGCCACAGCAGCAGAGGGCAAAGAAGACAGAGAAGAGATAGAAATTTTTTTGTTTGGTTCTAATCCCTGGATTAAAGCTTTGGGGAGTTCTTATATAACTCAATCTTTTTCTTTCAAGTCTTAGTCAATATGCCATGTTTATTGTTTTAATTATCAATGCATCTCTGAAAATCCTTGTACCACTCAGGCAATATGCTAAGAGTTTTTAAGTTCTTACTGTGCAATTTTCTGGATCTGTTGCATGGTTGTCAGGTAGATTTTCTCAGGCTGCAATTGCATGGCCTATTCCAGGACTCCAGGAACAGTTTTGGAAAAAAAAATCAGTCACCACCAATGAACATCTTTGAAACTCCCATTGGGGGTATGATTCACTGTCTAGCTGGGGGAAGTCATGAGGGGACATGGAAAATTTCACTTGTGGCTTATAGATCTTCTTGGGAAGGCTGTTCCACAGGGCTGGAAAGGATGATTCCCACTGGAGTCATGGGAGGGCTGAGATTTCCATCTTTTTTCGTAAATCAGGATCAAGTAAAGCAAGGTCAAGCACCAGCTGTCTCATTCCTGATTTCCAGGCATCATCTACTGGCAGCTGTCCATAAGCTTTTCTATAGATAGATTTCTACTGGTTGTGAAAGCCACAGGGAAATTTGATAACAGGGGAGATTTATACCAAAGGATTTCCCAGATACCTCTGTTACTGGTTTCGTCTCTGTCAGGTTGCCTCTCAGTCTCTCATAGGGTTCTGCACAATGTTTATGTCACCTTCCATACTTTCTGATTTTTCATAACTTACTTCTGTAATCAAATTAGGCCCACAAAAGGAAGTTTGTTCAACAGGCTTAACATCTACAAAGCCATCTTCATATGAAGTCTAAGGTGTCCTGAATTGCTCTGTAACTGACACAGTATCATTATCTAACACCTCTTTAACCGATGAGGTAACAGATGAGGTATTTCAGCCACTAGTAAATGTTACCATTTCTGGGCTGAAACACAGAACTACACAACAGCAAAACTACAGGCAGGAACACAAACACAAAACACTTTTTTTTCAACTGAGAACAGGAAGAATTATAGGTAAGACCTCCATGGTCAGATCCTAAGACCATCTTTGGTTTGCATCCAGCTCTTATTGAAGCAAAGCTTTTACCAATTCAGTGGTAGTTGCTCAAGGATGGCAGCTCTAATCCGGGGTTTGCATTTTGGAATAAACACCTGCTGCTTTGGAAAAATCACAGTGCATCCCTCAGGGGGTACAAGAGGTCTGACTTGCCCTCTCCCGCCCCCTAATACCCACTTGAATCATGGGATTAGCACGCTGGCTAAAAAAAAAAAACCACCAAAAAGTAGTAATACAACTTGATTCATGGGCTTGACATGCTCAGCTGAGGACTCTTCCCCTAGTTTTTGTTCAGTTAGTCAGTTCCTCTGTTTCACAAGGAGCCTCGGATACTGAGTTTCTTTCCTGTGGCCAGGAACATACTAGCCGTAAATCCGAAAAGGAAGGAAAATGTACTGTTGCTAAAAATGACCTTATCTTCATTGCAGGCAGGTCATGAGCTCTTTACACCAGCAGCTAAGCAGTCATGCTCAGCTAGCTCCATTTGATGAAATCAGGTTGCATGTATGAGTAACTACTTATTCAGCCTCATATTGAATTCAAAACCTGGTCATTTAAAGTCAGAATCAGAAATCAGAAGACCATAGAGGATCACAAGGCCTAAGTCACATTGCAGGAAAGGACTTTCTGTTCTTAATTATGCAGAGCAGTGGGACCTCAAGATCTGGCATCTCACATTGAGGAGAAAAAAGGGCCCTTTTTTTGGTAGGAAAACAGCACAGCAACCTCCCAGAAACAACATAGCTGGAAAGAATAGAGCTGGAGAGATTTCCTTTTAGGGCAAATCCCTCAGCCATTCACTGATTTATTATTAACATTTGTACTGCTGCTGTGCTAAAAGGTCCTGGCTGTCTTGGGCTCCACTAGGCTAAGTACCATGCTGATGGCTTTATCTGCAACTTGAGGCTGCACTTCAGCCTGCAGCCCAAAGACGAATGTCAGTGATAATTTCACACAGCTGAGGGGTGACCTGCTTGTCCTTCAAGCCAGAAAATTGTGGCAGAGTAGACATTCCCAGGCGAGGGCTGTCTGTGCATGTAGTGTGGTCACTACTGTCTCAGCACCTTTCATTCTGAAATTGGGACCAAATTTGAGCAAAATAAGTGACAGTCTCTGTTTCTGCAGACTTTCACATCTAATTATTCAGACCTGTATGCCTTGCTACTGAGCACCAAGATCCATCATTCCTCATTATGAATAGCCACTTGCAGAATGGGCGGAAATTTCAACCAGGTTTATGAGATACACCTAAACGTGGTAGAAACTGATTTTTAAAAGCCTGATAATAGCCCACTGTATTTGTGGCACTGATCTCACACTGGCTTGGCTCACTGTGGGTAATAAAGTTGCAAATTCATCCATTGCAACATGTTGGACTCAATGATCTCAGAGATCTTTTCCAACCTTGATGATTCTATGGTGCCTTTGGGGTTTTTTTGGTGACTGTTGCCCCCATACAGGACTTGTTTAGTCGCATTCCTCAGCTGACACATCCCCAGTGTGACTGGAAAAAAATTGCTCAACTTCTTCATGGTACCACCTATGACAAACCTGCCTAGTTTGATCACTTTTTATCCTTCAAAAGGTACAATGTGAGGCAATAAAACCCTTTAGCCTTGCACAAAGCCATCTGAGCTGTCACCCGCTGCACTTGTATTTGGCTGGGCAGATGGGGATTATTCTTTCAAGCTGGAGAGCACTGGAAACCATGGCTTACAGCAGCTGGCAACTGCTAAAATAAGCCTTTTCCTCTTTGTGTACTTGAAAGTAAAGATGTAGAGTCCCAGGACTCAAGGTGAGGCTGCAGCACCTGGGGGTTGGCTAACAGTGTGTGTTGGGGTGCCAAGCATCAGCCTCATGGGTGCTGCAGGGTAGCATGGAACAGCCATGGAGAGACCAATCCCAGATGGCTTCATTCTGTAGTTCTGCCTCTGGGTAACTATAACTGGTAAGTTTGCTCTAAGAGCAGGATTTTGCAGATTTATACAAATGATTGTGTATAGTAATAAACACACTTACTGGTATGTGTAAAAAAGAGTTGAAGAAAGCAAAGATCAAGCAAATAGCACAATGTTTGGTCATAGAATCTTTGAAATAATAAATTGAGCACTTTAAGACCTGTTGTCCTTTAGTGCCACGATTTTTTCTGGTTTCTGGCTCCCAGACCATGGTCACTTCAGAGCTGGCTGCTGCCGAATAGTCTTCAAACAGCATGTAATTAACATTTTGCATGTCCTTCCTGTGAATTATTAGACTGCGCTGCACAAAGGAGCCTAAGAAGAGGTTTCGAAAATCATGCCCCATGGGTTAGCCCACTGGGCTTCTGTTTGCCAAGGCACAGCCTTGGAAGGAACCCCTTGGCAAAGAGTGTCCATTTCCTGATGCAAAAATATGGCACAACACTATGGAATCCCCTTTCTTATTTCCTTGTCATAGGTAGTAAATACCACATTCTGCCAAGGACCACAGGATGAGCCCTGATCATCCCCCACCCAAGGTCTGAAACCCAGAACTCCATATTGGTTCTCTGGGAGCAAACACAGCAGCCATATCAACAACAGCAGAGCTGTCGTACTTCCAAGATTTTATTTCAAGGTGGCATGCCATCCTGAAACACATGGCCTAGGCAGCCACATGACATCAAACATGAAGCAGCTTTTACAACAAGAAATTCTGAGGCATGTGCTACCCAAGCTAAATATTCAGCATAACTCACTAAAATAGCCACTCTCCATGTTTGATTTTTTTTCTTTTTCAGCTGCCTTAAACAGAACATTCAACCTTAATAATTGCATACTGTCCTCAGCCTTCTTCACAGGGCCTGTTTTCTAAACTCTCAGGAGTTTCTCTTTTTCCCACCTTTGGTCTCCATCTAATGTATCTGCGTTTGCTATTACAGATCTTGTCTACATGCTCCAGAATCCCTTTAAAAGAGCAGAATAAGTTTTATAGAGCAAGTCCAGAGAATGGGAGGATGGGTAAGGGATCTACTTCATTGCTCACTGGTGCTGCTCAGTAAGAAGAGTGGAAGGGCAGTGCTTCCCCATGCTTCCTGCTCTGGCTCTGCTGTTTGGTTTGCACTTCATTATAGCCCCCAGATCCCTATGGATTTGCTTTGTTGCTGCATAAATGCCTGTATCTTTTTTGTAATCCTACATCTGACTTTGCCTCACTAGACACAGAACTTTTTACTTGATGATCCTAGAGATCTTTTGCAACTTTAATGATTCTATGATTCTATTAATCAATCAGCTGAATTTTAATAAGGATATTTCCCCAAAGGATTTAACTTGGAATTCTGCTCTCCACAGTAATCCCCATCCATCTTAGATTGGTTACTTCTTGCATTTCTCCACTAACTCACAATAAAATTCATTGGTCCTTGTTAAGACAATTAATTTATCAAAATGTTTGCTGTTCTACTTCATGTACTCAGACCCTTCTGGGCAAAATTGTGCCAGAACCAGAAGGGGGGGGGGGGGGCGGGCGGGGAGGGGATGGAAACGAACATGAAATATTGCTGACTTTTCTTATTCTTTGTAGACTGGTCAAAGAAAAAAAGAAGGTGTTGTTTTGATACATGGGATGTATTTCTTTCTAGGACAATGAAAAGTTTTCAGATATGGGCAAAATGTTTTATATTTGGTGATTTTTAAACCTGAATAATCTGGCTACATAAATGTGTATGAATGAGGAACATGGCTATTTTTGCTGGGTTTACTACAGTTCACTAGTCTTCCTCAGTAAGAAATTAAAGGAGATGCTTCTTCCTCTACTTCAAATGTGTTTCTAGAATTTTTACATAATCTCTAAACTGTCACTCACTTTCTCCTCATGTTCTCCTTCCCCTCTTATTGCATCCTAACTGATACATTTTAAGGCTAAGGACTGCCACATATACTAACCTCATGTCAGCACAGACCAGAGGGCTCCCTTAAGGAGGGAAAAAATCAAGCCCTGAGGTAAAAATTTTAGTGCTGGAGTATCTACCACTGCCATAATTAAGCAGTTCCAATGATGTCTTGTGGCTAGCACAGGTTCTTCCCGTGGGAACATTTTGCTATATTTCATAAACAAGATAAAGTTTGGATGTTTTGCAAACAACTTCTCCGGATTAGGTCAGTTCGGGCTTGGCCAATTGTGCCTAGGGGGAGGTCTCGGGCTGACCAATCTGGGGCACCTCTGTAAACTCTATATATATGGAATTCAAAACAATAAAGTTCTCTTCTCCTCTCTTTCCTTGTCTGAGAACTTGGGTCATTCCTCAGCTAGCCGCTCAACAGCGACAATGTCTGCCTTATGGCAAATAAGTAAATGATGTGTTTATTTAAGTGTCCCACAATCCAACAGCAGTGTTGGGGGAGAGTCTGGCCACCTTTTTGGCCCAGCATCCGCCTGTCTCTTCAGCACCACCACCTCTGAAAATCTAAGTCTTTCCAATGTGCTTCCTTGGCTGTACCTCTACATTTGAAACTGAACACAACCTACCAAAAAATATTGATTGAAACATTATGTTATCATATTACTTTCAATAGCAATCTACTCCAACTCAAAATAGCATTTGCCTTTGATCCTCTGTACCAGATGTTTTCACTGAGCTATCCACAATGACATCTGATTTTCTGAGTGACTACAAATCATTTGCAACTCAAATTACTCTTTCCACATGCATATGCAGTATTTAATATGACATCATATCATTGTGTTGGGTAGCTGAGGTTGGTCCGTCTGACTACTGAGTCACACAGCATTTTTATTAAACTAGATAAACCATTATGTGCAGGATTAATGTCTGATCTTCTTCACTCCCTCTTCCACCAGCTTATGAAGACAAATATTTTTAAACCATCAGTCAAGACAGATCTATGTGTTATCAAGTCAGATCTTTCTGGTTTTTTAACCAGTTACGTTATCAAGCCTGACCTTTATGCCCATGTTTACTGAGTAGCTAATTGTGGGAACTTTTGTCAAAACCTCTATTCAGAAGAAAACATATGCACTATCACCTATATCACCTTGTCTCTCTAAGAAGAAAGGTGACACCACACTAGCAGAAGAGTGTGGAAACTTCCCATTTCTTGCTGGGTATCAAATTCTGGTTCATCTCCTCTAGGATACAGAAAAAAAAAAAAAAAAAAAAAAAAAAAAAAAAAAAAAAAGAGGTGATTGGAAAGACAAAATAATAAAGGAGTATTAAGCTGCCTTATGTAATAACTATTCAGAACATAAATGCAAAAATTTCAGGTAGTCTGAAGCAAAATATCAAATTAAACCCATGGTCCATGAATGCTATTCATGCAAGGGTGTCTCAGCTCGCTGAGAATGTCTCACAATGGATCCATTGGAAGGCTCCTTGACAGCTATTGAACTCTGGTCCAACAAAAAAAGAGTTTGGGCACACAAAATTAGGATCTATACACTCCAGTCATGTAACACATTTCTTCACATCCCTGTTGTGCTTCCACCTACCCAGCCATGCACAAAGAGAGTAGGAGTGAAAGCTGGCCAGAGAATTGCTGCTCTGCTGTTCTCTGAATGGTCATGGGGACAGCATTGCTGGCACAAGGAGGAGGGTCACATCAAATGGTAACAAGGAGTAGATGGTGGAGATGCATGAGGGCATAAAGAAAGGCTGAAAGTCACACCCTGCAGTTACACAAATCATATTATCTCTTATTTATTTTCACTACTCAGAGTGGACTGATAGGATAAAAATCTTCCTGTTAGCCTGGGTTCCAATGGAAATGAAGATTATGTAATTTCTCTTTCGCTCTCCATCAGCTCTTCCCGCAGTTTTCTGGACCAATTTTTGGCTTGTTTTCATGCAAACTGTCAGGACCTCACAGTCCTCAGAAAATTAATGTTTTCAAGAGTTGCATGAAAATCAGCATTTAGAGAGAGAAGAGATCCAAATCTTCACCAGAGGAAAGGTTTCAAATCAAACCATCTTCCTCTGACCTATTTGGCTCTTTGGCCATATCTCCAGCCAGACACAGAATGTCTTGCCTCCTGCCCAGCCAGTAGTTAGGTGAAAGGGCAGGAAACTATAGGTAGGTTTAAGGCATGTGGTGGGAAAAAGCAAAGGTTGACAAGAGCTGCAAGGAATATTATTTTTGCAGACACAGAAGAGCAGCCCAATTCAGTTAGCTGCTCCCAGCTCCCCTGGGCTTCCATGTACAGCAGAAACCAGGAGCATCCAAGGCAAAATACCTCCAGTGGAGCCCTAATACAACCTCATTGCCTTCTCCTGGTGTGAGCCCTGCCTTTTCCATCCATTCCTGGAGCATAAGTAATGAAATATCATCAAGCACCATGTGAACCAGCACCAGGCTTTTTTTTTTTGCACCACACGGGCAAAACTGGGGTTTGTCATGCTGTGTTTGAGGGATCAAAAGTGGATATTCCTTGCAAAGGAGGAGTACAAAGGGATGTCATGGTGCAGAAGGGCCAGCCTGTCCAGTTCTACAGCCCACTGTGACAGGGAGGGGATGGAGTGATGGTTGCCACTGGCAATGGCCAGACATGAACTCAGCATCTATCCCACCATATCCCTAAGTTGCAGAAGGCAGCAAACCTGTATTTACACAGCTATGGCTTGGTCCAACAGGTGATAACACCAGCAGTGTTTTACCTTCTTAGGTAAAACCATGTGCCATCTTCAGCAGATCCTCTGCCTGCCTCACCAGGGTAAAGAGGCAAGTCTGTGTTTCTCCCAGTGGACAGCAGTTGCTGATTACCTTCTAGCTGGATCCCAAGAGCAGCCTTAATTTTGAAGTCCTTAAGCCTGTTTTGTGAAGTGGTTCCACCTTGCAAGGGAATTTCACTGAGACCAGAGAGGGAGGATGCCCTGGATGAACTTAGTAGGTTCTGAAAACCTAGTAAGGCTGGGAGAAAGTCTGGGCTGCTGTAAGATCTCCAAAAACTGGCTCTGCATTTTATCCAAACAATGCGGATTATTAAAGTATGTTGTAGATGTTCAAACCAGTTTATCTGATACAAAACACTGTGCAAACAGAAGCAGAAATAAGGTCATTTTGCAGTCTTGATTTCTCCAAATACAGTGAATAAAACCAAACAACCAGGCTCATCTGAAAAGCCTCAGACATTTTATGGAGTCTTCCTTGCCCTTCATGGACAGAAAAAAGGAGCAGCAGCAGGAGGGGTGGCGGGAGGAAAGAAAAAAGCTTTCCACATCTGTTTAAGGAAAACACTAGACAGTGCTTGATTTCACATTTGTGAGAGAATGATTTCAGCAAAGGATTGATACATGGTTTTACAGCACAGAAAGATATTTTGGGGTATTTTACCACCGTTGAAAATGTTGTGTTCTGGTGTGGATAAACACGCCATTATCTGAGAAGCTGAATCATTATTCCTCAGTGGTAGTGTCATGGTATATTTTTAATTGGGAGCTTGTGGTGATAACAACTAAAAGTGCGTCGTCTTTTCCAGGAAGCTCATCTAATGCAGAGATCCATTTGATATGATTTCTCTATCGACTTGTGCTGCATGCCAAAATAACAAGTCATGCCTTCATGTCACCACTAGAAATGAGCTTAGCCAGAGTCCATCTCCAGACAGAAAACATACCCAGAGTCTGAAGGAATTTGAAATCTCTAAATCATAGATCAGGAAACAGCATCCAACAACAGAGATCAGAAGAATTTGGTAGGATGGGAATAGAGGCTGGGGAAAAAGAAAGAGCAGGAAATTGCAATAGAACTTTGTAGATCAATGAAAGCACTTTAAATGCAGTTTCTTTTGTATAGTTTAAGTAATTAAAGGCTAGTGAATGTGACAAGAAGAATTTATGCTAACATGCAGAAAACATGAAGAATTAGTGTGCTATTCCCAGAGATACAGAGAGATTTTGGGGGCATTCTGTTAGCCCCCTGAGCACTGCTGCTGCTGCTGCACCACAAAACTGGCTCCCAGCCAGCGGCAGGGAAGGTAGGGGCTTCATCTCACAGTTACAGCTTAGCCATTTTATCTTTCACCTAAGTGAAGCTGTAAATTCTACCTTAACAAAGTATCTCGATCATTTATAGTGAAAACCCCTGAGAATTTTTGTAAACTTTCTTTGCCTGTAAGAATATCTGGAAGTATTTTAATGACAGCACTCTCCAGAAGCCTCTTTGGTGTGTCTAACACCAAGGACTGGAGCAGATGGCAGTGGCACTGTGACTTACTTGGTTAACACATTGCATACATGGCTTGGATGACATATGCAATAGACCTCTTTTCCCCAAAATATTTCTTCAAGGCCACTTTCTCCTGATTCTCTGAAGTCAGGCAGAGGGTCCCCATGTCCCACTGCTCTCATGCCTGTGTCACAAGTTTGCCACTAGAGGACACTGAATCAACATGAGACTTTGCTGAGGGTTGGAGTGGGGGGTGCTGCTGGGAGTGGGGTGGGGGGCTCTGTGGGCACACACCACTGCCTTTTCCCACTTCTGCAAACTCTGGGAAAGCTGGAAACTGGATGGGGGTGGGGCTTAGCTACACCAGTGGTGGTTTGCCACTCGAGAGTATGACTTTCTTGGATGCTTTCCATCCCTTTGGGATTCTTTCATTTTATATTTGGGGTGCATTTTTTATGCCACTGGGGAGGAAAGCTGGGAAATCAATGTTATTTTGCATTGTGCAAAGCTCGATGTGTTTGTTTATGATGGGCTCTTTACTAGGGAGCCCATTCAAAAGGAATTGTGGAAAAAACCAAACAGGAAAGGGTGGAACAATAATCTTGATAAGAAGCATCACAGGCAATGCTCAAACACAATAGTCAGATTTACAGCCTGGAAGATGTGAGGGCTCTGCCCCAACCCCAGTGAAACTGTTGTTTTTCCAGGGCTGTAGATCTGGAGATCAAAGGGTAAAGATCAAGCCTGCAGAAGAAGCAGGAGAGAGGGGCTGTGAAAGTTCATCTCCTGAGGCTGACAGATGCATGAAGTTCTGACTTGGTCTCCAAGAGGACAAAGTCTCATCCACTTACGTAAGTAATTCTTCACTATGAAGAAGCTCTTTAATGGTAGGCAAAAACCCATACCTGTCCATGTCTTCTCCAAGGAGGCACTTGCTACCTTGCCACAGCTGTTGGTCTGTGATGGGTATCACTCTTCATGAATGAGGAGCTGGATCCAGGGAAATTCTTGGGGAAGCTGTCTGGAAGGGGCTGCACCAAGTGCCAGCACAGCACCAGAGTGCATCCAATGCAGGGCTGGTTCCTGGCATAGGCAGAACAGGTAGCAGGAGACTTGAGGAGAGCAGGATGGACAAGGACCCCTTGTCATTTGGCCTCTCTCAGGATAGCTACTGTAGTTGCTGATGCCAAGTAAAGTAAGTCAGGCAGGTGAGTTAACAGCTCTCTCAAGGAGCCATGACTCTGCCACAGGAGACACTCTTGCTTCCCCCACTGCACTTCTCACAGGCCCCTGTGCAAGGAGGATCTGTACATTTCCAAGCTCCTTGTTGTGAAATCGCCAACCTGCTGCAGTTGTTCTCCCTGTAGTAACCCAGTAGTTCTCCCTTTCCAATGCAGACAACCTAGTTCTGCAAGGGATGGGTGCCATCAAGGGGGGCCTAAAGCCACCTCCCAGCAAAGCCTTGGCAAGGCACCTGAGGAGGAGCTTCCTGAGACCCATCACCAAAATTAAATCACCATGAAAATGACACCAAGGCATGACAACCACTTCTGGGAGAGGAGAATAAATAGTTTCTCCATCAAAAGCATGACACAGACCCTGTGCCAGTGGAAAGGGTCAAGTATGTTTGCATGTAAGAGGGAACAGCCACTGCACCAGGGTGCAGCTACACTGGCAGTGCTGCCAATGGCAGAGGGGATTGGCACCTCCCAGCATGGAAACCCATCCTAAGCTTGTGGGAGTATTCATAGCACTGTGGTGGGTACACACTGTCTCAGAGCTGATTTTGGAAGACACTTATCTTCCTTTTTCTTCTTTGAACTAATATGTTAGGGCAGATTCAATTCCTGCTCATCACTATTAAACAGAGTACAGGAGTCTTTGCACAAAATATTGCTACTGGCAAACGTCTTCAGCTGCTAAAACCCGCAGAAAGGAATAGAAGGGCAGGAGGAGCGTGCAAACTGTGCAAACAGTACTGTTCTTCCCAGACTGTTTTTCCCAGAAGTTACTCATATTGTCTCTTGTGATGGGTGAGAGTTGAGGTACAATGAGAACAGATGAATGGAAGAAAAAAATAATTTTTTTAATTGCCGACAAATATTAGCCTTTATTGAGTTACTGTATTTTTCGTGCCACTAGACAACATGTTGTTACCCCAAAGCTGCAGGAGACCCTCCACCAAATTTCCTATTCCCAGCAGGTGGAACAAAATCACAGAGCGGAGGAACAGGTCCAATTCAGAGAAGGGTTGCAAACCACCATCTCAGGAAGAATCCCAGCCTACTGCAGGATGTTTGATAGGAGAAGGAAGAAAAGAGGTTGACTTCATCAGCTACCTCCTAAGCCTTCAGCTTCTTTTTAAAATTGTTTTATGTAGCAAATTTGGTTTATTTTTGCAACACCAAGGCAAACCATTCATACAATTATGAGACATTCTTCCCTGTTCTGTTCATCTATACTGTTGCCAAGCATATCCCCAATCCATAGGCAGCCCCTGATAGGCTAAAGTTGCATTTGTAGGGCACCAGCTATTTGATGAGAGAAAATAAAAATCCAGCTATTTTAATATCCAAATGGGTTTCAGGGCAAGTAAGAGTGATTTATTTTTTCAAACAGAGACAAAGAGGGAAAATTTAAAAAATAAGTATCTGGAAAACTTGCCTATGTCAAAATCCTCACTGCCACCAAGAGGCAAGAATACGTCTCTAAAGCACAGCATGAGACAGGAGGGGCTGCACATCCTTGTCATGCACAGCCAAAATCAAGAGCCTGAAAGGAATCTAGATAAATCCCATATTGACATAACTCATATTTTCTTTCACTTTTCCAGCCCCAGCCCTCAGGATTATATCAAGATAGACTGTCACTGAGTTATCCAAACTTGACATTGCTCAATTCTACGTGGCTGCAACCCCCACCTCACCTACTCCTCAACTCTGCTCTCTAGCCCTGACCTCCACGGGAGCTCAAGGTGGAGCCTCTCACATACATCCAATCTCACTCCAGAGACTCTAATGACAACATCCAATGCTTGTTTAACTTCTGGGATTACCAGAAAGAGCTATATTTAGGAAAATACCTGAAACGTTGCCCCTTTGACTTGTGCCCTATGGAAGTTCCTGGCTCCCGCGAGTCTCCGTGTACCAAAGCTAGCTAATAAGCTCTTGTTATTGTAGCACATTTCAGTAACAGCAGTTGCCCAGCAAGCATTACATTTAAACTGCAAAAACCTTCTGGAATTCACATTAACATATGAAGAACATCTTTTTTGTACCAAAACATTTTCACTTCTTAATTCTCTCCTTTTATCCACATACATGAAATGGGGATAATTAGAAGCCAAAAATAAGTTTCACAACTTCTAAAAGGTAACAGTCATATCAAGTGTATCAAATGTCTTCCTAGCAGGACATGTGTACATATTTTTAGTATTCATTTCTGGCTTATTTAAAAAAAACCAAAATTGAAATTAGGACACCTACTGGTATTCACCCTCCACCTAATTTCAATTACTGCAAGCACATAATAGAAGAGCAAATACAGGCAATTTCAAATGGCTCTGCCATTCACCACCATATTCCATCTCTTGTTTAAAAGAGTACTAGCTGGAATAGGCTATTTTGATGAAAAAAAGTTAATTTCATGTTCTGATTTTCTGATTTCATTTTTTGTTGCAGAAGACAGAGATGTACAAGACTTCAAAGACTCCCAAATTGAACAGTTTTACAACGCTGCGGCACAATTACAATCTCCATTACATGCATATTCAGAAGCAACAAGCAGAAGATTTTGAGAGATATTCAGAAGTATATAGTTACAGGGTGAGCTTTTGTAATCAAAAACATCAGCTTGAAATTATAAGTATTATTCATTCACTTCTTGTCTCACTATTCATGTTAATGAAAAGAGCTGTGAAAATTCCTGTACCAGCTGATTTATAGTAACGCTTTCAGACAGGAGCATCAGGCATATGGTATATGTTAAAGATAGTAAAAAAGTCTCAAGGGTTTTTTTACTTAATTTTTGTGGAAGTATGTTGTGAAGAACAGACTTCTACTGGGGTGCTGGCTGCAAATAAGTAATCCAACTTGTTACAAACTCCTTGCAGTGGATCACCTTTCTAATTGGGTTGCACCATGTGGAAACAACAGTGGACTGGAGCATAGCAGGCCTTCACTGGTGCTGCTTGCCATAGCTCCAAAAACAAAGAAACACAGAGCGACTTGGAAGAGGTCAGGTTTAGGTGTTTAATATCTTCTTAAACATTTAAATTTATAAAATAAACATGTTGTTGTTGTTGTTTATTACTATTACTACTATTACAAGGGGAACTCACATAAGGGAAGTAAAGCTATGTGCCATTGTACCATGAATTCAGCCACCAGCCATGTTTTTCTTTACCCTTCTCAGATCATTTTGCAACTTTTTTTTCTAACGGATCAATAACTCAAAGATTACAGCCCTTCTGATGCCCAAGATAGCCATGCTCATCTGTAGTCAGTCTCAGTCCTAATGATACCTATTCGGGGGTCCCCAAATACGTACTAATTTACAGCTGAGTTTGGGGTAGTTTTGAGAGTGCAAGACAGGAGCCCAACTTACTGCAGAAGAGCAAATTATGCCTGCTCTGATATCTGTAAACATCTGAGCAGATTGCACACCTCCTTACCTTGTGCTAAGCAACGAAATGCAACGTAAAATGGTACTGGCCACATACAGCCAAAATACTGCCTTTACAGTCTCTTCTTCCCTTTTTCATTTGTAAAGTAGAAGTGGAAGCAGAAAGCAGGGCCGTCTTGGTGCTGATCTGCTCCAGACCATCTCCAGCAGAAGACAAGCCCCAGCTCCATCACTGAGTTGTGAGCTCAACAACAGCTGTCCAGGGACACCCTGGACCAGAGAGCTGGTCTGGCTGCAGGACAGCAGCAGCAGCAAGGATCTGAGCTGGGGAAGAAGAAGACTGTGGTTCATTACCTAACAAGTCAACAACAAATGGGCTCAGAGGACAGGCTGGCAACCCATGCTGGGACTGCTCAGTGTATGGTTTGAACCAAGGGGATCTGCATGAAAAAGCATCCAGAAGCAGATGGGTCTAGCTAGGAAATGATCCCAGGTGCATCCTAGCCTTGGGGCTTTTTTAAGTCTCTTCACATTGAATCTAAAATTTGATTGGAGACTTTTCAAACCCATACATATATTTTCTCATTTCATAGCTATCTTTGTTCCTCTTTGTGGCATGGCTGCTTAAGAGGGCATGTTAAACAATTGCAGTTTTTAGGGACTCTACCTTTAACTTTTTTACTTTCCAGGATGTCCTATTCTCAGGCTGCTGTGAAGTGCTAGTTTTAACCATAAAAATATGCTTTATCTTTATGTCAGTTTTGTGGTGTGAGCAGGACCTCCATTCTGACATTGGCACCTGACAACACAGCTACCAGACATGACTACATTGAAGCATCTCTTGAAGATTTATTGCAGCCCCAACGGGTTTTGGGCTTGAAAGGGTTTAAGCCCTCTGCAACAAACAGAAATAATAGTTCAGAGGCAGGTAAAAACACAGCTTTCCAATTGTAGACTGTCTATGTTTTCCCCAAACCAGCAAAACTAAGTTTTATAAGAAGCAGTAGGTGGGGTCAGCCACAAATGCACATTGGGAGACTCCAGGGTGTAGGTATGCAGCACCTCTCCAAACAAAACTATTTCAAAGTACATCTGCAGTGAGACAGACAACCTATCAAAAAAATGCCTGGGCCTCAAGCCTAAAAAGACAAGATGGACAGTGAAATCCCAAAGGCCTTTTAAACTATTTTGAAAAATTACAGATTAAGCAGAGGAAAGCATTTTAAGCAGGATTTAAACCCATTTATTAAAGCAGCATAAACCTTCTGAATATAACCATCATCAAGACACAGAGGTCTGAATGCAACATGAAAGATCATGGGGGACAGACTTACTGTGGAGTTTTTTACCAGAAAAAGAATAAAAACTCCTACTTAATGTCAAAAAAAAAAAAAAAATAGTGGCAAATATGGCCAACTTCTACTGCACTGGTAAAGCTCCTGTTAAGAATGGAAGGAGATAGAAATGGAGTTCTCAGCTCCTAGTTCACAGGGTCTCTGCTAGCAGCAGCAAGACATGACTGCCCTCAGCATCTGACTGCCTCTGCAGCACTTTGCTGTTGCTCTTTGCTGGAAGTTGCCACCTCACAGTTCACGAGCTGGTCACAACCTGCTGCATAACCATCTAGATGGAAGGAGACAGGTGTTTCAATAATTTCTGTGCTGCTTATTAGCGCTGTCACAAGCTAAGCATCTGGGAGACCATCCAAAGACAATCTTTGCTTCACATCATCTTAAAGGCATACTTTCTTTTTTTTTTTTTTTTTTTTACCCAATTGCCATGCCAGCTAGCTTGCATTGTTCAGTTTTGTTTCTCCAGCCCTGGAAAGGGCTCAGCACCCACGCAAGCTGTCAGATGTCTCATCCCTCTCTCTTGGTAAACAACCAAGAACATGCTACATTTCATCTCCCCATTTCAAACCACCACAACAGAAACCCTGACACTACTTGCTTGGGTTAAATGGATAATTTAGGAAAGCAGAATGTCTGGCCTTCTGAGAAAAATTACACACAAATGCCAAACCTTCTTAAAAGGTATATGGAAATTTTCCATGTGCCAAATGACATCATTGCACCTCTTGTTGCTACACCAACAGGGTGGTTGTGATTTTGAATACTTAAAGCACAGAGGAGTTGGCAGAAATCTTTGTTCTCTAAAGAAAACTCTCCCCTTCCACATGTTCACAAGCTAATAGCACTTCCAGAAACACCATGATATATTTGAGGAAGCCAGAAACACATTCAGTGGTGCTGGTTACATGCAGTTTCGGAATGAGGAGACACTCAGTTCCTCTAACTTCATTTGCTCAGTGGGAGAGTCAGGGGGAGTATTTGACACCCTCATTGAGTCAGCTCTGTTTTGGTGAAAGTCTTGGAGTCTTCATCTGCTTTGTCTTATTTATGACACCACATTTGGTCTAATTATGGAATCCCCTTCAGCAATGACCAAATACTTTCCAATGGCCCTGTACAACATTTCACTTGGCCAAGCTCATTGCAAGGGAGCTCCTCACAGCCAAAAGCTCTGGGTTTATCAACACCTTTATAATCATTTACAGAATAGCATCATCTTAAAGCTCCTACTCAGGAGCCTGGAGTACCACTGGCTTCCCTCGCATCCGCACACCTTCAGAGCCAGTTCTGAGAAAGGCAACAAGTTCTTCTCAAGGCTTTACATCATCCTCTGAAGTTCACCCTCTCACTGTGATTTCTGTGTCCTCTTCTTCCTTTCCAGCACCTGTTGGTGAATAATATTTGTATCATTGCTTTGTGTGCTATGAACTAAAATTTTGTACTCGTCTCATAGTCTAAAACACTTTTTGAGCCCTAAATTGTTCACTAGATCTGCTAAATTTCTTTATCATCAAGGCTTTTTTAGAAAGATAATCTATTGTAGAACAGCCGAGGAAATAATTTCTACCCTAGGTCACCAGGGCTCAGTTAACTGAAAATAGTACACATCATAACAGCATCACACTTACACAGCCTTGGCTCAAATACGGCTGTCTCTGGAAATGGCCTCTTTGTCAATGCTCCAATAGTTATACGCTGGACGGTGCTCCAGTAGTTATACTGCAGAAAAAAAGGCACATAATTCAGATCTCAGTGGATACTTCATCAGTCGAATAAATTATTCTAAAGACCCTCCCAAAACATTAAATTTGTTAGAGCTTCCCACTCCTCTTATCAGCACATACTCTCCTAATAGCAGACTGCAAGTCCATGTCATTGAGGTTACCATAATGTAACTGACCTTTCCCTAGTCAAGAAACATTGTCATTTCTTTGAGACATCTTCCATCCCACATAGGAAGTCTTCAGGCACTTTTTTTATTGGGCTCTAAAAAAGTCAACAGACAGACCAGCTCTTACACATAATATTGGATCACTGCACACAAAAGGCATTTGTCTGTTTTCATTAATGAAAATAAATAAGTCATTGTCCACACACAGTTTTAATGGCTATCAGAGATCACTATTCTAAGTAGCACTAATTTTACTCACAACAACTTCAGCTTCCTATATTTAACATAACACAAACTTCTAATTTTTTAATCACTACATACTTTCACCACATTTCTTTTAAATCAGATATCTTGCCAAGTACTCAGTACTCGTGACAACCCTGTCAAGCTGTGTCAAAGCCTTCAGAAGGACTTCTCACCCCAAATTAAAAAACAGACCAGTTCTGACTCAATATCAAACAACACCCTCTAGATTTCATGAAGAGCTGAAGTCATACCAAAACATGATGAGATTTGCTTGTTGATGTGGCTTTTTTAGCAGAAAGATCCTGGGAGTAATGAAGGCTGGCAAGCCACTGATGAACGGTCAGAATGTATGCTAGTTATTACTTAGTATAATTGCAGCAATTATTAATTACCTGCCATTCTGCTATGCCAGAGAATTTCCTCTTCCTGACAGTCTCTTCCCCTTGAAGTTTATTAATGACTTCTGACAATGAACCTCTACTGTTTTATCCCTGCTATATATGAGATTCACTTCATATGAAAAAATTTTAATAAATCATGTTATTGCTTTGGAGAAAGGTTTCAGAACATATAAAAACTTTCAAAAAACATGTTTTATTTATAACTTCACAGAGACCAGAATCACAGTTACAAAACTCCTGCTGATCCTAACCCACAGGCATCCTCCTTTCTCTCCCCAGTGCAGTGGGGAAACCTCTGTCTTATTTTGTGTGCATGCATCTCTGCATGTCATGGACACCAAGTTCTATACCCAGCAGGAAAACAAGGCAAGCAGGGCAAGAGGGTCTTTCAGTGCCAGTGTTTTGCTTCCTGCAAGACTCATGCCCCTCATGCAGGTAGGTTCAGGACTCTCACCATGTCAGCAGGCAGGTCTGCCCTTCTGCACCTCCCCCAGGTCCTCTACTCCCAGGTAGATAGATTTGGGTAGTTGGAAAGATGGAGAAATGTCTACAGGCACTGGCAAATTGTCTTCACCCCACCAATCTGTATCTAGAGTATACAGACACATGTTTTACTCACACTCATGGAACTCTGAGATGAAGCCAATAATGAAGATAAAAAATCAGCATTTTAAAATTCACAAGTGTAGTCAATACAAGCAAACACACAATTTCTAAGCATGACTTTGAAAAAAAAATCTCTGTCTTGTGATGAAGACATGCTAGAATGTGACTTTTTTCTATTTTCACCCACTCATACTCAAGAATTTTGGCTTAGCTAACAATAATAATAGCATTAATGAGCTACTTTACTTCCTAACCACCAACTTTGCTATGCTTACCTAAACAAAAACAGACATGTTTTAAAACAAAACTCTGTCACTATATAAAATAAATGAGTGTCTAAAATGAAATTTTTTGGCAAGTACCAGAGAGAAATTGTCCCTCCTGGTGGATTTATCACCCTCCAATAGAAAAATTACCTCTTGCTTGGAAAACATCCTGAAAGCAAGCAAGCAAACAAACAAACAAACAAACAAAAATCCAACCAATCAGAAAAAAGCAAGGTATGTACATAGAAGTGGAGTCATGAAAGAAGCACATATACATTTTGTAGCACATCAACAGTTCTAACCAGGATATTGTCTAACATAAATGCAAAGGGCAGCTTAATACCAGTAGCTGTTTCAGGAGGAAGCATCTTCCGTCCAGCCACTGCTTCAGTCAAGCCTAACTGTCTGTAATGGGCATGTTTTGAACGTCTCTGATTTACCTGAGACACTACCGATAGGAGGAAATTAGGCACTCAGCCCTTTCCACACACAACTTCTCGTTTATGGATTAAAGAGTTTATTTTAGAGAGAGTGGGCTTTTAGTATTTTGGTGGAAGACACCATCCAAAAGATTTCTTACAGAGCCATATGATGGGACTTCCCATGCCCCCAGCTGGCCCCCTTTCCCAGGGTATCAGGCCCTGGACCACACAGATCCACTTCAGTGTCCAAATTCCAGACATGAAAATATTTCTACTCTTGCTAAAATATACTAAAGTGGACAAATACATCCTGTATCACCATAGCAATCACTACTTAAAAGCACCAAGACACTTTACACAATGGAGGCTTTTTTTTCCATGGCACATTTTTACTGATTTTTAAGATTTGATTGGCACTGATGCTCTCCAAAAATTGCCAACTCAGAGTCAGGTATTCTTTATGCAAGTTGGTTTTTCCTACTGTAGTGTAAGCAAGAGCTGTATTTGTCACCATGGGCATATTTACAGCCTCCCTGAAGTCAGGAAGCACTTTTCAGTGCTGCCCAGTCAAGGCAGATAAAATAGTGCCTGCCAGGTCAGGTTCAAGGAGTCCAGAGGCAGCATATTATTCCCAGCCACGTGGCAGAGAGAAGCTTTTATCTAGTTTTTGTTGAAAGTGTAAGAGACTGCTTGGCTGTAACCAGCCTGCTTAGTTGAGCTGTGTAGTTTCTTTATGTAAAGTTGAAAGGCTTTGAATAGTATTAGACACTTTGGCAGACACTTCACCTCCTTTGCTCCATAACAACCGTCTTTTCTTCAGTACACAATAGCAGATCTCCCTCAAACTTAATTTATTTAACAGATACATAAAAGACACCTCTCTCCTTTCAACCACTCTCTTTCTTTAGGCTCATGAAACCTTGAAACAGTGCCACTACTTGTCACAAGCAACCATTCCTGGCTGAGGTTTCATTTTCCATCAGAGGGACAGACTGTCTCCATGTCTTCCATGGGGACCAACCTCACTGCAGCACAGCAGAGCTGTTGCTGGTGAGCCCATGCAGGGACCACACTACCTCCAGTCCCTCCTGCTAAATCCTGCAGGAACCATGATGCAAGTTCCCATGACCTTCCTGGGTCCTCATACCAGCACTGTCTTTGCAGGAAAAGTCCAAATAAATAAAGAGCAAACTTGCCTAATGAACACATTTATTATGTTCCCAACTCCCTTTTTAATTCCTGTAATGAAGCGGCAGCCAACTCTGCCATGGGTGGAAGCAGGGGATTTGGACATCTTTTTCCCAGCTGCACAGCAAAGTGCTCTGCAGCACAAGGAAAAAGCAGTACCTACAGGGGGAAAAAAATTAACTAAGTCACTCTCTGGTGAGAATGTCATCATTTATGAGGAATACTAATTTTAGCCAGTTTCTAAACATTACAATTTGTTTCAGTTCTGTTTTCCCTGAACACTAATGGTGGGACAGTGGGGGAGAAGGGGAAGTTGGAGGCTGCTCTTGATTTTCTTTTTGGGGTCTTGCTCTCCATGTGAGATAAGTGACTGAAAAAAAAATACTAGGGCTCTTAGGGAGAGTTGAAGGGTGGGGTGATGTTCTCAGCAGCTTCCTGCATGGGGAACATGCCCACTGGGGTACCCCACATGCTGGTAGTCCCTGGGATGGCAGATCTGCCACAGCCAGGGAGGTAGCTCGGAGGAACATGGCACCTGCTTTCAGTTAGGTCCCTGAAACGCCTAAGGTACTATTTGTCATCCCACTGCAGACTTTAAAAGCATCCTGGGGTAACAGGGGGAGAGGGGAGGGATGTGATGAAAAAGCAGCATTGTGCTAATTAACATATATCACTAGCATTCAGATGTGCTTTCAGTCATCTGAGTTGTTGTTGGTTTCCTTCGGCTCCATGTTGGATTTTTGTTTCAGTGCACAAGCTGAAGGAACAGGCTAGCTCTTTGGAAGCAAGACGCTGACTCCTAAAAACCATGCTGGGGTCTGGGAGGCTCCTAACTGCCCAACCCCACTGCTGGCTGATAGTGGTAGACTGCAGCCACCTCCATGCAGGGAGCTCCCTCCCTGGCTTTGCAAGAGGTTACCTCATATTTGAGATAAAGGCCTTCCTCTGCAACATATTAAGGAAAAGCATCATAAAGAAAACTTAAGGGAGAATATTTTCTTGGCAAAATGGAACCACTTGTTACCACTCGGACAGTGCACTCAGATGTGCCTGGGAAGGCTGGACCCGAAGCCAAGCAGGTAAGCACCGACTGGCACCGCATCGCACCTGGACACAGCCCCATCGGCAGCATGGCGAGGTGCAACCAGCCACAGGTAATTCACATTGGCATGAGAAACGGGGGAGGTCCAACCACTGCCAACCACCTTTTTCAGTGCTAGTAACAGCCAGAGTGATCGTTTTGTAAGAGTTAGTGACTTACCAGCTGGAGTCCACATGTGGCTTTGGGCAGCAGCTATATGAGAACCCACCTGGGGCTGGACACTGTCTCAGGGAGCTCCACCACACAGCAGGGTGCCCAGCCCCATCAGAGGGGTGCCCCATGGGTGCAGTGCAGGAATTCAGGGTACAGGAGGCACAGAGCCCACAGGCTGGCCTAGGGAAAATGTCACAAGAAAGCATTGTTGTGAAACCTCTCCTGCAGCCAAAACTTTCTTCCTCAAAAGAGTGGGGTGCAGGAGAGGTTTCACAACAATGCTTTCTTGTGACATTTTCCCTAGGCCTGCCTGTGGGCTCCCGCCCTTGTCAGTCCTTAGCAGATTAAAATATTCAGTCGGTACTGGGCAGATCACTTCTGTTGCAAAGGAGTCAGAGTGCTGCTCCAGCCCCTGTGGCAGTCCCCATGTTGGCAGTGCCAAAAGGCCCTAGGCCCTGCAGATGCTGCTAGTGTTTCTGGGGACATGTTCAGCTGCCCATCATGAGCTGCCAGTCAAGGCACTGACTTCATGGCCAACGATTGTGCCAACCACTCCCTGTGCCTGCATCCAAAATTCAGTTCTGCATATTTGTCCCTGCCTGTCCCAGCTCCCAGAGGCTCAGATGTGCCATGCAGTGCTGTGCTTTGCTGTTCACACCACAGTTTTTCTCTTCGAGGTGCCTCTCCTGACTCACAAAATCACCACAGAGCTCAGGTTTGACTCAGCTACTCAGGCACGCCTCTCTCAATTAAAACACAGGTGGAGGACAGAGCTGCGCTCCAACCTTTCACATAACCCCCAGTGGAGCACTGCTTTCCTCAGATGGTGGGAAGCTTCTGCCTGAGGCCATGTCTTTCAGCTATAAGCATTTCTCTTCAGAGACATGCGCTGGCAGAGGAGCACACCACTCCTCCCATTGCTGCTCTTCAGTTTCACACAAGTTTTGTAGAGGCAGTGGTCTTCTCATTCAGCAAGGCTCTTAGGCACAGGGAAGAATAATATTTCTCCCCGTCAATCCTGCCCCCACAGAATGGTTTATAGCCTAGTGATTTGGGACCAGCAGGAAGGAGTTGGTTTGAGGATCCTCTCAGACAGGGGCCCAAATCCCCCTAGGGATGGTCTAAGATCTCTAGGCAGGGAGCTACTGTATAATGATGGCAATCAGCCATTTTATTATGAGACAAACCTCTTTCCACAAATACTCAATTCCCTTTCTGGAACAGGAAGACAGCCCAGGATGACTAGCCAGCATCTTGGTCCCACAGCTGGAGAGTAAAGTCTCCAGATTTGATGCTGAGCCATGTGTGCATGGTCTTGGCTGGGAGAAACACCTTGCAGCCAGTCACTTAGCCAGCATGGCATTGCTGGCATATGCTGTGCTGCCACCAAACTTAAAAGACCTCTAGGACATTGCTAGTAAAACCTAAACCACCTCTTGGCCAATGGACATGTTGGCAGTTTTCAATTAAATGCACTGTTCAGGTAGGATTTAGGTATCTTTGTGGCTGTGGTCATTATCTAGGATTATAGACTCCATTTGCAGAAAAGTGAGAGCTGCATTAACATAATGCTCTGCTTGGGGTTATGAGCCTTTCTATGCGGTAGCATGCATCTGCCCCAGCATGGGACCGCAGTAAAGAAGCAGGAAGGTGCCTCACAGCCAGCCATCCCTGGGAGCAGCACCTGTCCCAGCTTCCTGGCTGCTTGCCCCTCCACCGGTGGCAGAGTAGCAGTCCCTCAAGTTCTTTCCTGTCACTCAGCAGCTCTATGCAATGCTCAGGAGATTTCCCAGTCTCTAGTCATTTTCACACCCCACAGAAATGTGATTCACAGCCTGCTACAAGGGAACAGACCAGAGCACATGGGCAGACACAATAACTGATGTTTTCTCCTCTTTATTTCAGATAATTTCCAAAGATATGCCTAAGTCCAGTGTTTGTAAAATGGTTATGCCATGATCAACATGGACCTGGCATACATGAGGTGAAACAGTGCTTGAATCTAGGGAGGCTGAGCCTCACTGCAACCCCAGATACTCAAAGCATCCACCAGCTCACAGCAGTTCCTCCCTTCCCTGTGCAAGCATGGACAATTTCACTGCATGACAGCACAAGCTCCAAACACAAATCTCTCACTACAGTTGGTCATTCTTTCTCCTGTAACTGTGTCTGTATGGCCCTGTCTATTCTGCCATTGACAGAAGCAACCAGACCAGTACAGGGGGCTCTACAGCAGTGAAAACAGGACAAAACTGCAAGGAGCAGATGAATGGCTACCACCTACCACTGCTCATGTTCCCGTTTTCATTGGCTTGGCATGGTCTTTAATGTCATGTAAAACTGAGTTAAGTGAGGCATGAGGCTGCCTATATTATTCTGGCTGCTGCTGCAAGGGTACAAGCCAAGAAAGCAACCTTCCTAGGGAAGAGCAGCAGGGTTGTCATGCTAGGAAACAAAATTATGTTTCTGAACCACAAAACCGCTTAGTTCCTATTTAATTTCTCCAGAAAGTCAATCAGCTAAAAGAGTAGGCATTTAAATCAACCCCTCAACTGCTGAAACCAGTGTGACCCAACCACTGGGCAGCAGCACCTGAGCCTGCTGTATTAGACACCCTAGGTATCTGTGGTCTTTAAGCATCAAGGTATTTTCCTTTAGCTGGGAATGTTTGCTGAACTACGCTCCCAGCTCTTCCACCCCTCTACTGTCAGTTCAAATGCAGGTCTTACCCTCAGCCTCAGTTCCTCAGCATCACTCATGCTCATTGCCCTGCTTCTGATAGACCCAAACAGCCAACACGTGCTCACAGCCTCTTCAACCGAGGGTGAAGGCAGAAAAGCTTTGCCAGGTGACCCTATAAAAAAAAGAGACATGTGCCTATGTAAATGCTTCATCATAAATGGAGCTGTAGAGATACAAGCAAGCCAGACCAGCTGCTGCATCAACCAAATACACAGGGAGAAGCTACTCTGCTCTGATTATGCTGACACAGCCAGAGCAACAAACCCCTCCATAAACCAAGGACTTATCTAGAAAAGGTGCTTACAGGGATTAGGACTTCATTCCTGTTTCACAGTCAGACAAGCTCTGCCCTTGACTTCAGGGGTTTGGGAGGTTGCACTGAGCCAAGGACAGACTGGGAGGATTTGGACTATGACCCTCATGATAAAATCAACAGTGCTCACGTGGCTAGTGCCACTGTGTAAATCAGTGGCTTGTGAATCACAGGGACAGGTCTTCTAAAACTAAAATACACCACAAGAGATATAGATGCCCTCTTCTAGAATGTCTTAAATAATTCTGAAAAATGAATGCATTTTTAAAGAGGTTCAAAATTTGTAGATTTGTAAGCACCTGTTAAAAAGAGTACTAAGAATCATATATAAATACATTAAATACATACGTAGAAATATGATTGAGTCAAATGTAGCAGGGAGATTCAAAGATTTTTACTCCTCCTCCTCCTGCTATATTTGTAGTTGGAAACTCTTTTGGTTTTAGAAGCTGATAACCTTACAGAGGAACTAATTCAGGAAGGCAGCTTCACTACAGACTTTTTGGAGAGAATTTGTGCAAGGAGCTGACTAAAAGTGCAACCAGAAAATATAGTCAGTGACAGACACAGGTGAATTATTTGGCAGTCTTTTTACCTCTGACGTGGAAATCAGATCTGTCAGCAGTTATTTTTAGTAGACATGGGGCCAGGACTCACTACAAAGTTTTTGTATGCTTTCACTTACCAATACTTAATAATCCCTGTATCAAACTTCGAGGCATTGTAAACTTCTGCAATTTGGGGAAATGAGGATCATAGGTATACAATTCTTACAAGCAGGAGTTAGTTGTTACACCAAAGCCAGAGGTCCCAATTAATGTGTTTTGTGTAAAACTAGGAAGCAGCTGGTTTGGGTTTCATAAGGGTTACCACAACAAAGTTGCAATGGAAGGGGCAAGCAGAGACACACATCCAGACTCAGCACCTTTTATCCAAATCCCAGCACACACTGTTCTCAAGACAGGCCTGTCTAGAAACCAATTTTGGCAGCTGCTGTGTCAAGTGTCAAGAAAGAGATTGTGTACACAATGTAGCCTAATCAGAGGCTGAAATATACTACGTAATTTAGAAGAACTCATGTATGTTGCTGCTAATCTACCTCAAGTACAAAAATCAACTTGCAAAATTGCTGTTTAGATTTATATTAGACTTTCCTGCCCCTTCTGTTTAATAAGGCATGCACATTCCCTGGGAGTCGTGCAGGTGTGATTGCAATGAGGAGATGGCCCTCAGTGGGTGGAGGCTCATCAGCCCTTGAGAGTCTTCCTCATTGTGATGGCAGAGAAATTGTGCAGAATTGAAATGCCTGGACCAAATCCTGCCTTTCTCCCTTTTCATGTAGTCAGCAGTGCCACTGGAGTTGAATTCCCTTTCTAGACCAACTGGGAATCTCCTTATTGCAGTACAAGTGATCAGTCTGCAGAGATGTGTATTAGTGCCTTCTGTACCACACTTCCCTTTGAGCTTTGGGTTCAAGGAGCTGGACAGGAGTTGAAGAAGATGTGGTCACATCACAGCAGGTTTTAATTGGTGTTCCCAATGTCCAGATGCTGCAAGTAGGGACAATATGCACAATGCTTTGTTGTACTAAGTTAAAACCAGCTCTCCAAGTATCTGTGACCCAACAGACCTTGCTTACAGAAAAGAACTTGACCCCCCAGAACTTGACCCGCTAGAATCTGCATGGACTTGCAGAAGATGAGATTAGATTTCAACTTTAACTAATATAAATATTAGTCAAGGAGTCCTTAAGAGATGAAAAGGAAAAAAGCCCAAGAATTTGCTACATCTAATTATGCTTATTGTCAGAAGTGGGGTACATCAAGAACAGACTTCGGTACCAGGGCCACTAAAGAACAAGTAGTGCAAACACTACTGCCTTGTCATCTCTGCAACTTGAGTAATTGTTCTTTTTTCCCACTTAACTTTCAAAAGTCTTGCTCTCATTGCGTAGAATTTCAAGTGGTTTTCTGGGATTACAAATAGAGGAATTGCCCTCATGGTATTAGCTCACAGGCAATCTTTTGTCTATAAAACTCACCAGAAAGGATTATTTACACTAATCCTACAGTGGAACATTTGAACTGCTCTATGGAAAAGAAAATGTGTATCTGTGCTCTGTAGAGTAGACAACAGACATGCATCCTTAAACAACAGAAGTCTTGATACCTCAGCTAATTGTAAGGTAAGATTGAACACCCAGTTATTTGTAGAGGTGTCTGGGCCTCCGCAGTTTATTCTAGTGGAGAGGCAAGGAGCGTACTGTTGGCTCTCCCACCCACTCAGCTTACAATAGATAAAAAAGTATTTTATTGGGTTGGAGCACAGCTTTCTGATCCCTGGAGGGTTTCACACTCATTCCCAGCCATGCACAGAGGCACAGCTATGGCAGGGCCCATCCTGCAAGAGCATAGCTGAGATTCGAAGTGTCACCCAAAAAAAATCCTGAATGCACTGACTGTTAGCAGTGAGGACCTGATTCAAATAAACTTATTTTAAAAAAAAAGGAAAAAAAAAAAGAAAGAAAGATTCAATTCTGTATAAACAGAGAGGCAGTGTCTGAGGAGCTGGCCAGGTAGATGTCTGCAGGCAAAGAAACAGCAGGAAATGGTGCCTTAGAGAGCTGTGAGGAAGATCCAGGTTCCAGAGATCCTTGGGCCTGTGTTTCCCTGGGCTGTCTCTCTGGGGTGGCAGTATTGAGGATACCGAGAGCTCATACTGAAGCGTTAGTGTGGTAATGACTTTTGAAAACATTGATTTGGCAAAATGACCTTGTTTTTTTCCTTTTTCACAGAAAACAGGATACTGGTCTTACAGCTTTCATGTTTTGGTTTTTTTCCTTCAACAGCAGTTTGTCCTTCAAAAAAATAAAAATAAAAAATAAACAAATATTCCATGGTTTTGACCACAGAAAAAAATTTCAGCTAACAGAAAAAAGACATAAACTTTCAGGCTTTTCTTTAACACAGCCTTCCTCCCCCTCTTTCCCACCACCTCTCCCACCAACAACAGACATTACTAACTGTGATTTGAACAGCGTGTGAAAATCACAGAGGTTGTGGCAAAAAACACATCCTGAGGTTTGCATCACTGCTTGCATGAGGCTGATATGACTGAATCAGATTTTCAGGAGACAGGGCCACAGCCAATCTCTGCATACAGCTTTGGAGGAAGTACAGTCCCAGACTGGCTCCTCTTACCATTTCCCCAGGCAGGTTGGTGGCAGTTTGCATGATGAGCTTCCAGCTTCCTCCAGGGCATCCAGAAGCCCCTGGAAGGGTCCTGTGAAGCACAGAAGCCAGAGCATGATTTAATTCAGTTATATGTGGGGTGAATTAATTCCAGAGCTGATCTGCAGTGATGCTCCAGGTGCTTTTTTCTGGCAAAGGAACAGTTTCTCCATGCAGTTCTACCTTGTTCACTTACATAGTAAGAGGAAAACAGGACTTTTTGAGAGCAGAGGAATGGGACTTGCCAAAAAGAAAGAAAATGCAGGCCTACCAAACTCCAGAGTGAAAGAACATTAGTTATCTGCTTAAGCATTTTTCTTGTCATAGTTTTGTTCCTCTGACTTAGAGTTAGCAAAATGAGAAAACTCATTATTAATATAAGCCTTTGGCTAGCAAATCTATCATTTACCCATGTGATGGCTTTCTCCAGACTCTGGGATATAGGAAAGTAATCTAATTTTAAATAAATACTGATATTACACTGCAATGACACATATTAATTAAGATGCCTTCCCCTCACTCGACAAAAATCAGTCAGTGAAATAATATCTGATACATTTATTCTATTTGAAAACTGTAATCATGTATCACTACTTTTATCCTTGTGTGTGAACATCCCTGCACCAACAACTCCTCTCTAGGAAGGCCCTGTGACCACTCCACCTGCATTAGTTATTACCCAGCATCTCTTAAGGTTCCTCAAAATGCACGTGGCTGGCAGAGCACCCAAGTGTTGGCAATACTGAGGAAGAGCAAAGGACAAGGTGAAAGGACACAACAGCTACTACTTCTTCCTGCTGCATCAGGTCTTTCACCCTGGCCACTTCACAACTGAGCTTCTAATCTGTGGTTTCAACAAATGGAGACTGAGCAAATTATCTTTTGATCTAAGAGTAAGGCACTAAGATTTGGATCAGCTGTTAAAGGAGAACTTCGACCAGGGAAACCCAGCCTTGTGCAAGCTGCAGAAGAGGGAGGATTATGAGGGACTGAAACCACATCACCTGTCACAACACGATATATTGCACCACTCAGACCAAGTGGGAGAGCAAATTCCCCACTGAATCTGCACCTGTCCATAATACCCTTCCACAAAGGCCCCATCACAGCAGGAATCCCAGCCTCCAAAAGCCCTTGCTTCAGGCTGGAACACAAACTGTGTGAGTGGCAAGAGGCAGCGCAGTTCTTGGTTTCTCATAGACACCCTCTGCGAAACACTTTCTCGGGTCTCCCATTACAAAGCAAGTTGGTGGTAATCGTGTCTGACTTCCCTGAATCTGCACAGTCAGCTGGCCCTGCGCCTCCTTGCACAAGACACTGGATGTCAGAGGCAGCCATGGCCACAGACTGACTGGGACTGTGAATGACTTTTGCAGGATGATGGCAAAAGGGAAGCTTCAGGAAAAACAAATTGGCATAATTATAAGCACACTGCTAAGACAAACAGTTCCCCCAGGGTCATAGATACATACTGCAATAGTTTGGGACATTTAGTTTCCTTGCAACACATTATCTAATTTTATCACATTAACATTCCTGTGCTGTAGTAAAATGTGCTAGTGTGGCAAGTTTTGACGCGAGCTCTAGGTTTTGGCTGAGAACCACTTTACGCTGTTAGTGCCATGGTGTGGCTGCTTGTAGTAACTACATTTCCTACATATCTTGCACTGAAAAGGGAATTCAAACGCTTTTGTTTCAAAACAAAAAATTCCGAAATGCAGGCTGCAGCCTGGGACCTGGCAAATCCATGTTCCTGGTGGTAAAAGAGAGCTCAGCTTTTTCCCTCCGTACCCTTACTCTGTATGAGGTTGAAGCGTTAACATCAAAGCTAGCAGAGGTGGCAGTGGCAGAAGGAAGGAGAGGGCCCAGGGTGGTGCCAGACCTGGGAAAACTTTCTGATGATCTACACAGCTGTTGTGTTGATGCTGAGTTTTCTTTTATTGTTTTCCCTGCTAGGTAAACATTTGTTAAGAAAATCATTTGAATAAAAAACAAGAGTGCAAAGTAAAATCACCAAAGCAGTGCTGCAGGGGATTCTTCCTGTACAGTCACACAGCTCCACATTGCAGATCTGAGGCTCTTGGGGAGTTCTGGTTGCTTTTGCAGACGAGTATCAGCATCAGCAAGAGTAGCTCATATCTTCCGCACATGACTGAAGAGGAATCCACTGGTGTAGGGAATGCAGACACATCCTCCCCTTTTCTCTCCTTGGTTTTAGGGACATCTCACTGTTCCTTGCTGGTTATAACCTCATTTCTCTAGCTCACACTGTGTAATGGAGCAAGCTGCCAGCCCTAGCCTGGCCAACCATTCTAGAAGAGGCCACATCTGGAAGTGCTTTCTTTCAGCTTTGCAAGGCTTTGCTCTCCTTCAGGTATTCCTTACAAGGCACCACTCTAAAATACGGTAGGAACAGTGAAAGCATGACCAGCCTCTGCTCTACTGGCACTGCAGCAGCAGCTTCTGCTGCACTCCCACTTGCACCTAGTCCCTGAAGCCTAGCAAACCCTGGGGAACTCAGACCACAGCAGCTGCTAGAGGAAGGAAGCCTTGGCCCACCACAATGAAGCAGGGACCTAGACACAAAAGGGAGCTCACCTCTGCCCACCCACACCTCATCCATGATCAGACATTTGTCGGCACATCCTTTACCAGAATATTGGGTGGAAGTAGACAAGCTCCCTCCCAAAATCTGGGCAGCATCCAAGCTGATGCAAGGACGAATGTCACTGACTTTTACAGTATTCCAAGAGCTCCCTCAGCTCCCTTCCACTCACTGGAGAAACTGCTCAAAACCTGTTCTTTTTCCAGTCTTTCCCCAGGGGAAAAAGAAAATAATCAGTCTCCATGCAAGTGTATTTGTTCTGTGTGTTCCTTATTTTATATTTCACAAATCAATGCCAACATTTAGTCATTGAATCCAGACACTCATGTTAACAATGGATGATTACATTTTCCATCTGAATGTTTTCCTACAAGCACAAGCATTAATTCAAAGTATTCTTTTTGCAAGCAGTACCATTGTAATGTATATTAAGATTAAATATTTAACTGGTGTAGATGAAACTGCTTTGCTGGAACCAGCAGAGTCACACCAGCTTACACCACCAGAGGCCTTGGTCCACAGCTGTTTCCCCAGCCCTGGGCAGACAGGATGCTGTGTTTGGGCCAATAGGATTTATGACCATTTTAAATAGAAACGACTTTCTCATGCGCATCGGTAAACTGCTGCGCTATTGGATTGCAAGGAGCTGAGTACTTTTCCACTCTTTTTAGCTATTGCTATCAGAAATCATGAGTTAATCGATAACCACATTCCTCCGAGATGAGTTTGCCAGTGCATTGAAGGAGATCTGTTCACACTGGGAGGCATTGTTTCCCAGGCTATTCCAAACAATACAGAAAACACTGTGTTCTCATTTGAATACTACGAAGAAAGAGCTCAGTGGAAGAGCTTTTAAAGCACTAGCATATGCAACTCTATGAACTATATTCTTTAAATAAAGAAAAACCCTCTATGTCATGCAGAACTGGATCATGATTTGCTCATGGACTGCATCCAGTGTCAGAAATATGGATGAGCTTTGGCTGGGCTTCCTAAGCAACAGAAATAAATGCTTCACTCCCAGAAAAAGAGGGGAAAATAATAATAATTTTTAAAAACCCAAACAGAGATTACACAAACATTTGAGACCCCTTTATTCTCAATAGCAAAACATAATGACAAATTCATTTAAATTAAGTAGGATAAAGATATCTGGGGTAAGACCTTGCCCTGACTTAACTCTTGCCTCAGAGACCTTGATACTAAGTCAGTGCAGAGCAAAGAGATGTTCATCTGTCCATAGTGAACTGAATCAGTTTTGCCAACCAGGTCAGAGGTAGTATTTCAGGCACTAACTTGGTATTGATGCTTTAAATATCAGCAGAGTGTATATGTCCCTACATAGTACTTGCTGTGAGGAGCTACTACATAAATACACATTGGTTTTGAGGTGGCCCTGCAAACCAGCAATGTCCTGGTGGGAGATGAAGCAGGGGACGCTCACCTGTTTGTCATTCCAAGCCACACAGTACCAAGTGGGTAGATTCTTCATTGTCCAAATTAGAAATGAATGGGCTGCATTTACATGCTTAGTTATACCATTGCTCCAACAAGGGATCTTAGTCTTCAGACCTCTTTCCTATCGTTCAACATCACTCAGAACACATACTTGGTTTTGCATTGCTTGTTCTAACCTCACCACTTACCTACTAAATCTAACAGATTTATTCTAGCTTTAAAGTCAGTTGGATCAAGGCAGAAAATGAAAAGCAGGAAATTTTCCAGTAAGATTTCAACACAGTCCAACAATGAAACAAGTTTTTAATGAAGCACAGCATAAAAAACATGTGGAAGATAATAATTTTCCATAGTGGAAGCTTGAACTACTTCACATACATGACTTCAATCCTTCAGAAACAGAACGATTTAAAATCCCAACTACATTTCTGTCCTTTTTCCCCTTCCCTTTCTCTCCCCCTTACATGCAAGCAGCCCTGGAAAAGTCCATATGAGGTGAATGGACAGATTGTCTTCACTGGACTGAAGTGGGTGTTGCTGCCTAGCATAACTTGGCTTATCATGTTCCTGTTATTCTTGAGGGAATCTGTGTCCGAAAGAGCAATTCCAAACTGAGATGTCTGCATCAAAGTCTCTGCCAAGGAAAGTCTCCAGGATGGATCATGGCCAAACTTAATGCTGCAGCTTTAAAGAGGCAATTTCAGTTCAGGGAGTTTTGCTCTGTTTTGCTTTTAAATCTAGTATATTTTGCAATGAACTACTATATTAACCCACATATATGCCACACTGAGAGGATGAAGGAGAGGGAAACAGTAGAGAAGAAAAAGAAATCTAGCGGTAAAATAGCAGGTCTGTTTTAACAGAGCTAAACGTCCCTTGAGTATTTCTCCTTGTATGTGTTTTGCAACAGAACCAGCTCTGAGAACAGACTGCAGCATTAACAACCAGCATGATGGCCGCCGGAGTCAAAGTCACAAGCAGACACAGGGAGTAGCAGACACTGACCAGCACTCACAGCATCGTCAATTCTCTTTCCAGACTCATGGTGCTGCTCCTGAGCTCAGGTAGGCAAAACGGTCTCACACGTTTACAAGTGACAAGAGAAGCAGCTAAGGAGAATGTGTATCTTAAAAGGAGAAAAATTAGGATTCAGCACATATCCAGAGTAAGGAGCATTATAAGTTTTCAAACAGAGGTTGTTTCTCTAAACTCAATAGAAACTTCAGTGGGGAATTGTTGGGTCCTGTGCCAGAAATAAGCAGAAATACTCAATAAATTCCTACAACATGTCAGTCTAGTTTTTATGTTAAATGCTGTAAGTATTCTTAAAAGAAAAAAAAAAAAAGAAAGAAAAGAAAACCACAGAAGAGCTGAAGAACAAGAAATAATCTCTTGAAAGAAAAAAAGGATTTACATTCTTCTGTGAGGCTCATTCAAGGTGGAAAGACTGGAAACATGCTGGAAAATGTTTAGAGAGATACTAGATTGATCAAAGCACTTGGCTAGGATAGGGAACTAAAGGATCTGAGTTATAACTCCCTGGAGAAGTGGCTGCTGGGGAGGAGATAGAAAGATAGAAGAGACAACCAAAGAAAAAAGACCATTCTGATATAGTAAGCCTGAAAGGGACCCAGTGCACTGCTTACGATCCATTCACATGACACTGCTGGGCAAAAGTGTTATTCCTGATAAAATACAGAAGTTAATCAGCCCTCCTCAAAGCCTGTGCAGGGTCCTTGCAGTGCTGTTGGCAGCTGCCTCATGGCAGCTCCAACAGCAAACCTGGTGCTTACAGCCCAGGCCACTCTCCCCACATCAGTGCCCCACTTGGGGCCATGCCAAGTTCCTGCCCCCACAGTGTGGGTTTTGGGAGATAAGCTCTTGCAAATCTGGGTGTGACATCTGGAAGCGTTTCCCCTCTAGGCCTTCACTCCTCTCCACTGCCACAGACTGCTGTCCAGGAGCAGAGCATATTGTGTGCTGCAGCGTGCCAGCCAAAAACGTGGCGTCCTGACCCCAGTTGCAGAGAAGCTGATGTGTGCCTGAGGGAGAAACATACTTTAACCCATTTTAGCTGCTTGTCAAGCGAACATGAGTCAGATCCCTAACATACCAGCAGATATTACATGGCAGCCAGAGCCTGCTAGCAAACGGGACTTCTGCTTCTCATCAGGGTTGAGCCAAGAAGATCTGAGCAGTTGCCAAAAGTGCAAGTCCCTGCCCTGCCTTTTATACTGGCTCAATTATTTATACAGATTGCAAATATGGGAAAGCAAGACCCCAAGAAAATTTAAATCACTTAGGGTTTTTTGTGGTTCTGCTAGTTTTCTGCACATTCAGTTCCTTGAAGATGTCCATTGGGAGCACATAGCCCAGAGAAAGGCCACTCTCTCAGTGCAGCCTCATGATCAGTTTTCTGTTGGTTACCTAATTCAGCAACAAGAAGGGTTACTAATACAAATGGCCTTATAAACACATGCCAACACAGGAGAGACTGGGAAAATTGCAGGTGGGATAAGGTAACAGAACCAAAGCCTTTGGGGAAAAATATCACCACACTAGACCATAAGACTGTGGCTATATGAGGATCCCTAAGGTGACCTCAGTCACTAGCTTAGAACATGAGGATATCCAGGCATCTCCCGAAAGGGAGAAAACAAAACAAAAAAAGATGTTTACTCCTGCTTACACTGGGGAACTATTCTCTACAATATTTCCTTTAGGAGCCCAGAGGCAGCCAGTACTGCCAGCAGTGCAGTACTTCACATGTCAGTGGCCACTGAAATGGCAGGGGTGAATCGAGGCAAGAAAGCACAGGCTGAGCTGGAACTCAAACTCCTGAATTCAAGGTGGGGCCAGGAGAGCACAGACTCTTGCAGCACACAAGAGCAATGTAAAATCAATGCAGATCATTTTCACACAATCTCATGATAGACTTGGTAGAGCAATATTACAGCAGATAAAAAGCTTACAAATTTTTCATATTGAAAGTCATGGTTTGCCATGTTAGTGTTAAATATTAATCTGGATCAACATCTTTAGGTGATAAGGGATGCTATTCAGAGGATCAAAGTCTCTTCATTTCCTCTTTGCAACACTGACAGATTCAGCTGGCACTTTGCAGTCACACAGGCGGCTTGACAATGATGAAGTGTTCATCCCAAGCTGACATAGATATGGAACAAGAAAAATATACTGGCAGTCAATGCACAATCTGGACTTATTTATAATGCAAACCAAGATCCTGTTTTCCTTCTTAATCTATACTAAAACTGTTGCTCAGACTAAGGAAGTCTAGCAACTAATGAATCTAAACCGCAGGGGAGGGAAAAAGGCTTTAAACAGAATTTGTATTTTGAAGTCTGAATGATATGGTATCTCTAAAACACAAACAGCTTTTTATGCTTTATTATTATTATTATTATTATTATTTTTAACTCTGCTTTGATTTAGGTCCAGGAAAACATAGTAGGCCCAAGTTTCGGGCCTGAACAGGAGTTCTGAACCAAGAAGCTGAAGCTTCTCACCAATAGAGGAAAGTTGAATAGCCCAGACAGGTCTTGACAGCACCAGTCAAAGAGAGGGAGGGGGGAGGACATCCTTTATTAGCAACCTTGGAGGATGCTTACCTTGTTAACCGTCAACATTGCATTGGCTAAACCACAAATGTGCATTCCCTGCACACCCACACAGGCTCTCAAAACTACCCCTTAGCTGGGAGCTGTATAGCCATGAAACAGGCTGGACAGGTATAGTGTCGGGAGACAAACCTCTCACCAGAGCACTGCTGCCCTCCAAGAGACATGGCTTGCTCTCTAACTTAAAGCAGGCTTTAAGTTCTCATAACTTATCAGAAGAAAAGGCACCTAAAAGGCCAAGTAGGTGTTAATTTTAGCTAGAGAGCTTCCCCTCAATCTTGCCTGATGCACACAGGGCCACGGTGGTGACTGGTACCTGTAGGGAATTTCTGCCCGGGAAGAAGGGAAAAGGTTGTTTTCATGGAATATATCCCCTATCCCAGACCGATCTTGTCAGTTACTCATTAAAATGTTCTAGGGAGGCAGCTAGATTTGGAAGCAATTTTTTAAAAGTGCAAAGGTTTTTCTGTTATTAAAAGAGAAGAGTTAAATATTTTCAACCACCTGTAATGGTTTGGTAATTCTCCAGGAACTGCCCCCTTATTCCCAGATTAAAAATAAAAACCAGACCGAAAAGATAGCTTTTGCTGCAGTAGAGAATTTTGAGCATTATTTTCCTAGCCCACATCAACCCTAGCCCAGGAGGGTGTTTCCTGTTGCTCCCATATATAAGGACTCAAAAAAGTCTCATGCATAAGAAAAAGAAAAGCATGCTGGGTTCCCCAAAATGTTGCAATTTTGAATGGTAGAAAGTACCTCTAGAGAAATTGACACAAGTTAAAAATACTTTTTTTTATTGAGCTGAAGGCAATATTTTTGTATTAAATTAGAGTCCTCTCACTCATTAACTTTCTGAAAGAATGCTTTGGTTTTCCGTTTCTCCCTGCATCTTGCACCGTTATACCTCTGGTTACCTATACTGAATCCATTCTTGAATGCTAGTGGGTTTGGGGTGATTTTCTTTTTTTTTAATGACAGCTTAATATACTGCACCATATGGGGCTAGAACTGCCAAGCCCTAACACCTCTAGAGAGCACAGAGGTAGAAAGGATTCACCAAGTCCCTGGTTTTGGTCTTTTCTGCTTTGCAACTAACCACAGCACACAAATACAGACTGGACCTTGGCAACTGTACGTTCATTATTAACAAATTAACAGCTTTGTAATTCCTTCTTTCCTTTTGTTCTGTGTGCACAGACACACACATATGCGCCTGGGGTCTTGGACTTTTTTCATCTTGACAAATCCTTCCTCCAGCTCACCCCAGTTTTCAACAGCACAACGGGGGCCAATCAGCAAAGCTTCCCAAGGCCTATCAAACAGATCTACTTAACTTGTTTCCAGTTCAGTCCAGATCTTCATGAGGAAATACAAAACAGCCATGGAAAACAACATCTTTCTTCCGCAAGGCCTCTAGGCCACTATTGTCAAGCAAAAATCTGCTCCAAATGTGTCCATTCACAAGCATCTGTGCACAGCCTGGGTGCTGCAGAGGCCACGGCTGCATTCTGGAAAGGTGTCCGTGCCAAGGGCAGACTCGCTCCCCCACCACCCACAGTTGCAGCCACTTTTCCCCTGAGAGAAGCAGCACCAAGTGGCCAATGCGAGAGCAAGAGGCAGCCCTGCGCCATCGCACGGCTGGCTGGCCCAGCTCTTCCTGCTCCATCCCGGCTTGGCGCCGCTTCAGAGGCTTTTGTGCACAGCAGACAGGGCTGATGAGGCTCCCCCTGCGAGGCCATCTGAGGAAAGGGATTGTTTGATTTGTGAGATGGGAGGAAAAAATAAAGCTCCCTCGTTGTTTGTCGTTTGGGATGAAGAGGAAGAAGAGAGTGCTCTTATTTTTGGTAGCTAAAGGGTGTTCACGGCACAGTGCTTTCAAAGGGAGGAAAGGAAGTGTGGAGGCTGGGTGTCCAAAGCGCCTGTGCCTCAGGCAGAGCCCTCTCCCAGAGCTGGGTGACCCCCGGCCAAAGCAGCCCTGCGGAATGTGGCAGCTGCTGCAGGGGATCCACATGCCATCGTAACCTGAGCGCCAGCAGGCGAAGGCACCACAGTGACGGGGGAGGCCTGCATCCTCCATCTTGTGGATCAGCCCTTCCTCTCTGTGCTGTCTCGTGCAACTCAATGAGGTGCTTTGTTTGAGGGGAAAAGCGAAATGTTTGCTTGACCCAAAATGAACTTGGAGGTTTTAAATTCACCAATAAGCCATGACAAAAAATGAGGTTATGAGTTAATGCCTCGAATTTATTTTCACATTTATGCGTTGACAGCCAATCAGAAAAATAAGCGTACACACAATGAAGTTCTGTCTCCCACTTGTTTTTCTCATGAATGAGATTGCATATTTCTAGTTACTGTTCCTGGGAACTTTTTGTAGATTTTATTTTAAAATTAAATGAAAATGCCTGGGAGAAGAGTTAAGGTTACACTAAGCACGGATAGCAACTCTGTCCCTTTGAAATGCTCAATACTATTTTATTTATTTATCTGCTACAGTTAGCTGGACAGACTCCATATTCCATTACAGTTCAGAAGTGATATATTTCATCCTCTTATAATACTTCCCAGTTATTTATTACAATCCAATGTGTTTATTTAAAGCAAAATGTGGAATCATAGAATCATTATTTAGAACTCATTTCCTCAAGACTCAATGTCATTTTATTCTGAATTTCCATCAGAGAAAATACTATTTTAAAATGCAAACTTGTAGATACAATGGAAAATGAATTCCATTCAGATGATGCAATTAACCCCCAGTATAAATAATCTGTGGTGTATATTGTAATATGATAATGTGAAAGTCCAAAAGAACTCATTCCCAGACCACATCAGAAAATCTACTGAGTCAACAACTGCAGCAGACAATAACAGGACGAGTTAAAGGAGCAGAGCATTAAAGCAGGTTATTTCAAACTGTACAGCATTTAAAATGTCACTGACAAGATTTAATATGACCATTCACACTCAAGCGCTACGTGAATTCACTCAGAAAAGATTTGGTACATAAGATCTGAGTGTGAAGAAACAACCAGTTCAACTTGCTATGTCAAATTACTGGACATGGAAGACTGTTCCTGTCTCTGTTTTGCATTATCACCATCAGTTTTTAAATAATTTAAAAGGAAAATTATTTGCTTAATCTATTTGCTTAAGAATTTGTTTAACTTATAATAAGCAATCACATCTGAAGCTCAGTTTCTTGACTAAAGATCCTCTGCACACATAGGATGTGGCTAAGGAACAGATGTAAGGAACTGAAATTATTGTAGCAATAAACATGTTGTTTCAACTGTTCTCTCTGATTAAAAAAAAAAAAAACCAGCATTTCACTATGTATGTAGAAACAGTGCAAGAATCATATGGTAATAATTACTGGAAGTGCATAGTTCACTTTTTCTTGACAAGAGCCACATGGCTTTTTTTTTAATCTATTGTATCACATATATGATGTAACAGTATATCAATGCAAATCAAACAAACGCAAAGCAGCTTTCCAGCTGAGACTCCAGACACACTGAAGTCAGGCAGCTCCAACTTCAGGGTCCTAGTCCCAGCTCAGCCCTCAACACTCACGTTTTCTCTTTCTAGCTGTGATGTTAAAAATGTGTGGTTTAAATCACTAGTGAAAGTAGAGAAACCACCACCACATTTATCATGAATTCCAACACCACAGCAAAACCGAACATAGGAAAAATTGATGTCCCTCCAAAAGCCTCCCGGAGCGATCACCTCGGGAAGGAGTTACTTATTGATCCTTAGCAAATACAGGGCCTCCCCTCTTTCACAGCAACACCTTCACCATGCAGCTTGGTTTAATATGAACCTGACACTTGATTCACAGCTTAAGGCTACAGCATGGAAACAAAACTAAATTCAGCAGAAGACCCAGATACTATGCAAGGGTATGCGGCATTACATGAAAAAAGCAGCCAAGAAGAAATGGCTATAGGTCTGACCTGCTAATAATTTCCCAGGTGCTGTGTAATTAAAATTCATTATGGTAGTGCTTTAGAAGCTCCTTACTTCAACATTCTTGATTTTTTTTTTTTTTTTTGAGATATGCAATATCTGAATGCTGTAAGTATCATGGTCCCATGACACAACATATTCTCTGGGTGTGAGTTCATGAGGCTGGATCAAAACCACTCCAGAGAGGATCTTGGTGGGTTAACTAAGTTCCACAACTCAGGCTTGACATCTGGATGATTCAAAACTTTGTACATCTCAAAGGGGGACACAGTGTCTGGGATTCCCAGGTGTAGATTACCTTTTGCCCAAGATCAGGCACCCTCCTCCACTACTACTTGCTCACACAATGATCCAGCACCAGTTAATCTGAGAAAACACCTGCCTGCTTTGCAGACCGTTTGCTACTTCTGTCATCCTCTGGCTTTGTTTTACCGTTTGGGATCTTATTTTCTGGGCACACAGCTGAACTCTCAGATGTTGCCCAGCTCAACCACTCCCTGCTCTGCTGTCACCCTGTAGAAAAAAACACCAGGTTTGCCCTATCTTGACTATCAGTCTTGTCCCAGATTTTGACTACCAGGAGGCTTCACAACACTGCTCACAGCAGAACCTGCTGCTCCAGCATCCTCTCTGCATCAGCCATACACTGTTGTATGTCATTTGCTGCTGAGAGTCAAGCCTTCCCACCATGTCAAGTGCCTTGCTGTGATTACACAGCCACTGACCAGGGTATGCTCAGGTGCAGATTCTGGCCCTTGTTGCACTGCTCAGAATGAAAGTGAAAAGGATTTGGATGAGATATTTACTCTGATGCAGTTGGGAATACCTTCAAAAAGCTGTTGCACTGGGCCACATCCAGCTCTATTAGGAAGGCAACTAAATAAAAACACCTCCATAGTGCAATACTGCTCATTTCCTATGGCATACAGGGAATTAAGCAGCTGCCACGAGCCCACGCAAGCCAGGACAATTCATGGCTCACGACAGCCAGTGATGGTTGCCCCATTAGCTTCCTGTCTTGTCAGTGGCCATTCAAAATGCAATTGCACACTATATCTGTCTGACTCAAGCCTGTACCACCAGTCCTATTGCATTGCACAGAACCAATTTTAATAATCCAAATTAATCCTAATTAATAGGGGAAGCTGTGGCAGCATCATCAAAAGTGAAAGGTATTCTTTACTTTTGAGGTTTGGATTTTGCAGGATACACAGATCTTAATTTCATAACTGTACATTAAAGTCAAACCAGAAAAGGGATTAAATTAATCTAGCTTCTACTTCAATGATCAGAAAAAATCTTCCCATCATTGTCCCATCAAATCACTTGATTTCATAAATCACATATAAGTAATATGAACATTTATAAATCCAGAAAAAATAATCAAGTCTTTCTCATTCTGTTAAGTCTACAAAGTTTAAATGGGGCAGGAAAGTGATCTAATTTAAAACTATGGTTTGGGTCAGCGTATCTATTTACGGTGTTCAATTACACGATCATATCATTTTGCACAGACTTCTTTATATTGGCAAGCTATAAAAGAGCTTCTTCAAATGGAACCATTGTTCTGCTGCATGTTCTAAGAATAGCATAGATTATATATAAGGCCTCAGCACCAGGGCTGTGCAGAGGACCTGCCTTGATGAATTCAGAAGTTTCCTATTGCATCAAAGTTCCTTCCTCCTTTCTCTTCCCAGTCTCTCTTGCCCAAATATACCAGACTGTATTTGGGCCAAGCAGCTCCCCCTTTCCTGTTCCCCCATAGGAGCTGCTGTGAGGTACTGATCTTCCACCTTTTCTTTCCTAGGACAGACAACTGCATATTATTATTTTCAAATCTGAAAGACTGCTTCTTTTTTAACCATTTTTAGCCTACTCTATCACACAATAACAGAACTAGGTTTTACCTGTACATCAGTATTTTCACCTGCTTGCTAAGAGACGTAGATGGAAAGCTTCTTGGGGATTCTACCCAGCTCTGGACCTCTTTTCTCTTTGTCAACAGGTGATGGTTTATCCACAACAGAGCAGTGGCACATCAGTCCCAACTCCATCATTGTAAAATCATTGGGAAGTCTACTGGAAAATTCAGTTTAGGAATTTCTGTATTTTCTCACAGTAGTAAAAATATTGAGGGCAATAGAATAAAGGTCTTTAAAACAGCTACACTATTTTCTTTTGCTTTTAGCTGGTGAGAGGATAGGAAAAAGGAAAAAAACACCTTTTTATTTTCTGGTTGGTTAAAGAAACTCTAAGAACATCAGTGTTGATGATGTTTGAAAAGGCATATATGGAGGATGGGAAACAAAAATTAAAACATGAACTGACAGAAAAAAAATCTTAGGTTTAAACCAAGAAGATAACAGAGGAAAAAAGAAGTTATGAAAAGAGCAGCAATTCCTTTTTACTTCTGTCAGAGATTTTCAGTATCCTCCCAAATCAGGGTCTCAATGAAGAAAAAAAACATAGCTTATCCAGCTCAGACAGACTACAGGGAGTCCCAAGGGCATTTTGACCTTCAGACAAGAGATGCTTTAGCAAGCCTTCTTTGCTCTCTGCCTGCAAAAGCGTGTGCTTAAACTGTGAGCAAAGCAACTGTGAGATAAAAAACACCTGTGCAAAGCTTTTGGTATCTGTAAGGGTTTACTGGTGATTCTCAAAAGCCTCCTAAAGAAACAAAATGTAAGAGGGAGGGCAGTTCAATTCCCAAATATCACTGGAGGCAACATCAAATGAGCACTTCTTGCCAAAACCCAAAATGCCTGAGAGGCACCTGGGAAATCAGCTCAGGAAGTCACCAAAGGAGTTAGATTTCATTACAGCGAGTGACCAGAAGTTATGTGAGAATATTTTTTCAGATTTGAAGATATGTTCAAAACTATGCAGACTGCTTCCATACAATTTCATCTAATCTAACTCACTCTGCATCCCAAAGAAGCAGAGGAGGAATGCAGCAATCTGACACAAGCTGCTCATGACAGGGAAGAGGACCCAGCTGCTCTTCATCATATATACACTACTATCCCACTCTCTCTTGGCAAATTACTTCAGACTGTGGCAAATGCTGTGGGCAAATGCTTGAGGGACTGACCGTCATTTTATTTCAGTTTAAAAAATTCCATCAACATGGTCACTGAAGAAATCCCTCCTAGAAAAGTTTCATATAAGCTCATAGAGATAATTTTTTTAACCATGTTAGTTTTGGCCTGTCTTGGTCCCTCTGGAGTTATTTTGGCCATGATTCTCAGTTTCTGAGAATGTCACAGATAGTATTACAAGAGAGAGGTTTCTTCAAGCACACATTCTGATGCACTGTGGGGACATTTTATGGCATCTTTAAAGAACCTGAATTCTCTGGAATGTTAAACACATAGAAATAGATTCCCCCTTCAAGTACCATCAAGTTGTGTGAAATCGCTACATTGGATCAAAGAGGATCTTCTGAACAAATGAATGGAGCAAACTTGTCTGATAGAGCAGATAATAGCTTAAGTGCTTATCACTTTATCTGGGCATTCCCCTTTCATATGCTTGAAAATTCTTCCTTGATGAATTACATTAGATCATTATTTAGACAAAAGAGCTGTCCCTGTCCTCAAACAGTACTGGTCTCCTGTGTAACAGACAGTGCAAAGATTGTCCAAGAATATCTAAGAAAATTGAAAGAAAAAGATAAAAGAAAAGAGCACTGAAGATACTGTTTCAACTGAGGTCTCTGAAGCAAGTGATGAAATGCCCCACAAATGTAAAGAAGTAAAACCTGGTCTTCAGAAAGGAGGTCACCCTGGTTTTAGAGTGCACTAAAGGACTCAGGTTACTTTTCTGAGAAGTCTATTTTGGCTTTACTATTAGCAGCACCCCTGGATCATTTAGCCTTTCCACTGGCTTCTGCCAGGTTTTAATTACAGTTGCTGTACTAGGCTGTATGAGAAATATAACATGCAAGTATGTTACCTGGCAAAGCTGAAATATAGGTGAGTAACATCTGTTTGAGCAGAAGGAAGACACAATTTGCCGAGAGCTGCAAGTCAAATCTGTGACAGAGACAAGCTTAGAAGACAGGCATTGATCATGTCTAAGGAAACAGGCTTTGGGATGTCTGCTGCTTGCTGAATTTGGGGAAAGAAAACAGGGACAAGAAAATCTTTCCATTAGAAGAAATGGAAATCTTTCCATTAGAAAATCTTTCCATTAGAAGAAATCTTTCCACTTAGTTTTCTAAGTGCAATGTGTGATTTGATTATCCAGCTACAAAAGCATCACCAATGCAAAATGCATCAAGTATTGGCACACTGAAAGGTAATGTGCAAAAAACAGTGATGTGAGGAATTATTACACTGAGTCATCTGGATAACATGATAGATATTGTAATTCATTGTCATCCCACAAATAAACTGCAAATCTGGCTTCAGTTATTACGCCTGTAATGTCATCAGTCTCTAGTAGCCACTGCTGGTAAAGGGAAGTTTCTACGTACTTTGAGCACAGCAGCACGTGCCATCCTCCAGATGCCTGTACAGCAAAATGGCCCCACTCTGCTCCCACAAGCAGCCCAAATAAATCCAGGAGGGGTCCATTTGTAATCTTAATGTCTCTGGCCAGTTTACTGTAGCTTAAGTAACTCCTTAACATGGGTGGATGAACAACATAACATCTGCATTTTCTTCACAATAAGAACCAATTTTATATCCTCAAATAGCAGAGATAATTTTGTTTGATAGAGCACTTTATAAAAATGGCTTATGCTTTTATAAACAAGAAATGAAATGTTATCAAGAAAAAAAAATCACAATACTAAGAAAAAGCTGATTTAAAGAAATATATGTGAAGAGAAAAAAAATCAATTTAATGGATAAAGCCTTTCTAAGAAAGGCTAAAAATTACCCAGCATTTAAAACACCAAAAAAAAAAAAAAAAAGTTCAGAGGAGGCCTGAGAACTCAGGTAGTATATCTTTGTGCTATAAGGACTGACAACACATCATTTATGACAGATATTTCTCAAACTTCTACTTAAAAGCTTCCCTATCCTCCAGCGATCACTTTCCACATTTCACTGACCTTTCCTAAGAAGATATTTCCCAATACCTTTTTTCCACTGAACCTTCCTGCCTAAACATCTTTTTTAGATGTATACCCACTAGTTCTTGTCCTAGCAACAGTGGATGTCTAACATTACCACATTGTCTTCTGTTCTGCAGTAACTTTTTACTTGTTTGAAGGTTATAACAACATTTACCTTCACTCCTCAGAGAAAAGTGAACAGCTTTGCTTTTTCAGTCCTCTGTCATATATTAAGTGTACCCCTGATCATGTCCACGGCAGAGGAAACCATGGTCTCCAACTGATCTCTGTATTTCTCTGTGTTTAACAATGCGCACACAGCTCCAGGAGAGGGTTCAAAGGAAGGATCATCTCATCTCTGATGTAAACCCTCCTTGGCCCTGCTCCCATCACAATGCTGCTTTTCCCCTAGCAACTGGGCAGAGATTCTTACTAGGCACCTTACATTTTAATTCGTCCAACAAGAGAGCCTTACCCCCAGAAAATACCACTTTTCCGTGCTGCTGATCACTGCTTCCAAGCAGGGATTAATGGTTGTGGCCATACTGCACTACAGCAGTAGCAGAGAGATTTAAAGGCTTTACTAGTGCAGTAGTTCATTCACAAAAACACTTCTCACATGCTATCAGTGTAGAAGACAGATTTCAGGCTTTGATCAGGAAATTTTCATGTACTGGAATAAATGGAGCATGAACACATTTTCTTCTCTAGGTTTTGTCCATGCAGTTTACCCTTTTCTGCATACATTTTGGCTGCCCAGTTAAAAAGGAAATGCATCACTAATATACATGCATGGAATAAGAAGCAATTATGTCACTGCAAATGTGACCACACACACACACACACACACAAACACACACACAAAGGAAAAAAGGGCCTTTCATATACAAGGCTAAGAGAAACCCTCCCCATAGTCATGAAGGAACAGCTTATCAGCACTTAGTGTATCACCTGGGTGCAGAGAGACTATTCTTTCATGCACATTAAAAAAGTTATGAATGGCTCTTAAGTACATCTCTCTACAAATAGTAGAACTGCATTTCTGCTTTTGTTACAAACAAAAGGAACAGTTCAGAAATATTTTCCATATTAGTGAAACCAGAAGAACTGCTCCTACAATTGTGCAAATCATTAAACCCTTTCAGTCTTCAGGCAGGCGAAGGCTCCAATGAAGCTTTTGCAAAGAGACAGTAAGGTCTGGGGCTCCGCTGCACCCATTCTCTCAGCCATAACACAAAGTAACGTCACCACATAACATCTGAGAACAAAAAGCAAATACATGTCACTGGCAGCATTCACCCATCCTTTCATCTAACAATCATCTGTTAAAGTGCTTAGACACTGTCCCAGAGTTCTCATTTAGAGCTCTTCGCAGATATTAACAATGGTGGTTGAGACTGTGGTAAGGAAGAAACAGAAAGTATATCTGCAGAAGTAAGGAGAGTTCCCTCTCAGAAGCCTTTCATTATCATATGATGCTTTCTGGTGAAGTGATCACCTCTGATTTGTTGAATCAGTGTCTTAATCATGTACTTGGCACCAAGCAAAGGAACAACCAGCAATATTAACAGGGTTATCCAGGATTGGGGGTGGAAGTCCCTGTTGTTTAAAGCAAGAGTTAGACAGTATTACCACATGATCCCCTCACTCAGACTCTTTGAAGTGTTATGAAAACATTTTTAAAGCAATATTTGCCACAGGGTAGTCACTCATGTTATATCTGTCTTACCCCTCCTCTTTCCATCTGTGAGCACCTCATTACCAGTGGATAATACTGATGCTGTAATACCACTTTCCCTTGGGAACAAAATAATAATCATCTGTGTCATTTGAGAAGGATCCTGCTTGGGCCTCTGTGTGCAGGAATGCACAATTATAAAGCATGCCTGACAAAAACATTTTATTTTGTTTTGTTCTTAGTTCAAGAAATACAGGTACAGTGTGTGATCATTTGTTTCTAGTTAGGGGTTTTGAATACTCTTTTGTTTGCAAAAAGAGCAAATGCATCTGCCCATTAAGACTGAAAATAAACTAAAAGTTTCAGTAAATGCAACAACAATACTATTGTTACTAATATATTTCTATTTGTCCATAGACTATGATAAGTATTACTTTCATTAGTTTCATGATTCAGCTCGGTATTTTCTTCTTAGAATGATACAAGGACTCACACTGTAATAGGTTTTATCAGAAGATGGCCTGTTCAAACCAGCTTGAGAAGTCAAGGGTAGGGTAAAAAGAGCACAGAAGAAAAGACTGCAAGCGCTAGCAAATGAAATGAAATCTCTGTGTACAATGTACTCGTCTGTATTTTAAGGGAATTTCTTAAATAATTCTTTCATATTTGGGCCTGACAGATGATAAGAATAATGCAAAGGAGGAGGTAAAATGTAGCTGATATTTGCAGTGGCAAATAATGAGTCCCAATCCTGTTTAGGGGACCTTTTGTCCTGTCTCCTTTGCCTGGAACACAACTGTCCCTCAAACCCCCTAAAAGTAGATCCTTTCACTTTTCAATCGTGGAAGATTTAAGTTAAATTCTCCCCACTCTCCCAAGTTATTTTTGAAGCCTCCATTGAGACTATTTAGGCAAAAGAATAACACCTTTGCAGAAGTCCAGCCACAGGGCATCTTGCACATTACAGGCTTCACATGCTATGCTATGATCATGCTATGATCTACCCATCAGCAAGACAAAACATTACCCGGTTCCAGCCACAACAGAGCACCTCCATTGCTCCACATCTGCTTTTTTAGGAAGGCATTCTCTGCTCCAAAATCTTACCACTACTCTGTTTTGGTGGTTTTTGGGGGTTTTTTTTGGTTTTTTTTTTTTTTGGTTTGCTTTTGAAGATCAATGAACTTCAGAGAAATATAAAGGTGAACTCCAAATGCTAATACATGCTACGCTTATATTCAAAATGGTGCTCTTGTGCAAGAAAGTGGGATGTTTCCTGCCATCCCCTGTCCTAGCTCTATTTCCCAAAACTCATGCAAAACAGCCTCCAAAAGACAGTGTCCAACATGTCAAGCCCTGCCTTCAGACAAGAGAATGAAGGTCACCCCTATGATCCAAGTGAAGGAGGATAATGGCAGAGTGGAACAATCTGAACCAAAGCTATTTTTAAACTTTATCATCAGGGGAGTTAAATCACTGCACTTAATACTAGCTGTTGTCAAGATTAACTATAGTATCGTGGGAAAAAAAGGGCTAAAGTCACATAATAATTACATGCACTTTGATGTTTATTAAGAACAGCTACTCTTGTAAAATTATAATGCTGTATTCATAGATTAGAGCTAAAGTTGCATTAGCACTGTTGTAACATTTACTGACATTAGTCATTTGGTTAATGAAACACACAATTGGATTATACTTTTTAAAAACATTTTACATACAGACATTTTAACATAAAGTATATTACTGAGTTGATCATATACATTAGTGTTAAATCTATCCACAACAATGACTGTCACTTTTTGTATACGGGTGCATGAACACACACATTTTATTTTTTGACAGATAGGTGTGCTTCTACATTTATGTAAGACTCCGTTTAGAGGACATGAAAATCCCACTCTATTTGGAAATGACAGCAAGTATCAAAAAATAAATTCATCCACTACATCTGGACTGGGCAAGTTTGCAGAGAATATGCACACAAGACAGAAATCAAAGAGTGAGATGCATGAAGAAAAAGTATTCTTCCATTGAAATTCTCATTAATATAAAGAAACATTTTTAGAAGATGGCAAAAATAACTATTCCCTCAGTTTGCTTCTACTAGACCAGAATCTGCAGTGACCAGGTAAATTAGTTGTGCTCATTACATAGTAACCCCTGCTGTCATCATAGATGGGTGCCTTCCAAGCTTTTGAATACTCATTACACAACACCCTGGCAGCAATTGCTTTTATTGTTCTTTTCTGGATGAAGACTGAAGTAGAGCAAAAGAAAGGGTCTAACCTGAATGAATAAATAAATAAACAGTTACTTAGACCAATTTAGGAGAAATTTGTGTATGCAAGTTCAAGAGAGTGATCTGTAAGATATCCACACTGCTACTTAAACTGTGGGGTGTCCAAGTCCTCATCAGTCAAACGAGGCTCAGGCCTTCATGCATTTTTTGAGCACTTTCGAACTCTGCCTGTGAACTGGGTTAGGCTTAGCCCAAAACACAGTGGTTGTGAGCACAGAATGGGACATCAAGTTCAACCACTTTTCCCAAGTGGTTGCCAAGTACAGACACAGCGCTCTCACCTACTACCTCCTGCCTTATAAATTGTACTACTGGGAAGAGAAAGGTGGAGATGAAGTCTTACTTTGGAGCTGGGCTGATGGATAGAAAAAAAGAATAAAATATTCAGAGTAAGTATAAGGCCAAAGAAACCAACAGCTGTCAAGTACTGAGTCCTGAGTTCATCCTCATATGCCCTGTTCTGGTTAATACAAGATGTATAAAGGACAAATTTTAAGAGTTGCATCTGAGAGGAACAATTAGATACACTGCTCTGGACTGTTCTCCAGAAACAGCTTTTTTAAGCAGAGTTCAGGTATCTCTACCAACTTCTACTTGAAGCAGAGTCATAACATTTAGAAAAGGAATTAATAGGAATGCATGGCTAAGTGTAGCTCTGGTGAAGTAGGAGTAAGAAAACAGAAGGGTGACTAATCTCTATGCAATTCCCAGTCCAAAGCTCACAGCTGCTGAGAAAATCATATTCTGCAAGGTAGTCAGAGATGCAGGGTAATGCAGGATTACAATATTACTGTTTTGTAGATAATGCTGATGAGGAAAAGCAAATGTTTTCTAATCATTACAAGCAGAACTTTTCAATCTTCTAATAAATAATAAATACTTAAAAAATACAAAAAGGGGATTTTATTTTTGGCTTTCATACTTGTTCTCTTTTTAAATTAATGGCATCTTAATTGGTCACTTGAGTGGAGCAGGAAGTCAGGCATCAAATCTGATTACATATCCAGCCTGGGATTAATTCCTCAGCAAGTCACAATAGACAGAGCAATGGGGCAACACAAAGCAAATTGTCTGTCATACCTCACCCATCACAGTGGAAATTTTATTGTTTAGAGCTGCCAGTTTGTAAGCACCACATTCAGGATACATCTTCATTTTTTTTTAAATCCCAGTCCTAAAGGCCATCCAGCTGCAACAGCTATACTGACAGATGAGCACTGTTTACATTCCTCCAGCAGAATGAGATAATACAAGAATGTAAAAAATTCGGCCAAATCTTCTGAAGAGAATTCCCTCCTTTATAAAACATCTGAATTCTAAGCAATGGGATTTTCCACAACAGGAGAGTGCCATTTTCCGATTTCCATTTTTTCAAGTGATCTATTGGCTGGTCTTGCACAACTATAAAAACAGAGGTTTGTTTTTTTTTTTTAATTATACCCTTTTAGCCAGATACTTTGTTAATCTCCTATTCCGTTTCCTGGGCAGCAACTCTGAGGAATAATAGATTGAGTTGGAAAACCTGTTCAATTTTGACATGAAGGACATGTGATTATTTTCCAATTGAATGAAGAGAGTGAGTACAGAAGTTTTCTCACAATACAGTACCTTGTTTTTTAAAAAAAGAAGTTTTTCCCTCTGTCCCCAGCTTGTACTTCAAAAGGATGTTCTTATTATTATACATTGTGTTGATATTCTGGTTGAAATACTAAGTGTTTGGGAACAGAGGCACAGCAAGAATGATACTCTAAAGAAAACATTCAATTTCAGTTTGTAATACTTCTTCAATACAAGCATTCATATATGAGGCATTTCTTTGTTTTTCTTTTTTTTCTTTTTTTTTTTTTTTAGTGAGATAATATTAAAAGCTGGCAAAAAAAACCCAAAAAAACCCAAAGATGAGCAATTGTTTCTTTAGATTGATACATTCTTACATAAGAGGCAAATCCCACCCTCACTGCTTTGACTTCAATAGAAGCTAGATCTAGCATTTGATGTACATCCTATGCTCTGGACAGAAGAGTGCAAAAATTGAAATGCATAAACCAAAAAATTTTAAGCACTGCCTATCCTACACATATTCATCTCAGAGATTAATATCTACCAGCCTACACAGGAACAATTAAATCTAAATTCCTAAATGAAGATCATATGGCAGAGGAGATTACAAACATAGTATGGGTCATTTAATCTCTAGTTTGCTGTGTCACATAGAGTCCAAGCAAGTACAGAAAAAAAAAATCATGAGCAGCAGACATCTGCTGGTAGACAAATGAGCTGATCTCAATCTAGCTTTTTCTGGACACACAGACAGATTGGGACACAGGACAGGTGAAGGAGGGAAGTGTTACAGAAAATGCATATAGCTACAAAACTTCCTGCCTCTCAGAGAAAAGTCTAGACCTGTCCCATCTCTTGATCCCTAGTAGCTCCACCAGAAGCTGACAGGCAAAACACCACGGGAACAACTGCAGCATTTCAGTGAAAATTTCAGTTTCTAATTCTTTAAGCATTTTTTTACAAGTAAGTCCATCTTTTAAAAAGGATTTGAAAGTTACATAATAAGTTTTCTATATTAGAAAAGAAGACAGAAATCATTCTGTTTAAGTGTACATGTTGTTTTACAAGAAGCCAGGCTTTTAGACACTTCATCAAGATTGTCATCACATATCATGGCACTGCTTTACATTTAAAGGGGGAAAGGAAGGTTTTGCTCTTTAAATCTAGGCTCTACCACAAATAGGTACGACTTAAGTGAGAGCCACTTTCAATTTTCATTGTTAGGCCAGAGAGCTACAGCCAAGAATAAAAGATGTGGCATGCTGGGGAAAACAGATACTCCTTTAGCAAGTCAGAATTAGTAAGTACTTCTTAAGAGATCCCCTTTGCCGGGAATGTGGATTAATATTTTCAGGTTTCATTGACAGCTGATTAATCCACAAACATACACAAGATTATGGCAATACACTACTAAAAGCAACAGATTTCAGTGAGAACTAAAATCACAAATCCTTAAAGTGAGAGAAGTCTACATTGAGATTCTCTATATTGCAAGCTCTTTTTCCTTTCTTCCACTCAGATTTTTTCAGATGTTCATTCAGATGTCTAGGTTCCTAGATAGTCTTTAAATGTCAAAGATCAGACAAAGAACACAATCTACAGTTGAAGTATTCATTTTGCCTTTTCCTAGACAATAGCATCCAGGTAATCAAAGCCAGACAGCATGGTTGTAAAGTCCAGGCAGAACCAAACTTAGAAATAACAAGAATAGCAAAGAGTTAACATCAGCCAATAGCAAGCCATTGTTTCCTTTTTAGGAATAATTATTTGAACTAAAAATTCAGGCAAGTTCTGTGAAAACATCTGTTCAAGGACCTCAGCATAAATTAAGTCATCTCAATATATACAAAGAATGAATAAAATTACTCCAAAAATAAGCCAAATACTCTTTGTTGGTTACAAATATTTAGTCAGTTCCATTCCAATTCTTAAACAAGGAGAACAGATCCAGAGCTTGGAGAAGTTACAGACGTGTTCCTTAAAATATTGTTAAAGAGGGGATGCAGGAACATTATGACTGAAAAGTTAGAGTTTGTTGTTCAGTTTTAATTAGAATTTAGGCTGATGAAATGCATTGAATAAGCCACATGTAAACTAAAGGAGATAATCATAAGTCACGCATAACAGATTTTTATGGCTATATTTTTCATCCCTCCAGTGTAATAAACTGCTGGTCGTGTTCCATAGAGCTGCAGAGGTTCTTAAAGGACACAGCACAGGACAGTGATTTGTTATTAAAAAAAATATTTTATTAATAACATAAATAGTAAAAAACACCATTATTTTTATATCTGGAGCAAGTTAGAAGAATTAATTATTCCTCCATTTCACCCCAAAGGAAAGCATTAGATATAAGACATGTTGTGGTAGGCACTGTTACAATTTGTTACAAGCTAAATCAAGTTTAAAACCACTGGGTAGACAATAGCTCCGTTGTCTTAATATTAATCAGGCTTCTTCCTTTTAAAACAGTTCTCATTTTATTTTCTGTTTGTTTGTTCCTTTGCTATGATTGTAAACACTCGAGTTACAATTTAGTAATGTTATGAACTACAAATGATGTTGATGTTATACAAAATTTTTCAGATAGGAAAACTTGGTTGTCACAACAGGTATTGTCTACCACACACTTTGCTTGCTCACATCAAAAGAAATTGATTCTTTTTGCTTCTTTTTTTGTCTTTTTTTTGTCTTTTTTTTTCTGAATGGCAACATTCCTTAGCACTTAGCACTGCATGATTTGTAAGAGTGGAATAGCACAACATAGGGATTGATGGGAATACTGACTGCCCAATCCAAGTTTTATTTTCATTTATTTCTCTAATTATCCTCAGCTGAAATGACCCAGTCACTATTTTCAGCTGGTTTGGGCTGTTCTGTCAGCAGCTGATCTAGTAGAGAAAGAGCAGAACTGAGTAGCATGAGGAGACCAGACTTGCTGCCTGACCCACAGAAAGCACTTGCAAAGCCATTTCCATATTTTAACCTTTTTCCTACCTTCTGATCAGCAGATTTTTCTGCACAGATTGTTGGTATATTCTCTTCCCTGAAGACATCTGCAGAGTAAAGCCATAAGGTGGGTTAGAGAGACTTGGGAAACCACTGCCCCTGAAGGAGCAGTTTGGGGAGCAGCAGGAGAACGTTTGGGAACATGCTTGCCTAGAAATGGGCAATGCCGTTTTGGTCCTCTACCCTCTGCCTGCATGGGCCTGTAAGCTTCCTTTTTGCCAAGACCAATACTTGTGGTGAACCAAACCTGACCTGGTAGAAGGAAAATCCAAGAGACAAGAGACATAACTATGATCAGTATAGAAAACCTGAAAACAGGAGTCCAAACATAGCGCAAGGAGGGAATGCAGGACCATGTCTCCCAGCAGACGCAGCCTTGATTCAGCCTTAAACCTCATCCTTGGGTGAAATAGGCCAAGAATGTGTCTGGGATGTAACCACGAGCAGGAAAGCATACAGGCTTGGCTGGGATGCAGAATTCATTTTGCCATGGGCCTCCACAAAGAGGTCACAGAAACTATGCAACCCCAGCTGACAGACTCTATCAGCCTGGCCAAGCCCAGGGTGGGGAAGGTGGCTGGGCCACAGCCAGTGGGCCACAGGTGCTGTCCATGTTCCCTGGTGTAAGTGGGCAGTCGATCTGATCAGAGTTTAAGTTATTTATACCAACAAAGAGTTTGTCCTGTCACTGCTGTATTTTATAACCAGCTATGCCTCTTCTGTTGGCCAGCAATGTCTCACACAGCACTGGACTGGCACTGCTCCCAGATGACTCGACTCTGGTTTCACATTCCTCACCTCCACGTTCTCGTGGCCCAGCAGTTTATTTTACAGATTCCCTGGCCTCAAGAGGGCTATCATGTTCCTCCACCCTGACCGCAGCCCTGCCTCTCTGTCCCTTCTCAATAGGGCCTTTGTTGGCTGCCACGTGGGGGTCAGTGGTGGCACCACGTGGCAGACCTGCTGCCTGCCTCCCCAGGCCCTCCTCTGAGAGCCACCAGTGATATACTGGGTGGCTTCTCCAGTCATACACTGGACTGGACTGGTGTGTATTTCTGCTCCACACAGGGCCCTCAGTAATAAGAGAAACAAAATGCAAGACGTTACACACAACCAGCAAAGCAAAGCCCCTACTCCTTTCTTCACCTGTGATGTGTTCACTGCAGTTCTGCACATGCCCAGGAGGAAATTAATCCTCCAGAACAATATATTTCATTCCTTCAGGATGATCTGGCTGGAGTAGAATTCCTTTAATCCTAGTCCATCTGCCCACTTCTGTAAAAAAAAAGTATACCATTTCCATTAATCTCACAAAACTGGAAATCCAAGATTACATTGAATTAATCCTGTAAAATGGTTTACCATGATCAAACTGCATGACAGACACAATGTGAAAGTGACAGTTACTGAGACCTTTCCCAGTTGTATCCTGATTACAGGGCAGGTAAATGAGAAAGGCAGCTCTGTCAATGGGTGTTTCCAAAAGATCACACTTGCTATACATCAAGTACTGTAACAAAGCCCTAATCCTTCATTAATGTTATTGCAGGATCCCAGGATGTGAATCAGTAACAGGAACCCCGGGTTGATCTGGGCCCAAAATCTGAGCTGCCCCCAGTTCTGGAGAAAATACCCAGAGCCTTGCCTTTGCAGAACACACAACTTGCTCTTGCCCCTCATTCAAAACAGCCAGTGATGGTGCACAGCCGCCTGATTCTCTAATTACTGCTTGCGAATTCGGGTCACACACCAGGGGACAGATCTATGGAGGACTGAAAGCAACAACTGGGTACAATAGGGTTGAGCCCATCATGAATAGAGACCTAATAGGCAAATATTTGTGTACCTGTACCTTTCTTAAGGGCTGTATTCAGTTTGCTCTTCAAAGAGTGGGTTGAAAGAGTGCCGCCTACCCTCTATTTATTCCCATTAGAGGCTACTATTACCCCTTTGGGCCAGAGTCCTTAACTAGTGTTCAGATTGTTTTTCTTGAGGAAACTAAAGATTGAATTGTGTACAAACAGGGTAGCAACCCTGTTTATTTGCTGAAAATGGGCATTAAATTGTATTTCTCTTAATACAATCATCAAACAGCAAGAAGGAATTTCTTTGCTCTTTATTCCAAGCCTTTTATTCACTCGCCAACACTTCACCCAAAAAGCATGACCTTTCTCCTTGTTTTTTTTCCCCCTTATAGGGCCCCATTAATGAAGCTCATTTGGCCATTCTTGGCTTTCTCCAATGGTCTCTGCCTCCTCTTGCGGTATCCCAGCTGCACTGCCTACACACAGTTTTATCCAGCTCACACCCAGACATACCCTATTCCTTGCTTTTATCCTCTTCTGAAACCCTTGCAGTGATCCATCCTAGATGGCTTTGAATGGATTGTGCCATGACCATCGGCTTCTGTCTTTTCAGGATTTTTATATTAGTTCTAAGGCAAAGGTGGCTTTCACAACCATCATCTTCCAGGAGACTCCAGACAGCTTCCTCCCCAGTGATACATTCATTTCCACAAGGACTCTGGAATACATCACAGAGAGAAGCTCCTACCTGTGCCTGCACATGCTGTGTGACAGTCACACAATATGTTTGGTGGCTTTGGCCAGACGAAACCAAGGACAGTAAGACTCTTAGTTTCTAGGCACTGTTTCATCTTATCTCCTGCTACAAGTGAAAAAGAGAAGCCTGCAACACTTGCAGAGCATATTCCTGTCACTGATACACCATAGAGGAAGGGGGGACCCAGGTACTTCAGTTGCTTGGCTTCCCAAGAACTGGAACAGCTTCATCGCGGCATCATCAGTCAGCTTTCTATATTAGACAACACTGATTTCTTACTTTAAAACTGCTCCAAGACTGTAAATAATGTAATATCAAGAAAATAAGGGATAAGAAACCAAATTCATTTTAGAACAGCTTGACCATATTTCAAACTCAAATTGTATTCAGTTTAGTCACAGATTTTAACTGTCAGTAGGAAAACTTAAGAATTAATGCTGGTTTTCCTGTATCCTGAAGAGAGAGCTTCACTCAATTTCAGCCCTCAGCTTACCAATAAATTACAATCCTAGTGAAGCCTGCACAAAACCGTCTTTTCAGCAGAATCAAAATGACACATTTTTATTGATAGAAGGGAAAGAAAAATTAAAGAAAAATACCAGATTGTCAATACACAACTAGATCTCTACACCAGCTAGTCCATTATCCTTAAGTACTGCCACCAAAAATATGTTACAGGGGAAAAAAGGTATACAAGAGTGATGTAAGTGTCCTGCTTTCCACTGATGTTATTGCAAGCATGGAGAACTGTAGATTACTTCACAGCCCGAGGTTTTTGTCTGCACTCATTGTTACTGTCTCTCAAGATAATGCTACCTGTCAGTTGCCTACCTGAAATTTCACAAGAATTGCTGAATTTTGCTATCCATTATTTTCTAAAATGCAGAGTGACAATGAACTGCACTCTCAAGAAAAGAAAACGTTGCTGCTTGATTATCCGTCCTGAACTCAGCTACCTGGAAACCATGTAACTTATAATAACTTATGATTAAAGGAACTGCAAGTATTTCTGCTCGCCCTCACTCAACATATTGCTCCTTTTAGGGCAAGATACAGGCAGAGTTCCATTAATTAAAGCTATTCCCTACAGATGTATTTCACTTCTGTATTTGTTTCATTTCACACTTTGTTTTGTGCGTTCTTAGGCAGTAGCACATCTGTTCAGACCCCAAACCATGCAGTGTGGGAAGTATACCTAATGAAGGCTGAATTCCAGGGATATTCTGAGAAATGTGAAATAAAGCACAGAACCTTGGTAGTTTCTGTTATTGCTTGGACTTGATTTGAAAATGAAGTTGGCAATCTTTTGATCACATATACTGTAAAATATTATTGTACAGTCATAAATACTATTTCCTGCCTTAAGAAAAATTATGGGCCATTTTCCAGATGCATTGTAGCACAATGGGCATGGCATCAAAAGACAAGATCAATGAGTACAGAATTTTTTTTTTCTTTAATGAGTTAAATAACTTGACAAGTTTGAATGGGAATCTGAACACATCTAAGGTAAGATTTTAATATAGAAGTGGCCAACACACTGTACAGGAATTTGTTCCTTTAACAGATGAGTTATCAAATATTTGAAATATCCCAATTTTGACAGAAAAGAATGGACTAAATCCTCATCTCAGTTACTGACTGGCTTCAGTTCCCATGGGATGGAATTTGATGTGGTGAATTTAACAGGAAACAATAGACCAAGCAGTCTCATTGCCTGTAAAAATTAAACACTGTATTTTCATAACTTGGGAGTTATGTAAGGAATATATCAGAAGCACAGTTGTAAGAGTGCCACACTCTGCAAATGCACTTTGAAGGATAAGGCCAAATGATAATTGCCTCCAGAACTTGGGAAGTATACAGATCTCAAATAATTACAATCCTCAGAGCATGATAATCCCCAACTGCATGAGCAGTTTGGAAGTGGTTTAATGCACTTTTGGAGAGAAGATGTGGGAGGAGAGGGAGCAGGGAAGGGAGGAGGCCTTTGCACAGCCAAGTTTAATCATTCTTGCTATATGTGCACATGCATGTCCTTAAGTAGTTAAGCACCTTGTTCCCCTGGAAGTCCCTAAGAGCAGATGTAGGCCACATATACCCATACCACTCGCATGCATAAGATTGAATACACCCCACCATTTTCGGGAGCAGAAACTGAGCTGCAACCACCTTCAACCTCACTGGATTAGCTGCTTTTCCATCAGTAAAAATATGTACACTTTGGTCATGCAGGACAGTGGAAATTGCATACACACCCTTCTATGTGTACATTGGCTAATGGAGATCTCAGCCCAGAGAGTTGTATCCTAGAGTGCTGTATCCTATTTATAACTAGCTCCTTTTAAATTTAATAAAATACACATATTTGAAAAAATTTATGAAAACATTCATCCAGCTGAGGGAGCGGCTCTCATGGCTGGTGAGGACTGGGAACAGGAATTAGATAGAAAAATTCTTAACAGCCCAGCCTTCATCTTTTTCTTGCTTTTTAATTCTTCCCAGACAATTGAGACACCAGGAATGTGGCTTTTGGGCCTTCTGTGCTCTGCTTCATGTTTCCCCTAGATTCAGAGCTAGCTTGTTTATGACTGGGAAGTGATATTGGAAGAAAAATGTAAAGTCAGATTTTGAAGAAAGATTTGAAGAATGCAAGCAGAAATAAAAATTGGCTGGAAGGGAGCTGCAGGAAGTGAAGAGAAAACTTCTGTCTGCAAGCCTTGTGTCCCAAGAGAATCGCTGCTTGAGGTTCCAACAGGCACACCATGTGCAACTCTAGATTTCCTTCAGAAGAGTTCTAGCCTGACCCTGTGTCCCATTAGGTGTGTTCCTGGAGAACATTGACAGGATTAGCTTCATGCAAAAGAAATTCAGTCAAGATGTGTACTCCAAGACTAGCAGCTCAGTTTGAGGACAGCCAGTGGTGATGATGGGAATGTTTTCTGCAAAAAGCACTTCTGATCCAAACTTGCTGGACATGCCCTGGGAGACATGACATTGCAAAGGCAGGGTAACCAGACAAAAAGAGGCTTGCTGGAATTTTGAGCAGGGAAGAGGTCTTTGAGCTCCATGTGGGTATAAATTAGGAACTCATGCAGACCACACAATCAGCTCATGGCCCTGCCAGACCATGTCCCACAGCTATGTATGCAGCCCATGCTCTCAGTATTTCTATACCCCCAATACTCTCTGGATGTCAAAGAACTTTTGAAGTTGGCTTTATATGTATGGTTTTGCTTCTGTTTCACATACCTCATATCAGAGCTCATAAGATGCACTTAAGACCCAAAGACGCAAGTCTTCAGTGCAGGGATTACATAAGCCTAGGACTGAGTGTTAGCACTGGACAGCATTTCTAGATATTCTTACACAGAAATACCATTTAGCCTAAAGAAAAATCACTGAGCTGATTCTGTGTGTCGTCATTTAAGGTAACGCAAGAAGTCCTTCGAGATATTTCCTGGAAAAGTAGTCCATCTTCTTATGTTGCTCTCTGCAGGGCTGGTACCACAGCAAAATCAAGTCTTGGTAAAATGTTTCACCCATCTTTTTAAACGCATACTCTCTGAGGTCTAATCTCAGAGACAGAAGCCTGCTATTTCCAAGGTTTTCTCTACTGTGGCCATTCAACGCATGCCAAGGAGACAGAGTCAAGGTCCATCGCAGCAACAGAGCACCATTGCTGGATTCTTGTAGGACCAAGAGCAGCTGGGACTATCAGACAGTAAGGGGGGAGATGCAAAATGGAAGATAAGCCTTCTGCTTCCTTCTGCATTCATGCTGAGATTAATGTGGGAAGTATGACCAGTGAATACAGGCTGTCTTTTCAGGCCATCATCAATGCCACCCTCATGGTCTGTGGAAGAGTAAAGCCCCAGCTCAGGAGCAGCCAGAGTGCCTGCTGGGGCATGCAGGACCCTACATGTCTGCCAGGCTCAAATGAAAATGGCAACAACTTATGTCCTCCAGGCCACTTTTAAAGAGCAAGGTACATATCTATGTAATATCTAATTAAAATAATTAAGCTTTAAGAGTAAATTACTACATAATAATTCATTTCCTGCAAGATATGTACCTCTGTTCCTCTTTCCCACTTAATTCTTTTGCCTATCTGCTTTTCTGCCTGTGCTTAGCAACAGAGGTCAATTCTTGACTCCACTATATCAATGGGCATTTCCCACTGGCTTTCAGAGGACTTGTAGTCTCTCTGTCTTTATCAATGGAAAGAAAGCATAAAGACTTAAGTAACAGATATTCATTAGCCATAAAGCTAGATTATTTACTAATGCAAATAAGCTGTTGTTCTGGAGATACAAATCCATCCAGAATTATTCACAGAAATGGTTTCTGAGAAAACCCACTCCATCAATACCAAAGGGCAGAGGTGCAGAAATTAGGTTCCTATTTGTGATCACAAGCTTGAAACATAACACAAGCTGCAACATGCAAACAGGCAAGTGCAGCCCAGATTATTATATCAGAGTGCTTGTCCCACATGCAAAGTGACAGTTATCATCCGGCGGTGTCAAGCCGTGAAGTGTCTAAGGTGTGGTTCTTCCTGAATTTCAGAACATGAACAAAACAGTGACCATATATAGTGGCAGGATCCTCCTTGGCTACCAAACATCATCCTGTTCCAAAGCACATGATTTTGTTTCCCCCAACCTGCAGGCTCATTCATCACTGTATCATTTGAGTTTCATGCTGTTATAACTCTGTTAGCACCAGGTCCATAGAAACTCTGATCACCTGCTGATATTGAAAGAAAGTACACATCTTTCCAGTAACATAAAACCAGGTTTTGTTCTGTAGTTTTTTCCAAACAAGCTGTTCCACTGAATTCAAGTGCATGACAGCTCTGTAAATTAAGGGCCACTTGGCAGCAGAGTCCTAGAAAAGTTAAACAAAATACATTATTAAAAGTCAAAACTTGCTTAAATAAAGCAGGTGGTTTTTTCATCCCTTCCTTGTACATTATTTAACTCCTGATTTTTTTACATACTTGTATTTGTTGTATACTTCTTTTGCAAACGCCATAACAGGAAAAGAAGGGGGAAAAAAAGAAAAATAAAGTAAATTTTTAAAAAATATTTATTTAACATTGTTATCCAGGATAGTCTTCTACCATACTCAAGAGGGATACACAGCAATACCCAATAATTTTAAAACCAATAAAAGAAGAATTGTCTTGTAGTTGTCTTGCATTTAGCCATTTCAGCTGAAAGAAACAAATGAACAGCTAAAAACAGCTGAATCCAGTAGAATGCAAATAGGAGATCCTTGCCAAATCTTTCCTGGTTGCAAAATCCTCTACCAATTTCAAAGATTCCATTGCGATACCTTTGTACTTTATTTATAAGGCTTTCAGTAAGCCACTCCCTTTCCATATTTGTTTGAGCTTATGCCCGTATTCCCATGATTAGTGCAGAACAAATCTAGGTGAAACGTTGATCCTCTTTCACACCAACATTCATCTGAGTTTTTCTCCTCTTCCTGAAGATATATTTTTAAATCAGCAACTGCAATCTTAGAAGAATTCAAGCAAAATATTTGAAGATCTGCTGAAGTTTTTATTTCTTCAGAAACAAGGCACCTTTCTCAAAGCACTTTCACTGCCCATTGTGTCTTAGAGATGTTATTCTAAGGAGCTTTTGTGAAGTTTCCAAATGAGGAAAACCTTTTCCTGCTTTTCTCATTTCTCCAGTGGACTGAGAATTCTTTGAATCAGAGTAAAGAAACCAACTATTTGGCTATCTTTTCACTCCATTGGTGATCTCTATACAGTACTGGATGCACTCCCAAAGTCCTGCCTGAACATATTCCAGGCTGAGCTGTGCAGGACTTAGGAGGGGTTTTCTGAATGCTGTCTCTCCTCTGCACCTTCACTGGGAAAGCATAAATGCGTTCCCAGGGTGTTGCACAACTTTGCCGCAGGTAAAGCATGAGATACCGAGTGGGAATGGTAATTAGAAAAAATTCGAAACTGAGTGACCTTCCCTCAGCACTAACATGCCACATAGTACTAGTTTTGTCCTAACATGTGAGGCACTTCTCTTCTGTATCTAATCCAGGAATCACTTTACATTTCATGAATCTACATGCAATGTGAGTCAGATATAAACAGAATTGCCCAACCCTTTAAAAAATTCCATTACACTTACTCTTCCTGCCAATTCAAGTGAAAGTTTTAAGCAGAGCAGGTGGCCTACAACTCACTAACCTTTTTCCTCTGGCATGAGAGGCTGGGATGAGACAGTGGGGATCACTATCCACATGCAGACATCACCAGCCGTGTTTGCTCAGCCCAGTCTTGCTGAGAGCCCTTTTCAGGTCTCTGACACACTCCAGTCTCTAGTTGGCCTGATCCTTTTTGGGTGCCAGTCTCACTGAGACTCACCAAGGATGTGCTTCAGATATCTCCTTGTTCCTTGGTCTCGTGGCACAGGGCTGGCCAGACAGCTACAGAGTTCAGGATCTTCCCTTGCTGGATTACACTGCTCCAAGACATACCCATCCAGAGCTCTGTGGCTTAAAAAATAAGAGGAAATCCCTACAATCATGAAGTATACTTTCTTTTTTCTTTCTCTTTTTTTCTTTCTTTCCAAATCTCATTATATCTCCTGCCAACCCTTGAGCACCACTAAAATGGAATGAATTTATTTGACAGGCAGCTCCTCTTTTACTGCAAAAAAAGAAGCTGTGGGGGGATTTACAGATACAGCCTTTTAGGTACCTCACAGGTTCACAGGCAAACTGAAAGAAAACAAGAATGTTTTGTTTGCAAAAACACAGGATAAAATACATTGTTTTCAAGTCCTTGGTGCTGAAAAGTGAAAGAGGCATATATTCACTTGCCCTGTACTGCACAAGCTGCTGGCACAAAGGGTAACCACGGGTTTCTAACCAGAAGCTGGGAGAAGCTGGCTGATATATACCAGAGAGTTGAATTTAAAATGAAGAAAGTTCAGAAAAATTAAACAGAAAAAAAATTAAATTAAAAATTAGATGTGTTTAGAAAAAATAGGCTCTTAGGTTTAAAAAAACACAGCTTTGCCCTCCACTTAGTTCCTTCCTGAAGTGCTTGCTTGCTGGCTGGTTACTGCCCTCCTCTCCCACTATAAAACATAACAAAAAAATCTTTATCTCCAACCTCACTTCAGTGACTCACACCAAAAACATACCCTTTTACTTCCCTGAACTTCTGAGGAATTTAGAGGTGCAATCCTCAAAGCCCCAAGGGAAGTTTGGCATTTCATAATACCCTAGGAGCCCCACCTGAGGTATGAAGAATGCTTTGAAAACATGCCTGTGATTAATTAATTAACATATTGGCACGTAACTAGCTTTATAACACTCCACCTAATGTTTCGGCTTAGAGCTGCCTGTGCCTGTCACAGACACTGTGTGGACGGATGCCATTATCTTGTAAAGAATAATGCATTTTACGTATAAGTAAACATAACAATGTAACATAGATACAGCAACTTGAATTAAGGATTAATTACAGTGATTCGTAGTGCTTAAAGAGTAGGCAGTTTACAAAGCAAGGAAGCAATTACTTTTAAAGACAGGGTTTTTTTGCTTCAACATTTCTGAGTGGTTGCATCATTCTTACTCCTGACAACAAAAGCAAAATCAGCACAATCAAAAACAGCCTCACCTGTGAGAGTCTCAGCTCAGCCCTTACCCTCTATCTGCTCTCCCAAGAGAAATGAAGGGTTGGTCTCCCCACCTAAGGCTGGAGCCCTCCATGCTCAGTTTCTTGAGTAGGTGGGTGATGGTCAGTGGCCTAACCTGGACCCAGTGTGAAGTCCTCAATGGGCACCGATAGATGACGGATAGTTGTTCCAGCAGCCATATGCACCATGCAATGTTGTGGATGACATGATTCAGATAGTCCTGAATTTAGGCCCTGTGCACTCTTTCCTATCACCTGAGGATCTCAGCTGCATCATTTAATTTGTAGAAAAATATGTTTGCTCAAAAAGGGGGAGTTACATTAAACCTTCCTTGAAGTGTTAACTAAATTACTTGGTTAACCAGGGTATTTTTGAATATTTCTGGTTGTTTAGGTAAGCACAAAGCCCACACAACCACAACAAAATACAACCAAAATACTTAAACACAAACCCTCTTTTCCCCTTTCAGCTAGTAGAACAACTTCTTTGTTGTACGTGAGAGCGTCTTGGGCAGGTGCAAAATAAAAGTGAAGAGTTTTGCATTTAGCCCTGAGAGTAAGGAGGTTCATGGCCATCCATACATCTGTGGGAACACATTTCACCACACAGCTATAACTGTCTTGTTTGCTCATGGCTTCACCTTGTTGGTTGACAGCTTTATTATTGCAAGGGGACTGACAGCAGGGGATTACTTCATCAAAGGCAATGCTGGTAGGACTGCTACTAGGTATCCAGGTGGGATTTTTGGGTTATTTTCCACCCACTTGGAAGGGCAGGGTCAGTCAGCAATAGGCAGTTCTGACTGCTATTAGGGTCTGTAAACTCCAAATCCTTGAAGAGGAGTTCATTAAGAGTTGAGAGCAGTTGTCCCTTCTCTTTATTTTCTAATTCATGTACTATCTTTGCTTTGGTTCGACTGTAGGCAGCAAACCTCCTGAAAGACTAGGAAGCACTAAAAAGACAGAGGTTGTTTATGAATGTCCTGTGAATCAGAGGAAAGCTCATTTGTATTTTGTTTTCTAGGTTAAAGCATGGAAGAAAGAAGTAAGCAATACAGGATTCCCTTTTGGAAATGGTGTGAAATCTAGATCTTGCAATCATGTTCATCAAAGGCGGTTGCTCTTCTTGTGATGAGCAAGATGCAAGATGAACATCAAAACTGGATTAGTGTTCACAAATAAAACCATGAGACAAAAAATTATGATGGAAAACAAGCAAGTGGGATTCAGTTTCTGAAAAAAATACTCAGGAAAGAACTACTAAACCCTTTGGAAAAGAGCAGCCTAGCCTCAGTCACTAGAAAAGACTGAGTGGATACTGAATGCCAGAATGTTTATAGGCCTGGAAATTTATAATTCTGCTCTGTTGGTACAGAGCTACAACATGCTGATATTTCTCAGATATCTGGAGATATTCAAGATATGGATACCCCAATACCAAAATGACAGCCACAAATTAGAAGGAATTCAGCAAAGTGCAACAGTGGAAATATAAAACCTACAGATTAATGTAAGTTGAAAGAGGAAAGCCTGAGGGTAAAAGAAAAAAACTGGTAATTCTTACAAAATATTTGAAAATCGTGACCAGCAATAAATTAAACTGTTTAGATTGTTATGCTAAGAAGTAAGAAAAGTGGAAGTAAGACTATTAATCTATCCTACTCCTTGTATTACTAAAGAAATACAAGCATTGTGTAATCAGTAGTCTCATCTGGAGGTGGAAACTAGGAACCTGTTTATTTCAATTTCACTGTTGCTGTGTTTGCTCTCCACTTTTTTTACATACTAGTGTAATTTTTTTTCTCTAGAATAACATCATCATAATATGCAGAATTGCTTCTCTAAAAGACTTCACTCTCTCTCTCTAGACATATGTATATAAGGTAGCCAAGAAAAAAAGTGGAGTTTTTTTCTGCTGATTAAGTATCTGTCATTTCTACTTTTCTCACTTCTCCACAATTTTCCAAACTGTGTATTCTAGGAGTTACTATGTTTTCTCTCAGCAACAAAAGCATTACAACCATAGCCAATGTCATGGGTGCTGAAGACTCAAGCATGTCCTACAAAGGTGAGTCTTGACCCAACGACTCATTGTGGACCATGAGAATAACCCCACACCACTGCAGGTGGTCAAGTTTGGCTCATGATTACATGACTGTCACTAGACTCAAAGGTGCATTTGTAACCAGAGCCCTATTGCCTTGACAGGACCATAATTCACAGGCTAATCAAAAATAACTGATGAAAGCATTTGTTGCTCAAGAGAAGGAAATAGCCTTTGAAGGCCATTTGCACCCATCAGATTTCACTACATAACACTGAAATATATTTTTCTGAGCATCTGGAGATTTCACATCCTGCACCTTTCTAATGCACAAACTTCATTCTTTCAGAAAGGGATGATGGGTGCGAAAAAGCTATCAGGTAAAAACTCCATAATCTGTCTTTCTTATTCTCCCTTCAAATTTTAAGTCAATTGTATAGCTAAAGTCAACAACTGAGTCAAGAAGACTCAGCTGACTCAAAATATCTAGAGTGATTGTATATTTATTACATTCTTCACAATTTTTATTCTCATTGCATGGTACAAAACAGTGTGATTTCAGTAAGAACCACCCTCATAAATTGTTACATTTACCATTTAAGAGTCTCAGTTAGTTTTGAAAAAGTTAAAGGAAAAGTTTGAAGAAAAATAATAAACATGGTTATGTGAGATCTATAACATGTCATGCTAACAAGCTGTATAAACTGCCTATACATTTATATGGAAATCTAGTCAGAAGGGATCATTGAAACACAAATTCAGTAGCACTGTATGCCACTAACCTTCTTCTTGGGAAAAAATTACTTATTTATAAAAAGATCAATTTTTAGTTTCGTCAAATATTTGGATAACAAATGCTGTGAGAAAATCCAGTCTCAATTACTCTTCTTCCACTCAGCTTCTCTTGACGAAAGTTAACCTAATACTATTACACTACTGATTAATTATAATTTAAATCCTGCATAACTTGCTTTATGAAATTTTGTGGTTCTAGCTGAGAAAAATTACTTTTGAAACCAAGTGGAATGTTGATATATCAGATCTGCAAACTGCAGTCCTACACAGTTGTAAGCAGTATAGTTGTTTGTGTATGAAAACAGCAATACAAAATAGTCCAAAACCTAATTTAAGAGCCTTGATTTAGAAAGAAAATGTGTCCCAAAAGAGGCAAAGATTCGAAGACTTGTGTTTAGTTTTTAACCTCTCAGATTGTTGTATGACTTCAGCTGTGGGTGCCAGCACATTTTCTCAGTTGTTTCGTGGCTGTAGCAGATGTGGGTTTTGGTGGTCCTTGCTGGACAGATGGCCACAGCCAGAAACTGCCCCTGCAGCTGGCCATAATTTGTGCATTTGTTAGGAGAAGGGAGGCCATCTACAACATCATTCCATTCTCTCCTGAGTGCATGTTAGTGACCCTTTCACTGGCTCTGCCCAGGCTTGATTTCTCCCATGGCAAAATTCACTTGAGGCTATGGCAAGGCTTGCACTGATTTCATGCCTTATGACTGTGTCACACCCCAGCTTCAGAGACTAAAATTATCAACCTTATGTTTTCCATCGCATCATCAGCAATGAAAAAGGGAAGCAGGACATTAAACTAAGGGCCATATGAACAAAACTCCAGGTGGGGTAGGATGCTGTGCAAGCATCCTCCTCAGCATCCCATCCTTCTGGTGTTATGGGGACACCCAGCACTTTGAGGCTGAGAATAATTTGGCAGTATAAAAAGCCAGATTTATGCACAGCCAGCGTTGACAGGATTGACTTCTTGAGCAGTCCATGTCTTACCAGTGGAAGTATTAATCGCTTACTGGGTGTTAACCCCATAGAAAGGGAACCCAGCTATGCCATTACTCCACACACACCAAGGAAGGTAATACATTGCCTGAGATGGGATTCTGCTCCATTCAATAATCTGACCTTTGTAAGAGAGAAAGAGCCCATTAGGAATTAATGTACTGCACATAGAAATGTCTGCTTGCATTCCTCTTTCACAGACATGTGTTTGGCGCCTGGGGTATTAACTTTCAGACTTTGTTTCTTTTTACTGCATATTCGTCTGCATACTGTTGCCTACAAATGGGGTGCAGTAGAAAAACAAGCTGTGTTGCCTTTGCCCTTTCCCTTTTCTCTTGGATGCAAAGGTCATTCGTTCATAAGATCATAAGTGACCTTAATAATTTCTTATATGAGGCGCCACAATCTAATGAGAGTTTACGTAGAATTTTGGTCTGAACTGTAACCCATATTAAGTTTCTATTTATAAGTAACACAGGATTTTTTAATACTGCAGTAGCAATAAAACAAACAGCATTGTAATGAAGTGTCTCTGGAAAATGACATGAAAATAATAAATGCTTAGACAAAAAATTAAAGGCAAATCATTGTTCAATAAATATAAAATTGCTTCCAAAAATATTATATCCTTATCTGGTTCAGAGGTATATTATACATTATTTTGATTAGACATCTTGCATAAATTAAAAACAACTCTCATTTTGCAGACATGAAAATGTAAAATATTTTCAGCAGGATCTTAGTCAAAAACCATCCAAAAGATAGTTTTGACCATAACGCAAAGAAATCAATCTGACCAGTGAATTTAAAATTTATGCTCTGAAAACTATTCACACAACAGAAATTACTAAATTTCTTCAGAACTAATGTATCCCTCAACTTCATATATGAACATAGCCTTAAGTTTAGTCCAGCAATTTTTTATAATATAGTTGAGAATATGTTTTGATTCTACATCTTTCTCTGTGTTCCTGTGCATTTTTCATAGTTCTACTCCTTTATCACTATTTTGCAAGAATAACCATGCAGGTTTCTATTTTGACACTAGCAAGTTACAACACTCAACAGACATCAACAATTATATAACTTGAAAAAAAAACCCCATATATAACTTGTTTGAAAAACAGTAACTAACAACCACAGGAACCTGTGCATAATGCATATTATATTCATGTGCATAACACATAGTCTTCCAATATTAAGCAAAAAGTAATTTCAATAGTGTGATGTAAGTGCTTACGCATCATAAAATAAAGGAAGTTGGAAAGAACATTTATGTGAATACACTGCAGAAAAGAGTAAACGGAAGGAAAATACTTGGTGCAAAAGCAATTTCATCATCTTTTAACATGACAGCAACTGTGTGTTCACATATGCCCAGCCACTCATTGCAGAAAAGCTGAGATTAAAAGCTCCTGTGCATGAATACATGTGGACAATGATGTTAACACTAGTCACTCAAAAGGGGATAAAGAGGCCATGGGTCAAAAAAGGATGTGAATTTTGTTAGCACCATTATTCTCATGTATTCACTAGCACCAGACCTTGTAAGGCTTTGAGAGCAACATTCCTTGTTGTGTATGCATGGTCAGAAAAGGCTCACACAGACCATAATGAACATGTACTTTCACACACTGAAAGGGTTAAAGTACTCACCTTACTAGATGGATATTAATGGAGATGATGTATTTTGGGAAAAACAAACAAATTTTCATCTACATGAAACACAAATAGTTTGTTATTAGTAGTATTAGTATTAGTATTAGTATTAATATTTTTGCTCATTATTTAAAGGTACTTCTAGGTACCTCTGGATTTCTAGCTTAAGATCTCCTACTGGGAATTTCCCTATGAGATTTCAAACACAGCACAACAAAACAAAACAAAACAAAACTAAAACAAACCTTTCCTTGGCATTTTCACAGGTCTGTCTGGTGCTGTAACATATCAGTAGCCATTGATAACTGATTGCCATGAACCACAGTAGCACCTGTTATTTTGCTCATAGAAAGGCATATCGATCTGCAGCTAATTTAGTGGGGTTTATTTCATTATTCAACAGCAGTTCCACTAATTTCAAACAGCTGCACAAAATGGGGTGCTGTTATTGTATAGTTAATAGTGCATTTGTAAAGAAAACCTCATCTCAACACCCTTATACTTTCACCTCATTATACTTGCAAACTGAAACAGGCAAATTTAGATACAAACTCTCATGTTCTTAGTTTACTCCAGTGAGAAATGAGTACTTTATTGTCTGTTTTGACATGAATTTTAGCCCCTATTCCTTTGCACACACAGAAGAGGGAGCTCACATGTGGTTTATACTCCTCAAATTGTCTCTCTACCATCACCATTACCACTCTCCCTCCAACCTCAGGTGGTCAGAGAAGCAACACACCAGTAAAGGAGCACAATCCCCTTCCAAATGGAGCAGACCGTCCCAGGAGAAATCAACTGCATTACAATGTTACATTAATGAACTTGATTACACATATCTGAAGAGGAGTCCCATCTGAAAAGTTTTCTTTGACAACAACCATATAGGACCTTAGTGGGCAATGGGACCAGCAGTCATGCAGCTCCAGCTGTGGATCATGAAAACATTAAATCATCAATCACATCAAACCATTACCTCTACTCTTCTGGAAAATATGAAGGTGAATTCCCTTCTCTCCATACCTTCCTTGCTTTTGCCTACAACGACAGGTGAGCAAAGCCCCTAACCAAAAAAATCTGATGCATCCTTTTACTAAAATCACTTCAGTACATTATTTGACTCTAATTAGTTCTTAGTTACATTACAGATACTTGGCCAGAAAGTTGTCTTGCCTGTACTTGATAAAAATGAGCAGAAATGCTCCAACGAATGCACAGACAAATCTTCTGTTAGCTATGGGTATAAATCCCAACCTTAGTGTTCTATTAATACATTTCTAAACTGAGTATTTATATTTCAGTTAATTTCCAGTTTTAATCACCTAGATTTTAAATCAGCTGCCTCCAAGAAAGGTTATGAAATCTCATTTACTTCCTCCTCAAATGAAAACCAGACAGCCCTTTCTCTTCACAGACAAACAATATGACTCAACCATTATTTTGTGAAACTATTCTATGAAAGCAATAAGATTTGGAGATGCTTAGAGGGAAAGAAAAATCACCAAAAGAAAGATTCTAACCAGCTCCATGAACATGTTCTTCACAAGTGATTAGTTTGCTTCTCAGGAGAACAGTAGAAAGCATAAGAGGAAGGAAGGGAAGGGAAGGGAAGGAAGGGAAGGGAAGGGAAGGGAAGGGAAGGGAAGGAAGGAAGGGAAGGGAAGGGAAGGGAAGGGAAGGGAAGGGAAGGGAAGGGAAGGGAAGGGAAGGAAGGAAGGGAAGGGAAGGGAAGGGAAGGGAAGGGAAGGAAGGAAGGGAAGGGAAGGGAAGGGAAGGGAAGGGAAGGGAAGGGGAAAGGAAAGGGGAAAGGAAAGGGGAAAGGAAAGGGGAAAGGAAAGGGGAAAGGAGAGGAGAGGAGAGGAGAGGAGAGGAGAGGAGAGGAGAGGAGAGGAGAGGAGAGGAGAGGAGAGGAGAGGAGAGGAGAGGAGAGGAGAGGAGAGGAGAGGAGAGGAGAGGAGAGGAGAGGAGAGGAGAGGAGAGGAGAGGAGAGGAGAGGAGAGGAGAGGAGAGGAGAGGAGAGGAGAGGAGAGGAGAGGAGAGGAGAGGAGAGGAGAGGAGAGGAGAGGAGAGGAGAGGAGAGGAGAGGAGAGGAGAGGAGAGGAGAGGAGAGGAGAGGAGAGGAAAGGAAAGGAAAGGAAAGGAAAGGAAAGGAAAGGAAAGGAAAGGAAAGGAAAGGAAAGGAAAGGAAAGGAAAGGAACGAGCTTTGGTGGCTTCTGGTCTCTGTCCAAGACTTTCTGAGTGATCTTGGCTTAGAAAATTCTAAATCATTCTGCCCCCTAAGTCCATGCATTACACAGGATGACAGTAATACCACCTCTGTGAACCCATAGAGATAGTTCCTTAGTGGAAAATCTATCTCCTAGTAAATCTACATCAAGCACCTAGGATATTATTGATCTCTCATGCAGGTTGACATGCCGTATGATGTAGATAATGATGATGCAATTGCTGCTCAACAACTTTCTGAGAAATATCATCAACACCTTATAGAGATCAAGTTAACCTTCTGCACTTATTCAGTCCCAAATAAATCCTATGGTTTTGTCTTTCCTTCTGCCTATTCCTGTATGCACCTATGTCTTTGTCAGCGGAGTTCTTCTGTACACTATCTATCGCCTGCACGTGACCCAAAGTCACCCGCAATTGCTCTGTGACCCATGGCCTCTGATATCTGCAGTGCCACTGAGCACACTTCCTAGTGCTGTGTGGCACAGGGACACACTCTCTATGTAGGAGTAAGCAATGGAGGAAGTATTGCAACTGATGTTTCACTTGAAGGAGAAGTCCTGTTATGCGATAGCTTAACAATTACAGAAAATAAGAAAAAGTTGCTCCCAGATCCCCAGCAATTGCAAACCCACCTCTGCCATCTCTCAGAGGTGGCCTGAAGCAGGAGGCAAGGCCATGCTGCAGTAAGGTGTCCCTGAAGCAGTCACACTGCATGCAGCTTAAGTGATGATCCTGTAATCTGAGTGTGAGAAAGAGCCTGTGTGAGTCTCCAGTCACGGGGTCATGTGCTGGCCAGGAAGGCAGGACACCTGAGTTTCCAAACCTGCTCCAAGTACAGTAAAATGTAAACAGATTTGTGTTATCCATGGTAGAAGAGCAGGTGAAACAAATCTCAAGTACTCACATATACTCACACATATGCAGGTACATAAACGTGCCCTAAGAAAAATGAGTCACTCCACATCACTTCTGTCTAATCAGGCTAATAACTCTAAGGAAGACTTCTGACTGGAGGAAGGCTCCACCTACAACCTAGAGATACCTCCAAAGCTAAATAAAGGGCTCAAAACATAATAAGAAAATAATAATATTAATAATAATGAAAAACTGGGAAAGAGCGAGGACAGGTGATCAGAGGTCTGCAATGGCTCCAAGTAAGGAAACAATCAAATGACTCAGAACTCTAGTCAGGGAAACAAATGACTGAGGGATGTGCCAGAAATGTGTAAAATCACAGGCATCATGGAGAGGGTAGACTGGCACAAATTTTGTGCCAGTTCAAAAGTGAGCACTATCAAATGAAGCTCCAAATAAAAATTCGAACCAAACTAAACAGTGTAGTTCTCATTAAATGGGTGGAGTTCCTTGCAAGGAACATCAAAGATGCTAAAAGTTGACATGGACTTAATCAGCAACCAGATCACCTCTTCCTAAATTTTTCCCTAGGCCTTTCACTTAAGTTTACTGGTAGTTTGGAGGTAGGAATTTTTTTTAATTCAGGAATAAGAACAAAAACAGTCTCCCACATCAAACATTTTAAAGTCAAGTTCCCTGGATATGGGGAAGTTGCAGGAGTCAGTCTACTTGAAGTACCAGTAATGAGGCTCCCTCTCAAAAACCATCTTCATGATCAGAACACCTCCCTGTCAGATAAGTATCACAGACATCATGTTGGGCTGTGTGAATCCTTGCTCTGACCTAACATAGCCCTTCTTATGCTCACCCAGCCCCATGGTATCTCTGTTGATTATCAGTGTCTACTGATATTGACTATTCACATCAACTTGTTTCACTTACTAACTCCACACCCCTCCCTGCTTTGGCACCCACTTGTTAGGCATTACTTACCTAGAAGATACATGGGCACTGCAGGTTGGAGTGCTGCAAGCCTTTGCTTGCTTTTGAACTGAACACTTAGAGACAGCTCCATGGTGCTCAGGAGCAGTCCAAGCTCTGAAAAATGGACACTGTTAGTCTGTTAAAGTACTAAGCTGGGAGCCAAGACATCATATAGGATGAAGACTGGCGCTCCTGAGGAACAAGCTAAAAACCCCTGTTGAGTGGGGAATTACTTGCAGGCAGCCAACAGGAGATGATTTTTTTTTAAAGAATATATTAAGGGGCATATTCTCTGCAGCTTGGACACAATAAATATGTCCAATTGATGAAGATGCAGATCCTAAAAGGCAGATGAGCCTAACTGGAACAAGCCATAGGTGCTGAAACAAACATTCACAATAATACACAACTCGCTATAGTCTTGTACCTTTGAAAGTTACCCAGGTTTTGTAATCTCTCTCCTTGGCTAACTTCTATCTAGATTCAACACAAACTGTCAATGGGGTATTTTGGACCTTGCCCTTAACACAAACATGTCTTGAAAGGAGAATCAGTTAGCTAAATAGAAAAACTCTGATGAAAACTTAATTAAAGCAGATGGAAGAAACTCCATTGTGCATCCTACTCTGGGAATACATGAACCTTATGAAGTTTGAGGTTTTGTGAACCTAAGGGATTTTTAAACTCTCTGAGGGCTTACAAAATGAATTTCATTTCTTTTTACTCTGTCATTTAAACTCATAGTTTATTTTATTTCATATAAGGATAATTCAATTTTTTTAAACCACAAAAAATGTTTTTCTAGCTACAGACAATCATGTGCAATGTATTAAGGACAGAACAGCCTCCAAGTCCAAGGTTTGGCACAATCTCAATCCTAAACAGACATACTTACAAAAATTGGGATTTTTTTCTTTCGCTTTTCTCTGCTGCTTTCCCAGGGTGTCTCTTTCTTTTTCACACTGTCAGCTCTCTGACTCTCTTCTCACCCTGTTTTTTGCCATATATACTTGTCTTCTCCCTTTTTGATAGTCATCCTCAAAGATATAAGCAAAATGTGCTCCCAGTAATGCTGAAATCAACATCAAATTTTTAATGAATAATATTTCAGCAGGCTTGAAATCTGTCAGAATGATTTAGCCCATGTCTAATAAGAACAAGATGTCCATGGATTATTTCCAGCACTCTCTCTTGTAAGTTTATCGCTTCTGATTCAGAAGCACTGCATTTTGAACAACACCAGGCCAAACCTTCAAACAGTATTTATGCAAATTAAAATTTAAATTTGTTTGGGTGTCCTCATGCTCCCATTTGCATTCACTTACCATTAATATGCCAATATGTGCAATGATGACAAAACTAATCAGGCTAAGGAGCTAATTTTAACTAAATACATAAACAATTCAATAATTGTGTAGAACCTAGATATCAGTACTTTTTTTCAAATTTGAAATAGCTGTAAAGAGTTAATGGGGATTTCTTTAGAAAAGAGAAATCTAAAAATCAACACAGATATGAATCGGTAAAATACTCAGCAAAAATACTGAGCATTCTCTTTATCAGATACATGGTTGAAATACTGGCTCATTCAGCTACTCTGAAGCAACAGCCCAACCTCCAGGGCCACCAACCACCAGCAGCAGCAGGAACTTTAAACCCAGCTTCTGTTATGTGGACATCATCAGTAATGGCACACACACCTCAAATCTTACCTATCCTCATGCAAAACCATCTTAAAATCTAAGAGGTTTATTTGATGTTATTCATCCCAGGACACTGGAGTAACATCATAATATTTGTGTGAAAGATGGATCAAGAGCCACCAGTTTTTAACTGGGTTCTGTCCTTAGAGACAGGTAATTCAAAGTCCAACAGCATCTTCCAAGGTGAAGAAAATTTTAACATTTATAAAGCAAGGTAACTTCCAAAGAATAGTAAATAATGTGCTATTAGAGGCATAAATTTCACAAATCTCACTTTTTACACAAAGACTAAACAGAAGGTGCATTCATGTACCAGCAAACACTGCTTTACCTGAGTCTGGTATGCACAGAGCATGCAGTTTATTCATTCCTTCTTGTGTCACAAAATGTAGAGTAGTTCACAGCCTGCAGTGATTCAAATTTCCATATTTTGAAAGACTGCAACTGCTTCTCCAGATTGTAAAATAAAACCTTTTCCTTGTGCCCCAATGCAGAGCCTTCCAATGCAGAAGAGATGATCAGAAGCCTCTCAGTGCTGGCCACTCTGCCCTGGTTTAAACACTGAGGCAAAAAAAAATCAAAACAATTATATGATGTATAATTAAAAAATCAAATAATCAATAATCAAAAAATCAAAATAATTATATGATGTATAATTATGCATTTTCATTGAAGTGTTTTTCCACTTGTTCATCTCTTTTCAGATGAGCTTTGTAGTTCCAGTAATGTGCTTTCAAAGATCTTCTATTTTACATTCACTATTGATATGTTTATTTGTAAAATATAGTGAACTGAGTTGTTGTAAGCTTAAAAAATGGCAAAAAACCCACAACAAACAGAAAACCAAAGTACATTAATTTTGGTATACTGACGCTGATTTTGTACAGTTTGTGTGTATCGCATCTGTGTTTTTATTTTGTAAAGATGGAACAAAGGAACAGAGGCAGTACTAAGCATGTATCCTGTTGAACTGCACTGTGTTGAGAAAAATTATGTTCAACAGAAAACTGTTCATCTTTTCACTATTTTCATGTGAGCAGACTGTGAAGATGGCTATTTTGCCATGCAATACTTTTGTACAAGAGTGTAACTTTTATAGTTTAAAGTTAACCACAAGCATAAGCTCCTTTCCAAAACATCCAGGCTGCCTCACAACAGCTGCTGATTAGATTCATCACCCACATTGTAATTTTGTTTCTGAAAATAAATTTTTTCTCGTTTTGTTTTTTAATACTTTGTAGGAAGACACAGAGTTCAGAGTTTAGTTTTGTGAATGTACAGTATTTTAACCTGCACTAAAAGGTTTCTTGCATCTGCGGGAGAGTGAGAAAGGCAAGGCAAGTAACCCTAAAAACTTACTTTGAGACTACCAAAAGAGGCAGCTGTGAGGTTTGCACTGATTTTTAGCACACTTTATTTTAGACTTTTATAAATCTGGAAGCATTCGCTGCATCAAAACTACACGCAGAAACCAAGTAAGTATATTTTGGATCTGAATTTACTTTTTGTTGCATTTTTAAGTAAGAGTCCAACAATATAGGTCAATCTATTCTCAGCCTACAGTCTTTTAAATTATAGTGATAATCTCTGTATTACTGTCAGCAGTGTTAGCATTTGCCTGTTACTCTATTGCCTGGAAGTCCTTGGCAGAAATCAGGATTCTGCCTGTGTAGATGCCGCAAACAGGATGTCGTGAAGAAAATCAGTATTAACTGTGATTATTAAAGTCAGCTGTAACCACTGCTTAAACCACTGCTTAAAGGAAAATTTTGGAAAATCTTAGACCCACAGTCAAACTAGCTGCTCTGGTCGCTTATGTGGTAATTGCTCAGTCTGTAGTTTTGAAACCCTTAGCTGCTAACTCTGGCTTTAAATTGGAGCCTCTCTTCCTGTTAAAATCCCAAGACACAGAATCAACAGACACAATGGAGAAGAGGATGTTATTCTGCTTCATAAAGTATTAACTGAACACAGAACATGGGTAGAGGCTGTACTAAAATATAAGCAAACCACAGTTTTATATATTGCAGGCAGTAAACTGTTCTTCTAAAAAGTACTTTCTTTTTCTCTAGAAGCAGGAGGCTGTAAGTACAAACAAATGGTAAAACTACTATGAACAAAACAGGAAGAACTAGGGGAGAAAAAAATAATGGACTAGTCTGTCTCTTAAATTGCTAAAGACCATCTTGCATTGGTGTACTTGCATAACCTCAACCCCCTTTATTATTAAGAAATGAATGTAGATTGTTTCCTTTACAAATATGAAAGCCAGAGTATTTCTGTATTACTACATAAAAGGTTTCTTTCCTTTACAAAATGCCATGACTCCAGTTAGCAAACAATACAGTTTTATTAACTCATTACCCAACCTCACATGCAAAGCCATAAAACTTGTGATAAATTGTTCTTGCTCCATAATGTCTCCCACAAATAAATGTCTTTTGACAATAAAGAAGCAATAGCCCCTATCCTCTCCGCCGAATTTGTGTTAGTTTTGCAGTATTTCTGTACTACAATGAATCTACACCAAAGATTTGAGGTGAGGGCACACATTTCACAAAATATGAAACAAAATGCTTACATTGTAAATTCCTCTGTATCCACAGTTACAAGAGACATGCAGCAGCTTGCTGCTTTGCTGTTGGAGAACCTACAATGAAAAAACCTGAACATTAAACATTTTAACAACTTGATCTTGCAAGTTGTTGAGGCACCACCAATGATTTCAACTGGAACATTTGTGCTTAAAGATAAGAATGGGCTTGAGAACTTTTCTAAGTCAAAGCCAGAGAATTTGACTTCTCACAGCATTTGTATTTCTCCTCGTTTGAAAGCGTAAAGTTGATCATGACACTTTCCTCAGCTGCTTTAATTAGTTAATGTGTTCTAGATCTAAGCAAATTAGAACAACATGCTTTTCTTTTCACTTAGAACAATGTTTTTCCTGTATGCCTAAATAGTTTAAAGAAAACCCTTTCTCTGCCTAACCTGAAAAGAACTCATTGACACATTATTATATTTTATAATGAATTAAAGGGGGTACTTTGAGTTTGTGATTTACCATGTTCTTTATCTGATTGCATTTGCTCTCCCTTGACTTTTTAATCAAAAGAGGAAATAGATTTATCTATGGTGAAAACATGACACAATTACCAATTCTGACTTACTTTCCAGAATCTACTATGAACTTTTTGTACCAAGGTTTTACAACTATTGTGACTCATCTTCCTAGCACAGAGATGTCATCATGTTTGTGAACCTATGTTTTCTTTTTCTTGCCTCAGCTTCCGTTCTGGCTTTAGCTGAACAGTTTAATCTTAGGCTTTCCCCATTGCTTCCTGTGTTAAATCTGTGCTGCTGAGAACTCTTTGCTGATCTCTTAACCTCTAGCATTCATGTTTCCTACATACTGCATAGTCATATTAAAATCAGATCTTTTCTTGGAAACATTTTTAAGATGGTTGAAGTATTTTGGACTCTTGCCTGTTAGTAATCATCCTGCGCAGAATACTATAAATCAGTGCTTGGCCAGTTGAATTGTGATTCTTGCTCATGTTATAGGTGTTCTCAAATGTTCTCATTCTCAAATTACTGGGATTCTGTTGCAGCAGGAACTCCATAAATACAGGAAGAAACAGGAAAAAAGAACACACTGTTGCTTAGATTATACAGGTTTTAAAACTTTACCCAAAATGACACATGATTTTCATCAATTAACAAAGTTACAATGGTTCTCACGCTCTTGGCCAGGTCAAAACAGCTGGTTTATTAGAGCAATTTTTACAGATGCTAAAATGTTTGTTCAATGCTTCACTTCTTATGCTTCTAAGTTGCAAATTTCAAATGCAAATGCAAATGGTCACAACAATTAAGTTTAATACATCATCCTGCAGTGTTCTCTGGATCTTAAAGTCAAAGACAAAATTTGGATGTTCTTGTTTTGTCATGTTGAAAAGTATAATAAATGTGCATCTTTTCAGACCACTTGCTTTAAAAAGTTGAAAAAAATAGAAAAGTCCCACCTGTGCCCAGTCATCTCCAGTCTTCCAAATAATATCTATAATATTTCAACATATTTACTCTAGGCTCAGTTTAGACATTGTCTCAATGGTTGCTTCACTTGTCACTGGTTTCTGCAGCAAAACCAGTTTAAGAAACCTGGTTTTCTCCTCTTTCACCACACCAGTTTGTTGCCCCCACAGCAATCCTCATGGAGCTGGTAGGGGGCTCCCACTAAAGAGCAGGCGAGTTGCAGAAAGGATCTAGGTCATGAGAAAGTCTGGAGAGGGTGATACATTGTGGTGTAGGGGCAGGAATGAGAGACGTGCAGAAGAGGCATGTGCAAGGAGGCAGGATTCCTTGAACTGGCATTATCTTCTTAACACAGACTGACATCCTGAGAAATACCCTCCAGTGGATAGGGACCAGCTGTGCAGAGGTGTGAAAAACTATTCCAAGTTCCTATAAAACCTTCAATGAAGGTGAGAAGTCACCGTGTCTTTAGCAGTAGTTGTGACTTCCAAAGGCAAGTTAATCGTAGGCATTAACATAGGTTACAAACTCACCCCCCCACACACCCCAAAGCCTACAAATTACAGCTACAAAAATTCCTCCTTTTCCTGGGAATGTTTGTTCCTTTAGATGTTTTGATGCCGCTATTTCACTGATGCTGCTGTAACCTCACATTTTTTCCTTAAATGAAAATTCACTGAAGTTGAGGCTAGATTTAAAGAAAGCCCTGTCAGAAAAACTTCTCTGGCCATGGCCCATCCAGAGTCAGTGCTTACCCAGACAGACTTCCCCAAGCTGCTCTTTCAGGCCTCCATCCCAGGTGAGGTGCCACTACAGGAATAGTCTCCTCTAACCCAGTTCTGTCAAATCTGATTCAGTTTTTTTGTTGTTTGTTTGTTTTTTAATCTCCCACTAGAAAGTATTTAAAGTCACTCAAATCATTTTGACAGAATACTGTTAGTGAGTAACCAGACATTCAGTTCTGATGGATACTGGAGGTAGGCAGATAAATATTTACAACTGGAAGAAAAGTTGCAGGCAGGTGACAAAAGCCTGGGTAAGTCAGTCCTGTCACCCCATTAGCAGATGCCATAAATAGGTGGGCTAGTCTCATATGGGCTAACAAAGCCAGTCCTAACCCTTCAGTTACCACTAACTCATGCTTTTCAGTCAGTCTGCAGCACCTGGTACACAATAACAAGTAGACAAGGATGTTCTAGTCCAAACAGTATCTGGATTTTGGGGTAAAAGATGGAAGAGTAGCAACAAAAATTAAGTCTGAAGTTTTGTTTACACATCACAAAGTGAAAAAGAATTAAAATATCCATTTAAGTTTCAACTTCTCATTTCAAGTAACAATACTGCTTGAAATGGAAAATACCAGCTCTGAATGAGAGTTGCAAAAATATGGAGCAAGTTAGTCTCTTAGGTTACACATTTCCTAATTTTAATACACCATGGAGAGACCACTGCCTTATCTTATTGACTTGGATTTCTCAATTTCCTTTTTCCATCAAATATGCTTCTGTTGTGGTCATATGTCATTGATTTGGTAACTACATTTGCTCTCTTTCAGACTAGTCTTGTATTGAGTAAACCTTGAGTTAAATCCCAGTCAATCCATTCAAACTGTGGTTGTGCCAGAACTCGGTATTTTTTATGTCCAAAATCACTTATTAATTATTCTGATGTTTGAAATACTATTGAATTATTCTGGTTTTATTATGCTGATGCAATTCAGTGTCACTCAGTCAAGAAGAATATCAATATGAAGAAAAACAATGCTTGATATCAGGCTATATTGTCGTTCACTGAGTAACACAGCAGCAAGAATCAGCCTCTCTGAAAAAATTATATCTTAAGGGAAAATTACCAGGTTGACACATAATTTTTTAAGGTAATTTTTCCAGGTAATTTTTCCATGCCTTACTCCTTCCAAAGGAAATACAGGGCTATATTTTAGAAACTATGTAATACATAGCAGGTGTGGTATTTGGTAACTTTACTTGCATTAAGTAAGCAAACACTCATAAATAGCCCTTGCAAAAATCTGAGTTTGGTCTCAGGAATCCTGTCTTGCCATGCCTAAAACAAAGGAGTTATGTATAAGTGTGTATTATTTTTGCAGCTAATTTCAAGGTTGATGAGAGCAAAACATAGTAAAGTGTTTCCTTGTGGATGTCAACTGTTTCATTTACTGAGCTGAATGACAGAAAGGGCAAGTGCACATGCAGTTCAAAATATTTATTTTCTTGTAAATAGCCTTGGAAAAGAGTGCAATCATTGTTAACAAGAACAGCAAATTCATCTTTATCATGAGTTCAGAAAAGGGAAGATTTAACAGGAAGTTCTAAGAAAGAAAGACAGTTTCACAACAAAATATATTATCAAAAGACCATTCTTGTAAAGTATCTATTTATTGGAAGTTATTAAAAAAACCAACTGTAACAGAAATGTAGTTCAAAACACATGAAATCTCAAAAAACTACACAGAAACTGAAATATATTTGGTACCTTATTTTCATGGAGAAGCAGTGATGAAGCAAAAAAAAGATCTTTGTCAGTATTCTTTGAGAAAAATACAATTTCCTAATGAAACATGCCATCTATAGCATTTAAATGAGGGGGGAAAAAAATCTGTGATTTCAAAAGTGAAAATTAACAAGATTTTCCATGAATAGGAAAACTAAAACACCATGGTTTGCTCTGAGCACTACAACAGCTCTAGTTCCTGGTTCTAGTTCTAGTCCCTTGTCTAGTTCTAGTTCTAGTCCTTGTCCCAACAATACTTTACTTCCTGCTCATATTTCTCACTCTTTCTTTCTTTCCCTGCTTAAGAATGCCCTTTTTTTTTTCCAGAGAAACTGGGCCAAACTCTATTATTTAATTTTTCACAAAACAGTTTAAATTAGAATTTTTTTTCTTTTTTTTTTTTTTCTTTTTTATTCTATTATATAGAGCTGATTTCATCTGACATGCACAAGCACAAAGATGGAGGGACTGGAGCAAATATAACTCCCCTGGTTCTGTGGAAGAGCCATTGATGCTTCAGGCTATTGTCTTTTTGGCTTTGGGCTTTATGAGGACCCTCATCAGCACTGCTGCTGAAGAGACTCAGACCTCCCCAGATCTGGATGGTTGGATACAATTTCACTTGAACTCTCTCAAGTCATGGCATATCAGTAGAATAATCATCTGTTCACACCACACCTGTCCTGTGAGCTGCAGTAATGAAGAGTCAACTGGCCAGGACATTCCATACCCATTCCATTGGACTGTACTTACCCCAGATACAGCACTTTTAAATATTCCCATTAATGGTTTGCACAACTGAATTAATAGCACTCATATCAGCTTTGCAAAGGATCCAGTGCTTGGAAAAGCCGTAATATCTATGCACACCACAGGATTTTAATTCACTGAAGAAATAGAGAGGATGCATTACCGAAACAAGATGCATGTGGTCATTAAACAAATGGAATGTGTTTCACTGTGGACAAACCCAGAGTATAGCACTTGGGAATAACTGACTGAACAAATATAAGACAGGGGTGACTGGACAGCAGTTCTACAAATGGGATAAGAGGTGGCAGTGGGTAGCAGAACAAACATGTGTGAGCAATGCCACAAAGTTGCAAGGAAAGCAAATATTATCCTCAAAAAGGGTCAATAGAAAGACTTTGTTCACACGGAGTATTATCTTTGGTCCAAAGTATCATTTCCGGGTATGCCACGAATCAAATAGTGAGAGAAGAGAGGAAAGCAGGGAGACCTCCCTGAGCCTGGGAAACATCGAAAGGACCAGGCTCTTCCTCATCTACAAAGGAGAAGACTGTGGGTAGACATGATAATGGTCTTCAGATGTGTAAAAGGCGACTGCAAAGAGACCAGACACTAGTGGACATATATTACAACAAAGGGAGAACAGGACTAATCACTGCCAAGAATGATTTAGTCATTCATGTCTTGAGAACAGAGGATGCACTAGATGTCTTTTAAGAGCTACTTTGTCTGTTTTCTATGACTCCTCGAATGTAACCTTCAATAAAATCTTTTAATTGCCCAAGAAGCAAAATACAAACATTTCAGCACATTTGGAGCCTTCTTTTTCAGTGTATGTTTAAGTCAACCTAGTATTCCCCAACTGAAAATTACTACCTCTAAATTTAAAAAAAGGCCAATATGTCTACACCAACTGTGAGAAAAGGTAGAATATAGAAATACGACTTCTTAGGAAAGAATGAAAATATTTTTTTAAAAAAGAAAAAGAAGAGAGGAAACCGTAATAAAATGATTGCTCACAACAATCATGACTGTGTTAATGTCTGACAGCTGTATATGCATACTATACTAAAGACCTATATGAATTTGCTTCAAGACAAAATGAATCAACAAGCTTTAGCAAATAACTATTTCTTCCACAGACACAACGCGTTAGGATAAAGTATTCACCTCATTCTTTAAAGGAACTTTTTTTCCCACAGAAGAAAGTTAGCTACAGAATTAGAACAGATTAATTATTGTAACTATTTTACCACCACCCACAAAAGAGAGGAGACTGGATCCTTAGGCTTCCAATTACCCAGAACCTGCTCTTTAGACTCCAGACCCACTGTTCCTCTTTTTATTTTTTTTTTTTTTTTTTGTTTAAATTCATCTAGATAAAATTCTAAGAAGGGTTTTGACTGAATTACTTCTTTACTCAGGAAAATATTTCCTGATATTATCAAAGTTGGCAGAAGAAAAGAAGTGAAAGCCTTGTGTCAAATACTGCTCCCGTGCAGAAAAAACGTCTCTGTCACTGATTCCATTCACAAGTGCCCCTGCACAAGAAGTCATAATCTGGTGTTTTAATTCAGAGGAAGGATTGCACAGATAGCTTGGAATAAAGTCTGTGATCAGCTACAGGTAATAAGAGTCAATCAGCAGAAAATATGCCTCAGCATGGACTCTGCCTTGCACCACTTGTATGGCAGCATTTGATGTTAGTCAATATCTGCCCCTCCTTTACACAACTCTTATCTCACCAGAGTACAAGCCCATAGGAGTATGTCACGCTTTGCAAAGGTGAAGGACAAGTTTTACAATATGGTTTTGATAAACATTCAAGTTGGGCATTGAAACAAAACTCTGTGGAGCAAACAGAGTGGAGAATACTATGAGAGTCAAGTGGAAAGATAGACGGAGGGGAGGGGAGGGGAGGGGAGGGGAGGGGAGGGGAGGGGAGGGGAGGGAGGGGAGGGGAGGGGAGGGAGGGGAGGGAGGAAGGAAGGAAGGAAGGAAGGAAGGAAGGAAGGAAGGAAGGAAGGAAGGAAGGAAGGACCACCAAATGGAGTTAACAGTTAGAATTTCAGATTCTGCATATGCAGGAAAAAAAAAAAAAGACTAATTAGTTGACCAAGCTTCTGTGTAACTTGAAGCATGTAAATAAATTTAAATTTTCATAGTAACTATTTGCTACATCTGGAATATGGAATAACCTCTTCAGTAATATACTATCATAAAAATCAGAAGCAGTAAAGGAAGACCAAAAGTCAGCTATTTAATGTTTCATTTCCATTGGAAATAGGAGATTTATAAAATGAGAAAGGCAAGACTATCAATTACTGCCCACATATTTTTTTATTTATAGACCTTGAGAACAGTGAAATACTACACTTAAGAATGCATGTCATAACGAAACCCTGTGTCAGCTCATCTTGGGAAACTTTGACACTATTTGCCTGTATATTTAGGCACAGTATTAACAATATCTGATTGTAGAAACTAATGAAAATTAGAATAAACAATTAATTTTAAATTTAAGAGTTCTTACCCTGTATCTTTTAAACTTGACTGGCATAAGCAACACATGTTCATTTGTCAGAAGAAAACTAAGAGTTTTGTTAGCCTTCACTCTCTTGCAGCTTCAGTAGTTTTAAAGAAGGCAATATTTGTATTTGAGTATTTAAACAGAAAGATAAGTTTAAAATGTTCTACCCAGCACTGAGCATGAGCAAATACAAACCTGGGTCCTAATCCTAATATCTGTGTGCCTGTGAGGAACCTACTGACTCCACTGGTTGCCAGGACACACATGCCCCACTGAATGAAGTCAAACCATAAACAAAAGTAAAGCAGATCCCATCATACTTCGTGTCTTCTCCTGTTCTCATCATATGCACCCCTAACACACCATGTATCTCAACTCAGCCCAGCTGCAAGAACAGTTACCAGTAACCAGACGTCTGTGATCACAAATGTAGCGAAAGATACTCTGTCAAGAGCTGACATGATGGAAGACATGACCTCTCTTTATGCATTGCATGCAAAACAGCTTGTGTTGTTTAGAATTATCCTCGAAAGCTATTGACTTTGCACTGACACAAATGAGGAAAGTTCCCAGCCAGTTTGGCTGTGGGAGCAGTAAAACTCCAGTGCAGCACAACCTTTCCACAGCAAGTTTCTTATCATGACATTAATGTGTGTTTGGAACCTGAGACCTTGCTTGGCTCAGAAGGATTACAGCTTCAAAGACAGTGGCTAGGAGGAACCGACTGAAGAAAATCCAACTGCCTGCCCACTCAGCTTTACACTACCAATTATATTATCTGTTCAGCATTCCTGTGTGCCTAGGTTCTACATGATTATCCACAGATAGATAAAAGGCTAAATTAGTCATATGAGTTCTGATAAAGTTTAAAAGAATTACAGATTGGTTATTGCAGCTGCACACATTTTACAGGCACATAAAAACAAGAATATTTGTAACTTCTACTGCTGAAATATTTTTTTTAATAATTACGTGGTCTAATACAGCAATTATCATCTACATATAGTAGTGTTTATTTATCTATTTGTGTGTACAGAAGCATGAAACATGATAAGACAATATCTTGAGGTTCTACAATCCTATGTGCTTTAAAAAGGAAGGTGTTTGCATAGTACTGTTAATTCGTTTGGGTAGAATTCTCCCTATGTAATTCATTCAATAATAAAGAATGAAAAACCTTCAGATAAGATGTTACAATAAATGTACTGGCATGTCTTCCGTTCTACAGACTAATGTAACATCTTACTATTCTTCAATACTTTTAGCTTGTGGATTTATGATGGCAAGGAAGGAATAACAGCTACACTTTAATATGCAAAGGCTGTTTCCTGAATGCTGGGTTTAGATAGAAACCTATTAACCAAGCTATGCATGCAAAAATAGATCATCATAATCTACTACCATATCATCTTCATCACAAGCAACAGGAACTTCAGAATTACTTAATTTTTTTTCAAGTGTAGCACTGAGTAAGAAAGTATATTGTTTACCTGCAAAAGCTTGTAGAGACTCCACACAGAGAGACTCACACACCTTTCTGTTAATAACTGCAGGGTTTGGACCAAATCCTTGGTGAAGGTCTTTGACTGTGAACAACATATTACTATGTAAGTACAAAATCCCTACAGTAATAAAAGGTATCTTGAAGTGCTGTAAAATTTTGGAAAAAAAATATTTATTTCTGCTGCATGAACTGAAAGTTGTCATGAAAGATATAGCCAGGTAGCATGAAGCTGTATCATCTCCCTAGGAAAAATGTTAGTATACCATGAAGATGTACAGAGAAGCTGGGTCTGAGGCTATACTTTTACCAAGCTGGCCAATGAAGTTAGGCACTATCAAGAAATGAGACAGATACATTTTGCCACAAGGGAGGATGAGAGAGAAGCCTATGGGAACCCCAAGCCAGGCAGGCAGAAACCACCAGCACCCCCATAAACAAGGTTGTCCCCCATTCTGGTAGGGCCAGGGTGATGGTAGGGTCACATTTCACCAACAGACCATGGACTAGGTCCACGGTCCAGCCAGGTGTTCCTGCAGGAGAGCAACAGGGCCAAGGCTGACTGTCACGTGAGTTCAAGGTCCAGTCAGGAAACAGGGCTGGATACAAGGCTGTGTATAGTGTTGGTTAAAGGGCCTGCCAGGAAGGCTGCCAGCAAATCTGGACTGCAAGAGACAGGAGCTGGACAGAGTTCCACATATACAACCACACAAGCAAGAACAGGATGCCCAGGCCTGAGCTTCAACAGGCAGGGTGTGGGTGGGAATCCCAAGGAGGCTTGGACACGGCAGCTACAGCTTGTACAAAACCCAGATTTCACAGCTCATTTACCTACAGAGAGAGGCTTCTTACAGGAGCCAATTCTCAAGCAAAGGGCCAATATCCTGGCTCTGGCACTACTTCATAGCTTGTCAGTACCCAGGTCCTAGCCTGTGCTTCTTCCTCCCATGGCTTGGAGAGATTTTCTTATAACAGCAAAGGACTGACAGGACAAGGTTATGCAGAAGAATGGTCCATTCTGGGTTGTCAAAGACCTTAAGGGACATTGGGAATACATGAAAAATGAGACCAAAGGGGATTTGTGTCAGTCACAGATAGTCTTACACTCAATGGTCCTTCTATTTTTGGGAAGATGGTGTTCAACCATTTTGCACCAGTGACTGGCAACAAGATTATACATATGCAGGGGAGAGCTCAGCCTAGGGCATACTGCAGTACAGGGTCCATGACAAGATCTCAATGGAAATTTAGTGAACACAGTGATAATCTGGTAGCTCAATGAGTTTCTGGCCTCCCTGTGACTCCTAATAAGCCTTCCTCCACCCTGTCCCCTCACTTTCTTTTAACAAAGCTTCCTATATGTTCATTTCAAAACTTTGCATAAAATCAAAAACTACAGAGCAGTTTTTCTGCGTCATTAAGGTTTGGCAATGTGGCAACCTGATCTGAGGAGTAAGGGTCCTGGACCTGAAGCAGAATGAAAGAAGTGAAGCAGACAAAGAGCAACAGGACAAAACATTTCTTGTCTGCACATAGGGGAACTAGATGGAGAGGAGTGGAAAAGCAACACTGTTAGCTCTGTTTAATTTTCTAAATTTTCGTATGATTTTCCATAGGTCAGTTATTCTTTTTACTGTGATATTGTCCTATAAAGCTGCTGTAAGAGGAAAAAAAATCTGAATTTTTATACTTTCTGAGATCATTTTGTTCACAGTCAAGGTCACTAAGTTTCTATTTGACCACAAATGGTCTTTGTTACACACAATTCCAACAATATTAAAATAAAGAATGTAAAGTTTGGGGGAAAAGCATAAATGATGGGTATGTCTAGTACACTGATACAATAATTAAACTACATTTCCTTCACCCTGTAGCAAAATTTTTATTTATATTATCTCATCAATTTTTTTGGTGAGACTTTTCCATTTCAGACTGTTAACTAGAAAATCATACCAAATTAGATCATGACCTTGAGGAGTTCTGTAAACTAACATGACATTAAAAATAACTTGGCAATCAGAACAGAAAGGAACAAATTGTGTATCATGATAGCATTCACTAGCCACAATTGACTCCAAAGTCCCATTAAAACCATGGGTTTCTCTTTATAAATGTCTTACTTATTTTATATTAATTAGTGCATCTACTTAAATATAGTTAGCCATATTTTAAATGATATTAAATTTCTGATGAAGGGATATTATTCCTCCCTCTAGCTTCTTTATTCATTAACAGAAGCCAGTATCACATCCTTAAGCTTGCATGTGCTTATCTGTGCAAGTCAGTGTACTGTATGTGGAATAAAAATGGAGAGTTTGTGAATTAGGTTTTCTGTGTTTCTTAATTTGAGGTAGTTATCAGTTGTATATGCTGTTCCACGTGTACCAATCATGAGTTGAACCAAAAAATTATTAGGTATTCTAGACACGTTAGTTATTTATAGAACCATCTGTATTTTAAAATTATTCAGATAGTTTGTACAATTTATAGTTACCTTTTTATGTCATACCACAAGAAAAGTGTAACTTTTTTTAGTATGGCATGTCAAAATCCCATGTCAAATTCCAGGGACATAATTTCAATATATTCCATCACAAATACAGCGACATGAAATCTATCAAATCTAGTTCTGCAAAAGCTGTAGTGCATGCACAAAATCATGTACATGAAGACTATATGACTATTCAGATGAGTAACTTTCCCACAGAGTGAATTCTCAGTATTATGGCAACTGAGGTACCCGTGGGCTACAAGAAAATCCAAATTACCTGAATCATACCATAATCATTTTTCAGTCCAAGAAGGCCATCAGAAGAAGGGTGTAATAAGCACTTGCACAGCAGCAACCAAATAAATGCAGTCACTCTTTCCCTGCTGAATGCAATGACGAAACTTTTTATGGAATACTACAGGAGTAAAATAAACCTCCAAAAAATGTACATTTACATGCCAAATTACATATAAGTTGTTACTGGTCAAAGGGAAATTTCCATCTCTGTTAAAAGATTATACCTATACATTTAACCAAAATAAAAAAATAAAAAAGGCAAATTAATGGCTAAATGAAACACGAAGAGCTATGCTGGTTTTGGAATAATTCTGGTTCTAACAGCAACATAAACTAACTAACTACTTAAAGGATTTTAAAGTAAGTAATAGCTGCAGATATTTCTGTAAATGTAAACTGGATTCTGCTTGTCACAGTCCAAACATGTACTTAAACATTCAAAGAAAAGCCAATTTAAAACATCATATACGAAGGGGAAAGAAATGTATTGAACATATTTATGGTTCCACAACAAAACCTTCCTACATTTTTAAAGAAGAAGGCAATATTTACAGCTTCTTGTAATTTATTTTGGCCTCACAAACTATTCATGTTTATATTGGTATTATAAATTGTAGATTATTTAGGCTTAGACTCAATCACTCTAGCTATGTACATATCTTTCTGAGTTGAGAAAACATTGCCAACAGAGTTCCATGTCTCTCTCAGATCTATTACTACTCATATATTCAGACAAAATTTCCTCTGAATAACTGCACTGCAAAACTGCCACTTCAGCACATTGAAATGAATACTACTACATTATTTTCTTTAATAGCGAATCATTACTGCCAGTAAATAATTTAATGTGGATAGATTTTAATTTGCACTACATGGCTGCCTCATATGGAATGGAAACACATTTCCATTCCCTTGCTTATAGCATTTCCAATGAAGTCAGCTATAATGCTGTGTCATACTTTCATTTCCTAAGTAAGGGGCGTAACAGTGCTCGCCTGATACACAGGCGAGAAACTCTACAGTTCCTAGGAGAAACGGGGCTGTCAGTCATTCGGTGAAAGTGTGACTCAGCACTGCATATTCTGTAAAAGTACTCTGCACATAGGAGATAAACAGGAGCAGAGATGTCTTTACAAGCACATAAATGCTCCGGTATGTATGTAAACAAAAATGTCCTTACCACCATACAGAATCTATGTAATAATTTTTTACTAATTTATTTCAAATCTTCTCTTTGCATACAAGGAAGACTGTATAAACTAGGTTATTTAAACCATTCCTAGTTGTTGCCAGGAACTGATCCACAAAGATTTCTCTGACCAAATTAAAGATGTCCATTTTGTTCACCAAAAAACTGTACACACTAAGGTAGGAGAGTGATTTTTCTTCCCACAAGCAATGAGTTCACAAATTTAGCTCATAATTATTTGTAACTAAAAACCATCTTTCAAAAATAAAAAATAAATGGCTAAAAATTTTCTACACATGGACACCAGCCAACTTAGAATACTGAGACCTACAGCAAACAGTCAGTCTAAAAAGATGAGGGAAAAGTCCTTCCTCAGAACGTGCAGACGAACATACACCAGCATGAAAACAGAACAACAACAAAAAAGGTCAAGGTAAAATCTGCTTGCTGCCATTTTATGAGAGACTCCAGGTCTAAATTTCATTCTCTATTGAAGGAGAAAACATCTATAACCTCTTAATCCTCATTTTCTCTACTACAGGAATCCAGGGGAACCAAAGATATTAAAGTTTCTATCAGATTGACTAGGGCTGTTTGGCTTCAAGAAAGACAACCATACAATGTACAACTAAGGTGTATAAAACCCAATTCTTACTGTGCAAAACATGGGAATCTCAAATTAATTGATCAGGAAAAAGTCTGGGGAAAAATTAACAAATGGAAGAAGTTTTTGTAAATGCCTAAGTAAGCTTTGTCACTGCTTATGATAAATATCAAACATGGGTTCAAAAGTGATTCAACAATTTCATGTAGATGAGTACCAGAAACTATGAAATACAAACATATGAATACAACCTTTGATTCAGTAAATCCTAAATCCAAAACACCAGATTGTTCGAACATACAATTGTCCTGTCCTCTTTCCTACCCTCTGTCATGGAAAAATCCTCTACTGGCCACTGTCAAAGTACCAGATTTTAGGGACCTATTGTGATACTGTAAATAGCTATTCTTGTGCTTTATCCAATGAATATAAAAAGTGGAATTTTAAGTTCAGGAGGTAACAGCTGTCTACCACAAGGTAGGATCCAGTCCTCAAGATGTTTAGGAAAAACAGCAATTTTACCAAAACAAGGTTAATGCATGTTACCTGACACACAGGAATTTACAGAATGGAGATCCAGTAGTAATATGTTTTTATTGCCACCTGTTTTCATGGTATTTTTTGACAAGAAATACAAAGTAAGGAGCTGATTTTCTTGGTTCACTGGGGCTTTGTTATCCATCAAAATACAGTGCTTGTTGAGCTCCTGCCCTAACTGGCCTTTTTCTTTGCCATATCAATGCATACATGCTTATTCTAACTGGTAAAGCACAGAAACCTCTTCATATCTACACAATTGTTCCAGTTTTATTTGCTTCTGCATACATCTCTTGCATAGCAACCTGCCCAGATAACTTCATCTAATTTCCTAAACTTACACTACTTTTAAGGGAGTCACAAAAATGCAAGTGATTTTCAAAGAGGTGAAGCATTATTTGGTTGACAAACAATGTCCTAAAAGATCTGCTGACAAAATAAGTGATACTGATGCAGAGAGTGCTGTAATTATGGCAATAACATCTCTGGGAATCCAAATGCACATCTTAAATTGTACTCTCTACCACCAGCAAATGGTAAAAGAACAAAAATAGTAGCTCTTATTCCAGTAAGAATCTAAACAAAAATATTTGGAATGGCTTATAGAAAATGACAAGAGTTTCAGTTAATTAACAAATACCACTTCCAAAGCTTTTCTAGATTTCTACTATTAAAAAAAAGGACCAATAATAAAAACTAAAACAAAAACAAAAACAAAACAAAACAAACAAAAAAGCCCCCCACAACCTAAAAAACTCATGTAAATTTCACACAGGAAAAAAACCATCAGTTTGCCGAGTGGAAAAGATGAATCATGATTAATGGAGAAATGCTATTTTTAAAACCCCTAAAAATGCTACAGAGTTAAAAATATCAAGTAAAAATTATTTTTATAGCAGCTGGCAATGTCCATTTAAGGCTGACAATTTCTTGCAGATGACTAGTACTACATATCTCATGTAGCTCTCACTGTTTTGAGTTTATTGCAGTATAACAGCATAATCAGATGGTTTTAAAACTCGGAATCTCTCCCTGTTTTTGGCTTAAATCCAAGTTATAATTATAGCAAATGTACAATTTTTTTGAAAGAATACTGCTGCTTATATTCTTAACATAGTGATTTTGTTGTTTTCATCTTGCAAAACTGAAACTAGACTAGGATAAACACAGAGGGAAAAAATTAAGGCTTAAACCAAGTTTAATATGTAACTCCAACGCACCATCACAAAGCCCAAGAGGCAGGATATGCAATCCTGCATTCCTTGTGCACTCGTAATACCTCTTGGCTTCAGTGGAAGTTTTGTTTAAGAAAGCATATAATCAGAACCTATAATTTCATTAATTGCATGCGAGAGGCAGTCCATGTGAGGTAAGAATCATGAACCAAACTGGTTGGAACGATGGTGGAACCCACTAGCCCCGCCTGCATCTTTGTGGACCACTGACTCTACGCAGCAAAACCATGAATCCTCGTTTTCCCCACTCACCCATACTTCCAGCTCTTCCTCGTGACAGGCCACATCTGTCATGTAGACAGTAGTGCAGATATTTCGTTCAGGACACAATACAGCTCTCAGGTCTCTTGTTACTGTTCTCCCTTACCATCCTTCCCCAGACTTTTGGCAGTATTGAGGACTTCACCCAATGCAGATCCCTATTCTTTTGGGATTTTTATATTATTCATACTAGGCACAGACAAAATGAACGTTACGTAGCTCTTAGTACAGAGTGCTTTAACATACTTCATATTTCATTAGATATCCTTTGGGCAGTTTAGGAACTATCATCTAAAAACCATGTGAATGGACTTGACTTTTACAGTATTACTGTATACATAACTTTTCCATGCATACCATAAACATAAATGACTCTACTGGGTGTGTGTTACAGATAGTTTTATGGTATCTCTTAAGATTTATTTGTATATCTAGGAAGAAATAGCATGAAAAAAGAACCTCCCATATTATAAAGGCCTTTTATTTGCTCAAACATGAGCAAAGAAAAAATACGGGCACTTGCAAGCTACTTCTTTTTCTAACATAAAAACAACTAATCAAATTTTAAAAGAAACAATTCACAGTATGAAAAATGACAGGCAATGTTACAGTGAGCTGTGAATCTACAGATAGCTCTCTGCTGCACACTGGCATTTAGAAGCACACAGCAGACGGTTCTTCCAGCTACAAAATGCCCATTACCTCCCTGTATAATAAATTGAAAAGTCTAGTTAATTTCTACCTGTGTCACTGAACACAACTCCATTTTTACAACACCTAACTAACAACTAACTTACAGTTTCTTTTACAACAGCCTTAAAACATAAAGCGGGAACAGAACCTCCCGACGAAAAGGTAAAAATTCATTCTTAACTATCCTAAATTCTCAAACTTTGTAAGGAAGCTTCCCATGTGTAATGGCACACAAAAGAACAAAATAAAAAGCAAACAAACGGAAGGTGTAAAAATGAGGGTGACTTAGGGATATGGAGGATGAAAACAAAGGAAAGGAAAAAAGAACAAAAGAACACTTTTAAAAAGGGAGAAAGAAAAGCATGACAATGAAAACAAATGAATCGTTGAAACTATGGTGGGAGGAACTGATGAATATTAACTTTTATTATTCCGATTACAAAATACATTTCAAAATTGGATGAAACACATTCTATGTATGTTTTGCCAAGGACATTCTTGGCAATTACAAAGTCAGGAAAATTATAATTCAATCAGTGAGGCATTACTTAAAACCACTTGAAAAAGCAGATCATTTGAACCAGCAAACAGACTGCATGAGTAAAATTTTAAAGACTCAATATTTGGTGCAGATTGCACTCGCATGTTGCAGAGTTCCAATAACGGGGCCGTTAGAAAAACAGCAATTTTTCTTCCCGGGTGCATTTCACTAATCTTTATTCTCATAGATGAGCAACAAAACCTCATCATCATTTTCCATATAAACTGAGGACAGTTCTAGGAAAAAAAAAAAAAGAGCACTTGTAGAGTAGAACTTTTATTTTGCTAAAAAATCTGGTTTAAACTTTTAAAAAAGCTGTACTGTCCACGACAACTAGATCACATCTCTAAAGATGGTTGCTGTATTTATGGGGCGCATATGGGACACTTAACCATGCACCAAATCGGTGTGTTTGCCTTGAAACGGATGACACAGTCCTAAAAGCGTTAGGAATACGTCATTACGTCTGTTGCTATGCTGGCAAAACCCACAACAAACAGGTCACCTTGACCTCTGCCATGTACGCTGTAATTTCACAGAACTGCTGACACCCGAAGAATGGGATTGACTGAAAAATGCACCAGGCATTGACCATTCCCACTGGAAAAGGAGTGTGCCCTGCCTTCCCCGCAGCAGTGCTTATTTACATATCGCTGGGATTGCGCCGCGAAGGGGAGCGGCGCAGCCTTTCGTCAGGTCGCCGAAGCCTTTGCAAATTGCCGTCGTGCAGTCAGATTTTAAGAGGACCGAAATCGCTACGGACTGGCACTCCTGGCGACTCTACCAGCCCTCACGGTCACAGGCGCCCCAAGCCGCGCTCCGCCGCGCCCGGCAGGTGCGCAGGGCCGGAGCCGGCCGCAGCCAGGGACGCCCCGACCGAGCCCCGGGCCGCACCGCTGGCGGCTCCCCGCGGAAGCAGGTGCGCCGCCGCCGCCGCCCCTCGGCGCCCGGCGCTGGGCGGGAAGGCGCCGCAGCGCATCCCCGCCGGTCCCGCCCCGCCGGGCTGCGGGGGGTGCGTGACGTAGCGCGCCGGATGGGGGCGGGGGGACGACTGCAGTGATGGAAAATTTTCGGCTCCTGCATCTCCTGCGCGTGCCCTCGCCGGTCCCCGCCCCTTCTCTCCTTCCACTCCCGCCCCCCATCCCGGCGGCGGCGGGGGCGGCCCAGAGCCTTCGGCGGCGGTGACGGTCGGGTGCCGCCGCCTCGCGCCGCCCGGAGGATTCCCGCCCGCTTGCCCCGGCGGCGGTCGCGGGGCAGAGTCACTGTCCTGCCGCCTGTCTCCGCCGTGGGGAGCCTCGTGTCCCCCTCAGAGCCGCGGGCACAGCAGTGGGCCCAGGAGCTGGGATGGTGGTTAGGGATTCGCTGTCCCTCGACGGTGCGAGCTGCTCCCCTGCGGCCGCCACGGCCACGGGACAGCAGGCAGGCAGCCGCCCCTCGCACGCTTCACGGGCCCTCGATGCTGCGGAAGAAGGGAGAGAGGGAGGGCGATAACACAGAGGGGTCAAACGACTCGGTGGCGGGGCATGCTCCACGCTCGAGGCGGGCAGCACCAGACTGGCGTGGGAGTGAGCTGCTGTCACAAGGGCAGGAGCTGGGGAGGCTGCTTTGCAACGCCCTGTCCCTCTGGAGATAGCAGCCAAATGGGGCCCCGTGCCAAGCCTCCTCCGGAGCTGTGGCCTTGCTCCCGTGTGTGTGAGGGGCTGCGGCGGACAGTAAAGCCCCGCCGCCCACTCCCACCGAGGACCGAGCAGCAAAGCTCTCGGTTACCTGAGCAAAAGGAAGCAAGATATCTGTTTTCCCCTCTCTTCCCTACAGTGGAGTTTATCGTGAATCACATCACTAGGGGTAGTCCGTCATTCCGGCTCACTTCCCGAAGGAAACGCTCGGGGAGTGTGTCGGCTGCCCCCGGTGTCCGGGCTTGCACGTGCGCTGCTGCAGGTGTTAAAAATAGCGAGTGACTGCAGCGAGGAACTATGATGGGCCGGCGGCACCGCGTCCCCTGCCACGCACCCAGCTACGGGGGGGCGCCGGAGACCGGAGGCAGGCGCGGGGTGGAAAGAGGAAGGCAGATCCTGGGTGAACCGGTAGCCACCCGGTGCTGCAGTATCGCTGCGGATGCTGCACCGGGCCGGTGGAAGCACCTCTCAGGCAGGGCGCTCTTGACAAGCACCGCAGCGTCCTGTCTCTGCCGCGTAACCCAGTGCCCCAATGTAAACACTGGAGAGCTGCTCGGCTCACGTGCTAGTGGCCCCGCTCCCGACCCCCGCCGGGCGCACGCCAGTGACCGGCGCCACCCTTCAGTCGGGGACGCGCCCCCTCCCCCGATGTCCCCCCGGCCCTGCCCGGGCGGCGGCAGGGGGTCAGTCGGGCAGAGCGGGGGGCGGCGCGGCAAGCGGGCGGGCGCCGCGCCCCTTGCGATGACGCGCCCACATTCCTGCCTGAAGAGCGGCGGCGCCCCGAGGGGGCCGTCAGACCGGGAGCGACGCCGGAGCGACACAGACGCGATATTTTCTTTTCTTTTGATACCGCTGGCTTTTTTTACGTGATTTTTTTTCTACCTTTATTTATCTAGGGTCTTGTTTTTGCTGACATTTTATAGTTAAGGGCTTTTTTATCCCTTGCAAGAAGAGACAGGAGCATCTCTTTATTCCGAGGCTTCAGGAGAAACCCTCGCTTTCAAGCTCTTGCGCAGAAGGTACGGCAGGGGCTGGCTGCTACCGGGCCGCCAGGAGGAACGGGGCGACTTTTCGGACGGAGCGCGGTTCGTCCTTCGAGCCTTTGTCCGGCGGCAGCGCCCCGGCTTGTGGCCAAGACCCTGCCGGGCTCCGCCGAGACGCGCGTAGGGACGCGCCGCCGCTGCATCCCGGAAAGGCGGCAGACCGCAAAACGACTGCGGCGCGACGCAGTCCCCCGACCGGATTGCGGTTTTCCATTGAAAACGCCGGGACGCGCTGTGTCGCCGGCGCGGAGGAGGGAGGGAAACACGGGGAGGGACAGGCGCGGGCCGGGAGTCTCCGGCAGCCGATGTGACAATCGCCCGTCGGTGTTGCATCAGTCTGCGCTCCGCTATCGGGGCGGGGAGGCGGAGGGGGAGGGGGGAGTGCGGCGTGGCGGTGCCGCTGCCTCGGTGCGGTGCCGGCCGGGCGGTGGCGGTGGCGGTGGCTGTGCCGATGGCGGTGGCGTTGGCGGTGGCGGTGGCGGCGCGGGCCGGGCGGTGGCAGCGCGGCGCGGGTCTCACCTTTGTCCGCGCGCCCCCCGCCCCGCGCGCCTGGTACTTTTCCACTCGGCGGCGGGCGGGGGCCGCGGGGCCACGTGACGGCCGCGCGCCCGCTGCGGCACTGACGTCGCCTCCCGCCCCCTCCGCAGGCGCGGCGAGTCCCGCCGGCAAGGACAAAAGAGCGGCCGCCGCCGAGCCCCGACCCCGGCCCCGCCAGCATGAGCAGCGCCGAGATGGGCAAGTTCAACATCTCGCCCGACGAGGACAGCAGTAGCTACAGCTCCAACAGCAACGACTTCAGCTACCCGTACCCCACCAAGCCGGCCGCCATGAAGAGGTGAGGGGGCTCCGCGGACCCGGCGCTGCCGTGTGTCTGCCGGCGATCCGCACGGGAACGCGGGAAGCGCCGCGGGCAGCGGCGGGCGCGGCGCTCCGCGCGCAGACACGGGGGCAGGTGGGGTGGTTCTTTCGGGGTTATGCCAGCAATTCTCTCTTTTCCCTTGGAAATGGATTGGAAATTCTGATCGGCAAGTTGCCCGTGAGAGTCACTAATGATGCAGTGTTGTCTTGCAGCCACTATGCGGATATTGATCCGGAAAACCAAAATTTCTTGCTCGACTCCAATCTTGGAAAGAAGAAATACGAAACTCAGTATGTAAGTACCTAGCAATGACTTTCCAAATAAACAAACAAACAAAAAAGTATTGCCAAATTTATGTTTGTTTTAATTCTGAGATGAGTAATAACTTTCTATTAATTATTACGTATCTCCCTTTCCTCAGCATCCGGGTACTACTTCCTTTGGAATGTCAGTATTTAATCTGAGCAATGCTATTGTGGGCAGTGGCATCCTTGGTCTTTCTTTTGCCATGGCTAACACTGGAATTGCTCTTTTTGTGTAAGTATCTTTTGGTCCATCAAAAAAACCCCATCTTTCTGCTTTGTAATTCATAGTGGAAAAATACTTGGTGTAAGAATATGAGCCCTAGAAAATAACCAGTCATTTTCATAGGTGCTGAATTGCATTTTAGGATTTATGGCTTGTTTTAAATTTAAAGATTGTGATACATTCAGAAGAACTTGCAGAAATTAAATAGGTTCATTGCAAGTTCTGCAAACCTCAAAAACATTTTACCGTGAATTTTACTTGACTTAGTTGTAGCTTCTCCATGAATAACTGATAGACTTCCCCTGAAAGTCTCATTACCCGAGTCCCAATCAGGGATGTGGTCTCACTTTCCTCAACTGACATCATTGTGCCAACAGAGTTACAATGACCTTAACCAATAAAGAAGTCCTTTTTATTGCTATGCTTGTACTCAATTCAGGGAACTGGTTTCAGTTACACCTATAAAAATTTCTGTCTGCCTGCAAGGGAGGATGTGGAATGACCAGCATATCTTTATTGACATGTCTACATTGGGCAAAAGCTTTGAGGTGTAAGACAGAACAGCAATAATGACAATAAGGAACAGAAATGACATAAGGAAGCAGTTATGTACAGTGGTTTTAAATCTTGGGAAAGTACATTTTTCATGTATTGGAAGCAGTTCAGCTCACACGACATGTAACATCAGTGACTTGACTGCAAATGAGCATCCATGGATATGTTTAAAGGAGCTTTGTGTTTTTATCCTGGAAACAGATCAATGTGCTGAATGTTCAAGAACATGTGAAGAGTTTAGTTCAAAATTTCCCTGACTCTGCTGCCAGATTTCCAGAAAGTAGGTCAGATTTATTTCCAGATGTTTCACAGTGTATCAGGGTGGTGCTCAAGTTTCCTGAGGAAACTACCAATGTGTAAAGTTGTGATCGAAAGGATTTTAAGTATATGGTGACTTGTTAATCTTTTACTAAGATTTTCACTTGCTTAGGTGATGCTAAACTGAATGAATGACTTAGCATGAATCTGTAAGAGATACTTCATCTCTCTATACATCAGTTTCATGCTCTAAAGACATTCTGCAGCACATGTAAGAGAATCAGTGTAATGCACATTAGAATGTCTTTGAGGAGAAAAGACAATTTAAGGCTAGCTATTTGAAAAGGCGGGAGGTCCGTTTTTCTGAGGAAAAAAATGTTCAAAACTGTCAATTTAACAATCGCGTGCTGAGGCAATTTAGTTGCCTTATATTTTCAGATACTGCATTCAGTTCTATTTGTATTAGTGCTGTTTCTAAGACAGCTAGCTTGTTACCTTTCAAAACTTAGTATAGATTTTATAGTTCTGAGGCAGGAGAGCAGTTAATCACAGATGATACTGAGGAATTTATGATGGCACTGAGGGCATTACAGGCTTCCTTAATAATAGGGTTACAGATTCAGATCCAGATGCAGTTGATTAAGGCAGTAAGTTCTTCGAAGACTGTGGAGTCACTTGTGTCAGCACTAAATGAATGAATAAAATGGTCTGAAAACCAGAAACAGAGTGAGCTTCAAGATGAGTTTGCTGTCTGATCTTGTCAATGCTGTAGGCAGCCATTCTAGATTAGGTCTGAGAGGTTCGAGGTCTGTGCTGTTTTAAAGTAGTGTAACCCTGGCACATCTCAGCTGTGCTGTTTCTAGTTGATGGCTGAGTCAAATCCTAGTTAATCTCTACCTGTCAGAAATAGAGAGGTTTATTTGTGTGCATGTGTTAGTGAATTGGCACAGTAACAGAAGTTTCCTATACAGATCTGTGAAGCTTCTCAGATCTTCTTGTTTCCAGTTCTTTGTGCTGCCTTTACTAACTTCACCAACATTAAAAATGACACAAAAGGAAATGTGTTCTGAGAAATTAAATTTGCTCTTTTTGAGCCATTTTTGATATGCTGATTCTCGGGTTTCCTATAAAGCAAAATGCTCATTTTTGTATAAGAAAGACCAGGGTTCTTTTTTAATGTATTGTAATTTTCCACTGTGTTCTCCAGCAGCCAAGAAGTCCCCCTAGCGTGCCACTCCAGGAATTGCATTTGTTGTGGGAGAGATTTGTTGTTGAGAGATCCGAATTTTAGGTGATGCAAATGTGCTTCTGGAAATAATATGCATTGCCTGTAAAAGCTGTGGGGAAGATAAACAAGCCACTAGTGATTCCCATGTAAGCACACCTGAAGAGTTAACTTCTGAGGAAAGATTTTTTTTTTTTTTTTTAATGACAATAGATGTGTATTTCCATTTGAAAATACAGCTCCCAATGAGTCTGAATTTTCAGTCAGTCCTTTAAGGCTTTTGCAGTTTCATCCTTGCATAAAGAAAACACGTAACACAGGTTTAAGCTGAAAAGCTTATTTAAGACCAAGACATAATCTTCACTTCAGCTGTAGTTAGCCTCAACTGAATGTTCAATGTGTGCACGACACACTGTTAAACAGGGATAGGAAGAAACACAGTTTCTTACAAGGATGCAACCCCGCCCAACCCGAACACATTCCCATTATACTTTGTTATTTATATCAAATGTAGCCAATTATAATAGCCTGACACTTGGCGAAGCTTATGCCACTTTACACTGAATAGAATCATTGTTCAAGCCTACATTAGAATTTCTTTGTATGTCTCTGAAATGCAATTTAGTATAAAATTCTTTCTAAACACGGCATTAGTTGGGTTTTCAGAACACTTTTAACTGACCTTAGAATCTACATTTTTTCCCATCTATTTTAATATGGATAATGTTTATGTTTGGTACATCTTTATATAATAGGGTTACAATAAGTCATTTATGGCTATTACAAATTTCCATGTTTTTCTCTCCCCAGGATACTCCTGCTGTTTGTCTCAATATTTTCTTTGTATTCAGTGCATCTTCTTTTGAAGACTGCCAATGAAGGAGGTATGGCAAATTACTATTTTACAGACATGTAATATTTGTTTCTTATGGTATCTTTGTGAAACACGCCCTTCTAATGGGATATCTGTTCTATTTTCTTTTAGGATCTTTATTGTATGAACAGTTGGGAATGAAAGCTTTTGGTATGGCTGGAAAACTTGCTGCTTCTGGATCAATCACAATGCAGAACATTGGAGGTGAGGACAATATCTTAAAATGTCTGTACTGTCAATAGTAATTGTTCCCTGCTTATTCTTGGAGACTTATTTGTCACACAACATGTGTTCATTAACTGCTTGTGTTCAAGTGAAGTTATGAAACATGTTATGTGATTCTTGCATCGTGTGGCATATTCTATATTTGTAATGATCTATGATGTTATTCACCTACAGCTATGTCAAGCTACCTCTTCATAGTGAAATATGAGTTACCATTGGTCATCAAGACATTTATGAACATCGAAGAGACCACAGGGTAGGTGTTAGAACTCCTCATCAGAGAAACTATTAGGAGAAACAAATACGGAGACTGTATATATTTTTATATGAAGACCACGTTCGGTACACCGTAGGGTAGCTTCTTATTCAGACAGAGATACAGTAAGTTTTCCCTTCCCCTGAGTGCTTCACTTCATTTAGATCCAGCCTGACCTCGGAAAAGGGTAGAAAAATACAGGTATCGCATCATGTTGCAGAAAGCTGTTCTGTAAAGAACATCAGGTAAGTGTTCATGTATGTACCAGTTAGTACATACACTTGATAAGGAAAGGCAAATGTAATTGTGGTTCGTTTTTTTGTTTTGGTTTTTTGTTTATTTTTAATGCATTCAAACTGGTTTGGTCTGAATAATTCAGTTTTCTAGTGTCAATATTGTGGGAAGTGATTAAATATAAGACTGCGGTGCAGATATGCAATGAATGTCTTAAGGAACAGTTCTCAGAAAGATACAGAGACTAAACAATGACCTAAACCACAGTTTATATGCCCAAGACCAGAATGGTACATTCTTTGCCATCTGGTCCTGGAGACACGTTGGCTCCAGAGTGGCTTTCCTGCTTGGGTTTAAAAAAAAGTTGCCGTGAATAGGATTCATTTTATCTAATCATATCCTCTGAAAGTTAGATTTTGAGTTCATCATTGATCTGGTCTTTGTGTAATCAGTGGAGAATGTTGATCCTCTGTACTGATGCAGTTCAGTGCACCCGCCTTAGACACATTTTGCACATCTCCAAAGAATAGTTGATCATATCACTCTGTATTGAGAGGGTGTGTAAAAACAAGATGCTTGAGTTCAGATGGATAGAGTTAAGTGCTATAAATCTCACTCTTCAGAGTTGTACTTCTGTGCCTTGTCCTGAAGTGTCCCAGTCTTGAGAGGGCTGAGCAGCTCAAGACTCCAACTTACACCTAAGCCTGAGTTCAGAAGGTAGGCATTTTTCTGCCTGTGTTCCCCAAGGGGTTCAAGCCATTTGGTGATGTTCATACAGCTTGCTGATAAATACTGTCATAACAACAGTGCTAGCCATATGGTTTTTTTCCTTTTTTTTCTCTTTTTTCTTAATGTACTCAAATCCTGCACCTACCCTATTTACTTAGTAGTGTTATGTTTACAAATTCTTCGCTGGGAAGGTTCATTTCTCTCCTTTGGCTGAATTCAAGTCCCTGTTTTTCAATTCTTACGAGAGCCCCTGGAGTAGCCAGTATTTAGAAGGGGGCTCGGAGGCAAATATTTTTACTGTCCCATCTTCAGTAAAGAATTCAAAATTGGTTGCAATTCAAGAGGGAAAGTTAAAGTCTGTGAATCTCACTGGATACAGCTGCTGCTCTGCAAATCTGGCAGAGAAAATTAAGAAATTGAGATCTATATCTTAAATGTTTTCCTGTTGGCTGGCACTAGGTAGCTGTACACTGATTTAAAGTAAATATTTGCTCAGTGCTCTGGCAATTGTGAACCCCATTTAACTGACTCTCTCCATGCATTGCTTAGGGGAGTCTGGGTGGCTACCATTGGCATGGATTCCACTCTGGCAGCCTGGGGCCTAAAATGTAAGCACTTACCTGTTTAAGTGTCCCAAAATAATGCTTACTGTAAAAGAGCTTCTGGAATTCTGAGACAACTCTATTATTAAAATTTGTTTAGCAATTTCTAAAGTACTTGGCTATATTTTAAAACTGCACAATCCCATTCTTTACTCTTCAGCACGGAAAAACTTTGAAGTCCTTGAACTGAAAGTCCTGATGGCCTCTCTATGGTATGCACAATAACAGTGCATGTTCTTATGATTGTATCAAATGCAAGGAGTTTCTGTGTTGTGATTTCTTTTAAATTTGCCACAAGTCTACTATATTTAAAAAACAAAGACAACAAAAGGTGTATGGTGTTAATGTCCTATACATCTGAGGTTTCTAAAATACTCCTTTTTTTACATCTAATTATCCCAGGTAAAACTGAGGAAAAAGATGACTACATCATTTTTGCATTTACTATATAAATCCAGAGCAAGTTGGTTGATTATTCCATATTTCCACTACCATATAAAAGGCTACAAATCAGCAATTGAGTTTGCATATACAAATTTCCAATTAAGGTTGTTTTCCTAAACAGTATACAGTCAATTTTAAAATAAACATATTGTAAAATTATATTATAATAGGGTGTAAAGTATTAATATTTGGTACTTTACTTGCTTAAAGTGTACGGGATGATCCTGTATGACTTTCTTTTTATGTATTCAAAAAAGATTTTAATCTTCTACTGCTCAAAAATATTTTGGGAAAAAATAGCTGCTGCTTCTTACAGAATGAATGGCAAAAATGTTCTGAAGGAAAAAACTTCTGAGGTTCTTTCCGTGTTTTCCCTACTGAAAGGGACTAAATGTGCCTCCAAGAGACTCCCAGTGCTTGTTGGAGTTTTCTCAGCCAGTGGGCTTGAGTTACTGCCTTACCTTCAGCCCTCGCCTGTTTTTCTTTAACTCCCACAGGGCACCCAACAATTTTATTTCCATTAAAAGTGGAAACCCTGCTGGGGCCCTGCAATATTCTAACACATCTGGAGAGTTGGGAATCAGCACTTCAGAAAATTACTGGTTTTTTCCATGATTGATCCCAGTTGACTTTTTTGTAACTAATCATTTACTTTCTGTCTTCTGACTTCCAGATGCATATTGTTTTTATAAAAGGACACTAAAGGAAAGGCACAATGCAGGCTTGGGGTGAGATAAGAAGCTATTGTAGGGTGTTAGGTCCATATAGGAAATAAAATGCTATCCTTTGTGACATCAGGTAGTGCATTTTTTTAAGGAGCCATATGTTGTAGAAGATAAGACTAAAGAACAAACTGCAAATGTAGTTTTTAAATACTTCATTACTTACAAATATTACCTTTTTTTTCTACAGAGAATGGTATCTCAATGGTGACTATTTAGTGCTGCTGGTGTCTGTCTTCCTCATTCTTCCCCTGTCCCTACTCAAAAATCTAGGTAAGTAGTAGAGCGCAATCAAAATAAAAATCCATTGAAAATACTGTGGGGAAATAGGTTGATAAAATGTTTGAGTCTTGAGATGCTGTGTGAATTAACAGCTGTCTTCAAACTTGTGTCTTGGGACTAATTAGTGTTTAGGTAATTGCTGTCAGTCTCCTTGAAGAAAGGAAAAAAAAGTCAAGACAAAGATACTAAATTACAGATGTGTTTGTGAAAGGTCAGCAGATAGGATGGCTTTAGAACAAAGCTGAACAGTAACTGCCTGTCTCTATTCTTATCCCAAAGTTGGACCTGTTTTGGTCAATGGTGGAATAATATAATATTGTTACCAGCTATCCTGTAACAGCCTTCAAAGAATAGGGGGATGCTAACCCTGGGCAGTATCTTTTCATTTTAGATCCCAAGCAGTAGCATAGTATTCATATTAAATGCTTTATCTGAAATGGCTGTAATTCAGTGATACATAGGAATAATTCAGTTAGCACACTATTTATTCAGAGAATCCTGTAGTGTAACCTTAATAACCGAGAGTTTCAATGTGAATTACTCTCTCAAATCATTATTTTCTAGAATTTAAGTAAATCAGTAAAAACAGGAAGGAAAAGGATGTTGTTATTTGATAGTGTGTGCTATTAGAATCAATCCTATAATCATTCATACAGTTGTTGCTGCAAGGTTTTTTAGTTTGCATCTTCTCTTTTAAGTTAAAAAGTTTAACATTACAGACTGACTTATATACAGACCCTAATATATCTTTCAGAACTTTCGGCTCTGGGTTGAGATTAGCAGAAAGTCCATGAATAATTAACTTGTTCTGTGTAATGCTAAGAAAATTACAATCTAAAGAGATCACTGACAGAATATATTTTGTCATAATGTTTTGACTTGAGTGGTGTTTCTGTTTATTGTATCTTAGATTTTTTTAATCTTTCTTGATCACAGGGTATTTGGGCTATACCAGTGGCTTTTCCTTACTTTGCATGGTCTTCTTTCTGATTGTTGTAAGTATAATCTTGTAAACTTTCAGTGCTTGTAAAACTGCACTTCAAAGTGAAATCAGTTTCTGAAAATTTTCACATCTTGCATTAGTCAGAGTAAAAAATGCATGGCTTTATTTCTAGGTAATTTGGAAGATGTTTCAGATTCCTTGTCCTATGGACAGTGACATTGTGAACATGACGTTAATAAATGCAACACTGGCGTCTTCAGTAGATGGAAACATAACAAATGATGATATGTGCAAGCCAAAATACTTCATCTTTAATTCACAGGTAACTGACTGAAAATCACATGCTCTGTTGGAAATAGCTGAGATGAAGTACATAGCAGATAAATTAGGTTGTTTTTCCTTCAAGCAATTGCCCAGTTTTAAAATTGGGATGTGTTAAGACTTTGTGTTCCAGTAGACTTGGGCACTGTTTACCTCATGCAGACTGGGTGTTTCCACATTCCAAATACACAGAAATTAGAGGAGCTTGAGGTGCCTGTTCAAGTGGCAAAAAACACATCTTTCATGCTTCAGCACAGCGTTTCTCAACCTTTCTCAAGGACATTAGTGAAGCATTTTAAAAAGTAGTTTGCAGAAGATGAAGAAAATTGTAAGCACATGCGAATAGGACGTTTGACATGTTCCCAGTCACAAATCCTTGACTCTCATAAATGCTGCTAATTACTGTGGTGAATCTCCACACATGTGTAATACCCAATACCAAGTGAAGGATATAATGGCTTAAGGCTTTAAGTTGCAGAACATGATTTTGAATGCAAATACACAAATACATGCGGCTCAGCATGCACTTCAATGACATTTGAGACTATTTGGTACCTGAGGGTCTGGGGTTAAGGAAATACGAAGTTGTTGTCACTTTTTCCAAAATTGCCATTGTAAAGAATAGCTGGTCTTTACCACAAAATAAGGTCAAAAGTAGGAATCTACTGATGGTTTTTTAAACTAAATTTCTAATGTCTGTTGAGATACTTAAGAAACGTACTTTTTTTTTTTCCAGACTGTTTATGCTGTCCCAATCCTAACATTTTCTTTTGTCTGCCATCCTGCAATTCTTCCTATTTATGAAGAGCTGAAAAGGTAAGTGTTAGATATAGATCTGTAATTTCATTAAACAAATAAATATAGTATGAAACAGTGTGTTCTCAGTACTAACAATGTTTCTTTTTCTTTCATACAGCCGAAGCCGTAAAAGAATGATGAATGTGTCCTATGTATCTTTTTTTGCCATGTTCCTCATGTATTTATTGGCTGCTCTCTTTGGATACCTGACATTTTATGGTGAATATTGCCTTCTCTGCTTGCTTTTAAATTATTTAATACTACTGTGGGTTCTGCAAACCCACATTTTATTTTAAAGATAGAACAAGCAAGCATTTACTATGCATTCTAAATATACACTGTTTGTTGGGGTTTTTTTAGTATTTCTATAAGTGTACACCCCAAAGGAGATCAGTAATAGAATTAGACCCAAGACATAGGATTAAAATTGGATTAAAACAGATTCCGTGCCTCCAAGTCTTCCCTGTGTAAAATGGATATATTCTTACAACAGCTCTTGAGGCTTTCAATTCATGTTGATGTAACTGTAAAATTTGCTTAGAACCTAGAGCAGAAGCACATGTTTTAGAAATATGTCAACTAAATGTAATTAAAATACTGTTTTCTTTATAGGAAACGTTGAACCAGAGCTGCTTCACACCTACTCTGCTTATCTGGGTGCTGATGTTCTCCTTCTTATTGTGCGTCTCGCTGTACTCATGGCTGTAACCCTCACTGTACCTGTAGTTATTTTCCCAGTAAGTGATTTTTTTTATGTCTTGCTGCTATTTTTCAACACCTGTACTGCTGCAGTCATTTACTGATTTGGTAACTCCCATTTATTAATTGAGAGAGTTTTTCTCTTAACGGAAAAAGGAAATTTATTCTAATATGCTTGATGAATTATCCTGTACTGTTAATTCAGTAAATACGTAATATTTACAAAGCAGTAGATACAGATACATTCAGTTCTGTTGTTTTCTTGGTATGGTTTTTTTTGGGGAGAAGAAACAGATTTCCCCTTTGTGAAAATACTTACACTGTTGTATTATCAGCTTACAAAAGTCAGCATGTTTTTGTAACTACATTGTGGACACAATCTGGCCCTTTACGTGTATATTGTTGAACAGCATCCTTAGATGCTACAAAATTTCCTGGAATTTTTTCTTGTTCAAGCCAGATGTTTTTCCTTGGCTTTCTTCTCCATATTACTTTCATCTTTCACCTTCTGTTAAAACCTGAAGCATTCAGGACAATTATGTTAAAATACTTTCAGAAGGAAGGTCTAATTCAGGTGACAAATACAGTCTTCTAAAATGAAGACTAAACTGTCTTTCTTTTTTTTCTTTTTCCTTCCCTCACCGCCTCCTTCCAAAGATCCGCAGTTCCATTACCCAGCTGCTGTGGGCAGGGAAGGAGTTCAGTTGGTGGCGTCACTGTTCCATCACCGTTGCTCTTCTGGCATTTACCAACGTGCTTGTTATCTTCGTCCCTACTATTCGAGACATCTTTGGATTCATTGGTAAGCATTTTCTTGTGAGGTCGAGCAGTCTCTCACATTTCAGAAAAAGCAGTTCCAATTCAATTAGAGTGTCTTTACGTGTTGATGAATATTTATTTTCGTGCTTTTTCTGTACAGGTGCTTCTGCAGCTGCCATGCTGATCTTTATACTTCCTTCTGCCTTCTATATCAAATTAGTGAAGAAGGAACCAATGAAGTCAGTGCAAAAGATTGGGGTATGTGTAGAAAAATACGTAACTACACTTGCTTACTAATTCAAAGCAAAATATTTAATTATCTTCATCAAGATAAATGAATTTTGAAGTACTGGTGAAGGTAGTTGGTGAATTGGCATTTAATGCTATCTTGCATAGTTGCAAGGAGTTACATAGGAAATCAAAACCAAGGAATTAGCCATCACAAGAGTCAGTTCACTTCAGTGACTTCTGTCAGCCCCTGACCCTCAATCTCAACAGTAGCTGGGTCATTCTGTTGCTGGTAAGAACCAGATTTCAACAGAATACCCTAAGAGCTGTATTAAAAAAGCCTTCACATTCTTCAAATATTCTTTTAAGACTTATTTACATAATTTTCCCCATAGAAGTTCATCTCTGCCAGTTGTTTGGGTTGACAGTTCTTGGTGCTCTTACTGATCATAGACATACTGACTCAGAATGAAATCAGACATACTGAGACAGAGTCAGGTCAGCACAGTGGCATAGCCTGACTCCTATCAGCAGCTACATTCACTTCCCTTAGTTGATGGTGCGGTCTGCTATACTGAAAATAAATGTACTTTTTGATTTGATAAAGGACCCCAAATATGAGAAAGATACTTAGCTCCATGTCACTGACTTTATCTCTTGTCTCTTTTATTTTGTCCTCTGTGAGCAATGGCATTTGTGTTATATATGGGCATGAATTTGTAAGTGTATGTTGTGGTTTAACCAACACTGTTGTAGCAGAATCTGAAATACTTCTTTTATGTTTTCTTTTTTCAGGCTGCATTCTTCTTTCTAAGTGGTATACTTGTGATGACTGGGTGTATGACACTGATTATTCTAGACTGGACCCAGAATGTTACATCTGATGGCCATTAACTGCCCTGGTTTAATTTCTGTAATTCTCCACTTCAAATGCCAGTGTTCACTCAGATACCTACTGAGAACGAAAATGAGCTATTCAGCTTCCTTTAAAAGGCAGATTCTTTGCTGATGGTTCTTCTGATTGTAGAATATCTGAACTCTGTCTTTAAGAAACTATTCTGCATGATGGAAGTGGATATTAACATCAAACCACGTGAGTGTCTGGCTGAAGGAAGTGACAACTTTATTCCATTCCAGAGAATGGACAGAACTCTCTGTAGACTTTTATCAAGCCATGTTTGGCTTTTGTCATTGTTACTTCGATATTTTGTTATTTTACTTGAATGTGCCTAATGGAACCATTTGATGTGAGAAAGAACTCTTTAATTTACAGCAAAGTGTTTAAATAACCAATGAGAGAGCAAGAGAAAGAGAGAAACACTATTATTTTTTGTACCAAAAATTCTTATGGACCTCAAAAGCACTATTTTGACTTTAAGAAACATTTTTCTAAAAAGAAGGAAAAAACAACATAGAAGAGCTCAGAAAAAAAAATTTAATTAGTGTCCTAAATTAAATTTAGTTTGACTTTCTTGATCTCGTCACTCGTATCACGAGTGACATGACCCGAGGGAATGGCCTGAAGCTGAGTCAGGGAAAGTTTAGGTTGGATATTAGAAAAGGTTCTTCACCCAGAGGGTGGTTGGGCACTGGAACAGCTCCCCAGGGAGGTGGTCACAGCACCAAGCCTGACAGAGCTCAAGAAGTGTTTGGCCAATGCCCTCAGGCACCTGGTGTGATTTTTGGGGTGTCCTGTGCAGGGCCAGGAGTTAGACACAGTTATTCTGATGGGTCCCTTCCCACTCCACATATTTTATGATTCTGTAGAGGCATGATTAAAATAAATTTTATTTTAAAAATGCTTCTAATGACCAAAATGAAAATTAACCAATTCAGGTCAAAATTCTCTGATACTAAATGCTTCCCATGAAACTCACTTTGTTCGAATGAGAGTGAAAACAATCTGGAAAATTATTTGTTGGCTTATGTAAGTAACTAGAGTTACCAAAAATGGTGTGGAAATGCAAATTTTCAAACTTCAAATAAACCCGCCCTTTAGAAAAAAGTACATTTGAGAAAAGCGTAGGTAATCTAAAATTGTAAAGATGCGTTGACATTTCCCTTCTTGAGGTACTCAGTAGTGCAATTGAGTAAAACAGGGTTTGGGGTTTTTGCTTTTTTGGTTTTTTTTCCTGTTGTAGATAGAAAATGGCACTGGAGCATATGATGCCATTAATACAAAACTCCCTCCTCAAGTTCCCTTTATTAGTAAGGTCCATTGTCAGTTGTAGCAATGTTTGTTGGGTTTTTTTTCTGTCCAATCTATCTTGAAACACTCTGTAGGAAAACAAAAAAGTCCTAATGTAGTCTACTAGTTGTATAATATTCAGAAACTGTACAGTATTTCTCCAATTCCTCATCCATTTTTGGATTTTGAACTACTTGACTATTCTGTTTCTGAGTCAAATTCACAAAACAACTGCACCAATATTTCATGTTTGGTACAAACTCTCTTCACATACACAACTGGGATTCCTCTTCCAATTTATACTGTATAGTAGTATTAAAGATAACCTCATAGGCTGGATAGTCATCTCATACTTGTTTGCTTCAGAAATAGATAAGTTTCTAACAAGCCCTAGCTGATGAAACAGGTGCTGTATGGTTGTGATGAGCTATTTTGTTTCTAGTGCATGTTTACTCTTCCATTCTTGTCCCAGGTTGAAGAGAGGTAACACTTGTATAACAGCGTACTTGGCTTATAAGAGGTTCTCAAACACAGCAATATTGGGTACAAAAGCCTAGATAGAGATTATTAATGAAATAGTCATGGCAATGTGGTCAACTGTCTTCATCTGACATAATGTTTTAAAAATCTGATTTACAAAGTCCTACTTGGTCATTGTGTCAGAGGGGGCAAGTAAGGGCCTGTAATCCATTGATTAAACAGTGCCTGAGACTTTTTTGCTCTTACAGAATTAATCATAAACAAATCTAAACAATAGTCACCATTTGGCAGATAATGTCAATGTCTGCCCAGCCATTTAAAATCTATGGAAAAACAACTGCAGGTATTTTGTATTGATACTTCTGCATGACTGTAAGTACTGGTCACTAAGACTATAGTGTAAAACTGATGACAAGTTAGATTCCTCTTGTGTTATTTGTGTTATTGATTTGGTGGTACTCAACTGGCAATTAATGATCCTGGAGTCAGCGCTGACTAACTCTCCGTAGGTACTTCTCTGCCTCAGGTACTGTACATCCATGGCTAACTATCCCATGTTACCTGATCTCCACGTAAGTGCTGAGCACGTGCCTCCTCAGTACTTTGGCAGCTTTTCTTCTTCCTCCACAAATGTGCAAAGGTGGAAGAGGATTAAAATGTTGTCTACCTTTGAGCAATTTGTAGCACATAAGGGATGAAGTACTTCCCTTGCCAGCATTTAAAAAGAGGAAAGAAAGTGAGAAATACCCTCCTTTCTCACAGCAAGCATAGAAGAGGAAGGAGTTGTAAGTGAGAAGTTACTACAAAGTCCTTCTTGGCAACCAGAAGGGAGGAAGATTTTTGTGATGACACCTCATAGTGTATTGTACACGTCACTAATTCTCTGAATGTAGCAATTTCCAGATTATACATTATGTGTCACATAATTTGATGACTGACTCTCCACCTGCAACAGTTGAGTTCCACTTGGCTGGGTCGATTTCCAACGTGATTTTTTTAATTATTATTTTTTTCCAAACCTGTCTGTTTAAAGTTAGCTACACTACGAACCTAAAAGAGCAGCTTCAGTATTAAACCACTGTTCTGTCACCTCAGTTAGACATTACTGTCTTCCATGATATTTCAGTCATAAATGTAACATGTTATTTATAAAGCATTAATCCATTAAAACTAAAACTATTTTTCAATATTTATGATAGTCTATGTACATAAATTGTATGTCTGTATATACTGTAAGTATAATGTATATAATGTAGGCTTGGAGTCTAGGATTTATGTATATATTCCTCTCTCATTACTGATTGTTACATCATTTCAACGAGTTGTCCATGTACATCTGTATAACAGCTGTCAAAGGAAAAAGCCTTTTACAACAAAGTGTAATGCATACAGAAATGAAAGAAGTGTGTTACACCTAAGGTGTGTAAGAAAACACTAAGATTGTATTTATTACAAATGTAAATGTTGCAATAAACACAGGAATCACTTGGGTCCATAGAAAGCATTGTTCAGGTTCATGTGTACTTTGTCTCTAAAATTTACCATGGATGTTACGATTTCCTGAATGCAGCAAGTTAACAACCTCTGCGATCTAACACTAGGGCGCTGAATTCGGGCATCCTGCGGTACATCCGTGTACATATGTAAATACCCACGTTCTTGGGAGAGGCCAGCAGTCTAGCTACGGTTGCTGGCTGGACTGGTGGCCAGCAACACAGTTTCAATGAAACATTGTATGTTTGTTTTAACTGAAATAAATAAATAGGTAATCCTAAGCAATGGTGTGATGTTTTTCTTGGGGGAGGCATTTGGAGGATTTTCTTTGAAGATTATATTAAAGATTATGTTAAAAGTATGTTAATTTCATGCATATTTAACTTACTGAGCACTTTTCAGAAAAGGTGGAAATTAAAAATGGCATACAACTACATCCTCTACTTGGGATGCACAACTTTACCCTACAAGGGAAAAGAGAACAAGTCTGGGCATTAAAATGAGAAATTAAACCCTACAAGGAACATGCATTATGTAATTTCTTTTGTGGAAAAGGCATAGCTGGAAACAAGACCCAATGTGTTAGATCTTGTGTAAGTGTAATAAGTGAGTGAGTCTTGCTAAAATCTTATGTCACTTTCCTTCATTTGAATCTCCAGAAGACTAACTGCATATGTAAGAAATTTCAAAACTGGTGTGTGTGGTTTGCTTCCATTTTGGAAACCGGCTGCAAACCAAGTGAAGTTTATTTGTTCTTAGTTCTCCATAAGTCTGTATCAAGTCAAATGAATATCTGTCCCAAATATTTAGAATTGGGTGAGAGACACTGGAGTTATTAACTCAGTGTGTCATGTGTACAGCATAGTTAAGTGCTCTGAAATTAGGAAACACCTCAATTATGGTTGCATTAATTACAAGATCACATAGTATTTTTTCCTGGAATCCTCCCTTAATAACTGTTCATTATTTTGGTTTTTTAAGATGCTTTCTGTGTGTTCATAGTGTTTGCTCAAAGTCTAAAGCCCATCCTTATGAGGGATGAATGTCTTCATTCCTTTCAAGTTCTCATTTTAATGTCATCTTTGTGAAACGTGAGTTACTTATTTTCACAATGTTGCAGGCCTTCGAGAAGGTATTAATCAGTATACAGCTCTGGGGACCTGGAGTGTGGAGAAGCAGCACTGTGGCACAGCCATGTATTTGAGTTCACAATTTTATGTCCTCCACTTGCTTATTTTGTGTTTCAGCATTTGCTTATGTGCATCTGAAGCATAACTTTAAACAGGTTTGGCATGATGATCATTCTTGTAACAAGAACCCTAAGCACCAACCTGGCCATTTGGAAAGGGTGGTCGTATCTGGAAAGGCTCATTCTTATCAGGTGCCTGCTATCACACAGGAAGTTCATAGTGCAGAAGCCCTCTCCCTAGAAAGCTGCTTGACAAGCCCAGTTAAGCTCACTTTTACAGTCAGGCAATTCCATCAATTTAAGCAACGTGAGAAGCAGTCTTTTCTACATCTTGTTTCTCACACGAAGGGAACATGGATCAACTTGTGAGAAAAAAAGAACTGAAATTACATTGGGATGGTGTCTGAAATACCATGATTTGAGCCTGTCTACCTACTACAAGGTCTTTGCTCCAGAAGAGAGTCAAGTTATCACTTCAAGTTATTCAAAATGCTGAGCTTTGTGAATGTCTTGGTATCTGTCCAGGTGATAGATGGCACCTTTACTTTCTTGTAGTTCCCCTGAAATTTGCTGCTTTTTTTCCACCCTGGCCTTGCCAAGTCTGTCCTGTCCCAAGGTCCTGCCTAGCCATCTCACCCCTCAGTGTTCATGCAGCAGCTGGATCATATCAGGTCATGCCCTCAGCTCCCCTGTGGCTTAGCTCATACCCCTGTTGGCAGAGCATCACAGCTCCCATTCGGTCTATATGCCCAGGTTTCCTTTCTGGAGAAAGAGTAGAGCATGGCCAGTGTATGCCCAAATTTCAACACCAGGAGAAACCAAGATGCTGTGAGGGAGCCTACATTCCTTCGAGGAATGTGGTGGACATGCCATTCCATCTCCACTGTAGATGTGCCCAGCACCAATTTCCTTGGCCTTTCTGCTTCCAGTCTCTTAAGTGTGACAGTCCAGACCCCATCTGCTTTCACATGCATTGCCATCTGTCTTCTCTCACAGCTGCTTTTGGCTGTCATGAGCTGACTCTGTCAACTCTGTCACTCTTGCTCACACCCTTGTCCGAGTTTGCCAGGTCCCCTGGAACACCACGTCTTGAAGCTCCTCCTGCAAGCCACCTGCCTTCATCTCACTACCTTTCTATGTCCCTGGCCCAGCCCAGCAGCAATCCTTCCACATTTAATTTACCCAGGCATAGCTGGAAATATATTCCTTTGATTTTCCTAGTCTCTATCCAGCTGGTCTCCTTATGGCCACCACTCTAACTACAAGCCTTATTTTCTTGTTCTCTGGCCACCCCTCCAGCTCTTCAGCAGCCCAGAGAAGCCCATTCCAAACTCAGTTCAGGCAGCTCTTGCCCCTCAAGCCTTTGGCTGAGCACAAAGCTCTGCCATAGAGAATGGCAGGGGGCAACTTTTCCAGGAAAAAATGATTTATTATTTCACTGTGGGAAAACATACTCATTTCCCTGATTTTATTCTCAAATGGGCTAAATCATTTAGTCTGATTGTTTTTCCACACAGATGCACAAAAACACCACCCTGCTGCAGTTACTCATGATGGAAGATGTCAGGAAAAGCACCTGAAGCTAGGTATCATCTGAAAGAACAGAAACGTATTCCAATAAGAGAACAGTCAGGTAACAGATGACACAACTAGCCTTGTTTGAAAATATTCTTTAAATTAGAAATAAATGGTAATTTTAATTAATATTTACATTGAGAAACAGGAAAAAAATGTTTTCCAATTGCAGAACAAAATTTGGTAGGTGATAAATGTTGGATAGGTACAAGCAATAATGTAGTGTGGTGGTTTTGATTGGCCCAAAACATCAGTAAAGTTTTTTTAACATCTAGGAGAAATTTGGACCCCTCAGAAGCTGTTGTAGTAGGCCTGGGGAGGTGTCTGAGGGGTGGGGTGTGGCACAAAGATGGCTCCTGTGTGTCCTGAGTGCAAGTTCTGGAAGTTTTTACATCAAGTCCAGCAGAGCCAATCTCTGATGGCTCTGAAGGTGATGGACATGGTGCTGGCCAAGTTTGGGCCAATTGGAGGTGCTGGTTATGCCTCTGTGAAAACATATTTAAGAAAAGTTCAAAACAAAGCAGGTACGCACTTCTTTCACTTCTTTGTAGTTGGAGGAGTGTCGCTGTTGAGCCGCTAGCTGAGAAAATGACCCAGGTTCTCAGACAAGGAAAGAGAGAAGGCGTCTTTATTATTTTGATTTCCATATATATAGAGTTTTCAGAGGTCACCCAGATTGGTCAGCCCGAGACCTCCCCCTAGGCCCAATTGGCCAAGCCCGAACTGACCTAATCCGGAGACGTTGTTTGCAAAACATCCAAACTTTATCTTTGTTTATGAAATGTAGCAAAATGTTCTCACGGGAAAGACCTGTGCTAGCCACAGCGGAGGAGGAGGTGGAGGTGAAAATATGTGAGGGAGAGCAGCATGGAGACGCCAAGGTCAGTGAAGAAGGTGGGGGAGGAGGTGCTCTAGTGCTCCAGGCACTGGAGCTGAAAACTTTCTGCTAGCCATGGTGAAGGCCATGGGTGAAGGCCATGGAGTCCACAGGAGGGCAGAAATCAACCCACAGCCCACTCCAGAGGAGCAGGTGGATGCCTGGAAAAGACTGTGAACCAGTGGGAGTCTCATCTTAGAGTTAAAACTGCAAAGGCCTTGCAAGGGAGAGAAAGGCCTTGCTCCTGGCATGGAAGCAGCCTGGCCTCAGCTCGGGAGAGTCTGCACTTTATGGACAAAGGAACTCATGTTGCAGCAGAATTCGGGCGGGATGTTGCTCGTGAGATTGGACCCACGCCAAAGAAGCTCCCAGAGGACTGTCTCTCGTGGGAAGGACCCCTGGCTAGGTAGAGAATCCCTCTCCCTGATTGTACTGACCAGAGAACCCCTCTCACCCTGCCCCCTGTCTGTGTTGCTGGTTTGGAAAGAGGGAAGGGGGTGAGCAGAGAGACTGCTTCTTAAGAGGGTGGGGGGTGAGAGAAGGAGAACTGTCTGGAGAGAGAGAGAGATAAGTAGAGATAAAGAGTATTTGTAGTGGAAGAATTGTAGTGATGAATAGATTTAAGAACCTGCTCTGTGGACTGAGAGAATGTCCCACACCCTGCCTCCTACCCGGGTTTGGTGGTTATAAAAGAGGAAAGGGGGTGAATACTATAGGTTCTTAAGAGGGAGGGGGGTGTTGAACAAAAAACTGTATGTAAAGTTTATTTTTGCCTTGCATTTATCCTCCAACTCTGTTAGGTAATTAAATCACTCTTTTGCAACTTTAAGCTTGGAGCCTGGTTGCCCTCTTTTCATGCATCCTTCTGGCAATGTCCTGTCTCAAACCTTGACATGTAGAAACTCAGTATGGGTCTTGGAAAGGAAGTGTAGCTTATACAACTAGCTTTTTTGTCATCTTTAATAGTCTTCACATCATCTCCAAACAGATCAGATTGCAGCAAAATTAAATGGAGACGAGTAATGTGCCCTGGATTTCCCCAAATGCTCAGGGGTTATTGGGCTGGGGCTAATGTGGTCAATCACATCTACTTTTTGTTAAAATAAATATCAGTTCATGAACCTCCAATATTGCTCCTTCCTGCTCACTGCAGTGAGATGATTCGATGCGCTGGTGGAATGTACCTTGGGACTGGAGCCCAGGTGACTCCACAGGACAGACAGACAGGTCCATGATAGGTGGCATGAACCACCCTCCAGGCACCTCACCCTGCTGCGGCACTGTCACTTGGAGGCTCTGCTCAAACCCCACTGAGGACTTGGGCAATGCATAAAACTGCAGGTGTTTCTGTTGAGGGCAAGGCATAAGGAGCATGCCCCAGCGCCATGGCTGAGGAAAACACCAAGGCAAATGCTAAGATGGGGATCAAAAAGGCCACAGCAGAGCCTCAACTTTGTCAAAATGTGAAAAGCAGCCATGCAGAGCATGAGCAGTTTCCCAGTCCATCAGAAAACAGTGGCATCCAGGAGAACTTCAGAAGATTAGTTTGAAAATAGCTGCCCCTAAAATATTTGCATTTGTGCTTGCTTTTCTGACACGACTGGGGAGGCATCTGCTGTGAAACTGTTGCTCTGTGAGGATTATTGGACTTAAATGAAAATGACATACAGGGGAATGTGTTTTTCTAGGAAACAAGTGAGAAAGTTCCTAAGGACACCAGCTGCAGGAAACTGAGCCATCACAAGAAGCTGCTGAAGTTACCAGGGGACAGCGCTGGGGGCATGTATTTCCTGCCAAGGAGTAGCAAGGTTGCTGCATCCACCAGCCTGCCTGCAGAAATGGAGCCGAAATGTCTTGAGTGCAGAAAATTATGAAATCTGCACTAACATGGATTGACTGCCCATGGGGACTGTCCAGAGCCTGCTGCAGTCATCCAACTCAGAAGGACTGTGTGTTTTCTGCTTGTGCCAGGTTTTGGCACTTGCTTTCATCCCAAAGATCAGATCCCGAAGGATGTCTCTAGTCATACTGCAAAGATGAGGTTTCCAGGCACAAACAAGTCTTACATTCTTCCAAACAGATTATTAAAACCATGGGTGTCCCAGAAAACATTTTGAAGTAAACGAGTCCTGCCTGATGTAATGATCACGGTTGTCTTTATGGACACACTGGGAGCAGAGGTGCAAGGACCATTCCAATCTATTTGCACTTACATGGAAAGACAGTAAAAAGTCAAATGGGGAAGTGAACACAAATTCCTCTTCCAGTAAACCAGACCAGAGCCAATACTGATTTCCACACCTGCATTGTTTTTCTCAGTCCCAGAAGTATCCATGACTCTCAAATTCCTCTCAGACATTGTGGTAAGGAAGCCTGTACTCGCTCTAACAGCCACTGCAAGTTGGCTTTTAATCTTCATTTCCTCCATGAGAGCATTCATTTCAGGTATGCTGTATTTCACATCGTGGCTCCTTCAGGTCTTATACAGTTAATGTGAACATTGAATTGATTATGAGACCTAAGTGCAGCAGCCTTTTTTTCCCCCAAGATCCAGCCCCAAGTTCTGCAGTGAGCTCCTGTAAACTACCAGAGAAAATACAGGCCATGTCACCAGCTGGGCCGCACTGTATTTCAAAACCAAGTTTGGAATTTAACATAAAACAAATGTTTTTGTTTTCTTGCTGCCACAGATTTCCACCCATTGTGGTAGGTCAAATGCAGCACTTCACTATTCCTGCACTTAAACGAGCCAGTTTCCATCTTGTGGTTAAATTTCTCAACACATTTAAACAATTGGTATCTTGGATCAACATACTGCTTATCTACAAGTCCCAGTGGAGAAGTCCTATGACGGTTATTATGTCTGAGCATGGCTAACTACTAGAATATCCAGCTGTCCTCCCCTGCAGACTTTAGTTTGGCAGGGAACATCAGTCTTCTTCTGCATTTTCTAGCAGCAGCTTCACCAAAACTAAACCTCTGAAGTGTTTCCTTTCTTGCTTGAATATGGGTAAGTGTTGGAAAGAATCAGACACAGTCTTTGTCATCCAGAATCATTAAAGAACCATGAAATCCTTCTGAAAAAGGCATCAACAACTACTTAGAGTAACTACTTTGCCTTCTTGTTTTTATAAATACTCAGTAAACTTAAATACATGGAATCTAAAGTACTTTTACAGTTCATTTTGTTTCTGTCAGTTCTGCTGTTATCTGAGTCAAGCTGCCCATGTGATTCAGACTTTTCCCTGGTGAAGGGACTGGAATGGTGCTTTCCCTGTCTGTGCACAATGAGTTATTATACATAGTCCAATAACACAGAGATAAAAGTACAGAAGTTCCTCTGCAGAATTTTTCCTGCTTTCATTTCTCTCACTCTTCTTCAGACTAATGTATTGTAGCTTTCCCTTCTCCCTTCACTACAGACACCTAAGACCATTCACTTTTCTAATTCTCACAAGGGTTTACAAACCCTTGACACTTCTTTTCTTCTCACAAATAAATGTCTTTGCTTTTCATTTACTTTGTAGCTTCCCATAGGATTTTTTCATAGAATGTAAAGACAAAGACTTCAAAGTGGAAATACAAAGGTCCTTTTCACCCAGTCTAAGAAATTGACTGCCATGTTTTATAGAAGTATAAAAGAGGAGGAATATTTTGAAGACTCTGTGGTAAAGAAACAGTGAGAAATATTGCAATATCATGGTAGTGAGTATGACAGCCAACTGATGCATTAATGTTACTAAACTATGGATTTGTCTGTCTCCTTGCCTTCCCTGAACAGCAAGTAAGAAAGGAGTTTGTGGAAATAATCCTGGATAAGGTACATATAGCAGAAAGTGTGAAGAACTGAACATCAGCCAGCCCAGCCTGTAAAGTAGCTCAATAAGTATTCATAATCATTTGGAATTATTTTGAAATCATGCAAAAAAAAAAAAAAATACTGGAGAGAACTGCATGTGTTGACAGTCTCCAAGGGCAACCCAGAGTCATTACTTAACTCTTGTTACTTAGTGCCCACAAGGCTATCTCCTATCCCACTAGCACATTAACATAAGCAATAAAATAAATCACTGTGAGCCGGAGCCTTTCCTGCTGACTGTGAGCAATTACCAGCATTTATTTGCTCAGTGAAATCAAGGAGGTAGCTTGCTGGAGTAGCATGGAGGTCCACAACCCCGTTTAAGCATAGATTCTTAGAGCAGATAATTATCACAAATAGGCCAAAAAGGGATGACTAAGTTTTTTCAGACTTCACTCGTTTCTGACTCTTAGACAAAGATATGGACTCTTTTCCTGTCATGGTTTTCAAGGTGACAGTGAGGAAACTGATCCTGGAAAACAAAGTAGGTTCCTGGCATGACAAAGTGTCTCAGGGCAGCCAAGGGGTGCTGGGCAGCAATAGCTGTTGCAGCCCTACAGCAGCCCTTACAGGCAAGATGCAGGCTGACCATCCCTCCTTCTCCTAAGCAGCTACAGAGTGAATACATGGGCATGAGTGTGCCTCTCTCCAGAAAAAGGTTCTCTCGCTTTGTAAAAAGCTTTTGTACTGATGAGTTTTGGTGCTACAAATACAAAATGTAAAACTTACTCATTCCCTAGGGAAATAGTGAGCCTGATCCATAGTTTTGAGGGATCCTAGGATTGTTGCTCTTTACCAAAACATACAAGTGATGCTGTAGGCTTTTCTACTCACATTTAATTACAATGCTTTGAATTACAAAGATCTCATAGAAATTGCAAAGTCATAAACAAGGCTCTGACCTTGAGTTAGTAACTTCATCTCCTGAAAATAAATTTTTAAAAAATGGTAGGAATGATGCAATTTTCCAGGAACCAGATGGGAAGGAAAAGAGAGTAAGTATTTTTTCTGGCCAAAAGATTAATGGCAATATGTGGCTAGCACAGGTCTTTCCCATGAGAACTTTCTCCTGTGTTTTATAAATAAAGATAAAGTTTGGATGTTATTAAAACAGTGTCTCGAGATTTGGACAGTTCAGGCCTGGCCAATCAGGCCTAGGGGGAGGTTTCTGACTGACCAATCTGGGTGACCACTGAAAAGTCTATATAAGTTGGAATCAAAATAATAAAGCGCTCTTTTCTATGCCACACTGAGAATCCGGGATTTCTTCTCTGCTAGCGGCTCAACAGCGACAGCGATACTCACATTGGAAGGGAGGAATTTGCCTTGACTCATAGGAAATACCTTTGTTCTTGGGGATTTAAAAACAGCCTTTGTGGAACAAAACAGATGGCCTGAACTATTCCTGTGTTTTGAGGAAGGATAACTTTGCCTATTGAAAAGAATAACAAGGTGAAGAAGTACGTTAATGGAATGTGAGGCCGTTTTCATTTTTCTTTATAGTTGACTGCACCAAAGGCAGATGACAGTGGTGAATTATTTTAAAGATTATAGCAACACAGAAATTGAAAGAAGTTTAGCTTTCGAATAATTAATTTGGATCATGTTGATGTTGCCAAGTTGTTCACTTGTCTGGAACACACAAAAATTGATAAATTCTTTGCTTTGAAGAGGTTTATAGTCTTAACAATGGTGATCTCATGTGATATCGGTACTAGCTGTCACACACTTACCTTCACTTTTTTAAACCAACCACAAAGTTAACAAGGATTAATTGAGGCACAATCAGAAAGAGAGCTGCAAATACCCTCCAAAATCCAGTGAAGGTCTTCACTTATCATCTAATCAACTTTTTTACACAGAAGAATGACTGGGGCTTATTGAAACAATCTGCAAACCTGACAGCATCATTATTACAGTCCTAGGGCTGCTTTTATTGCAGGAACATAAGCAGTTGTACTCCAAGAGCAATGATGCTGCTGGAGGAGATGAGCAGTGCTTTGGTCCAGCCTTGCCTGAACTTAAATGCAAAGCTGGCCTTCCCTGCGTGGTGCTTGGAGCTCTGGTGATCCAAATTAAGCATATGCTGTAAGTAGCTTGAATGGTCTCACTAACTAATGCTTATTTTAAAGTCATTTTGGACTCAAGCCTAAAACAAGTTTTTTCACTCAAGACCTCCTATACAGAATTAATTTGGAAGTTGAAGAAAGGAATTGGAAAGCAAACTTTGCACCAAAGTGTGCTAGTAACCAGAACACATGCTGAGAAAGGTGACAAGCCCTGAGGCATAAGAAGAGTTACCCCAACTCCTGGGCCTGCTGTGGATAACTAATCCTATTACAAACCATGCTGGCTCCTTACCAAAACTGTTCTCATGATATTTTCCAGGCTGAAACACCTGCATGTGTTTCACAGCATCAGATATAGCACCCATAAGAGAGGGCATGGTGTCAGCATGGCCAGGAAGGCCAAGCATGGCAAAAACAAGCTGTGCCTCTGGGACGGACTTGCCTGGCATTCGGCCTTGAACACACCAATTTTTCAGCTTTAGGGACTCTTACAAATATTCCCAGATGTTCTTCCAGCTGCACCAGTCAAGGAATTTCTCACAGATGCTCTTTCACAGTAAATGTTCCAAGGAGATCCTCAGCTAATGGATCTGAAGGTGTTTTAGGGATGACATGGCCACTTTTGGAAAGAGAATTCTCAGCAGGAGAGTTAAGACAACGCAGATAGCCAGCTCAGGGTGGCTGCTGTGTGAATGCTCTGCTGCTGCTGTGTGAGTGTTTAGTTTGAACACCAGCAAGGTGTCAGATGCCACCTGGCCGCGTGGGCTCCCGGAGTAGCTGTGAGCAGGAGGGCAGCGGCGATGCTGGAGATCCCCAGCCCCTCATGTGGGCCAGCAAAGCCACTGTTATCCACTGGGCGAAGTCATATGATGGCACAAGAACAATATTGCTGTGTTTCCTTCCCACTGACTAGTTAGTGACCAAGCTGATACTCCTGAGAAAATTTGGAAAATTCCTGCCTGCTGCTGCTAAGTTGTAAAGTTATGAAAAAGGAACTATTTCCTTTCAATTAATGTCTCATTCTCCTCTTCTTCCAGTCTGTTTTTTCATTCTGCTGTGATCTAAGACATTTTAACATTATTTTCAGTAAAGTTTACTTTATAGGAAGCACCATCCTGATGTACTGCATTAATTCTTAAAGAGGATCAAATGAAAAAAGATTAAAATATTCAAATTTGGAGGTTATTAGGATCCTCTTGAGGATGATTTTCTTGTCTTCCATTTCCTGTCAGAATTTGATTTTGCAAATGAAGCTGACATATGCAAACTCTGATCACACTTTGCTATTAGCTTTATATTTAGACTTACGAGCATGATTCAGATTTAGCTAGGGATTATCAGAATTTCAGCTGCTCATTTCTTTAAAACAGAAAACAGTTCTGCAAGGAAAGCACATCTGAGGATAACAGCATGATAGATCGATAAGAGCATTATATGTCATAACATATTTCTATCAAAGATAAATCACTTCCCACTTGTCTGAAAGGTGCATACCTATCTCCTGGAACGGCAAAACAGAGAAGAAACAAAGCTATATATCCAAAACCAAATACGGGGGAAATGGAAATAAATAAAAGACTTTTCAATTTAGATGTCAAAGAAGTAACATTGAAATATTTCTATACATGTTAAACAGGACCTTGGAAAAACTGTAGGGCAGCAGAGGAACACATATTATCAGAAAAGTATATTTTAAAATCGTAAGAATCACAATTTAACTTTGATACTTCCCTCCATGAACCTTGTCACAAGAACATATTGTCTCCTTCATATGATGTAAAATGAAAGAGAAGAATATGCTGTGATATATATCAAAGTAAGTTGTATTCAACACATATTTGTAACAAAAGATGTAGCATCATGGTAGCCAAAAGGCATAAGAAATAAACAAGACAAGTTTTGTAAGTAGGGATTACATCTATTAGATGAACTGGTCTAATTAAAAAAACAATATAAATTAAAAAAGCATTCAGGAACACAAGCTCTTGTACAGATATGAAATAGAAGCAGCAAACCAAAGTTTGGTATGAAACTAAATTTCACTGTGCATCACTGACTGCTCCTTTCCCATTCTCACGTCAGGCAGGTGATACATTACCCCTCCCCACACTCCAAGGGATAAATTTATCAAATCTCTCCATTTTGCTGAGCAAGTACCAGCTACCTTTTCTGCTGGGTGGCCTAACTTACACACACCCAATTTGGCTTAGAGCAGTTTCCCTCCACTTCTGCCAAGCTTTGAAGTTTTCCTCTACATCTTACCTGGAGACAGCCATGTGTGCTCAAAAGTTTGCCTTACTCAGTGTGCAGACCTCTTCCTGCCAGAGTGTTAGCGCACCCCATCTCCATGAATTGTGTTCTGGTTTGTTGCCATCTCTCATCATGTGCTAACACAGAACAATCCAGATGAGTAGAAAACCAAGGGCAAGTTTTACTGCAGCAGCATGACAACGATATAAACACTTCAAGCATTAGCGTCACTGGCATGGGAGAAAATAAACACTTCCACAGCAAGAAATAAATTATTAGAGAAAATCATAGACTGGCAAATGAAATATGAATGAATTCTGTATGAATTTCTGTATGAATTTCTGTATTTTTAGACTGGATAAATGCAGGGGGTGGCAGTCACTTTTGTTAGTAGGCGAATATTTTCCAAGAGTAGCTCTACACTAGATTGAAAAGTTGTTTTTAAAAGTTTTGTGTCATTCTCCAAATGTGCAGCATGGATTCCAAAACTCTAAGAGAGCACACAAATAAGTATCCATGCTCAAACAGCCCCAGATGGACCACCTGGATTTTGCATATTACCACAAAAATGAGGGAGGGTACAGGGTCTGCTTGCTGTGCCTGTGTCCATAGGGCATACTAGGATGAGGTCTGCATCAGTGTATGAGGCAATGCAGGTGAGCTGGCAGCAAAGAGCTATGCACTGGAGGTATTGAAAAGGGAAAGCTTTGTCTGTCCCTAATTAATGACATTGCTGCTCCACCTTTCTCATTATGCAATGTGATATAACATTATTTATTATGCAAGCTAGCCTAAATAAAGGGAAACAAGGTAAGGAAAAGGGCAGGGGGAAAAACATAAATTTCAATCCAAAAATTTTCCAAGCATGAGATTACAATGATGATAAAAAAATCCCTCCATTTTTTGAAGTTCCAACGCAGCACTGTCGTGTGCAAAAGGCCTGAAGAAAGCAGCCTTTGGTTGTGTTACCCTCATTTTCACATTACACAGGTCATCAACTCTGTTGTCGCAACATTTTCAGGCAATTGATTACCTGGTTAGGAAGCACAACTTAATGAGTCATGAGCAGCAGTGCTTGTTGTGAGTGGCACGTGTTTGTTTAATCCACATGAGAAATTAAATGTTTGTTTAATCCACGTGAGAAATTAAATGAAAAGCATCAGTAGCCATTTCAAACTATCAGAGAAAAGCAAATACTTTTATATTTGTAATATGACACATTGGCACCAAACCCTTCTCCTGCCAGAAAACCAAAAGGCAAACAAGGAGCCAGTGAATGCTTGTGCCCATAGAGGCTGCATGTGTCGCCAGCAACAGCTAGCCGTGAAATTGAAAGCAAATATTTGCTCTGCTTAAAAAATGCTCAGACTGTAATAATTGCATAGTGCTGTAAGCTTCGAGAGCTTCTTGATCATTCACGGATGCTGCCTCTCTGCTTGCAGAATATTTACTGTGCACAGGGTGAGGTTCTCAGCAACTGACAATCAGTCACTCCTCTGGTTAAACCCAAAACATTTTCAAACAGAATTATGCATGTGAATCAAGTTCTGATACACCGTATTTTTAGTTTCCTGGTTCCCTGTAATACAGGCTGCTTGGGGTTTTTTGTGGCAGTGGGCATGCCACAAAGTCCAATCTTTCATGTAAGGTCCTGATTTAAGTTTCTTAAAACCATAACCAAAATCTTGACATTTCCTATGCCAGGCATGCTCCAAGCATTAGGTGGCTTGGGGGAAGTTGTGGGGCTGGATTTGTCCTGTCACATCCTTGAAGAGAGGAGAGGAGCTTATGGCTGAGCTCGGCTACTTTTTCTGTCATGAATCTGCCACTCGGCATCCAGATTTTTTTGCACTAAATGACATACTTTAGTGAAAAAACCAAAAAGTGCAAAACCCAGAGAAAATTGCAGAACAGTGCCATTTACCTGGGATGCATGAATAAATGCAGTTTTATAACCCAGAGAGAGGTGTAGCTGCTTTCGGGCTGTGGCTGCTGCTGCTGGGAGCTAGAATGAGCTACCATGCTCCCTGCAGGTCAGCATATAGAGAATCGTTTCTGAGTCTTACCTGAGGTTTGTATCACCAACCCCTTCCCCTGTGTTATGAGGCAGCCCTCACCAGGTCTGGTGGTTCTGTGCCCCTGCTCTGATCCCAAGCACCCCAGTGCTGCTCCTGCCATGGTTTGCCCCCCCTGAGGCTGCCCAGGTCCCAGGGAAGGTCCTGCTCTGAGGAAGGGAAACAGCAGTGCAGTGGGGACTCTTGAGCACCCAGTCTGGGAAGGGGACATGAACAGGTGGGATTAAAAATCTCTTGTCCAATCTCTTCCAGTGGGAAGTCAGGTCCCAGACGAGTGGTTGTAGACAACTCTCATGAGTTAAAAATGATAGCTCAGGCTTCAGATAAGCAAAGCTACCTGTGCACCACCTGCCCATTTCTGCCTTTGCAATGGCCCCTCTGCAAACAGATCTGAGCTCAAGGCTTGGGATAGTGTTGTTCCTAACTTGGATGTGTGCCCCAGCCTGGCTGTGCAACCACAGTCTAGTAGGGAGGCATGCCCCTCCATAGACTGCTCCTTGTCCCTGGGCCCTTGTAACTTCCGAGCAATTATTTACATCATTATGCCCTGGACTCCCTATTATGGACCAAATTTCAGAAAGTGCTTCAGCACAACATATGTTTTATGCATCTCTCTGCCTTCATTGTCTTCAGGAAGTTTCTGGCCAGCCCTAACACTGGCTGAGATTGCCTAAGAGGCAATTGCTGTGACTTCTCACAGCCCCCCAGCACATGCGTAGCGGGGTGATGGACTATGCAAAACCAGCACCACGACTCCTTCTGAAAACAGCAGTTTTAGACTACAATCTTCTAGAAAAGCATCCACAACCTGAACCAGGTAGCATTTGTGATGAACGTGAATATTTCAGAACACATTTACAAAATGCAGTTACGCTTTCCTTTTACATCTGCTTTAGGTCATTATAGTAGTACTTAAACCACATTGGGCTATGTATGCTAGTCCATAACAATATTTCCAATGCAACTTCAGTACCTGAGTGCACAAAATTTGCAGGATCAGGCTATGGCTTGCTGCCAAGGCAAGACTTTAGAAAGACAGTGTTTTCAAATGGCCATTTTGGACCAGGTCTACACTTAGCAAACTACAGTCAAGCTCTTGCATGAAATACAAGTTCTAAACCCTTTCGCAGAAGGGTTTTTGAAAATGTATTTATTGTAAGAGCCATAGTAACATCAGCTAATATACAATATACACTACATATCTGTAAATTTTTGCAATAAAATAATAATGCAAATTTATATATCCTACATATTGTGATACATCTTTTGCCTTCTGGGTGCTCAGAGCTTTATAAACCAGATCTACCGGCAAAGCATGTGTTGCACTCTGATCTTCTAAGAACTTTTTCTACTATCAGTTTCCTCAGGATACATTTTTTTAAACCAACTTTTAGACTTTAACATGAGTCTCAGCTCTGACACACTCTTGTTAAAATGTTACTGTTACCTGTTTTCTTCATCTCCTGATGGAGGAACATGAAACAGATGGTGAAACAGGAGGGACCCGTAGATGAGTGAAAGCAGTGGGAATCAAAACCCCTGAATCCCTTTTCTGGTGTGAAGAGCCTCTGCCAATGTCAGAGTTGTGTATGTTCCACTGATAATGATTCTCTTGTTTGCTGTAAGAAGGTACACAATTAGCTGTACACCTTGCTAAGTGAACAGCATCTTCTGCTAACACGCATTTGCTGGAAAAGGCTGTAGGACAAGACAGGTAGCCCTCACTCAGATGTTCAACTGCTGGTCACACCAAGTGTCCCAGATACGACACTAACAGATGTAAGCCCAGACAGGAGAGGGATTTAAGCTCGCAGTGCTGAAACACATTTTAGGTGGGCAAATATACAGCTGCTGGAAGAAAATAAAACAGATGCTGGTAAGGGGCAGGTTCAGTTTTCCATCTCCAAAGATGTCAGAGGAGCTGGTATGAGAGCAGTCCTCCCTCTGTAGAGGTAAATACTGAAAATTAAAGCAGGCATGTGACATCTTCTGTCTTGTAACACTGTGCTTCTACCATTAAAATGACAATGTAGAATTGTACAAAGAACAGGAAACTGCTCTGGGAAATAAAAGTTGCAGGTGCTGTATCCAGCTGGATGCTGTGAGCAGCCTCATTTTTTACCCAAAACCTATAGCACCAGGGCATGCATGGAAGATCCCTTCATCCAAAAGAAATTAAACTAAAGGTCTTTTGCTTGTAGGATCCTCTTGAGGACATTAAAGGAAAGGGCATCTAGTCTTGAATTAGCTAGTCTTGCTCTAGCATTTTGTGGGAATCCTAAATAAATAATATATTCTCCATTTTTTCCCAAGTTTTTAATCTTCAGTGGGACCAATAATACTTGCCCCTTGTAGCAAAATATTAGGAGACACTGAGATGAAAAACACTGCGTAAGTTCAAAGTACTTAATGTAATCAATAATTCTACAATATGATAGACTCCTCACTTCAGTCAAGTGCACTTTTAAAAAAAAAATTAAGTACTCTAAATATAATTTCCCCAACACTATCCTTGAAATCAGAGGATTCACATATAGAGTACTTAACTAGATTGCAGGAATGCATGCCATTTCTAGTCCTGTAATTAGGCAACAGAGCAGATCTAATCACTTCATTACTGTAATGACAGCTGCTATACGAAGCCCAAAACCAGACAGAGAAATAGGTTACCACACAGGTACCTCAGAATGTGTTTAAACATGACTGTTAATAGAGCTGCACACTTTGACTTTTTTGTCTGATATTTGCCTTTTTTCCTTATCTGCAGCTTGAGCTCAATAACCTGCTGGTGAAGCACAACTGGTGCTGGACAGGAAGCTCAGGGGAGGCAGCCACACCAGCAGGGCTTGAGACTTCCCTGGCTCGAGCAGATCAGGAAGTTTTGCTATATTTATGACATGAAATTCCAGTGTGTTTAATTTTATTAGTTTAATGCTTTTTCTATGGGACTTTACTCCTCCATAAACACATCATTAAAGACATGCACATTTAATAACCACTGAACGTGTATGCACAGAGCATTGCCTTGGCCTATAGCACTGCCACAGTCTAGGATTTGAACGGACTATGTGATACCCAAAGCCTTGTAAATGATGGAATAAATTCTGCTTTCACTGATTTAATTTATGTTTAATGAATATTGAATTTGTTTGTATTTTACACAATTGTAAAAGCTTACGTCAATATCAGAAGTATGGGATGGGTCCTTGGTACCACATGAGGTATCTGCCTGGTCTTACAGATGTGTTAACAACATCAGATTTTAAATAAACTGACTATTTCTCTCGGATTTCAGCCAGACTTCCTGAAATAACCTCAGACATGTCAATTGCTCTATTTTGGTTTATTCTTTTAAAAAATATTGGCCATCAAGATGTTCTTAAAGGAGTTCATTTTAATCCAGTCCTCTACACCCTGAGTGTGAAATTCTTTTTGTAAGTCTAAGCTTTATTGGTTGTTTGTTTACTGCGGTGACTGAAAGAATTCATCCTGAAAAACTTGTCATCTTATAAGATGGGAATTGCCAAAAAAAAAATTCATTCATTTTTTTCAGACTCTCCCATTTCATGATGTTGCATGATAGTGGGACATCAGCAGAACACATTATTGCAGGATTGCACTAAGATCAGTATGTACAACCTGGATACATAGAGGTCAGCATCTAATTTCACACATAGTCAGGGAAATGAACACTCTGATTTCTAAACATACTGAGTTCCCTCAACTCCCATGGATTTAAGCAGTAACAAGATATGCTCAGCAACTTCAAAAGCTTTTAATTAATGTTATGGATTTAGATATATAATATTTGGCACCTAAATTCTAAATAGAGCTTTCATTTTTTTCGTTCAAATCTATCATCTATCTATATCTATCTATCTATCTATCTATCTTTTAATCTATCTCTTTTTATCAGAGGAACATTCAATTACTGGGCTCTGCAATAGCAGGCCAGTCCCAGATTAAATTAATTATATTTAGTATAATTTAATACAATACATAACTAAGTATTTTTAGTATAACTTAATTCATAACAGTTATCACTTATTTCATATTTCCAGACACATCCCATTCTCCATAGCTATGTCTGGGACTAGGAGTTGCAATTTGCCAGGACAATTTCTGACAACAAGACATCACAGTTATTATCCCTCAAAATGCGAAGCAAGCCCTTGAAGTTACTCTATACAAATGGCATGGCAAAACCCACCCTTTTCTGGGGAAAAGGAGAGAGGGACTCATCTTTATGTCATAACACAACTCAGCATCCTGGTAACCACAGTCTGAATTTACTAATTTCAAAAAGATCAGAGTTTTATGGTCTACTCAGACCGTATAAACTGGTCTATAACACTATAAATTGACGTCAAGAAGCAACACTTAAAGGCAAGTAAATAAAAGAGCATTTTGTTACACCTACTTTTAAAGTGTGTTTAAATGAAACTTTTAGTATCACTACAGGCATCTATCATATTTGTAAATCTCTTTTGCTTTACCCACTGCTATTGCCTCAGCATCATGCAAGAAGTTTGAAAACTTTGTAAAACGCTTGTTCTGACAAAAAAAAAAGAGTTAGAGCAGATGATCAGGAGATAAGGAGAAAAAGCACAGCTACCTGGTTCGTTGTGTGAATTCCTGAATCTAAAGAGGAAGAACAGAGGGCAACTCCTCTTAAACCAGGATTAATCATCATCAGTTGTATGCCATACTTTGGCCAGGAAACTAAGGAATGATAACATCTCATGGTCACAGCATTACAGACATGCATGCAAGATTTCGCAGCCCTGGAAAACCGATTGTCTCAACATGCAGCCTTGGAGGCAGCTGAACACGTGTTTAAACACAGTTGATGCTATCAGTGTTCATGAAGTCTGTGACAAGTGTGGGCAGTTCTTTCCAGAGTATCACACAAGACCAGTCATGTACAGATAGTACATTATGCATCGTGCTTAATGATGTTCTCCCTTGCTCAGCTGCCAGGCTAAATATCCCCCTCTGTTAATGTCCCAGACTCAGCGTCAGGACCCTGCTAGCACCAGAAGGCATTTAAAATGGTGATAGATATCCCAGAAACCTTTATTTTTGTTTGCTAGCAACTCCTGGCATGGCAGACTAGAGAATCTACAGATATTTGTTGAAACATTTGCTTTATTTCCAAGAAGAAATTTGTACTGTGCAGTCAATAGCTTGCTGTTCCACCCTGAAAGTCTTCATCCAGCTCAGCAAGCCCCATGGTATGTCTGGGCTTGAACCACACCCAGCCCTACCAGGTACCAGTATTTTGTTTGTCCTTGCAGCACACCTGCAACACTTTTTGAGCCTACAGTCTCTGTGAAGCCTTGGTGGGAAAGGGATCTCCCGGTCTAATTACTTCCTTTAAGAGGACCAGTACTGCCCCCTCCTGTGAGTAGCCCCATGGCTGGTGTTATCAAAACGGAGCTTGTGGGCTCTCCACAGCAAATGGACACCAATCCCTCTTTACAAAAAAAAAAAAAAAAAGCCGCAAAAAACCAGTGAACAAAAAAAAAAAAAAAAAAAAAAAAAGCCGCAAAATTCTATTCTATGTGCATTTTAGTTCAACTTGATTTATATGCAGTACTCAGGTGCAAAAATAGCCATTGTCTACACCGTTTGCTTCCTCAACGCTACCATTCTTGAAGGGCAGTCAGAGACCGAAGATGTTCAAGGTCATTTTTTGGCAGCAAGCAACTTCTCTGAACAACATAGGATTTTTCTTCTTCAGCTGGCTTTACACTTCTTATCTGTTCTCTTTTATTCTCTCTTTCGCACAAGCTCTAACACGTAAATTCAAGCATGCCAATGACGAATGTACTAAAATAGAGGTGAAGAAAACTCTGTAAGCACCTCCAGCTCCACCTGTCAGGCTTGTCACATCAGCCAAGAATTCCTTTGCCCCAGGCACAGCCACCTCCAACTCCAGCGACTCTGTTCCCCTGGGCTGTAGCCACATACTTGCCCGAGGGTAAAATAGTTTAATGGATAATCATACAAAATTAATGACACTGTCATCAGCTTTGTTTCAGGTGCAAGAATTGTGTCTGGAATCTCTGTTAGGCTTTGCTGCAATTTGGAAGCAAAAGACAACAAAGAAGCCAAACAAGCCCTACTTTCAATGAAATGCACGCCAAATCAAACAGCATTCTGAAACTGCATGAAGAAAATTGCTAAATATTCACACTTGCCATAATTTAGTCAACCAAAGAAGTATTTGGTGTCTTTTGATTTAAGTTAACTTTTATTACGTAGATATATTTTCTGTTGCATACTAGTAGTTTCCATTAGACAGTATAAGTTAGTCAACAAGCACAAATTTTTGAAGGAGAGTACAGCAGGGAATTTTTCAGACTCTGGAAGAACATTGCACTTCAGAGGGTAGTTCTGAAAATGAACATGGCTGTTGATTCATTTTAGGCAGGCAAAATATAATCTAAAGGATATTTGGAAGTTGCAAGTCTGAACAAAAGAAGGATAAGAATGCTGTTACCACAAACAGAGAGTGTTTCCAAGAAGAAATTTGTACTGTGCAGTCAATAGCTTTCTGTTCCATGCTCAGGGTTATTTCAGAAGAAAGAAAAGAGAATCCATTTTGACGAGATAAAACTGCATTGAAAGGCATCCAAGGAGAGAACTAGCAGTTTGAGATGGGCAACAGAAAGAAAAATATAAAGGCAAATTCCTGAGTCTTTCTGGTGTATCTCTAAACCAGATATAGAAATGAGATTATTAGCGAAAAGAATAAAGAGAGAGACACAGGAGGATTAAATAGGGTCAATAAGGAGTGAATGTCAGGAAAACCTGTAGGGAAAAAGCTTACAAGAAACCATAAAATCTAGAACTAGAAGATGTTTTCCACAAGCATCAAGGTTTCACAACATATCAAGGCAAGCAGAACCAATAGTGATAAAAAATAGGAGAGATATTGAGAGGGAGAGTGGAGAAATTTGAAATACTAAAAGTGAAAAGTTTCCATTTCTAAAAAGTGCTAATTTTTTGTGGAGCTCTGTTAAGATGCATTAAAAAGATTCTAATCAATATTCTGTGAAAAATAATTACCTTGATTTTAAGAATGTGCATATCAAGGTAAGAATCAAATAGCCTGCCTTTACAACTCTAAAAGGAAAGGTGGTAGCAGAACACATCAAATCAATGACCATTCACCTGATAGCCTGATACATGCTTTGTTTTAAACAAACAAAGTAGTTTCCTCTTATTCCCTACAGCAACACCACCTGACCACCCATTACACAATACATTTTTTTATTCAGCAATCTGGGGGAGGGGCTCATTTTCAGTTTACAATATATAAGTCTAATTGAGTCAGAGTGAATTGCAAATATCTTCTTCTCTGCTTTCGGGCATAGTACCTTGCAGCGAGGGGAGTGAATCCTCTGGCTTGGAATCCAGTCCCACATCTTTGTCAATCTGAAATTTCTCTGGAACTAGATATGATTCTGATGTGAGCCTCAAGAGGTTTATTCACGTGAGCAACACTGAAAGAGCAGCTCTTGGCTTAATGTCCTTGCTCGGCTAGCTCTTCCTCAGGCTTCACTCTCAATACTGGGATGATATGGCTCTTGTCCTAGCAGGGTGCAATGAATGTTCATTAAATTGTTGTTTGCACAGCGCTTCACATTGCAAGAACTCTGGTGTCCTTAGCACAAGAGACACATGGGGCTGTTGGAGCAGTAGGACCATGATGATGAGCATAGGGATGGAGCACCTCTCCCATGAGAAAAGGCTGGAAGAATTGGTATTGTTCAGCCTGGAGAAAAGAGGACTCTGAGGAGACCTTATTGTGGACTTTCAGTACGTAAAGAGGGCCTAAAGGAAAGAGAGAGACAAACTTTTTAGCAGGGCCTGCTTCAACAGGACAAGGGGTGATGGTTCTAAACTGAAGGAGGGTCAATTTATACCAGTTATAAGGAAAAAGAGGGTGGTGAAACACGTTGCCCAGAGAAGCTGTGGATGCTCCATCCCTGGAAACATTCAAGGTCAGGCTGGACGAGGCTCAGAGCAACCTGATGCAGTTGATGATGTCTCTGCTCATTGCAGGGGGTGGGACTCGATGACCTTTAAAGGTCCTTCCGACCCAAACTGTTCTATGATTCTGTGAACTGCCCTATTGAGAAAAAAATGTGATGAAAGCACCACAACAGGAATCCAATTTGTATATGCAAAGCCAGGAATTTGAAAACCACAATTCTTCATGTGTGTCATCTGCCTTTTTGGCCTGACATTTAGGAGACCTGGTAGTGGAAATTCCAGAGCAAGCACCTCAATAAGCTTCTGAAAGCATTGCCATGAAAGCTTCCCAGGAGCCATTACCCTCCATGGGCGGCCAGGCACACGGCCCCCAACCCGCTCCATCATCCTATCATTCTTTGCCTTGTGATATCCCATGCTAGTCATGTGTTCTGTAGAGGGGGAAGCCAAGGACAGCTGCAATACCGTCTTGCTTCAGGTTAGTTCTTAAAAAGTTTTTTCCAAGCCAAAAAGCTCATACAATGCTTTCTAGAGATTCGTATGGAAATAACAAGCTACAGCAAATCATCTGTGCATCAAATTCCCCGTTGATTTTGAGGAAGGTGTCTTGCCCCAGCAGGAAATGCTCTGACCTCTTGCACAAATGGCAGCATTTCCAGCATATACATTTTGCACGACAAAACAGGAAATCGGGTAACACGATGATGCCAGATCTCCCGTAGCCGTTTCAAAAACCCGGCCGGCCTGGCTGCCAGGAGGGGTAGTCCTGTGGTCAGCCGTGGCGTGAAAAGAGAGAGAAAAATTATTGCCTGTTGTTGTAAAAAGAGTAAAAATTTGTTAGGTTGGGTTTTTTTCAAAAAAGAAAGGTGCTGAAGGTGCTGAAAGGTGCTGCGGCCGGGGAGCTGGGATGTCGGGGGCCCGTGTGTCCCCAGCCCGGAGCTGTGTGTCCCCTGCCCGGAGCTGTGTCCCCTGCCGGCCCGCGGGGCAGGCGCGACGAGCTCTCTCCGCCCGCAGCACCTGGCGGCGCGCTCCGCGCTCCCGCGCCCTGCACGCTCCCGCCAGCCCGCCCACCTCCACATGAGCACACCCGCCGCCGGAGAACGAAGGACATCCTCCTCGCCAATTTAATTCTGCTCCCCCCATCCTCGCCCCTCTTTCTTGGTCTTCTTTTTTTTTTTTTTTTTTTTAACTTTAATTTTACTGTTATCCCCGTAATTATTTGGTGGGGTGCTCCGGCCGGCTCCCGGCGGAAAGGGTGGATCGCTTCTCAGAGGATCCCCGCGGCTCCTGGGGAAGGTAGGCAGCAGCTAATGCGATCGGAGGGATGGGGGGCCGCGGCTCTACGCACACCCTTTGTCTCCGCGCAGCGCGGCCCGGAGCCCGGAGCTTGCTGCGCTTTGTCCCCGCCGGCCGCCCAACCCTCCCCCAATCCCCGCAAAACGTGTCTGCTCTTCCGCGGGGCTGCCCGGCGCTAAGCTAAAAATGCGCGCAGCGAGCCGGGAGGGGCTGGGGAGCCCGGCGGGGCGGAGGGGACGCGGGGACGGGGCGGAGGGGACGGGGCGGCCATGCGGCATCTCCCCGCGGCTGGGGCGCGCTGGAGGCGGGGGGCGATGCTGCCCTAGCCGGCTGCTGAGGCGGGCATGGAAAAACCCACAAACACACAGACAACCCCCCACCCCCCCCCAGAAATAAAACAAAAACCTGGCAGTCGGCGGCTACAGTCTCCCGCTGGCAGCGAAAAAAATACTAGTAATAATAAATGAGCTTGCCCCTGCTGACGGCCGGGTCGGGGTGCCGCAGCCCCCGCGTGTTCTGCCTTTCCCTTAAAGCCAGCGCTGCCTTGGGGTCAGTGCGAGTTTCACGGTATTCGGAAAATGCAGCTGGGCCCACGGCGCGCACGCGTGTGCGGGCTGGCCCCTGAATTCGGAGTGGCGGCTGAGGTGCTCCTTGTAATGAGCAAAGGCGAGAACAAAAAGAGGCCGGGGTGAGTGCTCGGCTGTGCTTTGGCTCACGTGTGCGGACGTCCAGCTCGCTCTTGTGGCAGGGGGCTCGTTCCATTGTTTTGCAGAGTTCGTAATGCAACCTGTAGCTAGGATGTGTCTCTCTCCGTGTGAAAGAGGAGACGATGAGGTGAGTAAAGCCGTGCTTTGTTTATGTGACATTGGAAGGACTGAAAGGAACCCCGGATCTGCAGCTGGTTCTGTGGAAGGTGAAGCTATAGTCTCCTTGTGCCAGCAAGAGAACTCACCTCATGTCCTTAGGCAGACTGCTGTTGGGCATTTCTACCAACCTCTAGTCCAAATTAGAAATAGGAGCCTGTGCTTTGCAGTGCCTCGTTAACCTTCCAGTTTGTTTGGCTTTTACATGTGCTTGAAAGATAAAATAAGATAGAACAGCCATTGTTCTAAAAGTAAAGTGTAAGAAGAAGATACTTGTTAGTTGATAAAATATATTCCAGAAATAAAAAACAAAACGAAATAAAACCCCCCTACATTCTGAGTCTAACCTTCATACATCAGAAGTGAAAACAGCTCCAGGGGGAGAAAGAAGCATCATCCTCCATCTAAATTTTACTTCATTTGCTACTAAAACACCAACTTTGTTTAAAAGGCCTCTAAAAGGATATTCCATCTGTTGCTGAAGGATATAGGTATCAATAACTGCCCTTTCCAGGTTAGGAACCCCTGTTGAAACAGTGCTGAAATCAGCTTTGCAAAACCTGCATGAAATCTCCAAACTGCCATATTGCTGTTAAGCAGAGGCCTTCTGCTGAGGCTCGGTGGAAATTCACTGACTAAAATGGGATCTGCTTCACTGTCGTACTGAATGACTCCTATTTGACTTTGCCTTTTTGGAAGGTCGGGTTTTTTCTTTTTAAGAGGCACCATAGAGAGAGCACTTCACTGAAGCACACTGCAGCATCCTCTGTCTTGTCACTTGAGACTATTCGTGCTGTAGCTGGACCAACTGGGCTCTCCAGCCTGGGTGAGAATGGGCTAGAGCTGCTGGCAGTGAGTGCCAAGCTGCACATACCCGTGTGCACAGGATTATCCCCCGAGTTGTTTGAGGCTTTCTGCAGGCTGCTGTAAAACATGGAGGATCAATTGTCCTTCGTGCACAGATCCTGCTTTTTACAACGGTTTTAAAGGATGGAAGGGGAGGCAGTGCTCTCTCGGCCTTCGTGCTTGCAGGCTGCTCATCCTGGGTCTCTGTCCTACATTTTGTCTGTGTTTGCTGTTTTGGGAGCTTGTTCTTTAGCAGGGTAAGAGCAGAGCAGACTGAGCAGAAATGGAACTTCCCTTCCTCCTGTGCTCTCCTCTCTCTTCTTAGCACCTTGCTCATTTTGGTAGGAATCTGTGTAGCAAGTAGCATGACAATAACCACCACTTAAAAGTTTGTATTGTGAAGGCAAGTGAGATGTTGTGGGAATATTTAAATATTTTAAGCCTGAATTAATTTTCCTTTCTAATGGATACTTACTGCTGTGACCCTAATCCAACCCAAGAAGTTTGAGCAGCTGCTCTTGGGAAAAGTGGCAGCTTTTTAATGTTTTGCAGTTAACACTCATGATATTTGTGCTTATCAGGTAAATATTGCTCTCAGTCTTTTACAGTCAGGAAAACTGAGGCAGAGAAATTACTTGTAAACTGGGGCAGAAGGGAAGTGAGTTTCACATGAACTTATACAAAGGATTCTTCCTTCGGTAGTACAAAGTTTATTTAAATGGGAATTTCAGAGCTGCTGTTTAACCCTTACAAATACGTCTGGATAGTGTGTTTTGTTGCAGTGACCCATGAAGCCCCACTCGTGCAGCATTTCCACTTTCTCTGGAAGACAAGAGTGTGTTTGTTTGTGGTGGTACGTTGTGGGATCTCTTCTGAAAACCAAGACTGTCAAGAGAATTTCACAAAGAAATATAATCAGGAAAAAATGTGACTATAGTCGTCTGCCAAATGCCTTTCCTAAATTGACTGGGAAGGGCTCAAAACAAAAATGTACTTAAAACCATTTTCCTTTATGGCTCATCTTTAAGTGTTTTGCCTAAAGTAATGAATCACTGGGTGAATCAGACTGGGATTTTATGGTTTCTTATTTGCCTGCCTTTGATCAGCTGAGTAGCCTGTCGAGACTTAATTTGGGACTGCCTTCTTCCCTTTCTTTATGGCAGCATGGAAGGGCAGTGTGGAGAGCAAGGGGGAAGAACAGGAACATTTTCCTGTTGCAGCGCAAGGTCACGCACTGCCAAGAGAAATGTTGACAATCCGCATTTGTTCTCATCACTTGTGTTTTATAGCATCCTCTTCTGAGCTTCCTTCCCAAGGCTTCAGTCACTTGTTTTCCCCACCCCCATGTTATCTTTTAACCGTTTCCATACTCTATGCCTGGGGGCTGTGAGGGAGGGCAGCCTGGGGATCAGAGGTGGTGCCTTGCAGCCACCAAGCAAACGCTGCAGCAGCTCGAAGGCTTCCGGCCGCACGCTGCCCTCATCCTCGCAATGGGCAGGACCCGTGGGGTGTGCCGGCACCTTGCTGCTTCTCTGGGGCGCCCTGGGCCCAGCTGGGATACCTCTGGGGCCGGGCTGAACCCGCTTCCTTCCACTGCTCCAGGGGCTGCAGCCTGCTGCACAGGGGCAGAGCTGAGGAGCTGAAGGCAGTGACATTTCAAGCACTGCAGCTGTTTGCTCAGTGGATGTGAGTCAGTCTTTAATTTCCAAGCTCTTTATTATCTCAGTGGTTCTTTTCTAATCTCTCCGTTTTGTCCTTCCTGTAGATGAGGAGTAAATCTGGAGTTTTGTGTTCCTCATGTCAGGTGCCACTAGTGCGGAACAAAAAGGAGATAGTTGCTTCCCCACCTCTCAATGTGATACTGTTATGTATAAAGCCTATTCTTGATTTTTGTCGTTTAAGTGAATAGTCTGTACAGAGAGTTTCAGGCTCAGTGTTTCATTATTTATATCCATGGTTTCTTTCCAGTTATACTGCTCTTCTTTGAAAGAACTTTCAAAAGTATGAGCAAAGAAACACATATCACATCTCAGGCTTTGCAGAAATCGAAACAACTGGTGTGATACTCAAGTGCTGGGTTCTGATCACTTGTAACCAACCAAGAGGAGTTCTTGGCAAAACTCCCTTTAAGAAGAAAGTTGAGTCACATTTCGTCTTTTGAGCAAATTATCTTCAATTCCATAGTTAAAAGTGCTTAGTGAGTCTTGCATATTTGCTGACCCCAAGATGGTTTGACCACGGCAAGCGCACAGTGAATGAAGTGCCCAGTGAGTGTGAAAGGGCACATTGCAAAAACCATACCCAGAGATGGACTAGATGTTGCCTAGCTTGACCACTTACCCAATGTCTCTCGCATACTGGGTCAGCTTTTGGACAGCCATGTGCCTTAAGATGATACTTTTTGACCTCTGTAATTTACAGGGTATGAAAAAAAAATGGCATGTGAATTAAGCCATCATGATTACTACCAGGAGTGGTGATGTTCCTTTTAGAAACACAACTTCCAGTGAAGTATTTTCTCAGATTACACCTCTTCCAGCTACAGTTTAGAAAGGATTCATGTATGAACCAGAAGAAATAAAGTTAGATTATTTAAAGTTAGATTATTATGTCTGTATTACCATATTTTTTTCAAATACAAAGTTTTTGATCCCATTACTGCTCTTACGGAATTTTAACAGTCCAGAAAACTGGAGTTGCAGGGATTTTTTTATGTTTCAGAAGTCAACAGAGAAAATGACCACAGTTCTTGGAATGTGTTTTAATGGCACACTGGCCTGTGAAGGTCTCAGTGTCCTTGAAAAAAAAATAAACTCATTTTATCTTCTAGTGTCATCTCATAGTCCTCCTGAAGTTGTGACCAGTTGTAATATTTCCCATGTTCTGCAAGGAGCACACAACAAATAAATTATCTGTTTTACAAGGGTTTTACAGGACGTATCATGGGATGTTTAAACAGAAAGCTAAGCTCCTAGGCCAGGGCAGTGCTTTGTCTACTAAACAGAGGGGCTGGGTCAGCTACCAAACACAGACCCTTGAGGTTCCTTTTGAAGGGTCGTTTGCTCTTTCCTAGTTTTCGCTTTGGGCGATTCCTTCTCCAAGAAGTAATGTTTGCCCATCCGAGTAGAAAAATTTGAAGTAAGAGCAAAATTCTGATTTCTCCTTTATGATTTACTATGTGTATGTCTGGAAGGAGAGGTTTGATGGCAGATCTCTGGAAGTTTTTCTTTTGAGAGGTTTAAAGTTGGACAGAGTAGTAGGCACAGTGACTGAAAGTGATTGGGATTTCTGCAGTCACTATTCACATGGGTATTTTACTGTCTTTCAATGGGAGTTAGGAATAAAGCTCAGCCTAGGACCTTTTGCCAACATAGCATTTTTATTTGCATTTCTTTTATGACATTTCTTGAATGAAAAGGCCGTAAAAGTACAAATACTACTCTGGTGCTTCCAATATAGCTCAGCATCAACATATGGTGAATTTTTATTAGTTGAAGCAATTTAGTTTTTTTTCTTTTCCCACAGGACTAGTGGCACCTACACCTGAGGTGGCAACTTGCTTACTTCAGCTATCCCAGCATTGAATCTCCTTTTCAGAGCAAGGCTATTGCAGTTGCAGGGAAGAGCAGCTCAGTGTGACTGCAGACCCCTCCCATGGATCAGAGTGGGTTGTCCTCCAGCAGCACCAGGCTCTGCTCTAGAGGCCAAGTGACAGGCCTGGAGGGGACACTTGACTTGTAGCGAATGAAGCTGGTTGGCATGAACCCTAACCTTTGGACTTTTAGATTTTAGTTAGACTGCAATTTGTCACATGGGTGAGCTTGAAGTTTAGAGTAGGTGATTTGGGGATTAAATTCTTGTGACCATCTGTACTCCATTGACTGTTGAGGTTGCTCAGAGTAATTAACAATGACAAAGGGTTTTTTCTGTATATCTCTAAGAAAAAGTTATCATTGCAAAAAATTTGTGATTTGCATAGTGCTTTATTCCAGGTATCACATTTGTATCACCTTTTGTCTCTGAATCTTCAAGCACTTCATAAACTGAATGTTAGTGTCTCTACTACCATCTTAATTTTATAGATGGAGATGCTAAGGACATGTTGGTTTTACTTTTACTAATCTGTGATGAGTTCATGCCATGACAATGAAAACTTCAGTTCCTGGCCCCATCATTCTCTCCTCACCCTCTTCATGTTTTGACACTGAGATCAGGTTTTCTCATACTTGGAAGTGCTATGCATTATTTCATTCAAGATTTTTTTTTTTTTTTCAGGGTTTTGTTGTGGTGATTTTTTTGTCAATTACTTATGCTAGCAAGAGCCTGAAGCATATTCAAAGATGTGCCCACTGTCCACTGTCATACTGCTTCAGGAGCAACTTATCTGACTGAAACATGGAATCTGCTGAAATGGTTGCTGGTGCCTCACAGCTTGCTCTAAGATTTTGCTTTGTCTTAGAGAATCATGGGAGGGTTTGGGTGGGAAAAGAGCTTCAAAATCATCTCATTCCAACCCCCCTGCTATGGGCTAGGACACCTTCCATTACACCAGGTTGTGCAAAGTCCTATCCAACTTGGTCTTGAACAGTTCCAGAGATGGGGCATCCACAACTTCTCTGGGCAACCTGTTCCAGTGTGTCACCACCCTCACACTAAAGAATTTCTTCCTAATATCTAACCTAAACCTGCCCTCTTTCAGTTTAAAGCCATTCCCCCATATCCTGTCCCTACATGTGAAAAGTCTTCATTCAGTTAATTCTCTGTAGAAGCAGAGTTTTGGTTGAAACAAAGCTTGTCACTTTTGCACTGCAAAGTTTCCTTGGGAATAAAGCAGCAAGCTCTGCTCCCCCCAGTCTGGCTGTGCAGTATTTCAGTGACAAGGGGGCAGAGGGTGAAGCTGGAGCTACACATCAGTGAGCTGTGCAGCCAGCCCTCCCGTGTGCTGCTTACCTCAGACCTTGCACAGCTGCTAATTTCAGCACCTGCCTTTGAAACATTTAATGGGGAATTTATTAAGCACAGGCAATGTCAAGGCAGCTCTGAAAATCCTGGGGATCATGATACAAAACAGTGCCCAAACGAAAAGCTTCTCTGTTTGAATATCAGGCGAACCTTTACACAGGTTTTTAAATGCCAGGGGACACTGATCCTGGTACAGAGGTTGCCAGGTCTCTTAAGAAATTGTTTATTTTAGGAACTCATGGTCACAAGAAACTTCAAGATTCAGTGGGTTTGGTCCTTGCCACCTCAGCAGTCGCCGTCTCCTGTGGCTTTATCCTTTTATAAAAAGATTGTGCTTCTCTTCCAAAATTGGTAGACTATTTTATCCCTGCAGCCTTTAGGAAAACTGTTCCAGAATGCTAAAACCACCCTCTGCTTGCCAGTCTGCATTTATTTATCAGCAGCCTAAATCAATTTTTTTAAAAAATATTTTATTGTGCCAACAGTTTTAATACCTGAGCAGTTTTCTCCTGGTATCTGTAGTGGAAATCTCTTCTGCAGAGGAGTTGAAAAGTACCCAGCTCACACGCCCCAAACTCTAGCCTTGCACCAAGCCCTGTCTGCCACCATAATCCCATGCTTAGCTGCTCCTTCAGTAGAAGAGCAGGGATCCTGCCCTGCTGTCAGCTTCGAAGCTTGGCTTTAAACCTGAAGTTTGGACAGGGTGGGCCCTTGAGGAGCTGTTAAGAGCACATGTAAACTTTAAAATGGCGTTTCTGAGAAAGTATTTACCGGGAAAAAACTGCTCGTTTGCAAAGCCATCTCCTTCGTGGTAGGGATGTGGTATAAAGCAGAAGTACTAGCTTCTGTAAACTTAACTTGAAACAGGCAGATGTCATAACTGAACAAGTGAACTATATCCTCCTGTCTCGCCCTACAAGAGCTGGGGATGCTCAAGGTTCTTTGGTTGCATGCAAGCAGTTTGATGGCTTTGAGGTAACCCTAGGAATTTAAAAATATCCCCAAATTAATCTGGCATCTGGACGTTCACCATGTACCCCAGGCTGAATAGTTGTTTGGCAATACTGTAGGAAATTCATTTACAGAATGGGAATTGAGAGAGTTGTGGTGCAGGAGCTTGTTTGTGAGTAACATGCTGTTGCCTCACTACCACGCTGGAGTTGTAGCTCAGCCGAGAGAGGTTGGACTCCGGAAAATGTTGGTCTTTCAGTTGATTTGCATTGCTGATGAGGAAGTGTGTCACTGTAGCAGACTTCTCTGATCTGCCTTTGGTGTTATTCTCAGTGATTTCATGGAACACATCTATCAGAGGGGAGATCACCTGATCTCTAGATAATAACTGCTTGACACAAGGTACACATTACTCTTTCTTTCTGTGATACATGAGCTTAGGGATTTGGGTTTTTTCTGTTTCTCTCCTTGTTCTTAACGAGTTTACCCATACAAAAACTTCAAGCATCCTCTGCATCTCTGCTTTCCCAAAAATCATTAAGAAGTGGGAACACAGTGGAACAGAGTACTGGGATAACACTGTCCCTCCTTCTATCCCACTCAGCATCAGCATGGACATGTATTTTATATTTTCAAGTAAGAATAGAGAACACACAGAAGACAAACACCAAATATCACATTGGAACTTGGACATGCAAATAATTTTTATTCCCTAATTTGCAGGACGTTAATCTTTTTCCTGAAACAAACAGGCTTGGTTTACTCACTAGTTTTTTTTTTTTTAAATACTGTCTTCAGCAACTGATTGCAGGACAGGATAAATTTGTAAGGTTAGTAAGGTTGATCTCATCAAGACATTCAAGGTTACTGCTGTTCTGCAATGTGTTTAGCTCATAACCTGAGGTCTGTCTAACAGTACAAAATTGGTTGGTATGGATGGTCCCTCCTGCGCAGGTTTCACTGGTTTCTTCTGATGATATTGCCTGCTGTTGGTGGCATACATCTTGGATTTTTTCTTTTGTTTTATTTAGGTTGCTGACACTGTGGCTGCAGTTTACTCACAAGATACCAACCGAACACTAGTATTTGAAGAACCACTTGGATAGGCACAGTTCCTCACCCAGCATGCATTTCAAAGCTGGATTAGAACTGACTGAATTGCAGAATATGACTGTCCCTGAAGATGATAACATCAGCAATGATTCCAATGATTTCACAGAGGTGGAGAATGGCCAGATAAATAGGTGAGTATTTTTCCACTGACATTTCCTCTGCTAAGAAACACACTGTTTAAAACAGCATTCTAATTTTCATTATATGTCTTGAATTATTCATTACCAAGTCATGCTCCATTTGAAGATGTAATTTGAATTTCATACGTAACATCTGTTGGGCATAGGCTGCAATAGCAGATAAAGCAAACAAAGTAGCAATTTATTCATAATTTTGAATATTTCAAATTAGTCTAATAAAATTCACAAACATATAATGTAGCAAAAAGCCAACATTTTGAAATGTCTGCTTGCACACAGCAAAGAGGTAATAACAATACAGTGGCATAATTTTGGGCAAGTGTCTTAGTTGACCTTTGATCTCTGATACAACAGTTTTAACCTGTCTGGCCACCTCCATGTATCCAAGCTTCTGGGGAGTTACGATTGGTGTGGTTGGCAGCAAATGTAGTTCCAGTCCATATTTGCAATTTGGCAAGATAAACTGGACAGCAGTTTTCTCCCTTGAGGCAGAGGTGGCAAGAAGATAGTAAAACAGTCTTACACCTAACTCAGATCAAGTTTAAAAAATTCATCAATATTGGTGAAAATTGTAAGTTACAATTACTATCAGTACAATTATTAGGCTGTTGGCTTTTTCTATCAGCTTTCTATCAGCTTCTTCTATCAGCTTTCATTTCTGAAGAGCTGCCTTTTCCACCAGAGAGCGTTTCTCCTGCCCTTCTGCCAGCCTCTAACAGGTGCTGAGCCATCCAGTTTACAGCAAAGACCTGCTGACAGACCCTGTTTGTATTTTGTGAGCTGTAAAATAGGAAGCTCTATTTTGATCAAACTTCCTGTTCAAATATTGCAAACCAAGGTGGAGCACAGGGCCAGTCAGTACCTGCATGGGGATCCACCCCTGCTGGGAAGCCTGTGCCGGCACATCATTCTGCTCTCTGCTGTGGGGTGCCACCACCTATGTTTATGGTCTTTAAAATTTTCTTCTCTTGCCCTTTCTTCCTTTTGGCAGCATCTTCTCTGGCTACATGACAAACTCACTTTCTAGTGTTAAAACAAAATTCAGAGCTGTTTTTTCCCCAAGTGAGGTTACAGTCAGTCATGGGACTCGCAAGGGTGTGGGTGGACAAGGATCTTGGTGACAGGTGTGGGAATAAGCACCCTGCATTGTCCACAGCATTCGGTAGCAAAACCAGCCAGCCGTTCCGTGGGACAGAGCGGGGGGCTCGGGCTGGTGGTGTGGGTGGAACCCCCAGGCAGGAGAGTGCCAGCCTGACCCCCCAGCCCGCCCCGGGGAAGTCCTGGGGCCACCAGCAGGGCGGGCGGTGCTGTGACCGCAGCAGCTGTGCTGATGAAGATTAGAGCTGGTCAGGAATTTTCTGATGCAACTGCTTTGATGGAAAGTGCCAAAACGAAACACAAACCACTTCTGTAAAAAAAAAAAAAAAAAAAAAAAAAAAGGCAAGAGCAAGACAAAAAGCCCTCCAAGTTTGCCAAAACAAAACAGTTCCAGTATAAACCTGCTTGCTTTCCTGCTGGTTCATGTCCTAAGGAGAGGAGCTTAGGGGCTGACAGTGGTAAATTCACTCCCTGGAGCCTGTCGAGGATTTATATCCTTGAGACAAGGAGTGGCTATACCGGGCTGGCTGTGCCTCCCCAGCACTTTGGCTGATGCCACCAGTAACTGTTACAGGGAAAAACCCTGTTGGCGCTTCATGTCTCAGTGAATGTTTATGGAGGGTGGGGAAGGAGCGTGCTGAATGTGCTCACAATGTGCTCACAATGTGCTTTGTGGAGTTAAGGCATAGTAAGCGTGGCAAGATCTGAATCCAGACTGCCTGCAAAAGGAAGAAAAGTGGAGTGAGGAAAGAGGGTCAGAAGCTCAGAGGCAGAATTTCTGATTACTGTTCTGGCTCTTAGGGCCAATTAACATATTCCACAATTTTCTGTTCCTTTGTGGAGAACTTTCTTCCTCTGCAGAAGGAAGATCTATCATTTGGCAATAGGATACAGCCTATTATGGTTCTCTTATCCCTCTGCCAAGGCACTCATGGGTCAGCTACTTGCATCCCACACGTGGCTGTTTGCTCTGTATATTGCAGTTTGTTCGTGTTCCCCTCCATGTCCAAACCACGAGTTTGACGGCAGCTCGCACGGACCACAGCTTCCAGTGCAGCAGCACGTTGGCATCAGTGCAGCCCTGCCAGCATCCCCTGGGGCTGAGGCTGTCACTGAGCCCCCCACAGCTGCTGCCCTCTGCAAGCATCTCTGTGCCATCACGTGTGACGAGCAGGCGGATGTGTGCTGCTCTGCACCTGTGCTGAATGCATCCTGAAAGGATGTGGTTAGTCCCTTTCTATGACTATTTTGGCAAACACCTCTTTTCCATGGAATAAGAGGTTAACAGGCATAGGGAATAACATGTTTTGTGCTGCCTGGCACATGATGTGAGGCCTTGTAAAACTCCAAAGGCCATCAAAATCAGTGGGACTTTTTCTGTTGATTTCACTTGAGCTTTAGATTAGATCTGTAATTTTCAACTAGCTTATATTTTTGTTGTTTCGACCTGTTTGATTTTGCACTCTGTATTTAATTTTAAACATTTTTTTCTCTCCACACATAGTTTTTCAACCTCAGTATAGAGCAATGTTTTTAAGGGTCTTTTGGAGATGGTAGAAGAGGATTCCAAATCTGGTTGTAAACTTCAGATATTTCTTGATCTTGGAAGAGAGTCTTATAGATTCTTTTAGCTTTCCAGCCTTTTCTGGGCCTAAATATGTGGGGAGGAGATGTTGTTTGGATGAGACTGTACTGAAAGGGATTTTTCTTTGTATGCAGATGTTGAGTGGTAATGTCTTCTGGGAATGTCGATTCAGAGATTTGCATCAAATCCAGACATGGATTTGGTGACTTTTAACTATGTCTCCTGGCTATAAAACTTTGCCATCTCTGCACATAATTGTAAATCAGTATTTAGATAACTTACTCCTTAACTATGACAATGCCCTCAGGAAGCTGATGTCTGAATGCCTGTCTTGGTTTGCAGCTGCTAGTAAGTTACCAGCACCCCTTGTTCAGTTAACAAGGTTGTTAGTAGGTATACCGAGATCTGGTCCAAGTTCCATAGTGTAAGTCAGATCAAGGTTTCTTCTGCATTTCTTGTTCCTGCCTGCCCTGGAAATCTTTGCCACTAGTTAAGTTAGCATGCAGTTTAAGAGGCTGCCTAAGGATAAAGTTCTGTCATCTTGGCAAAACTAGCTTTCCCTAACAAATGTTTAAGACATTGTAAAATATGATTTTAACTTAATTATGTTTAAACGTATCTGAGATGGCTAAATGGTTTTTGGCTAACTCTGCTTAGCCAAAGTGGTTAGCTTGGGGGTATCACCTTAATCAAATATTTCTCATTGAAGTCCTTTAATAAATTAAATTTGGAATCCATAGTTTAACATCATCCTTTTTAAACTACTCTATCAATAAGGCTAAGTTTCTACTTCGCACTAAATCAAACCAGGAAAATAATTAGATTAAGATATTCTTTCCAAGTCAACTGTGAGGTTTCATTCATCACAAGGATGAGCTCATTATATCTTGGCCAGGATATTTCATTAATATATCTGAAAAATTTTGTATAGTCTGTTCATACTCAGCTGTGGTACAGGAAACACAACAGGAAAGCAGAAGTGCATAAGAACATCTTATGTCTTTTAATGATGAGTAAAGCATTTGAAATGAAGGCAGCAAACAGTACAAACGGATTTCATGTTTGTCAGGGAGTCTCAAAGCTTTGGTGGCACAGACAGTCCTACAGTGCATTGCCACAGCACCTCTCACAGTGGTCTCTCATCCTAGGGAGAGCTGGGAGAGGCTGGCATAAACAGGCATTTCACTTCATTTGTGTCATATTCATAAAGGTCAAATATATAACATTCTGTGACAATGAATGGCTTGTTTTCTATGCATGTCTATTAAGCAGAGCAGATGCATGTCACAGCTTAACTAGAAATTCCAATATTCTGGCATATGTTTCCTTTCATATACTATAGGGGGAAAAATATCCTGAAATGAGAAAAATGTAAAAAGCAGTATCTTGGGAAAGTTTGTTTCTGTTGAATTCATTGGATTACCTTCCACCCTACTTTTTTTTTATTATTTTATTTTTCTTTCATTTAAGATCAGTAATACTCTGTATTTATTGTCTGTCATGTGATACGGTTGTACCAAACATTGTCCCAAGGCAAATGTATCCTCTGGACTTGCAGGTTAAGTTGCCTGCCACAGCAAATGCAGTGCAGGCAGACCCCACATCCCCCTGTAATGCATCACTGCTGAGCTGTCCTGGGGCTGGGAGGCAGAGACTGGGAAGCTCTCTGTAAAAAAGCTGGGCTCAGTGCTATGTACCTCATGGTTTAGGAGCCCAGTAGTCACATTCTCATGTCTGACTTTGCCCTCCTGTACACATCACACAGCAAAAAAGGAGAAAAATTCAGTGTGATGTGGGAAATGTGGGGTGGATGAGGAGCCCAGCTTGTAACAGGAGATAGTTCTACAGTAAAAATGGAGTGGGCTTGCTGCCCAGCCTAACTCAGAAGAAAGTACTTTCGATCAATTTATCAAATCAGACTAGTTCTCTCAAAGCCCCATTCAGAAGGAAATAACATGTTTGTTGGCCATGGAAGATGCCAGCTTTGCCGAAGCTGTTTATTCTGTCAGAAGTATTCTAATGGAAAGTCCCACAGTTGCTTTTATATTCAAGCAGTGTTACTCACGTGTTGTCTTTACTGTGTATTAGTTTTTTAACAATAATTTTCATGGAACTTTAATACCAGAAGGCAGTAATAATAGTATCTACAAATTTGTTATTTTTGTAATTATTAAGGGGGAACTGGCTGCAGGGGGATGAGCAGAACTGGGGGAGCAGACTAGTGACTTCTGTCCTAACTCTTGACAAAATCTAAAATGACACATGGTCTCCATAAATGACAGAAGAAGGCAAAGTCCACAGATGTTCCCAGCAGCAGTTACAAATCCAAAAGAGACAAAACTCTTCTCTGTGCTCCTGCCTGTGCAAATTGCCTGCAGGGTGTTTCGAGAGAGAGCTGGAATGTCTTTTTCAAACCGTTCACACTCTGCTGCCTGCGTTCAAGGGATGGGCTTTCAATAGACATGAAAAAGCACATGCTCTGAATGAGGTTGAAATTTTATTCCATGAGGATGAAATACCTACAAGGTGAGCTTTGGAAACCCAATTTTGGATCAGTCTATCTTAGAAGTGGTTGCTTTTCACTTCTTAACATGGTGGGAGAGGTTCAGCCATCTATTCCAACTGTGTTAGGGCTGGTAAATCTGACATCATGTCTATATTTTGCAGCAAATTAGTTGCTGAAGTTAGTATTTTAAAAATGCAGGCGAAGTCTATAGTTCTTTTTTATTGATTAAAAGGAAATCAAAGCAGACCAATGGGTAGGACACAAAATTGCTAAAAAACCCAGCTAAAATACTATTTGCATTTTGCCAGCAATGCCTGGATTTAAAGCATAAACACAAAATGTTCAAGACACAAGGCCCAGTGTGTCAGCTGTGGAAGCCAAGTCAGCAGCATTATAGCTGCATGATTTTGGCATAGCCTTAGAAGCTGTGCTAGCATATATATGACTCGTAATTAGGCCACAGCTGGGGCAGTAGGGAAGTTTGCTCAAGCTCTGTCTTTACAAGTTCATGGATTTATTACCAACCTGAATACCTCTGGATGTACTGAGATGGTGCACAATCTTGAGTCACGGTTTGGGCTGTACATCCTTGGCCAGTAGATACTCCCCACTGTGGGAAAGGACCAGCAGTGCTGCTGTTTGTGTTCAGTGTTGTTTGTCTGTTTCAGTTTAAGAAGATACAGCTTAATGTACCTACAGCTCAAATGGTCTCTGACTCTTGGTGACAGCCCCTGGTCAGGAATGTGACATGTGACAGAGACTCAAATGTTGTACTTTAAGACTTAAACATTTTCATGAAGGACTTTGGCCTATTATAGCAAAACTATTACAAAACCTGCAGAGAAGGCCACTATGTCTAAGTAAGCCTGCTGACTGAGGCCCTGGGCTGCTTGCTGATGGAGATAAGATAAAGTGACTCAAAGGACAGAATACATTCACAGAGGCAGTGCGCTTAGCACCTTTGCTTAGCACCGTCGAGGTGGAGACCACAGCCCGTTGTGTAGAGGAGCTCAGCTGCAGGGCCTCCTTCACCCCAGAAAAAGCTTATCCACATGAAGGACAGCTGAGAGGTGTCATGGCCCATCAAAGGCCCCCCCCAAAGGGATCCACAGACCCTACACCAGAGATGATGCAACAGATCCACAGTGTTGCAAGGGACACTGTCAAACCTTGACCCCTGCAGGGGAGACACGTGGGCATTCCCACCTGCCCAAAAAGTATATTAATCCACTGGGTTCTACACTCTTCAGTGTGGCAGCAATGGCAGGGGACCCTCGCCACCCAGAAGACTGGATAGAGGGGAGCAACGAGGCATTGTTGGGACCCTGGCAGGGTGATATGTTTCTTTCTAATCCCTGTCACTCTCTCCCCCCCCACACAACTCTTTTTCTATTTCTTTCTTTTCTCTTTCTTTCTCTTTGCCTCTTTTACTATTAAATAAAATACATCCTTTTTTTTTTTGGCACCAACATCTAACCTCGTTTGGTTTTAATAATGTTTTTTGGGTCCATTTCGAACCTTTCTGGGTTTGATCCATTTTATTCACAGAGGCTTAGCTTTCATTGCTCTTCTGTATTTAAACTGGATTGTAACAACATGTACGATGGCCGAGGCCAGTGCAGACTAAGAGCCATCTGTGGATTAACAAAGATGCCAGGGACTTAATTGTGCATAAACCTTCAAGAGATGAAAAGCTGAAAGAATGCTTTATACAAATTGAAATGTTTGCTGAAGAGAAGATCTGCGAGAAAATAACAGCTCATCCAAATCAGAAGTGTCGTAAATCCCAAGGATGCCAACACAGCCACAGGAGGACAGTAAGTTCCTAAATGTGGATACATCAAGGACACAGAACAAGTAAAGGATAAAGGGAAATAAAAGCTCTTTATTCTATGTTCCCCTGCACAGAAGTGTTTAATTTTGCAGTATGACAAATTCAGCGTTGAGTTTTGAAAGACACTTACATGAAAATCCAGTAGCCCAGGTCAATGCACCAGAGAACAGGTTGCCTGGTTCAGGATTGTCCAGGCACCATGGCGTGTGTGGCACATCTTCCTACTTTAAACTCCAGCCATACCAACCCTACGTGGCAACTTAGGGTTTTGGTCACAATGTAAGGTTTTGCAGTGCCACCTGACACTGAGGGGACAGATGAAGTCTTTTAGGGATCCTTGGCAAAATGATGATGCCAGTAATTCATAGTTACAATTAAAGCTTTATTTTTTTAGCAGGGTGCTATGATTAGTGTAGCACAGAATTTATTTATTAGAATGGCACAGGATTTCAACAAGCAGAATCAATGCAGTACAATCTATAAGTAGCATAAAACAGGATTTATAGTACAATTTGACTTACGATTTCTAATCACCTGGACCCTCAGCAGATAGAATCAAATGCTAATACGTGGTTTGTTGTGTCAGTACACAATCATAACCAAAACTCAAAAATCATATAAAAGAGTATAAGTCACTCCCTTAGTCCTTGGAGGAGGCAGAGGACAAGGGTTGTCTCTGGCCAGCAGTAGCTGCAGTCCCAAGTTCGCCACTTAGAACTCATAACTTCTTGATTCTACAGTCGGTGCTCAGGATGCTCTTAAACTTCCCTCTTCTGTGGAGGGGTCATCCCCACTGCCTGGTGGGCCATGTGCCTGGGACCTTCCAGCCTGGCAAGGAAGGAAGTACTTGAGCTGGCGCCCAGGAGTCTTGGGGTCAATAGGGAGGGGAAGAAGAAATCTGTTTGGTTTGTCTACTTGCTTCACAGGACTTTCAGGACCTGATAATGAGGGAAGGGAATAAAAACAATGCACTCAGCCTCACAGAACGGCTGCTTGCCTTACAGAGTGGGGTTAGTTACACTCACCCCACATGCAAGGGCTGGGAGCAGGGGGGTACCAGTCGTGTGCCTCTGCAGGATCCTGGAGAAATATCTCCTCTTAGCATCTGTGCAAACAAGTTACTTTCCCATCCACCAAATTGGTTGTGCTGCTTTACTAAATAGCCTAAAATGCCATTTTGTGTATATACACATTTAATTCTGATCTTGTGCTGGTGTTAACCTTTATAACCTTTATTGATGCCTACTGTACACTGCATCAGTGAGGCATAATCTGGCTCACTGAACAGTTATGAGTTTGACCTCTTTTCACATACAGTTTTTACACGTTGTGTATTTTGTAATCACATGCTGCTTATGTAATTAATGTGTTCACATTTTCTAAGCACTTGCTGGAAATAAATCCTCTGACTTCTTTCAGCAAGTTTATTTCGGATCGAGAAAGCAGAAGAAGTCTCACGAACAGCCACCTGGAGAAGAAGAAATGTGATGAATATGTAAGTCTCTCTCACGGTTCTGTTCCCTGTTAAAATGAGCTGCATGTTGTGTATGTGAAAGCCCTTTAGACATTGTCTTCAAAAGTGCCAGGCACACACAACTGTAACTGAATTCAATTTCCAACAGGAACTGCCTGGGATCAGTACTTAAATGAAACCCCAAAACAAAACCCCCCAAGCATATTGGCTGGGTTGCCACAATGCAATCCCTCTGGCCTGTGTTGGGCAGGAAGTTGTGGTGGTTCCTTATGGCTTTACAGTATATAAATTGCACACCTGGGATGTTTCTCAGGTGTAGTGAAAGATGGGGTTTAAAATTGAAAGTGCAGTACGAGCTGTGTGTTGCCTGTACGATTTACATCAGTTTATAAAATGTATCGGGCAGCAAGCAGTGCAGCTGTGACAGAGTCCAGTGATGCTTTCTCCTCTTTCAAACCAATTCTTATTAAGTCGTTTCCATGGCAGTAGTTACTTACGTTTGATAATCACAAAACATGGGGTTTGAAGCAGAGGTGCATTTCCCTGCTCTGTTCAAGCTGTTGCTGACACATCTGTCTTTGCTTCTCCAGATCCCAGGAACTACTTCGCTGGGAATGTCCGTCTTCAACCTTAGCAATGCAATTATGGGCAGTGGGATTTTGGGTCTTGCTTTTGCCTTGGCCAACACGGGAATTCTCCTTTTTCTGTAAGTATTCATGTGGTGAGTGGCTGATCTCCATGGAATTTCACTGTGTTTAAAGAATGTGTGCACTGCCAGCAAGTGGAGGGATTTATAGTTCATCTGTAATCAAGTACAGCATTCAAGCCTGAAAATATTAGCTACAAATTTCAGACTTTCTCTTCAGTCAAATGTTTTTGGGGAAAAAGCCACTACTTATAGTGCTAGAGAAAATTAAGTCCATGTTATTTACTACAAACCTAGACAGGGATTTTTCCTGTGCTCCACAAGCTACATAGACATCAAAAATATTCAGTAGTAATAGTTGCAGTGGGCTAGTACCTAGTTCTTATTTGTGTCACAGCATCTCCAGAGTTTCTTCAACGCATGATGCAATAAACACTTTTTAAAATCAAGAATATTTATATTCCTTCATATGTTACATGTAATATTTTCATTTCACTCCCACAGTTTCTTCAGTTTCTTCAGTTTCTTATGTGAGAGTCCTTGAAAGCCAACATAAATATAGCTAAGATTTTAGTATAGAAAAGAGCTGAGGTAGACTACTTAACTCCAGGAAAAAAAAAAAGAGGCTTTTTATAAAGGAGAATTTAATAGTTTAAAAATAAAATAGTGCCATTGAATGACTAAGACAGTGTTATTCAGTATGAGACGTTTCATTGTGAAAAGTGATTGTTAAGAAATCAGTTGGGAATTGTGTGCAGATTTCAATGATAAATGTTCATTGAGGGAAGAAATACAATAATTTACAATATTTGAGAACTATTCAGCGTAGTTATTGAGTTTACAGATTGCTCTAAAGACATGTCATTTCTTGAATGTCAAATCTAAAAATATAGAACTTTTGTCATTTCTTAGGATTTTGGGAAATACATAATATGAGTCCTGGATAAAGCAGAGTAGATGGCCAAAGTGGTACGTATAGCCATCTGCTCTGGGGTTTTGTGCCAGGATGTGCTAGATCTGTGCTGCTAGCTTACAGTTTGCTGTAGTTGGGTAAAATTTAGGAATAATCCAAGGAGCTTATTCATTTACTTAAAAAACATAGAACGTCTCAGAATTGTGTTGTCTTTAAGCTAGGCTGTAAAGTACCTGGACTGTAATTTACATCTTTTGTTAGCAGAGTGACAGAGTTTATTTTATTTTTGCTGCTTTTTTTACTAGTACCCTAACCTGTATGTAATACTCCACCCGTGCTCCATCTCTGAGAGTACACACTGGTGGTTGCAATAAGTGCTATAAGGAGAGAAAGGAAAGTTGCTTCTTTTCAGCCTTGTCACCTCTTCTGTGAAAATAGGGTCTCAGCCAAGGAGAAGCCTCAGTTTTTCCTTACTGCTTTAGTTTTCTATAATCCCATTCTCTTCTCATTCTTTCAGCAGTTTTTCATGAGAGTTAAGTGAAATGTGTTCTAAAGGATGTAAAAATGCAGTTTCTTTTAAATTAAGTAGATCAGACAGGTGATGTGAACAGCAGAGAAATTTCTGGCAATGTGTATTGGTGACTGAGCTCGACCTGAGTAGCAAGTTTGTAGATCTGTATCAACCCGTTACACAAAAATCTGCCAAACATGAATGTAGAGATTTTATACAGTAAATGACAGCATTGTTCTCTATAGAATTAACTGTGTGTATTTAAAAGTGGGTAATAGTTTTTGTCAGCTTTATGATGCCTTTAGATCTGTTGGCCTTGAGATAGAGCAGCCAGCTGAGATCAAAGGAAGTACGTTAGCAGGACCTAACTGAGCAGGCTAGCAGAACTTCCCTCTTTGAAGCCTAGAGATGCAGGATCCTAACGTGGTGTCTGTAGTTATGCTTGAAAGTTGAACAGGTTTAAATGTTCTGCTCTCATGCAATAATCTCAGCATTAAACCTAGTGCATTAATGTTAGACTTTTTCTTATGCTCTAATTCAGTACTTTTTTCCCATAAATGTATAGTTCTGCTGTCACTGTCACAGGTAGATAATTTCTGCTTTGCAGGTGATTAGAATCCTAACAATACTTTCACTGCTTTTTGCACATGAGAAAGAACTTAAATTCACTGCTTTTGAGTACTACAGTTCTGGAAAGTTCTAGGTTGCTTTATCCAGCATTGGCATGCACCATCTCAGAAAATTAAAAAGCAGATGCAGAAAAATTAAAGGAGCATTCATTTTCAGCACTAACAAAGCAGACCCAGCCTGATTTCCACTCTCACAACTTCTGGGCTCCTGCAGTGTAAAGTGTGCACTGCTATGAACATCTGGATCAATTCAGATCTGATATCCTAGGCATAAGATGTGCAAAATAAACATGATAATGACACATCTTATTTGCTTAACGGTGCCATTACAAAGCATTGTATTTTCTCAGCAAAATTACTGAGGTAGGAAATCAGAGGAACTTAATCCCAGTGTTATTGATAACTACAGCCTAAACCAAGAGAGAGCATTATTTCCTGCATGCAAAAGGAGAGAAACTTTGCTACGGAAAGATAACACAAAAAGTTTAGGAAGTTAGAGATGAGCTGGGCCGCCTGGGGATGGCAAGAGCAGTTGTTGCTGCTTGTGGTTTCATCCTGGAGAGCCAGGACCAAAGTGATGGCTCGTGTTGCAGAGCAGTGTGGGCTGGCCAAGCACAAGGTGCTTTCAACCTGCATTTAGCCCAGCAGTGCACGTGATCTGAAAAACCTTGCTGAAGCAGAAGGGCTCGTTAGATCAGGAATAGTATGAGACTACAGCTGAAGTTTCACACTGCAGTCGCTTCTGCTGGGTGTGTGTTGTAGGAGTGATGAAGCCACAGTGTAACTCCTGCAGAGGTTTAGGGCACGCTGGCAGGCCAGCTCATGGGGAGGCTGTGTGAGAGCAAACCCCACGCTTTTCCATCATTTGCACCCAATACCTTTTGAGGGTTCAGAACTGCTCAGTGAAATAATTCTTGTGACTGCTTGAGACTCACAGCTCTTCTGGCCTCAATGCTTGGGACTTCACAGAGGGCTGGGGACAGCACAGGTTTCAGCTTGCCTGGTAAATGTGGCATCACAGAAGTACTTTGTTCTTCCCAACACTGGATCAGTCCGCTGGCCTAAATTGTTTATTGTTTTGGAGGTGACTTTTGCATCTGCTGTTTCCTTCCATAGCTACCAGCACTTCTTTGAAAACAGGCAAAATAAAAAGTAGAGGAGTGCTTTTGAGACTGCAGCGCAAACTCGCCAGCTTCTGTTTTGAATTTGTGCAGAGCGAGTGGCGTGGTCATTTTCATTCCTTTCCAAGGGGTGGTTCTGGCACACATATTCCTGTCCATACCACAGTCCTAGCACAAACAAGTTTTTCATACAGTGCTAATGAAAGTGCCAAGTGTCTGTAGGAACCTTATGGGGAGCTAAGGACAACAGATCAGATAAATACCTGGCTGCTTGGGAGTGTTATTTTTACCACTGCAAAGGCTCCATGAGCTCAGTGCCTGAAAAACGGGAGCTTTTAACATTAAGACAGACTGGATGCTGGCATGCAGAGCTGTAGCCATTTGGGGCTGGGAGTGAGTCAGCCCCAGCAGCCGAGCACTGGGGCTGAGTGCCGTGTCTGTAGGCAGACAGGGGCGGAACAGCTCTGCAGGGAACACAGGCAGGAGCAGGGCTTAGCAAACCCATAAAAAATGGAGCAGAGTGACCTCAGCCAATACAATCTTCCTTCCCTTCTCCACCTTCTCAAGCAGAAACACCCTTAGGGCTGTACAAAGAGTGTGTTGTTATTGTCAACCATCATTCTTTGCTGGCAAAAGGACAGTTCCTCCTATCACCTCTTTATGTTTCTCCCTGCTCCTCTGGCCCCAAGAAACTAGTCGATCATTATTTGGCACTGAAGTATCTCCAGTCTAAACTAATAAAAAAGTGGGGGGAGGAGGCTTCTTACTCTGTTCTATGTATGCCTATGAGAAAGATGTGTTGCTGCCTATCTATGGCAGCAGTTTGTTTTCTCTTAAATTTGAGCCTTGTTTTTCTCGGTGTCTGGAGGGTAGTTGTCATAATAAGGGGAGGAATTGCCAACAGATTGTCTGAATGCTCTTCACACACATCATGAAAACATCATCAGGTCTTTGTGTGTCAGAGTGTTGGAGAAGAAGGCACACATGGTGCTTGGATTAAAGACATTGAGCAATGAGAAAATGTGCTTTTATGCACTTGGCCCCCGGCACTGACTAATTATCATTTGTGCCAGCAAGTTCCCTACACAAACGGTTTGGTCATTACTTCCTGCAATTCTTCTATGTGAAGTTAAATTACGGATCATGTCAGACCAGGACTGACATCAGTGAGGGAACATGAATCCCTATCTGGACAAAGTACAAGCCTTTGGTTGCAGCCTTTATTCCCAAGGGAAGCCCGTCAAGCCCTCACTCCCCACATTTTCCCCCACCTTGGGCACTGTGAGGCACATAAAAAGCCATTTAGGCACCCGTTTGATATCATATGAAACGTGTCCTTGGAAAAGATGCTTCCATTTGGCATGAAAGTCGTTAAATACAGAACTTTCCTCTAAATTCTCACTCTGCTTCCAGAAAAAAAAGCTTTAGAATGGATGTTCTGTGACATATCTGGCTCGTCCATGCTCTGATAATCTTCGTTCCTATCTGATAAGATGTCTTTGTTCTTGCTTTTTCAATATGGGGAGGTGTAACTCACTAATAGTCTGTGCTCTGCAGCTCTGCTAAGTTTTATTTGGTTGTATCCCTCTATGTGCAGGGTTTTCTACCTCTGTGGTGGAACTGCAAACACGATGTGAATCACATGTATTTTAGAGCTTTTTGCATTGGCAGAAGAATAAAAAAAAAAATCTCAGAGTCAATGGGAATATGACCTGAGATGAAATATTGCAGTGTTAGACCTCATCTCATATGGTAAGCTTTGTTTTCCATTCTTTTTTCAGGCTGCTTTTGGTTTCGGTCACGCTGCTGTCTATTTATTCAATACACCTCCTGTTGGTGTGTTCAAAGGAAACAGGTAATTTAAAATGTTACACCATTCAGTAGAATGTAAAAACCAAGAGGTGACAAGCGTTCAAATGAGGCTGGGTGCTTTGTGTAAGATGGAGTTTCTATCACTTTGCGGACACAATAGGAAGGCCTGACACATTTTGGGCCAGAAACCCAGAATTAACAAGAATTTAAGGCATGGCAATGGAGAACAGCATCACTGTAAAGAGAAAAACTTACGACGAGGAATGAATTCTGCTGCCTGGAAATGTTACCTTCAGTGAGCTAGAAGGAATAGCTCATATAGTTTCCTTGCATTACAAAGCAAATTGCAAATAAAATATAATGGATCTTTGCCTATGGTGAAGCTTACTTGGAAATACAGTTTGTCCTTAGTGGTTAGTGTGAAACTCCTGATAACTTTTGTGGTGGTGTTTTCTTAGAATTAAGTAAAAGGGAACAGTTCCTTCACAGAGAGAAGAGTAACTGTAACACAGATACACTATCTAAACACAGAAATTAGAAGTTGCCTACAGTATTATGTCAAATGACCAAGAGTCTCTTTCTTTGTTAACAAAGTTTGAAGCCATATTTTTAAATAATGTGTGCACAAGAATACTATAATATTTAAATATGCAATTTGGACACACATGATTACTGGTATAGCATGTATAATGTCAGCAACAGACTATTTAAACTAGGCACATTTGCCTCAATGTGGACACATTTGTGCCCCATTAGTTCCCAAAATCTAAGCTCTGTTTCCTATGTTGCCTGGTACATTTAAGCTCAAACTTATTTTTTATACAAACTTCAAAGCAGAAATCTCAGGTGTAAAGTAGTATAGAAAAAAACAGATAATGGGATACGTTTTAAAAATCATCTGCCAGTGTAACATCTGCAATATTTCTCATTCTGTTCCTATGTATCTCACCATCTTCACAATGCCCAGTCTTTTTCTCAGCCTTCATCACAGCCAAGTGAAAAAACATTTAACAGAAACACAAACTAATTAATAGAGGAGTTCCACAAGCTTGACAGATACTTGAAAAGAAATTTTAGTTATATTTTACACCTTTCTCTGCTTTTACCAAAAACATATGACACTGAGAATTCCCAGGTTAAGGCTTGGTCTTTAGAACTCATAAATGATCCTGTCAACCAGTGGCTGTCCTCATTTGGATCGTTCAGTCAAGGCAAGGGGGAACTGCAGAATGGCAGTAGTGAGTGTCCAGGCTGCCAGTGCTGACTTGTGGATCCTGCTGTGATGGGCTTTTGCTGGAGAGGAGCCTTTCTACATTACTCTCACTGCAGGTGCAAAACTTAATGTGCCAGGATGGGGGTACTAGAACTGAACATGTCACTTGGGGGATAGACAGACTCATTAAAGGGCTGTAATACTCTCATTAAGAGCTTCCTTTTCACAAGTTACTGGTAGCCAACAATAACATTTATAGAAGTCAAGAAAACATTCCTACATAATTTTCAGCCCTAGAAATTACAAGAGAGCTCCCTATTTACTTGCAAAGGGCAGGTTTGGCTGCACAGACAGGTGCTTGGCTGAAAACAAATCATGAGTGTTTCAGCTCAACAGCTTTCACTGGTGTGGCTAGCACAGGTCCTTCCCGTGGGAACATTTTGCTATATTTCATAAACAAGATAAAGTTTGGATGTTTTGCAAACAACTTCTCCGGATTGGGTCAGTTCGGGCTTGGCCAATTGTGCCTAGGGGGAGGTCTCGGGCTGACCAATCTGGGGCACCTCTGTAAACTCTATATATATGGAATTCAAAACAATAAAGCTCTCTTCTCTCTTTCCTTGTCTGAGACCTTGGGTCATTCCTCAGCTAGCCGCTCAACAGCGACACACTGGTATATTTGTTCCCTTTCTCCTTTTCATTCAGGCTGCATGGTGTATGAAAAGCTTGGTGAGCAGATCTTTGGTACCCCAGGGAAAATGATTGTTTTTGGATCCACCTCTCTTCAGAATGTTGGAGGTAAAAGAAATTAGGAATGTTGAAAAACAAAGCTCAGAAATAGCTCAATAATTTTACAGCTACGAACAAGTCAAATTCCTTCTCTCCATGACATCTGGGGATCTTTGTGTTCCTCAATATAGTGGCTTTGCATGCAGCCCTTTAAAAATACTGCATTACTGAGTGATCAGTAATTTACAGTCAGTCATAGTTCAGGGTCTTGTCTCATGTGGGAAAGACTGATGTGGGAAAAGGTTCAGGATGCTTCACTATACTTGTTCCATAAAATATTTTACCCATTTTCTAAAATTACCTTCTTCTTCTTCCAGCAATGTTGAGCTATCTCTTCATAGTGAAAAATGAGCTGCCTTCTGCCATAAAGTTTCTAATGGGACAAGAAGAAACTTTTTCGTAAGTTGAATTAGTTTTAGTACTTAGACTGTAGAATTTAACATCGTACAGTAAAGTTTAAGCATATGTTTACAAAAGTTCTTCAAGTGTTGGATACCCTTTAGGTTTGTCAAAGTAGATTTTCACAGGAATATCTCAGGGGGTTAATAAAAGCCAAGACAAATTTGGGAAGGAGAAGATGGATGGAAACTGAAAGCTTTAGGTGCTCTCTTCGCACACCAGATTTTCATGAAGAATTGTGTTATATACAAAGCTCTTATCACAGAATCCAATATTTTACAGTGTTAGGCAACACTTGAAAATATTGGGAACTATGCAAATTAAAGATATTACGTGTTTCCCTGCATTCTCACCTTCTTATATCATTTTGCCCCTGAGACAATGTCCATAAGGTTGGAATTCTTTGATACTAGCAGATGACAACTGCAGAATATGATACTTAGATTTCGGCCACTTAACACTGCTTTGCATTTAGCAGCTACTTTAGTAGAGGGGTGACATTATTTTATAGCAGTAAATACCCCTCGCACTGGATTATATGGTGTGCTGCAGAGCAGGAGAAGGTGGTAGAGATTCCATCCCTCAGGCTTTCATACTAAACTGGACCAAGTAATGGGAATGGGTTGTGCAGAACATCACTAACACTGTCCCTTCTCCTCTTCTTTGCTTTCCAGTAGGATGCAAAGCACTTTGGTAGAGGAGATACAGACTTGAGCTAGCTAGTGCATGCCATCCTGCTGGAGCCTGGTTTGCCACTCCAGTCACGTGCCTGGGTGGTTTGGCAAATGACTCATGGTGGCCCCATGGCCCTGCTGTGCTCTGTGGCCTTTTGCATGATCTTTCATCATCCTGGCAGGGTGGCTTATATCAGGTTACAGAGGTGGTTGTTCTGCCTCTCAGTCCCACACAGTGATCTCAGTGGTAGGGTAATATTTTGTCTGGTGACTATGGAAATCTGTCCTACCAGAGTCAGAGCAGTGCCGTGGATACTTAATGAGTCTGCAAAGCCAAGATGTGGTCCCTTCTCTCCTTCTGTAGGAGCTTGTAGGGTAAGGAGACCAAAGATAGTTCTGTAAGTACAGCAAGCAAAGAGGATGACTGAGTGTGGAAAACCAGAAAATGTTTAAGGTGTGCTCATAGTATGTTTTTTTTTAATGTTTTATACAGGGCATGGTACGTGGATGGGCGGATTCTTGTTGTCGCAGTGACATTTGGTATAATCCTCCCTTTATGTCTCCTTAAGAACTTAGGTAAGATGAAAATGCCATTATGGAAGTCAGAAAAAGGAACCCAGACATTGTGCCACTGATGGCCAAACTGACAGTTCAACTGTAATAAGAAAAATATGCTCTCATTGTAATCTAAGCAGCCTTCCTGATCCAGAAATAATCTGTGTTCTGAGCATTTTGAAAAAAGTAGGCTTAAGTTATCACAGTGATTAAGCTCAGTATAAATGAGCTTTATCCATACAATTGTGGAAATTGATTTACAAAATTATAGTTAAGAGGGTCTTCATTTCATAAGGTAATTCTATTTTATGTGCGGCCTGTAAAAACAAGTTCACAAATTGTGAGATTACGAAAAATGTTGGTTTCCTATTAGCATCAAAATTTTTAGTGGTGAGGTTAATTAGAAGTATTGGACTTTGAAGTGAGATATGTGCAGAGAATTGCATTTTCAGATGTGTTTGAATCCACTGAGATGTCAGTAGGTACACAGTGAATTTTTTTAAAAACGTGTAACAACATTTGGCACCAAAGTCCATTTGGGATCTTACTTTTGAGACAATAACCCGAACTCAGCTGACATGACTCATAGCAGGGAAGCTGGGTCACGTTCTGATTGCAATTGCACACTTTCAGGTTTTTTTCAATTATCACAACCTCTTTTAAAAGTAAAGTTAGTTAAACTGATGTAAAGGTGACCCTGAGGAAGTCAGAACAGGTCAGAGCAAGGCTCACGCATGCCTGAAAGCTAGGAGACTTGCAAGACTGTTGGAGACTCCCACACCAGCAGAATATGCTTTTGTCCTGCCCAGGAGTTCACAATACATATTAAATGTATAATACATTGGAACTTTTCATGAAGAAGCAAAAAGAAGGAAAAACCAAGGTAAGGCTAGTAAAATTATTCTATGTTCTTCCTTTTAATTTCTTTCAGGATACCTTGGCTATACCAGTGGATTTTCATTAAGCTGTATGGTATTTTTCCTGGTAGTGGTAAGTTCAGCTTGCTTTCTTTGTTGGGTGAGTCACTTAGAATCATAGAATTGTTAAGGCTGGAAAAGACTTTTAAACACCATCAAGTTCAACTGTCAACCCAGCACCGTGTTCAGCATTAAACGATGTTGTCAAGTGAAATATCCACATGTTTTTTGGACACTTTCAGGGATGGTGACTCCACCACTTCTCTGGGCAGTATTTCCAATGCTTTACAACTGTTTCCATGAAAAAACTTCCTAATGTCCAATCTGAACCCCCCTGGTGCAACTTAAGGTAATTTCCTCTCATCCTGTCACTTGTGGAAGAAGATGCTGAGCCCCACCTGGCTACAGCCTCCTGTCAGGCAGTTTTGGAGAGCAGTAAGGTCCCTGCTGAGCCTCTGTTTCTCCAGGCTAAACACCTCCAGCTTCCTCAGCAGCTCCTCTTATGACTCACTCTAGGCCCTTCACCAGCTCCTTTGCCCTTCTCTGGACTCACTCCAGCACCTCAATGTCCTTGTAGTGAGGAGCCCAGAACTGCACAGAGCACTCAAAGGGAAGCCTCACCAGTGCTGAGTACAGGGAAATGATCACTTCCCTAGTCCTGCTGGCCACACTATTGCTGATAAAGGCCAGGATGCCAACAGTTTCACTGATGTTTTCATTTTAATTTGGTTTTTATTATTATTTTAGCAATTAGCTATCTTCTGCTCTTATTCTAGGTTATTTACAAGAAGTTTCAAATTCCTTGTGATGGACCAGAGCTAAATGCAACATCATCTATGGTAGCAAATAGCTCAGCACATGAACATTTGTGTAAGCCAAAGTATGTTATCTTTAATTCCAAGGTATGTTTCTTTTTATAATATTTACTTTTAATTCACGTAATATATGCACCTACACCACATGTTCTTAATCTGATCAGCATCACAAAGGGCCTGAATCTTCATGGTTCCACTTGGGATCCAATGGTGAATGCACAATGGGTCTCCTTTGCCTGGTCTTACAGAGATGCCATGGTGAATGTGCCTCCTTGCAGTCTTGTCCTGCCCTGGTGGTAGATGTGTTAAGGCTTTGAGCCTGAGCTACCAGTGGACAATGACTGCTTTCTTTAGGAGATTTTTCCTTTCCACTGCTGCTTACTATCCATGCTGCAACTGTGCCTTCAGTGGAGGCTGAGTAAGCCACACCTGCATCCAAACCCAGAAATAATCTCTGTCCTGCACACAAACCGCTTCTTTGGGACAGGGTACATGTTTCTGTTGCCATGGGGTGAACTGGATTGAGAAAAGGATATGGTTGAAAGATAATCCAGCAAAAATTAGGTTGCCTTTCAGCTGGATACTTCGTGCCATCACCACACAGCTGCAGAAAAAGTTGGTCTGAGAGAATGTGAGGGAGCAGCTGTCTGTAACTGTGTGGGAGCAGGAGGGGTGGCTCCTGTCAGCTGTGCTGGGATGCAGTGTTCCCAGGGAAACAGCACCTTATCCAGTAGGTCGTGGTCCTCAGGGCCTCAGTTGCATTCATAGGGAATGCACATTTGTAGCAGAGGTGTGCAAAAAGTAATTTTTTTTTTAATTTAACCTACCAGCTTCAGTTGAAGAAGCCAGTCCAAGCACTTTTCTATAGTTGGGGGTAACCATCACCCCAAACCCTGTGTGATGGACCAAGAATTAGTTAACTTGGTGTGTGATGGCAGTTTAGGTGTAGGTATGTTTCAGAAAGCATTGAAGGGTAGTGTCTTTTTCTGCAGTGAGTGTCAGCATTTGCCTCAGAACCAGTGGAGGCACCTGGGAAGGATCAGTCCGTCTGAATTAGGCACAGTAGAGCTGAACTCCAGAGGTTTGCCATTAGGTAGGGCCAACAGTTTGCCAGTCATTTTAGCAACTTTGGTGTGTGAGAGGGAGGGACAGGACAATTTCACAGAGTAGAAGGATAACCAAGGTTGGCAGAGGCCTCTGGGGGTCACCTGGTCCAACCCCTGTGCTAAAACAGGTCTCCCAAGCACTGTATCCAGGCAAATTCTAAAAATCTCTACAGATGAAGGTACCACAACAGTACTGTGCTGTGAGTGAGGAAAAGGTGCCAAAGGCCTGGGTAAGGAAGGACCTCTGGAGAGCAACCAGTGCATTTACTGAATCTGTCAGGCCTGGGTGCACCATAGGATGTCTTCTATGGGAAGGGGATGCCTGTGACCAGCACAAGTAGATCTCAGAGGGCGGGACAGAACTGCATGTAAAAATGGACTCATGTTGTCCTTAGAGGAGGATCTATTTTTTCCTGTGACCTCTGCTCATACCTGTTCCCTCAGGAGAATGGAAGTGCCTGAGCACTGAGATAATTTGTGAAGTTTGACTGAGAACTGAGACCCACTCCAGTTCTTAGTGGAGAAGGGGCTGAGGTCCCACTTGGAAGCCTCCTGTGCTTCCTGGTGACACAGTGGTCTTTCTCTTTCCCCAAGAAAAAGCATGCTTCCTCCACAGCACTCCTAGTCCTTTTGTTGGCCTGAGAAATGAAGGGATTCAGTTTGGTACCTTGAATTATCCATTTATTTGTAAGTTCTGCATTCCTGTTCTCTTTTCTTACAGTCTGGATACGGGCTTCCTCTTCAGGACTTCAGCCTTAGCACCAAGGGTGCGCACCCCTCTCCATGCCAAGGCAGGGTAGCGTAGCGGTGACCCGCCATACGTCCCTTTCACGCGTGACACTGTGCTAGTAATGGTGGCAGTAGCTGGGCAGGCAAACCCATCCCAGGGGCAAAGCCAGCAGAGAGTGGCCTCCAGCTCTGTGCTCTATGAGCACAGTCAGGGCTGCACTCACACCACCAATGTGAAGACTTTGTCCTCCTGTTGAAAACGCACTGTTTTCCACATTTCATTAAATATGTGCTAATTGACAGGTCTTCTGCCTTCTCAGAAAGGCTCTCTGTTCAGTTTAAGAGTCCAGCGAGCTGGGAGCTGAGGTAGTTGAACAAAGAACATTTCTTCATATCACTGGGGGAAATACTTCTTCTTAACTTATTTTCTGAAATTCTCTCTGAACAGACCGTGTACGCTTTGCCCACCATTGCTTTTGCATTTGTGTGCCATCCATCAGTTCTCCCGATTTACAGCGAACTTAAAGAGTAAGCCCTTCTATTTTTTTTTCAGAGTTTATTTTTTTGAACCATTTTACATGGAAAATGTTAGCACAGAGGTGCTCTGAATCATCATGCCACTCAGATACGTGCTTTAGTAACACCCAACAAGCCAAGAAGCATGGCTGTCAGCTAGGAAATCTGGCCTCCCAGGCGTGCTGTGCTGCTGGGGCGGGAGCGAGGGAGGTGGAGAATAATGCAATACTTGGGGGTTTTCCCTGGAAGTACACAGCAGCCTGGGGACAGCCAAGTTCTGTTGTTGATATTTGGCATAGGAGAGGCGTGTGTTCCACTAACAGCATTTGTGCGACTAAATATCTGTTGCAGTACCAGGAAAATAAAAGTGCTTTCAGCCTCACTGATATTTAAAGATTTTTGTTGGTACTGCTGTCTCACTGATACCTCCAGCTGGGAAGGGCTGTGGGGAGCTGGAGACCAGCCCTGCTGTGACAGTGCTGGCAGCCCTGGGCAGCTGCAATGGTTCTGGGCCATGGGAGAGCCCCAAGGGCGAGGTCGGGGTCAGTCAGACCCATGACTGCCCTCAGACACTTCCTGGGTGCTTTAAATTTCAGGTGACTGGAGCAGGTTTCTAGGTACCTATTAAGGCCATCCTTGTGTGGATTTAGAAGTCTAAGTTTAGGTACTGGAATGTGAATATTTCAGAATAAATATCTAAGATTAAACATTTACATGTAACCTGTTCTACAGGTCTGCATAGATCCAGTATTTTCTACCCATGGGGAGAAAAATTTCTCTGCAGTCATTCAGAACACTTTTGGGTTTTTTTTCTCTCTGTATAATTTTATGCTTCCTTCATTTTGACCTTTTAAATTCATTACCAAAGTGTTTCAGGGTCTTCTTCTCTCCACACGGCCTCACTGTTTACGCAGGTAGAGATGTGGAGCAGAGCCACAGGTCGGACCCAGTATTTTTTTACTTAAGCCCCAAGCAGGGTCCTTTTCCCCAGTCCTTGTCTTCCTTGTGTAGCTGTCAATGAGTTTCTGTTTTAAAGGAAAATGCATTCATGAGTCTCCCCAGAATTACTACGGTTATGCAAACACCTAATACATTTTGAAACAGCTATTGAAAAATCCAGCCCAACTGTTCTTATGTGTTCTTTTCTTGTTCTTTCTCCAGCCGTTCACAGAAAAAAATGCAGTTGGTTTCAAATATCTCATTTTTTGCCATGTTTCTGATGTACTTTATGACTGCCATATTTGGCTATTTGACTTTCTACGGTAAGTATGCAGTTCTTTACTGATCAGAATAGAAAGGGGATACATGTAAAATCAATAGTGTATCCCAGCTGGAAAAGAAAGTCCCATCCACTTATATTAAAATACTTTTCCAAATAATTTTTCTTAAAGTTCTCATATTGAAGGAATAAATCCTTTTCTCCTTTTCCCCTGTGGATGAAAAGCACAAGTGAAAGCATTATTTGCAAAAGACATTTTCAAAATATGAGGGAGAGATTGGTTTTACAGAATTGGGGATTAGCTGGGCCCCACTAAGATTTTGTTCCAAGGTCCTCACCTGAATGATGTATGCATTGGTAATGGCTGAAGCATGCATATTTGCAGAAATTGAGACAGATTTGAGAGCAGGTCCTAGGAAATGACTAACAAATCGGCCATCACAGCTTTTTCACTTTCTTAGTAACACTTTCATCATAGAGGCAACAGACCAAATGTTTTCCCTGTGTCCCTAGAGCTGACCTCTTTAGGTCTCAGTTAAACAAGCTTGCAGTGAAGGTGGGGAAGCTTTGAGTGTTGTCCCAGCTCAACCACCAAAGGATGATTATCTCAGTGTTTGAGACTCCCACCCTGTCTCTTTCCATGCATTTCAATTCTGTTAATGAACAAATCATGTTGTATCAGTAAAGGATACAATATGTATGCCCTAAAGGCACATCTGTTAAGTCAGATAAAAGATGAATGTTTCCCAGGAAGCTACTCCCATGTTCCAGTATAATAAGAATGTTGAAAAGTAGTGTCTTTTTCCATGGACCTTTAAGAGGTTACAAGACAGGTGACAAAGCTGATGTTTGCCTTTTACCTCAGAGTCACCCATCAGTCTTCTCCACCCTATTCCAAGTGACCTTTTTGTTACAATCTCCTCATTCATAATACCTTGTGAACCACCAATTGCAAGAGAAACAAAACAAGTAAATATGAACTGTGGCATTTTTTTTCAAAGGTGTACCTATCTCATATTTGCTTTCTCAGATTCTCATTCTGATTATGAGGCCTTGAGCATACATGTGTTGAAGTAACTCGAGGTCATCTGTTCTAATTTTCCCTATAAACCCACAAATAGGCTGCAAGTGACAACAGCATCAGCCGTTCTCATCCAGCTGCTCCCATCTAACACATTTTCCTAGAGATGCATCAAATTAGCAGCCCCAGGGAGCAAGTGGGTGTAAATCAGCATGGACCCCTTCGCTTTGGCAGGGAGGAGATTCTGATGTGATTGCCCCAGGGATCTGAGGAGGCAGATCTGTGGCGCTCCTCTCTGGGAATCTCCCACATCCCTCAAGGACGAGGGTCTGGAGTCCATGGAGGAGGTAGGGGCTGCATCCTTCTGGCCCTCCTGAGGGGGAATGGCGGAGGAATCCCTGGGGTGTCTTGTGTGCCTCTCCCCACGTCAGGCATCCCTGCTCTCCAGCACCGAGAGCCCACAGGTGGAAGCTGTGCAGCTCTGCTGGGCTTCTGCAGTGTCAGTGCAGTGACAGGCTGCAAAAAAGACACTGAGGGAATATAAAATTCCCCCATAAAGTTCCTTCCTTGTTCCCCTTGAGACTGAAAAGACCTTACCTTTCATATGTTCACTTACAGTGTTTTAACCCTCTTCTCTACCCTTACCTGGGTAAGAACAGTATTTTTATTGTGACAATTTCTTCTTTACACCAATAGTACTTGTCTGTTTGCTGTGTTCTCAAAAGTGTTGCAGTGATGACTATATTTACATTGCAGAATTACAGAAAAGAGGTGTTTTTCTTCCCCTAAAAGGTCACAGTGTGGTTGGGCTCTGTGATGTATCTAGCTGAAAGGAAAACAGACCTTCAACTGTAAGCCATGCCCTTCACTTCCTACCTGGCTGCAGCCCGTGAGCGGTACAGAAGTTGCAGTCTGTGCTTGCAGGAGCAGAGTAAGCTCTGTGTTGCAGAAGCTGTGCATGTGCCCGGCTTGAAAACCCCACTCCTGATCTGCAGGGAGGTGGGAGAGTGTTTTCTTTCTCCTGGTGGGGATTCAAGCACCGCATAGGTGGTGTTGACCTGTGGTCTCTACCCAGAAGGACGCCCTGGGGGGAGCGTAGGCATTTTGCCACAGGACAGATCCCTCTGCCTCCAGGAATACATGAGGTTTTACCACCACCTTTCTAAGATTAGCAGGCAGAAACAAAACATGGGCCTAAAAAGGGGCAGCAAGTGTGTTTTGTGGCATGCTTAACAGCCACCCCCTTAGGGTTATTGCTCCTGGATATTTAAAAATTACAAAGCCAACACGTAGGTCCCTCAGCAACTTGGTTTTCCTGCTGGTTAGTACACGCAGACCTGCTCTGCACTATTTATCACAGCTTCAAGGAAACATTTTGGCAGGAGGTTGTATTAATATATTGCCAGCACCTCCCCGTTACGCACCCCCTGTGATTTGCCTTGGCTGTCAGGGCTGCTGGCCAGCGTGGGGCTGAGCTGCAGGCTCTGCTGGCAGCCCTCAGAGGAGCTGCTGAGGGATTTGAGTGCAAATGTCAGAGCGTCCCACGGAGAGCTGACCCAAGATAGGCTTTGTTCTCGGTTGAGAACAGGGGCACTTGCTTTTTGCTGGAAGTTTATTTGCTGGTTAGACTAATTTAGCTCAAGACCTTGCAGTTTATATTAAGTTCAGCCATTGCAGTGCATGTGTTTATTTTTATATAATTTGAAACTTTTAAAAAAAGTCCACGGAACCAATTAAAAATAGCTGATTTCACTTTACCTATTTTTGTATATATGTATATATGTAAGCAAGCTTTCATGTATGTCTCACTGTTGTCTTTTCTACAGTGAAAATTACCTTAGACGTAGGCATGTGCTGTCATGAATTAAGACGCATTCCTAAATTAGGCCTCCAAAGGATTAATCTGGAATAATGGGATCATTGGGATTTTGTTCAAAGTGCTGTTTTAACTCAAGAATGTTTCATTCCATACTCTTTTGTTTACAGATAAATCACTTGTTGTTCAAGAAGGCTGTTGTTAAGCAATGATTTTTGTGGACTAATTGCCTTTTTGCCAGAACACTTATCTTACTGTCTTTCCCATAGAGAACGTGCAGTCAGATCTGCTTCACAAATACCAGAGCAAAGATGACATCCTCATTCTGACTGTGCGCTTGGCTGTGATCGTGGCGGTGATACTCACCGTGCCAGTGCTGTTTTTCACTGTAAGTAAAAAAGTCTGCATGGTTTGGAATTGGTAACAGCTGGACACAGCACATTTCTTTAAACCACAGTCCAGTGGTGGCTGAGACCACAATGTTGCACCTACACAAAGAGCTTGAGCTTGGTTTAGTATTTTCTCATGCCAGACTCCCACTAACTTCTGGAGAAATTCTCTATGCAATAAATAAATAAATCACTTTTGGTCTTAAATCTGTTTTAAATTGAATCTACAAGGGTCCTCTCTTACTTCACATCACTTTACTGGAGCAGGCTCAGAGGTGAAGTTCCTTTTAAAGTGCAGCAGGATTCAAAAAGGCATGTTAAAAAGAGAGGACTATCCTACTGTACATGCACATACAGTTGTGAAAAAACAAATTAATTTTAAGGAGTATTTCAAAGGGCATTACATTTAGCAACCCAAAATTTCTGACAGATCTGTGCAGCACTTCTCACATGAAGAACCAGTTAAACACAGGAAGCTTTGAATTGACTCACAGACCATTCTTGACAGAGAATTTTCTTTCTCTCCCTTACAGGTGCGTTCATCATTATTTGAGATGGCCAGAAAAACAAAATTTGACTTATGCCGTCATGTTTTGGTTACTTTTGTTCTTTTGGTTATCATCAACCTGTTAGTCATTTTTATCCCATCCATGAAGGATATTTTTGGAGTTGTAGGTACAGTATCCTAGTTTTGTACTACTAATAAAAAACAGTTGCTAATCAGCAACACAATATTTAGCTGATGCTGACAGTTAACAAAACTCATTCATTTGAATTTTGCAGGGGTCACTTCTGCCAATATGCTGATTTTCATTCTTCCTTCGTCGTTATATTTAAAAATTACACAGCAGGATGGATCAAAGTTGACTCAGAGGATTTGGGTATGCATTCCATTCCCATCAGTCCAACACTTTCATCTTGTCATTCTCTGTAATGTGCTAGGTGCAAAGCAGACCTAATCTGAACATATGTGTGAGGTCCTTTACATTACGTCCTTTACATCGTCTGTGCTTCAGTCTGCTGGCAGCATTGCTCACCCCTTCTCTTTTGCTTACCCTGGGGGTCCCCTGGTGGAGGGGCCATACCATGCATGGCATCTTGTGTTTTGGGGGGACCCTTCTCTGTGGGGTGAGGGACTCGCCTGGCTGGCAAGCAGCAGTAGCTGTCAGCAGGGTGCAGGAACCCCTCCAGCCCCCTCAGCAAGCCTTTCAGCCCAGCAAGCTCTCTCTGTTTCTGCGTGTTGATCCAGAAAGCATGCAAAGTGCTCCATTTGCAGTATTCCTCATGGTTTAAATGGACCTGAGTCAGACTTAGGGTGGTTCCACCAGAAGCAGCCAGCTGAAATGTTATGTTAGCCATTTGGCATGCATGAGCAGATGGGAATGGGCCTTGGAAAGATTTCCTATGAGCCCCAGAGATAGCTGCAGCTGAAAAGATGCAACACTCCTGTGTATTCCCAGTCTAACAGGACATGCACTGGAAGCATTGTAAGGTCAGACCTTTCTTCTCTGAGCAGACAGGTAGAAAACATGTTTCATTTTGGCTGCATCCACAGATCCCATGATGAAAAGGCTGAACTTTGATGAGCACATATCCGAAGAATATACTGATTTCCGTGAGGCTTTGGAAAGAGCAGAGCTGATCAGTCCTAAAAACAGACTCACTTAATCCTCTTAAGGGATGATCAGTGTTTAAGAAGTGAATTGAAAGGAGAAAAAAAAATTAGTTTGGTGTTCAGCAAGTAATTATTAATGACACTAATCTGTTTAATTATCTATGGGTCTTGTCTTTACCAGAAGTGCCAGCTCATTTTAGCTGATAAACTTTGATACTTCCCCTTGTAAGTCTCCTTAAGAGAAGTTAAAATACATGAATTAATTGTCTTTTTATTAATTTTCTCTCCTTTTTTTGTTTCAGGCTTCTCTTTTCTTGGCACTGGGGGTATTGTTTTCCCTAGTGAGCATTCCGTTGGTCATCTATGACTGGGTACAATCGGGAGGCAGTGCCGAAGGCCACTGAAGTTCACCTTGTTCTCAAAAGAAGATACCCGTGTTTGCTACACACCAAAATCGCAACCATCCGTTCTGTTGTCTATTCCACCTTTTGTGAGTTTACTCAAATCAAATCCAAATAATGATTATCCAGTACTGAAAATACTGTTATGGGTGTATTTTCTTGCAGAAAACAGACCCATTCTTCCAACAGGCATATCACTCTGATCCGCAAAAAGTCTGTGTTAACTGTCTGTGAGACTATATAGAGTCTTGTTCATAGAAATTCATCAGAATTAGTTTCCCCTCTTCCGCCCATGAATTCCATTATTCCATTATTCTTAGCCCTTCAGCCACAAGCTCTGCTCCTTTAGGGCAGCAGCACCTGTTGCTATCAATTCCAACTGGAGTGTTGTCCGTTCACATCCTTCCCCCCTCTTTTAGCCAAAACTCTGCTCTCTAATTGTATGCATCTGGTTTGTTGGTTTGTTTGTTTGTTCTGTTGCTGTTTCAGGCACCATTTGCCTCACTGGGTTAAGTGTAGTGTTCTGGATACAGGCATGAAAAGCACCACGAGAGCATAACTACGCTGTGTAAGCGTAGGTCCTAAATCCAGTGCTTCTCTCTGACGGTTTGGTGGGGGAGCCAGCCCCAGGGCTTGGCCCATTCATGGCTTTGGGGAGCAGGCTGTGTGTGTCTTTGTGATGCGGTGCAGGGAGCAGGAGAAGGACAGCCACCACTGCCAGCCAGCATTCCCCTGGAACACTTGAGCTGGAGGCTGACCAGAACTTGACCCCAAACCATGAGTACTCGAGCTTGAAGAGGCGCAGACGTTTGGAGATTTCCATAGGAAGCCTACATTTTCTTCAGCATTAAACTGTTCAGTAATGCCCCATTGCTCTCAGAAAAAAATACCAACTCCACTTTTATTAAAACCTAAGCATTTAATCATACCTCATGCCTTTTCCATACCTTGTAGGGACTGCTCCTCTCTTGTGTCTTACCATCCTCCCACTGAAGTCAGTGGGGTCTTCGACAGCAGTGGGAGCAGGATTTGACTCACTCTGCAAAACTACTGGATTTCTAATGGAAATTGAAATCTGTAACATTCCTTTAAATGAACAGAAATACCTTTTATATTTAGAAGGTTTCATTTCCATTTTTCACTGATTCTCCATAACAATTAAAAGATACTTAGCTACCACTAGCAGAAACACTGTTGTCCACAGAATAAGCATTTGCCTAATGCCTTATAGCTGGTGTAGAGAACTACTTGTAGAGACTCAAATGCTAAGCAGGTGATCACTCACTATCCTGAGCAGACATCTTCTATTAGTGCACTGCCAGCAGCATAAACATGTTCACTTTGTGTCATTCACCGTGGAGCTAAAGTGTCTCAGAATATGGACGTGGCTCCCACTGAAAGAACTGATGGCTAAAGGGAGCCCCACTTCATGCCCAAGGGTTGTGATGCCCTTGGTATGCTCGAGCCATACCATTCAGTATGCAGTGGCCCTCTTGTTCCCAGTAGCTGGTTCATTGACAGCTCCCTTTGTAACTGTGGAAGTAGACTGTCATCAGCTGTGAGGAACCTGTTGTTGCAACTCGCTGTTTTTGACGTTAAGGATAGATTATTTGGGATCTTGAGATTTCTGTGAGCTGTTGAATTGCCTCCATTGCCATTGCCTTGTCCTACACGGCTTGAAGTCACTGTGAGTTGAGACCACAGAATATGTCTCAGGACCCTGAAAGTTGGTTTCTAAAGGTAACATCCAGAGAGGTTAGTTTGGGGCCTTCCTAGTAATTTGGGCATTGAGATGCAGATTATTCATGCTGCAGAAGTTAAGCCTACTAAGCCCAGACTTCTGTGTCTGTACCTTAGCGTAGGCAGTGAGGTACTTCCCTCTGATGATACTCCACTGTGATCCAGAAATAAGGCAGAATGGATTCCACAGGCTGCCTAAGTTCTTGGAGTAGCCCAGCAGCAAGAACAAAACTGTAAGCCTTCTCCCTCCAGGCTAGGTGACCTGCTAGACTGCAGTGCAAGGTTCCTTTATTGTGCATCATCCTTTCTCCCAAGCATGCCCTAGCCCAGCCTTTAACATACAAACCGCTGAGCTACCTGGGACCCCTGGGCTAAGGTCCCTTGGGCTTTCCTGTGACTGGTCTCAGACCCTTGTCTGCAATGGTGCAGGTGACCAGTTCTCTCTGCGCTTCTCCTTATGGGACTGATCCCTGCCCTTATTCACAGAGAAGTCCATACCATAGCCTACAGGACCGGGTGTTAGGCAAGCTCTGGGGAGAAGAGCCTATGCTTTGTTCCTGTCTCTTTGCATGTCACTCCAGGCATCTTCTCACCTTGAGAGGTAAATTTGTGGTTTTCCTTTGGCAGGCACCCAGCCCTCAGTGGTCACTGCAGCAGGAGCCCAGCATCTCACTGCATTCTCTGACTCAGCTTGCTGAGGTTGCATTTCAGGTTTTGAGGTGCCTTATAATCTCTCTGGATCTTATCCTAAAAAACCTAACTCAGACCTGAGAATGCTGTACAGTGTTATCCTTAAGATGCTACCAGGCCCTCCTGCTTTCCTTCCCCTTTATCTTTCTTCTACTACTGATTAATGAGCAGCACAGCTCTGTGTGTTGGGGGATTGCGAGAGATGAGCTCCTGGGAATGACTTTCAAGTATACAGGTATTAGCCAGAGGTCTGATCTGCTGCACAGGGTTCCGGCAAGGTCACATCTGTGACATCTTCTTCCTGTTTCCTCCCCTCGCCTGCAAATAGTCTGTAGTCTGCTGTTTGAAATACCAACCACTGAGTTTTGGCACCCAACTTCCTTCGACTTGAAGGCCTGTTGGGTCATTGATTGTTCCTTGCATCTTCCTAAACCTCCGCCATCACTATTCCTCTCTCTCCTCTTTGCTATTCTGCCTTCTCCTTTTTCCCAGTTTATTTGTATACTGAAGTTTTACTGAATAAATAGGGAGAATGAGCTGAGTGTGCATAGAGTAAAATTACCCAAGGTACTGGTCCACCAAAGCATGTCTTATATACTAAAAAATAGATACCCAAAATATTAAGTCTTTAACAGACTTTGTTTCTTAGTCTCTTGAGAAAAAAAAAAAAAAAAAGGAGGGAATTCTGCTTAGACTGATTTACCGGCATCATATTTATAGATATTTATGGAAAGGAATCACGTGTTTATTGATGTCTGTGGTAATGAACGTGAAATAATGTGCTTTTTGTTTTCTCATCAGGTTTATACATTCTTAACAGAATGCAATAGACCCTGCTGTAACTGTCAACATCAGTGATGGATGACAATATTTGTATGAGGTTATCTGTAAAATGTACTGCTGTTATTCAGTTCATTTGGAATAGTGAACCTGTAGCCACGATTGTACAAGTCCCACATTTTAGTTAGGATTTTAAGAGCACAGTGAAATGCTGTAGGAGTTTCTCTGTTGTAAAATTAATAGGATCCAGAGTACCATATCTACTTAGTAGATGATAGCATGCTTTCTTTTCATAGAGAGTTTATCACTATTGTGAGCACCACAAGTGTCATAGACTGGATGCAAAATTGCTCCTAATAACTACAACAAAAAAACTTTAAAATTCTCATTTGTGTAATAGTAACAATCGAGTGGTAAGGGACAAGGAAGGACTAATTAGAAGCAGGGACTACTAGTAACATTGTAAGAGTTAATCCTACACTTAAAAGACAGCCTTGCTGCCTCTCCACAGCACATTGTGAAGACAATAGTTACGGGTTTAAAGCAACCATAAAACAGCTGCCCTTCTTTGTCCAATGGCAAACATACATACCTAGTTAGTAAAACAAAGCAAATTGTCATTTGGGAACAGTATCTCAGGGGCAGTGACCTCTCTGGGTGATGCTTGCTCCTGGTCAGAGGGCCAATGCCAAATCCGTGCACCAGCACAGACCTTTTGTAGAGCTGACGTGGACCAAGTGGTGCCTGGCACTTGTGCAGGCCTAGGGCACAACAGCTGGTCTCATCGTGCAAGGTCAGGGATGGGGATGCTCATCTGCTCTGAGGGCTGCTCTTCTGAGCCACATACAAACCCAAAGCCTGTGTTCCACTTGTAATAGGTCACATGTGCAAGTGTGGGTTGGATGTTATGTGGGTTTTGTCTATACATCTGCCTTACAATGCATAAGCGCAACACAGCTTTCTGATATTGAGTATTAAACAGTAACAATTAATGGTATGTCTAGTTTATCTTTAAATGAACACATTTCTTCGCTTGAACCTTACATTAAGGCTAAAGAGCACCTTGGTCAAAACAAAACTTTTCATGTGGTGGTGTCCCACCTCCAGTCCTACTGCCCACCCCAGTGCCTGTAGGAGAAAGGCACTGCAGAATGTACTCAGCTCCATCAGCAGCTCCACGGGATGGCTTTTATCAGCTGGTGCCAGGGTGCTTTCATAAACAAACCCCCAGAGCCCTTGGTGTCAGAAAATCCTTATTTCCTATAACGTACAGTAAAGAATGTTCTATTTGTATCTAATGTAAGGATTTCTGTAACAAACTGTGAAAAAAAAAGATAATTATTAATAAAAGGTAGAGGGCTGAAAAGTCTAGAATTCAAAAATTGTACACATACTTATGTTTCTGAAGACAAATCTATGCAGTTGTGTTGTATGGTAGGAAATTTCATTTTTATGTACATATATATTGTAAATAAATAGGATGCTGTATATTTTTGCAGTTGTTTATCCCCTATGAATAGAAGTGTTGAGATAGGCTCTGCATATTAAGAACAATTTTAATAGAAAAACAAATACTTTAGCTTCTTAGCAAAATGTATATCCTTTTCTTTCTCCCAAGAGTTCACAAGTTAAATCCTAAACTTGAAATGATAATTACATCCCTAGAGTAAAAAGAGAAATAAAAGGTCCAGTGAAATTGCTCGGATTAATTCCAGTGCATAACTCCCTGTTTTCTCAACAGCAAGTTTGCCAGTCTTCCTGTTGGGTAAAATATCTCCCGTGTTAAAGGGCCCCTTTGGTACCCAGATACCTTGTGCCTCCTCAGCTGAGGTCAGTTGGTAATAAAGTGCTGGAAAGGCTTTATGCAGAAAACCATGGCAAACTGCAGCCAGCAGTTTGACCCAGCATTATGCCATGTTGTATCCAGGCATGTATTTACCCAACTAGTACAAAGAGAAGTCAGGGTAGAGCTTCTGCATTTCCATTTTCAGCCATCAGAAATGCCTGTTGTTCAGAAAAAAAAGGTACAACAGGCCAGGGGTGGGCAGCAACCAGAGCAATTGGTGCCATTTCCAGCCCCCTCCCTTCCTGCAGAGTCCTGTGGCTGCTCCTCTGCCATAGACCTTGCTGCTCATGCAACCAAAACACTGGCACCCGAGGCTGCCAAGAGCTCCCCTGGCCAGGGACTGCTTGCACATCCCACACTGTGAACAGGCAGAGGTTGTGGGATAGCTGCTTGTCCAGGAGTGAGGGTGATGGGAGGGGCGGGCTGGGTATGTCCTGAGAGCACATCCATCAGAGGCCTTGCATAGACTTTCTCACTGGTAAAGCATGGAAACATTTTTTCAGGACTGCTGAATAATGGAGGTTAAGAAATGCATCTAAAAATAATTGTGGGGTTTTTCCAAGTTTACTTTATGGGCTTGGATGAAAATGAAACTTGAAATAACATTTGCTTTTACCATGAGCACAAATTTGAGGGAAAAACCCCTATATACAGTAAGTTCTACAGAGCTTTTAAAATTAATACAAGTGTATGGTTTTTTTCAGTGTTATAGCCAAGAAAATATAAACTGTAAAGGTATTTTTCCACTAGACTTGAACTTTACCTTGTTTATAGAAACCTGTTTTTAGTGTCCCAACATATGCTAAGGCTCACACAGATCCAGTATAAACAATGTTGTTTGAATGATGTATGCTTGATACAAGCCCATCTCTAATAGATTATTGAAGTGAGTCATCGGTAATATTTTGCTCCTGTTAACATCACCTGTTAACTTCGTGCTGCTCATATCCAAATAAACAACACAGTTTTTCAGTTTCTGTGTGTAAATAAAATGTATCAAGTTCTATGATCTCTCTGTTACCTCTTAGTTTTTAAACATTAAAATTGTGATCTAAATTAATGTTGGGGCAGTACTGTTTCTTGCAAAGGGATGACTGTGTATCATTTTAATGCCTTGAACAGCAAATGCTCCCTGCTCTTAATCCAAGTATTTTCACTGAATTTAGGGCATGCAGCTCTTGCAAAGCCAACTACATTAGATTTGGTGCAGTTTATAGAGCAAAGCATCAACAGACGGCTATGGAGCATTAAGGTGAAGTTTCTAATACAGTTTTAGAGGTACCCAAAGCTGGAGCAGATGGTTACCACAGTCTGCAGTTGCTGAAGATGACAGCATTCCTCAAGGCCAATCCTTGTTTCGGGCTGCTCCTTGAAGACTGTGTGAGTGCTCAGCAGTTTGTTTCAAGGTCAAGTCAGGCAGTGTAACTTAAAAGGCTGCTGTTAAATTTGGTTTGAGTTCGGGTGTCAAACTGGTGCCTGAAGTGACTAAACACCTGCCAGAAAGAATTCTGGCAGGTGTTTAGTCATTTTTTTCTTTTCTCTGTCTGGTCCCCAAGCTCAGGGATGTATCTTAAAGCTATAAACCTGGGAGCACAGAGGTACAAGCTTCTGCACTGACCTGGTCTAGTAGTCTCCTCTGTTTGGCATACATTTGCACACCCTTCTCTACCCAGCCAAGCTTAATCATCTCATAGTCATATCTTAAGACACAGGAACATAATTTATGGAGCACTACCACAAATACCTGTTGCTTTCTGCACTGCAGTCTGACAGGTTCACCTGAAGTTCACCTAAAACCACGCAGCCAAAGTTAAAAGCACCAATCTCCTTTCCAGCCATGCACTTCTACTTTTGGCATGTATCCCCAAAGTCAGTCAGATCTCTTGAGTACATCTGACCAGTCCCTGTTGGGGAGTGAAAAAAAAAAGCCAAAAAGAATAATTACTAATTCCTAGGGCAAACAATGCTTTTGTCTGAAGGAAGCCATTCCTCCATCTGCTTCAAGTGGGGTCTTACTTTGTCTCAAATTCATGTGAAATTGCATTTAGTCTTCAAGCTGAAGCCCAAATGCAAGCCACTAAGATGTCTCACTCCCCATTACACTAAGAGCTGGAAGTAAGCACTCATGCCAACTGTACGAAGTGTGGAGAAAGCGGAGATGGTAGGAACAGGCACAAGTGATAAGTCCATTTCTAAGACTTTTAACCACAAACCCATAATAAACTGAACATGGGCTTTGCTTCCTACAAGGAAGCTTCCTTCCCTGTTCTCAGCCCCATGCAGGAGGGCAGCACCCTTTGTTTTACAGTCAGTTGTGTTAAGGATCTCTGGCTGAAATACTGACTTCCTAACACAGATCCCAGTGTGGTTAGACAGAAATTTTCAAGCAACTCAGCATCTGTGTTTTGCAAATATTAAGTGCCATGCATTTCCCCTTCAGCTTACAGTTACGGAGACTGTTAAAGCTGTCAGTGTTACTAAATGTCATGGCACTGGCAAAGGACAGTGCTGCTGGCTTAATGTGCCTCAACCTTGTCATGGCTTACTGCCTGAAAAATGTGAGGTTGTTGGTATTAGAAAATGGTGGTGATTGGCTGAGGCCTAGACAATATGGCTAGGCAAGTAAACTGGCACAGGCCAGCCCTGTCTGAGAGCCCTCTGCAGATCAAAGCCACCTTGTGAGTTCCCTGAGCTATGGGCCCATGGGAGCTCCGGTCCTGGAAAAATGGAGGGAAGTGTATCATCAACACAAGTTAGAATGTACCCCGGAGATAAGAAGCACATCCCCTCCTTAAAAATGCTACCTGATTTAAAGTGTCAAGTCCTTTTCCCAGAGTTAACCAGATCCACCTCCTCCTGCCTGCCACGTTTTCTTGGTTTAAGACAATTTAAAGAGGTGGACACTCTAAAAACAAGTTACCTCCCCTTAGTTCCAACCAATCCCTTTCCACCAATAAAGAACGAATGCCAGTAGATATAAGTGAAAAAATAACAGTTTACTAATAAGCGAAACACCAACAGGCAAAAATAGCAGTGAAAAATTACTAAATACAAAACTGGGACAGCATTTGCCCATTGGGCAGCAAACCTTAAGCACTGTCCTCCTGCCAGTTACAAAAAGCTGGTGAAATTTACCTAGTTTTTGGTGGAGATCATCACTTCAGACTAAACTCTTTGAATGTACCACGTACTGACCATACCTGTGACATGCTCCCATGTGCTCTTCCTTCATGGACACATTTTGGAGCCCATGCTCAGGTAAGTTCCCAAAAATTATTCTTTCCAAATCCCGCTGTTTTCCCAGCCATGCTCACTTAGGCTTTGCAATAGCTGGACCATCCCTGTCACTGCCTGCTACAGACCTGCCCCACAGCCCAGGCAAACCAGCCAGGTTCCCTCACCTTGTTTAGGAGGGGTTTGCTTAACCATTCCCCATGCACAGCACTGGATGGCAACAACCCTTGCACAGAGCAGTTCGACAGTGATTACAGAGGTGAAAAACAAGTATCAGAGGGGGAGCATCTGCAGCAGCTACTTCTCCTCTTCAGGCTTGTGCCGTGAACTCGTCCTGGTGAGCAGCTGATGAGGATGAGAGAGGAGGGTTTGTTGTCCAGATGTCTCCCCAGCCACTGTGACCAGCCCATCAGAGCTGGATGTGCAGTCTATCACAGACATGGGGTGAGTGTGGTGCTCAGCACCATCACTGCAGGAGCTGAGTGCATTGAGGATAAAAAACCTGTTGTTCTACCTCAGGTAATTATAAAAGAACATAGCAGAGTTAGGCGTCAAGGTATTGGAAAGTGTTACGATAACAAAGAAACTCATGAAGAGGGTGGAGAAATTTTTACAATGTGGGATCAGATTAATGACCTGCACAATGGCTGCAGTAAAAACAGCAGCATACAGATGCTACAACATTTGTAGAACACATTTCTTCTAAACCATAACCAAAGCCTGTAATTTACTAGGATGTTAAAAAAAAAAAAAAGAAAAAAAGAAAAAAAGAAAAAAACTTAAAAAGAAAATTATATGTTCACTGACAAAGCCAGTTCTTGCAGTCTTCTCGGGCTTGGTGCAGGCAGCAGTTCCCAGTAGTACTTCTTACATAATAGCTGGATTTCCTATTAATTTTCAGATACCATTTGTAGATAATCAGAGAAGTACCAGATGCTGGAGAAACAACTTCCCTGACATAACAAGGAATTATATATCTCTTGCAATTAGATCATCACAAAATGAAAGGAAAACAGGCATCAGTCTGCCATTCCCGCATCCAGTGGCATATAAACGAGTACAGCTTCTGTTACTATTGCTGGCAGCCCTCCAGCAGCACTTTGAAAAGGCAGCGTGGCCTCCCTGTAAATTGAGAAACAATCTTGTAAAGCAACAGGCACAGGAACATTCAACTCTTTGTTAAATTTTTACATGAGTAGAGAACTAATTGACATCTTTCTGTTCAGAACAAGCAGGGTCAGCTTCTCCATTTCCAGAGGCAGATTATTTTAAGCAGAATCCACAGTTCCTGTAGTTAATGGAATAAACAGTAGGAATGAAGGTACTAGGAGATGCAGAAATTGTTTTCTTAAAGAGTTCTGTTTGTGAAACAATTAAACTCAGTTGACAAAAAAAGACAAATAAGTCCTAGCTGTGTTGATGGCTTCAAAATGCATTCATTATCACTACAAAAGCAGATGTGTCATCCTCACAGGGGATGCTGACGTCCTAGAGTAACGTGATCACTGGTTGTACCATTCAGACCAGTTTCACCCAGAGAGAATGATATTCTCACCTCTGCTCTGGGCCAAAGAATAAAGAATGGCCTGGAAGCTTTTGTACAAGGCTGCCCACCAAGATGCAGAGTGCTCTCTAAGGAGTGGGAAATATGCTCAGATATATGCATGCCACCTAATTATCTTCCTTCATCTAGTGCTCTGGCATGTCCCTGCCTGATACCGATTACACCAGGGCAAATTCAGCTCTTGATAGGATTCATGCTCTGGACAGCTGGGAGGAGAAAGCTTGTCCCTATGAATGACCAGAGTATGAGTTTAGATGTACCATGATAAGTAGATGTACAGAGCAGAAGGTGCACCCCATGCAGTCTGCAAACCCCATGCAGGCAGCTAAAGTGTGGCTAGCACAGGTCTTTCCCATGAGAATTTCTTTTGTGTTTTATAAACAAAGATAAAGTTTGGATGTTATTAAAAACAGTTCCTCGAGATTTGGACAGTTCAGGCCTGGCCAATCAGGCCTAGGGGGAGGTTTCTGACTGACCAATCTGGGTGACCTCTGAAAAGTCTATATATATGTTGGATTCAAATAATAAAGTGCTTTTTCTATGCCACGCTGAGAATCCGGGCCTTCCTTCTCTGCTAGCGGCTCAACAGCGACATTAAAGCACTAAGCAAGTGGGGCTCCACTTCAGCACATGAGGCAAACACATCACCAACACCTTGACCTCACTAGGGACAATTTCACTATCCTAAAAGAGAGCACAATAATAAATCAGTTCATTCAAGCAAGAACACTTCTATATTTACATTATAACCCTCTATCAAGCACAAGAGACCACTAGTCCTGTTTACTGCAGAAATAAGCTATACTTCCCCTCAGACAACTGAATACTACTCTGAGGGCTCAGGAATGTTGTCTAAAATTGGAAAGCATCTTTTTGGGGGTATTTTTTGTTTTACAGGCATCTGGACAAACAGTCCAGATACCAATAAACAAAATAGGTCAAAACTAATAGCTAGAAAACAAGTCTTGCAACACACTCTACCTACCCACTTACCCTTGAGGAAACAACGTGGTTAGCACAGTTGAGACAGGAAAAAACACCCACAAAGAGTAGGATTCATCGAAGCCAGCTCTGAGAGGTACTTTTCATAAGGGGACAGACAGGAGGAAGGCATTTATGTACAAGAAGTACATGCAGTGTTTCCAAGCCCACTTCTTTATAGGTTCTGCGTCAGGGCACCTCCACCGAAGGCAGCATTGTCCCAACTCATAGCTGCTAACACTTCTGCTGCCTTGCGGGGGAAGTACCAACTCTGGGATGCTCTATGGCTCAAAGCTGCAAAAGAGGTTTCATGTATCCTTGCTGTATCTCCCCAGCAAATTTTCAATCCCAGAGACCTTCCAGGAAGATCTGAATGAGCCCAAGACAGAAAACCCACAGTCTAGTTACAAGGGACCAGAATAGATATATAGCACCCATTTACAAACACTCTACATTTTTTAAGAATTAATGTCTCACAAGAATTTCAAGTGCCAAGTTTTATAAGCAAAGAAATCTAGCCACAAAGATCTTGGGTTGGTCCAGTGCATTTTTCACAAAGGGTACTAGCAACCACTACTAAGTAGTAAGCACACCAGACTAATTTACTGATTAGATACACAGAGCTATTCCCAGGCACTACTTCCACACAGTTTCCAAGGTTCACACCTTGCTGTGAAATGGCTGAGGTCCACTGTGATCAATGGAATTCGCCTTAGATTTATATAAACTGATAAAATGTCTTAGACTTTCACAGTGTGAAGAACTGCCTTAATGGATTTCTACTGAGATACTAAGTTATGCATTAATTGCTTTGTGGAGTTGGAGGGGACAAGAGAAATGCTAGATAGGCTTCAAGCCTTTGTATCTTTTAGAGCTGATAAAGGATTTATATTTTATTTGTTCCAGCTTTGGTAAGAAATGAAAAATTATCTAAACTGACTCTGTAAAAGATATGGAGAGTCAACAGAACCCTAGGAAAACAGACACCACTACCAAGGAAAACATCTTTAGGAATGAAAACTACTGCATTGGAGTTGTATGAGCTCCAGGTCTCTTAGGACAACATTACTTTAAATCTCAACTGAGGATAAAAAAAATTAAAGGCAAGTGCAATTGTGATTCTAGAACTCTGTGAAATGCCATCTAACACGAGGCCCAAGCTGTGAGGAGGTGGCCAACATGGCTAGTGATGGCTACTGAGAATTGCACAGCTAGGCATGAAAGTCCTGTCTGTGTGGCAAACATTATTTTGCATATACACTCATATTTATAAGCCTGTCTTAAGCTATTACTGCTATTTCTCCTCGTCTCCACAGTCAGCAGAGCAAAACCATCATTGCCTATAGGGTTTGTCCTTGCAGGCTACACATGAAGACTAATCCCTGACACAAATTTGTCATTCTTATCCAAGTCAGGAGGTAAATCAGCACAGACACCAGCAGTTTAGCCCTTCACTAGTACACTTTGCAGCAATACTGCATGCTATAGAAAATATATTTGTTCTCAGCTCCAGTGAAACTGGGTCTCCAAAAGAGTTTCCTCCTGCACTGTTGTTTTACATCTAAACACACAGAAACTGAGGTGTTACTCCAGTGTCAAAGGTTCTGATGACCCATGAAACAAATCCACGTCACCCAACCAAGTTAATGAAGGGTAAACACAAGCCTCCCTGGTAATCATTTTTCAGACAGTTAAGGCTGGGTTAAGACAGTCACCACATGTTTTGCTTCAACAGCTGAAAAAAAAGAAATAGTCATACCACTGCACTAATGCGTGCATGTCATTTAGCAGCCCAGCTGACGTTGCTTGTGACAGCTCTAATTTGCCTGCAAGACACTGTATACCTATTGCTTTTTCTGTTTCAAGTCAGAAGATAGTGCTTTTATAACGATCATCTTTTCTGTCAGCTGCTTTACAGGCAAAGTTTGGCATCTGTAAAGAGATGCTCCAGCAAGCTGCACCTCACCTGGGAAGTCTAGAAGGGGAGTAAGAAGAAAAGGTTGCACATACATAACTTTACTACTGGTTGAAGCCAGGAAAGATTGACAGAGGGTTAGAAAGCTTTGTGTGGAAATACAGATCCCTAGACGAACCATGCTTTCATTTTCAGCAATGCACTGCTCTCTCATCTCAGCATTTTATGCTGCTGGTTCTCACAAGACAGTCTCCAACTGCCCCCCAATGCACAGTCAGTCAAGATGGCGAAGTCTCTGTTCAATGTACTCTGAAGAAAGGCACAAAACACACTGCAAAGAAGAAACTGCCCGCAAGAGACTCAACATCTCCTCAGAGTTGGCCAGGCAAGGAGACATTGGTCTGAAGGCCTGTTTGACTGTGACAGCCTTGACAAGGACTGGGGAAGAGAATACGACAGATCAGTTTATTTATAATTCTGTTTTTAATGCTTCTGTCCTTTTCTGTCTGGCTCAGTCTCTGCCCCATGGCTGGAATTCCCATGTCAAAACATGAGCCATTTGAATGAATTTTAATAATAGTGACCATTATATTATTAATAATATTTTTACATTATGATAACTGTAATAATTCAGAAAATGCACATTGTTTATATTCTTTAAATGTTAATTCCCTTTGTCTTTTTATAGAAAATTATATTTTTCTGGAGTTTTTATAAAGATCCCAAGTATTTTCAGGTGCCTCCCCTCTCCCTCTTGCCCAGGCAGTGTAGCCACAGTTGGATTTTCACAGGGGCAGCTCAGACTTTAGACTTCCTTTCCTCACACACAGAGGTGATCCTGACTCCGCCTGCCTGCTCTCAGAGGCTGGGCAGGAAGCGCAGAGACATCTTCTTGGCTCCCAAACGAGTTCACAAACCACGGCAGAGCAGAAGTAACTCACCATATGTGCCAGAGAGGCTCAGTGAACCATTCCCAAACTCATGGGGTCGGTAATAGGACTGCTGTCCTGCCTGTCATCCTCTTCTTGCCATAACAAACCCATAGCTTTTCAGTCACTGCCCTTGTGCTTTCAAGGGACTGCCAGCAGCCTAGCTCCTGGAACACTGAATGAGGCAAAGCATGGGAAAACCTGTTCACACCACAACTACCTATGCTGGTACTGAGCCACTCTCTCCCTGCAGCGACCCATTTAAGGGCTCCTATTGCTGCACTGTAACCCAAGTGACATCAACAACAATCCCATTTGGCACCTGTACTTACGGTATGCCGGTATTATGATAGCAATAACATAAACCAGATCTCCGCAGCTTTCACGGCTCCTTTGTAATAAGTGAGAACTAACACAAACATTACTCTGACATCATCCAAGCAAAGCCATAGTAAGTTTTGGACCTGTATGGAAAATATTTTAATAAAATAGGTCTACATCAGTTTTCTTGCTGTTTTACAGAAATAGCCTAGTTCGAAACATTTTAATTTTAGCACAGTTGATTAGTGATACTCAGTGAGTTTCATAGACCTGGCAAAAGTCAAAGCAACTTAAATCAAGTTGAGGGGTGTTCACTGGGTAGCCGTGTGCAAGAGAAACCACAGAGTTAGTTAGAAACCACAGAGTTAGTTGCATATACAAGGCAGCCAATACGGCTTTCCTGGTATATTGCTGGAGCAAATGACAGCACAAAATTGATACTCAGCAGAAGACCAGCAGAAGATCTGCAAACACCAAGAAGGAGTTGGCTCTCTACAGTTGTCTTAGCTGTGCCTCCTGCAGTTCGTTATAACATCACTCGCACACGGAAGCAGATGGTTTGCTACATATCAATTTACTATGCCTCTCTTTCACTGATTTTTTTCAGCTCCGTCTGTGCATTTTTATTCAAAAGGGGACCATATGGTCCCTCTGAGGTAGTTTATAAATAATTGTATATTTACAGTAGCAATTGAAACCAGAGTCACATGCTTACCTTAAGGAAAGCAGCTGAAAGTAGCCGGGTACTATACGGTTTGGAATGATTTTCTCAGTACACCATAGAAATATGCAATGAATAATTAAACAAAAATTGATTTCACATGGCCTTCCTGATTGCATTTGTTCTGCTTCTGCTGCAAAACACAAGGTTCCTAATCAGAGCTGGTCGAAGAGAGATGGGGTCGTGCATGCTCTGACAGCATTGCTGTCATCCGTCTTTTGCAGGCTGGAGCAATGATTCCATGTCCCTGCTTTGTCGAGGGCTCGATTCACATCTTAGTGGAGGAGGGCCTAGGAAAGATGGTGCTGTCTCCCTAGAAGACCCTACCTCATCTTTGAGGCCTGCGGGGGCTGGTTTGAACACCTGGTTCAGCCCTTCCCCAGGAGAGCAGTTTTCCAGGTGCAGATTGTTGGAGTACAGTCAATATTTAGCTAGCACCACTTCCTCAGACACTGAGGATTAAGGCTCCGGTGAATGACTTCCACCCTAGTGCTGCTTCTGCTCACCCTTCCCCTTCCTCCCCATGTGCCTGTTGGCCATACCATATTTCAATTTCAGCAAAGAGCAAATTACTGTAAGAAAAAAGCCCAACTGTCTGAAGAAACAAGACCGAAGTTACTCATGTAACTTTGTGACTATAGTGTGTGAATTAGGGACTAGCCTTGCCTCTCCCTTCCCTCCTGACCCAAATATTTTCAGCACTGTCCTTGTTTTTGCACAAAAGAATGAAAGACAAACCTGCACCTCCCCAGTACCAAGGGAGGGTGTACAAGGTCAGATGTCCCAGATACTTGGTTTCCCACTGTGAATAAATTGCCAGAAGAGCTCATCTCCTGCTTAGATCAATAAATAAGAGCATATTTTCAAGTGCCTCACATTGGTATTACTGGCCAAGATATGTCAGTGAGAATGCTATTCTGGAAGGTTCAATATAACTTTGTAAATCCTGCCTACCTACTTGAGGGCTTAACTGGGGACACTGGAATAGGCATGGCCCCTGACTCACTAATCCCACACCTTCAGCCTGAGATCTGGGCTCCTCCAGTCACAGAAAATCCTGCACTCCAATCCCTACCTCATTTACCAAGCCCCTGGCACAGCGCATTTGTGTGTCTAAGAATTAATACTGGATAAAAATGAAGATAAAACTGATTCCACGGAAGTGACAACATTATAATTCTCTTTACTTTCCATTTTCTATCCCTTGCACTACTGGTGGGTAATGAGATTTGCTTTTCATCATGATCCTCTGGGTTGATGCCTAAGAAGAGCACTGCAAACTATGATTTACCAAGCTAGAAAGCAGGATTAGGTGGGTTATGTAAGCAAGACAGCAAAATCAATCATGAATGAATCTAGACTCATTCCAGTGTTGTGTTGAACCCTGCCCTCTTGCCTTCAGCTTGAGGAGAAAAATTGCAGAGATCTGTACAATGATTTGAGAAAAGTGGCTTTCAGGCACTATCTCTTCTACTCCTTTGCATCTTGGCTGTTCATACTGCCAGATGCTGCCAGTATCTTTTGCGTCTGTTCACCAGCACATTCACCAGCACCACATGCAGCAATGTGTGCTGATGTGTTTCTCTCATGCAAGTATGAAAGAAAAGTAGTAAAACATATACTTGCAGCCCCAGCTGATTAAATCTGCTCCTGGTTGCTATCAGTAAATATGGACAGGAATAATGCGATGGTTTGCCCACCAGGCATGTGGTGACCATGGGGACAAGCACTGCCAGCCCTAAGCTTCCCCAGGGGTAATCATGGGGATGGCATGTGCTGGGCAGTGGAGCAGACTGGTCAGTGGAGCAGGCTGGTCAGTGGAGCACTGGGTTACAGAACATCTCTTTAGAGATGTCAGGCCTCTGTGGTGGTTCAGCTCCTTGCCTCAAGAAAGCTAGAAGATGCATTGCCTGGAATTGCTGGTTTTTTGCCACTTTCTGGTTCTTTTGCTGAGAGGGTGAGGAGTGCTGCCCACCTGCATCCCCACTGCAGCTGCTGACTGTCCTGTTCACCCCTGCACCTTGGGTAGACCACCCTGCAAAAGCATCTGCAGGACCATGAGCTTCTGAGTGAAAAGCTACACACCTTCTGTTATCTTCCCTGTCACTGGATGGAACCTTTTAGCCCTTTTTCCCTATTTTAAGAGTGAAAAAGAAATTTTGGTTTTCACTGTTTTTCTTTCTAAGCTTGACAGCCATACTGTTCACAGTAAAAGAGTTAGGTACAGATTAATGTGTTTCCATTAGCAGGACTAATGTCTGACTCCACAAAGTTATTTAGGCTCCTAACAATTAACACGAGCACCAGGCTTGCCCTGGATTTCCAAACTGAAACGCCTCTGAAGATCTGAATCTACATGGCTCTATCAGCAAACCCATTAATCTAATTTTACACAGATAGCTATCAAATCCATAGACTAATCAGCTAAAAAGTAGAGATTGCGTTTTGCTAATGGCTTTCATTAATAATTATTTTGCTGTTATTTGTAATAATATTTCAAACTCTTTTTCTCACTAAGGGATTCCCTTAAAAGCCCCAATGCAATGCTTGATACAAATACAGTGCATCAGTTCTGTGTTTCTGCAAAAGCTCCAGATGGTAAAATGGACATAAAAATGAGAAATATAAAATTTTCTCTAAACTTGTTCACTGTGATGAAAGTAGTAAGCAAAATACCTAACCCTGAATTTTTAAAGGTGTTATTGTTACATATAGTCTACACTGTTATTGGTTTAGCAATCCTACATTTAAAGGTATAGACCCATTCTAAATATACCAGACCAGATAATACACTGTTGCAAATAATAATTTCACGGTTTTAATCAAAGCAGATTTAACTTCTGTTAACTGACAACCAGATGCAATATTATCTGTACTCTATTTATAGTTTTACTCCAGAATTCCACATTGTCCCTGACACAGTAAAATGACACCTTCCACAAAGGCAAGAAATTAATTGACTTCATATTCTAAACAAGCCATTGTTAAAATAAATGGAAGTCTCTTAACTCTTAACAATAGTGAGTCAGATGGATCTGACCTCTGTGGGTGGGACTTTAATTATGCCCACTATGTTTAAGTACAGTATTGTAATAATATTATTCATTGCATTCCAAGAGTTCCATCAAAGGCTTGACAATCCCAGAAAATGATGCACATCCTCACTTACAGTACTGCTAAATTGCTAAATATATCCAGTCATATAAAGCCTAATCCTGTGAAGTTTTGGCATTGCCACTTAATAAGAACTAATAGTATCTTTGGCTGTCCCTTTCCCTAAGGGATAATCATTGTGCTCAATCACAGATTTTAGCCAACTCTAAAAAAGGATAACTGGAATAAAACTACAGCAAAACCCAGTGGTATCAGTGCTGTACAATGAAGTGTTTGTGAAGGGTGGAAGGAAGAGGGTGAATAAGTGATTATCTGGTGGGGAAAGCCAGAGATGGGTAATGTAGAGGCCAGGAGGGCTGCTGGAGGGAATGAGACTGCAACGTGACATAAAAGTGGTGTCTCCACCAAGTCTGTGGTTGCTGCTCACCAGCTCAGTTATGAGTCAGAACTGCCCAGCACCAGACTGCCCTCCCGCAGGGTGCCATGGTGCCACCTACAGCTTCTCCAGCATGGCTGCTGGGAAACTCCAGCAAGAAAGAGAAACTCCGCATCTCCTTCAAACGGCATAGTTAACTGATACTTAATTTGACAATTAATTTTGAACTGATTTCATTGCAATGAACAGAAAAGTTGTCTGAAAGGAGTTGCTGCAGTAATCCTTTTGGTTTGCTTTTTTTTTTTTCTGGAAATGCAGGATGCTACTGCTCAGTTAAACCTCTCATTCACAGTGTCCACAGAAACAATTGCAGCCTTATTCTGAGTCATAAGGCTGTGTTTTAGGTCCTGCTGAAATACATTTTCTTGGTGAAAATAAGTCACGATATTCAACATTTAGAAAATGAAACCTTTTTCCTAATCTTATGTTTCCATAGTAGCAGTTAGGTGTTTAGCCAGGGTCCTGTGCTTGCTGGCACTCAATCTCGCTATTTAACTTTGCTAAAGAGCCTGCTAAACCTCTTCCCTGTTGTCAACTTTTTTTTTTTCCCTGTGTGTTTGCTTTTCATTTGAAAGCCTCCTGATCATTTATGTCTGGAAGACAACAAGCAGGAAACCTGCCAGCACTCTGGGAGGCAGCACCTCTCCTCCCAAAGCCAGAGAGAGCATCTCCTGGGATGCATTGATCTCCATCTCCTCAAAGCTAGCTCCACCGTGCGGCTGGTTGTGTTACTGGGCATCTTCTGAGGCTGCAGGCATTCAAGAGCCACCTGCTTTAAAAGAGCTGCCCCAGGAAGGGTCTCTGATGGGGTTTTCCAACTGCTCATCCTGATGCTCATTTGGGGAAGAGATCCTATTTTAAAAAGACTTGGCATCGTTTCCCACAATTACCTAGGTAACTAAAACTTGAGAAAACATCGACAATTTTAGCTAGCATACACAGTTTTTGTTTCCATTCAAACTTTTCAAGAATTATTAGCCAATTCAGAATCGAATGAAAATCCACATTTTTCCTCTAAAACTTAGAAATTTGCCTTACAAAAACTAGTGTAGAAATCCCCACAAACTACTGACACGTGAAGCATTCCCAGGAACTGGGGGGAAGAAAGGGGAACTGGGGGGAAGAAAGGGAGGGGGAGCATGTACAAGCTGGCTGATAGGAGTTGTCTCCTTGCCACATGCAAGTCCAGGGATCCAGCTTGCTCCAGGGCCACCTCAGGAATGGCCTCTCCAGAAAGCTCGCTGCATGGCTTTGAGCAGTGGCACAAGAAGGCTGTCCATCTCTCCCACCACAAAAAAAGAAGCATCCAGAAGCCAGCAGCTGCCATCTGGTAATTTCATCTCAGCCTTAGAATGGTTCCCTACCTATTGTGGAAGTCTTTTGGAAAGATGATCAGTGAGCAGGGAAAGCAGAATAACTGCTTTCATGGGCAGCAATGCTCTCCAGGCCACCACACCACCAACCTCCCACGAGCTAGTATTTTGACATTGCGATAGGGAAAATGGCATCAAGGAAACACTGACTTTGCAGGGCTAGAGAACTTTCAACATATCCAACATTCTGGAGGGGTTGTCTGAACATGAAACATCTCTCTGCTGGAAAGGTGCAGTTTCAGTGCTGGATCTCCATTTTGTTAAAAAGGTACAAAATTTTATTTGAATTGTCTTTACCACTTGCATTACAGACTTTAAAGAAGCTGGGGAAAAGTTGGTAGGCAAAAATAAATACCCTTATTACTATGTGCTTAGAATGTTAGTGGGCAGTGTACCCCAATACTTGAAATCACAAAGTTTGTCAAGCATCAGGTATAGACTCAGTCACAATTTTAATGTTGAATTGAGCAGACCATTAATGACTCCCCTTAACAGCTCAGTGTTATTAATAGCTACAAAATATATAATGTGCTCCCTCAGCAGAAATGTGGCTATTTTATTCACACTTTATAATGTTTCCTTTTCACCCACCTGATAAGATGGCATTAATAGGCTGTACCTAGCTCTCGTGGAAATTTGGAAATGTATAGAACAACTCTTCTAATTTGGTAGCATTTTCTTTTTCTTTTTTTTCACATACTTGCTCAAAAGCACCTTGGTAGAAAAGGCCATGGAGGTCCTGATGGACACCCAGCTGAACATGAGCCAGAAAAGTGCCCAGAAAAGATGCAAGGAAGGCAAGTGTAAGCCAAAGCATTGCCAGCAGGTTGAGGGAGGTGGTCCTTCACCTCAGCTCAGCACTGGGGAGGCTGCACTTGGAGTGCTATGTCTGGTTCTGGGCTCTCCACTACGACTGATATTGAGCTACTTGGGAGAGTCTAGCTAAGGACCACACAGATGATGAAGGGACAGGAGCACCTCACATATGAGGCAAGGCCAAGGGATCTGGGACTGTCCAGCCTGGAGAAGAGAAGGCTCAGGGGGATCTCATCCATGTGCACAAATACCTGAAGGAAAGCTGTAAAGAAGACGGAGCCAAGCTCTTTTCAGTGGTGACCAGAGACAGAATCTGCTACAACGGACACAACCAGAAACAAAGCTGGTTCCCTCTGAATATCAGGGCACAGGTTGCCCAGGGAGGCTGTGGTCTCTATATATGGAATATTTAAAAGCCATCTAGGTGTGTTCCTGGGCAACTGGCTATAAGTGGCCCTTCCTGAGCAAGGTGAGGTTGGACCAGATGATCTCTAGAGGTCCCTCCCTACCAAAAGCACTCTGTGATTCTGTGAATTCTGTCTAATAAACAAACGAATACATGACCATCCTGTGTGGGTATATCACAAGAATACATCCAGTGTAAAAAGAAGACACAGACCACAAAGGACAACATCAGACTAAGGAGTTGTGGGCAACGAGAGCAGTTACCTGCAGGCACTCCACCTGTACAGGTCTATGGTAGCAACAAGGTGTTGGGGAAGAACACAATTAAGACATTCTTTCCTTCAATAGCTAGCTAATTGGGCTTGATGGCTCAGATTCTTTCTGATTTCTGACATCATATGATAGCAACAACCCAGTCCTTCTTTTTATCTGCTGGGTCTACTGAAGAGATGATGGCTTTTCCTTTCAGACACTACTCTAAAATTGGTCTTCCACCTCTGCATCCTATGAGCCTTGCTTGGGTGATATGTTCATACTGTGGTAGCCTCACTGTTCTGCCATGCAGAACTGAGAGCAGCAGGGACAGGGACCCCACAGAATGCAGTGTGCCACATGGCTCAGGGGCCAAAGACTGCAGCAGAGGGGGTTTCAGAAGGTGCTCAAGTCACAGAATTATTATTGGGAAGGTTATTTCTCTATTTTTAGTTAGTATTTATAGGTGTGAAAGTGCTTAGAAATTTGGGTAAATTTTTCTTTCAGCATTCTAAATTCAAAGGACAAGCAAACTTCAGGTGTAAAAAGGCTCACAGGAAAAAATCCTGGCTTCAGTGCCAAAAATAGTTTTGAATGTAACCATAGAACAAAATTAACCAAAACAGCTTAGAAAACTCCCAAGGCATGTGATCATGGACCTAGGAAATAATTATATATCTGCTTAATTTTATAACCTGTGGGTAATCTCAGCAATTCAACAAAACTCTTCTCAGAACATAAAGCTACTACCTCCTGTAGTCCAGCCTCGATGGTGGCCGCATGAGCACGAGCACCATAACATTAACAACTCCTCCACCTAGCTACCTTCTTCCATAATGTCATCCTGAGCAGCTGCAGACAAGCAGAGGCTTGTTAAAGTGCTATTTTGGGGTAAATGTCAGAAATAATTAGTTTCAACACATTTTTGAACATACTGTTCTCAGAGTGTATTAAGTGGGGTGTACCTTTAGTAGAGTGGATGCTTAGTTCTGCTTTTGGGTAAAATGATTGTTTAGTATGCACTAAAAATACTCCAGTGGTATTATATATGATTAAGGGATGTTCTTTTCAGTGGTGCCCTTATTAGCGAGTCTGCCATGAACAAATGTGTTTATTAGATAGCAAACAGCACTTCAGTATGTATTGGACCATTAGCTAGCAACCTCTCGGCTGACTCTACCGGGTGATCAGCTGGGGATTACTGTCTAGGGACTGTAATAACATAGCCCAGTTTGGGTGCAGTAAATCACTAATGTCCAAATTATGCTATCAAGATAAAGTATTTGATAATAATACAAAACTAAATGACTGTTTGGAAAAGCTGATGGTGGTGGTGTTGGCAATAGATGTAATTCATGTGAGCTATGCAGCAAATAATCTGAAGCCTGAAATGATTTAAAAAAAAATCTCAGCCAAGTTTTGTTCCTATTTTAGTCACTTGGACTATTGCCTGCTGTGCTTAGGATGTGACATTTTCTGAAAGCATTTAAAAAAACATACACAACTGTAAAAGTAGTTAATAGAAGAAATGGTCTGAAAGTCCCCCAAGAAGCTGCCCAGCTCTTGAGAGCTGCTGCTGCAGAGCAACTCCTTTTTCCACCTGTGAGGCACTGAATTACATTTCTGTTTTCTCCTTTCTGTGAAGAAGAACCATGCAACCATCACAGGGAATCAACAGGCTTGGCTGACTCAGACTTACTGAAAAGATCAAATGAGCTATCTCAAAATCAAAACAATTAAGTAAAATCATTTTTTCTCATCACCACCTCACCAAAACATTACCAACAGTGAACATAGATTGTCTCCTGTCCTCTCTGGATACTTTCAGACAAGCTTGACTGACTCATGTGGAGCAATGAAAGAGGGTATTACTGTCTCTGGTTATCTGCTTTTCCATTTTGCTGATGGTTACCACCTCACAACAGAGAGCAGAAACAATGTTTCAAACTGCATGGCAGATTACCGTAAAGAACAATCAGTTTGCGATTTATTTATACTTTGTGTGGTCAGGTTTACTTGTTTTTCCAAAATGGAAACCTTTGGGAGAGGGACAGATCAGGCAGGAGGAGAAGATAATGTCTCTTGGTATGAAAAGACAGACATTTTCTGGAGACATCAGTGTGTCCAGAAACATTCTGCATCATGTTCTTTCCCGTCTCTTGCATCACAACTTGATGCCATGGTAGGCTGGATTTCAGAGACTCCTGTTCATCCTGCTATTGCCATTGCTAAATCACAAAGTTACAGATACAGAATTCCTCAACAGGAGGAGTGGCAAGTCCAGGAAATTTTGAGAAGTCTGGTGTATTCAAAATCTCAGGGAAGGGCAGAGGACACTGCAGGATTCAACATGCTGGACAACTAAGACAAAGATTTCAAAGAACCTTTGAACTGTAGTAGTTACAGAATACTTTAGAGAAAGTAAATCTGTGTAATGAAATATAAGGAGCTCTTCTATAGAAGAATCAGCAAAGGCCAAAGAGTGTTCTTCACCTCTCAACGTTAAATAAGGAATTTCAGAAAAATCAATCTGTCCATATCTGTCATGAAAAAAATCAACTAATGGACATTTTGCATGTGTTTAAAAAATAAAAATCTTTTAGGTATTCATGTGAGTACAAAAGTATTGATTCACATGAAACAAGGCTATTAGACTGCAATATTACAGTGTTCTCCAATATGATTCAGATTGCATAAACTCCTGATAAATGAAATGTTTTCATCTCTTCTGGCAAACAAAAATAAGAAAAAAAGATAGGGAAGGAACACTTTTTTCTAAGTTTGTTGATGCCTGTGAGTGCTGGCACACAATAAAGAGCAGTTTCTCCATCTATGGAGTCCAGCTGTCTGGGGCTTGGCTGGTGGCTGGGGTTAAATCATGACATGAGTTAACTTCGTTACCTCTCAGCCTCCTCTTGCTCTGTCACACACAATCCTACAGCAAAAGCTTTCCATCCAATGTGTTCAAGTCCATGTGCACCTTTAACTTGAGTTTAACATTGCTTTTATTTAGCTATCTCCTACAGTTTTTCTAAGATGAAGGGCAGTAGTTACACGCAACACTTTAAACATTTTTAATATATTAAAATATTTTTAAAATATTTATCTCAACCTGTTACACCACGTTTGAGTGAAACCAGTAAGCCTGTTCAGGTTGGTGAAAAGACACATTATGTAATATGGTTCAGTTTAAGTTCAATGGACTAAATAGGTTAGACAGGTCATCATCCCACAAATTAGAACACATAATTTGGAACAACGAAAGAACATTGGCTCTTCTCGCTAAGGAGCACACTGTTGGATTTTTGTTAGAAATTGCAAGGTATGCATATGCTAGTGTGAAAGGCTCCAATGATTTTTTGTCTTAAGACTGTGAATTAATGTGGTTGGTCACAGCCCCATACTAGGATATTTGCAAAATGCTCTTGGGAACTCTTGGAACAATTAAAGAATGGTGTCTCCATGACAGGATAACACCCATTCCATTTCTTGCTGAGAAAACAATATGGCTATATATTACAAATTATGGCTAGTTATCTCACATCCTGTCTCCTCATAGCCCTAAACACAGGAAGCCTTTTCTTCTTCAAAATATTCAATATTGCTGTTAATAGCATCTTTCATTTCTACAGTGAGATGTATTCCAGAGAATTCCAGTGTATCTTCATGGACCACAGTCAAAGTGTGACCAACGACCTGCCATAACAAGGAAAAGAAATTCCAGCCAAGACCATTGCAAAATTCCTCTGATCCTATACAAAAGGGTTTCTGCCACCCACAAAAAAATGAGAAAGTCTGATATCCTAGGGTATTGTCCAAGATCTTCACCTTCAGAGCTAGAACATACTTTAGTGGAACAGGAAACTCCCAGGAGCTGACATGTGGATACCGAATATGGAAATACTGTGAATCTGAAATGTGTGCTGTCAAATTTTATCTGATCTGATCCTGCCCATCTTTTGAAACTCAGTTTTGCCAAAGATTAGGCCAACAGGGAGGTTTGTATATACGCTACTGAATGGCAAACATGGCTGGTTCAAAAGTGAATAGTAGAATCAGTAATAGCTGATCAGTATCTTTGAATGAGTTAGAAGACCATAAAAAAAACCAAAAAAACAATCAAACAAACAAAAATCAAAAAAATCCAAAGCAGAAGCTTGATAACTTTGTTTCCAACATGGCTGCTAAAACTTGTTATTCTTGAGTTTGGCCTGTGCAGGGCCAGGCATTGGACTTTGTAATCCTTGTGGGTCTCTTCCAACCCAGAATATTCTGTGATTCTGTGATTTATTAAAATAAATACAAGGAAAAAAATAAAGAAGAAGAAGAAAAAAGGAAACAGAACAGTTGTCTATATTGTGACTGACTATAGTCTCAAAAAAGATTTTTTTAGGTGTTAGACCAAATGTTTGAATTCCCTTTGGCTAAAAAGAAGTCTGAAATTCCTCACTGGTGTGTGTTAAATCATCCCACTTACTTTTATTTATAGACTAGCATGCTGTATTTCCAAACAACAAACTTGCAAGCAAAGACATACTGCATGTAAATAAAAAAACAGTCTCTCAATAAAACAATTTTTAGAACAAGAAAAAAATTAAAAGCTCTATCACTGAAATAACATTCTCAGTGCAGCCAAGTATTCAAGGTATCTTGACAAAGAAAACATACAACCTACTTACTTGGAAATATATATATAGATATATATCTATATAGATATAGCTCACAATTTCAAAATTAAATTCCCTAAAAAGAGATGAGAATGCCAGTACCAAAGAGAGAGACTTCAGAACACCACATTATTGAAATAATGAGCTAATCCACTTAGTTTATTTTCAGATAATTTAATTGGGCTTTTTTTGCATAATATATGAACACAAGACAAAGTTCAACTTCAAATTAAAACAACAAAAAAAAATTATTGCTGGAAAGAGAGGAGAGCAAGAGCCCAAAAAAAAAACTCTGTGGAAAAAAATTATCAAGCTACAATTTCTAATTACTTCACAGTTAAGAAAAAGATAACGTCCAACACTAATTTTTCAAGAACAACTGCTGCCAAAGCAGTTTCCTTTTATAGAAAAATATCAAGCCCCTTGGATAGGGCAGACAAAGCACTTACCGTATATTTGATTTTAGTAGGCCTTTCAATGTTGTTTAACCTAAGGGAGAGATTGAAAAGGAATTAAAAATGGTAAAAGCAAGTAAAAATCTGTTTCAAAGAGAAAGGGGACAATATGATACCAGCACTTATGGTGGACAGGGATAAATGTATGGGCTTCTGATGCAGCAGGAAGGATCACAGATATGAATCAGAACAGCTTTCCAAAACTATAAATTTTAAACTACAGAAATAGCCTGCTTGAGGAAGGAAACTTTGGAAGGAGAGTCCACCAACAGAGATCTTGAAGAATAAATGGAGTGAAGGAACACCATATACATAACTGACACTGCATGGGGCAGAGAGGGTGAATGAGCTCTGAATAAACTCTGAGAGTCCATCTTTTGCCATTTGCATATATCTATATTCTTTAAAAGCTCAAAATCCAAGAGCCCAATAGATGAATCATTTATTACTTAAATGAGCATCTGAAATCAGACAGCAAAAATATTATATCATCAACAGTTCTTCTGTTCCCTGGGCATAACATATTTTGGTGGGTTTAATTGACTGGTCACAACAGCGTCACAACAGGAAGAACAATGCACTAAAATTTTTTCACCTTCTCTCTTCCACAGACAGAATGTAGTACTGGCAGCTTCAAGACTCCAGAAATACCACTTCAGGCTCATTAAATTGAAAAAAGTAATATTAATCAAGTCACTTACCTGTGCCTTCGTTGCAATGTTGTATAAATGGCAAATGGTGTAGGATGGCACAGAATGCTTCCAAGTTAAGAATTTAAATGCACAGCACAAATAAGCAGCTGTCTCCATCTTCCCCTCTGTGCTCTATGACAATCCTAATTTCTGCTCTCATGGATAACTACCATTTTGTCTTCCATGAGTCTCATGCTTGACTCATCCCTACTTTCATGAAGCATCCACCTCCCCTCCTTTGCTCCACTATATTGTGATCAAAATCTCTCAGTCAGTTCTGCCATCATCTCCCTCTCTCCCTCACCCTAATACCACTCTTATTTCTAATATCACAATCCCTGTTGCTCCTCTCTCCAAAAGAGCATGCCCTCATTCACACTGTTCTCCCTGCATGTGTTCCACTTTTTCCCTGGCACATCTGGCTTCAGATCATACTCACAGCTGTGCCATGAATACAGCTTTGCTTGTGCTTCCACACCATGCTGCCATCCCAAGAGAAATATGAGCCAGCGAGAGGTTCTGCTTCAGGGAAGTTTCCAGCTCTCACAGATACTGGGAACTCTGAAAATGTGGGCAGAGTAAATCTCCAAAACAAAACACAGGGCACACACAAAGGGCCTCTAAAGTACCACTAAAAATCATGTGTCTCCTACAGCCTGAGGTTTACTCCTGGTCTTTCAGCAGAACATGCTGGATCTAGCTGGAAAATGAAGAAACAGCTCTACTCATGCCTACCTAGAAAAGACAATAGGCAATAGTAACTGCCTCCACTTGTCCTATCCTTCACCTACAAAGGATTTATTGGTGTGCTGTCCACCTTGATTAAGGACAACCTCTGCCAGCTGTCACTTGAAGAACACTTGAAGAAGCTGAAGACTTTAAAACACATTAAAACAGACTAAAGACTATATTTTTAACAGCCTAAAGCACGAAAACAAAATGATCAAACATAAAAAAATCACAAGGTTGTCTCTCAGATCTTAAGATTTTGAACTTAAGATTCTCCTTTCAGCAAAACTGGCTAGTGCTGACAACTCATCCACTAATCCAGAAATTTTAACAATTTCTGTATTCATTCCTATCAACTTTGCCCCAGCTAATAATTATTTTCCTGCCATCTTCATCTCAATTCCCAATGATATTTCAGCTATCCGTTCAGGTCAAATCATACTCCTGTCTTGATTTTTGAGAAAAATACTAATGGTTGCATGAATTACTGTAGCCCAATAAATTTATGAAAATGCCTATAACATAGGGTTTGCTGAGATTAATAGAAAATCTATTTTCATATGAAATGACCCCCTTTGTCTGTACCCCTGAACAAAACCTAAAGTCTTCACTCCCCCTTTCAGCAGGCACAGAGCACACAGCAGGAACTATATCTCACTTTTGGCAGAAGTGACTGACCACTCATGCTTGATGGACTGGTTCTGGGAGCAGATATCCAACTGTCCTTCAGCCCTGATTAGACTGGAAACCTCTGCAGGCTGGAACTGCATGTACACATAGGAAAACTAAAGACACGTTTGCCAGAGCTGACAGGAGGGAAGTCACAGGTTTTCCCCCTCATCATAAACAGTGTACAGAACACATCCATCTCAAAAGGTGGGTGAGAGAGGGCCAAAGCCACTCGACTGTTACTACATATCTTGAAGCTGTGTGAGTAGCCATAAAGGCTAGTGCTAGGATGGATGTGAGACAGACAATCAGAGGATCAAATGAAAGTACAGACAGCACATCAGAGGTGATGAGTGTTTCTCTTTGCATTCCTCTCTCAAACAGGTATTTCTCTTCAGCTTGCCTGGCTCTTCTGTGCAATATGATCTGTGCAGCATAAGTGGGTGACAACATCTTCGTGCCTTGTGACAGAAACAATGAATACCAAGCTCTCTCTGCATCTGTGAGCCCCAAGTGACTTAGTAACCATTTTAATAAAAATATTTAACATTAACAAAGAGTAACACACAGTAGCATACAGTAGCTGTGTATAGTAATGCCCTTCTTGCAGTAAAACCTTACCCCTGTGGTTGGCTAGGCAAACACACAGCTGGTTTTCTACTATGGTTCTCCCTTCCTAATTGCTTCAGTGTCTAGTTATAGGGTCATTCAAGATCTCAGTGTAGTCAAAACACAGCACCTGTGTTTACTTTGTAACAAGGATTTCTTTAATCCCGATTTTCCTAACACTTTATTCATTGTTTTAAAATATAATCCCGATGAAGATTTGGGGAATTTGCAAATCACTTTAAAGTCAGACTTACCTTAAACATTTAATCTCCATTCCTAAGTCTGTGTTTTCCAGACTATGAGAGTAGTCTTATTTCTTATTACATTCCCCTGCAGCCTTCCAATGAACCAGTCTTTTCCTTCCTTCCCGTAACTCTTCTTACATTGTGTCCCATAGCCTGCTCTTATGTAATTCAAGTTCTTCTGCATTGATCCCAAATTAATACTCTCTCAGTAATCATGGGAACTATTAAGGTATCATAATTCTTGACAGACATTTTACTCTGTTCAGCCTGCGACTTCATTCTGAACACAGGGAGACACTCACTCAAGCAAGCCTGCGTATTTGCGGGCGTTGCTTCCCCTTCCCTGTCGTTAGTTGCTATGGCAGGTGTGCTGCCCTGGGGGTTCAGCTGAGGGCTTGGCACTCCGCGGCGCTTCCCAGCTGCGCTGCCTCTGAGCGCGGCGGAGGAGCCTGCAGCGCACGCAGCCCGGCGGGGCTGTGATGCAGATAGAACAGGGCTAGCGCACCGCAGGGGCTGCTGCGCTGAACCGCTTCCCTGTCTGCCAGAATCAGGACGCACGTCACCACGGCACGCTGCTTTTAAAATAACTGGTTATGGCAACGCACAAGGGTTAAATGTGACTGTTTCCATGAGGCCCGCAGGCCGCAGCCACCGCCAGCCCCGCTGGGCCCGCGCCGCCTGGGGCCCTCCGGGCACTGCTCCCGCTCCCTGCGGGACCCGACCCGCGCCGCCCCATCGCACACTCCTGTGGTCACAGCGCTTCGCCCAGTGCTCCTGTTACCTAATTTTATTAAAATGCTACTATTCCTAGTACCAATAAAATAAATTGTACAAAAATAAGGTTTGGCACTGGGGATACCCCGCGTCGCGGCCAGATGACGTCACCAACCGTCCATCCAGCTCTAGGCCGCGCCCGGCCGCTGTGCCGCCACCAGAGGGCGCCCCCGCCTGAGGCGCGCGACCCCTCCCCGCCTCCGCTTCGCCCCCCGCCGCTGCTCATTGGCTTCCCGCGGGGGCGGTGCCGCCGGGTCACGTGCCACCCGCGCCCGCCTCCCGTCCCTCCCCTCCGGGCGGTGCTGGAGGACCTATCCCATAATGCTCCCGGGGCGGCGGCGCAGGGCGGTTCGGAGGCGGCTCTGTGCCGCCAGGGCGCCGCCTCTACTGGAGCGGAGCAGCGCCCCCGCCCGGGCCCCGCCGGCGCTGCCGCCGCGCTCCCCCGGCCACGCGCGGACATGTGGCGGCGCGGCGGGCGCTGAGCGCGCGGGGCCCCGCGAGTCCCGGCAGCCCCGAGGCGGCGGAGGGAGCGCGGACACCCGGACTCGGACCCGCCGCTCCCCGCGGGACAGAGATCGCGCCAGGGGACGCCGCGGCGCCAGGTGAGCACCGGCGGTTGGCGTCGGCCGCCTTCGCCAATTTCCGCGCGGCGAGGGGAAGCGCTCGGGGCCGCGGGCCGGGGCCGGGCGCGGGCGGGCCGGGAGGGGAGGGGAGGGCATGCGGGCGGTGTTGCGGTCCCGCTCCGGCCGGGGCCTTCGCCCTCGCGCGGAGCTCGCCGGACCGGGGCGCTCCCGCCGCTCCGCCGGGCTGGGGCGGAGTTTGCTGCCGGCTCCGGCCGCGTTTTCCCCCTTCCCTCCCCGCTTCTCCTCGCCGCCCGCGTCGTGGCGCCGACCGGGAGCCCGGCCCGGCTCCGTGCTGCCGCTCGCTCGCTGCCGCGGGACGCGGGTCCGGCTCCCGGTGCCCGCCGGCCCCCCGGGGCGAGAGGGGAAACAAAGCGGGGCGGCCGGGGCCATCCGCTGGCCCCTTCCGCGCCCAGAGCTTTTGTGAAGCCGCGCCGGGAGGAGCGGCAGCCCTGCCCGGTGACCCGTGAGCGGGGCTGAACAAAGATACGGCCCGCGGAGCACCGCCGTCCCGGCGGGGCGGGCGCACGACCAGCCGCCTGGAGCTGTAAACACCGGCGGCTTTTGCCGGAGGAACAGCTTCTGGAGTGACCGGGGACCTCAGAGTTGTGGAGGAAGTTGCGCGGAGAGGCTCAGCTCAAAGCCCAGCTCTGCTTTTGTGCTGCTGTAGGATCGCCACTGACTTGGACATCAGCAAAGTTGCGCAGGGTAACGGTGGAGCCTGGAAGCGATTTAACCGAGCCAGTGAGATAATCTCCAGTTCGTGTGTTTTTAGTACGTGGTGTCCTAGTTTCTTTTTTTTTCCCTTTGGTGAGTATTAAAGAATATTATTAGCCTGAGCCCCAAATGTAACTCATCTTTGACAATCCATCTCCACGTTTATAACTTCAAAACAAAGCAGTATTGTTAGGACTAAAATTGGTCCCCGCCCTCTCACGAGGTTTTCATCTTAGAGTACTAATTAATTTTAAATTCTTAGGAAGAATGAGATAACAGAGAGAAAAGCCAGGTAGTTACTGTGTGTTTAGTGTCAGTAACCTAGGTGCTGTTGGCAAAGAGTCATTTATTTAAAATGTCAAGAGACGGTTAAGGCTATGCCCATCTAGGTAATAATTATATAATGGATTGGAATGTCCCTGATTATTGAACAGCTATTTTAAGTTTGTAATTTTATAGCTTCGGTAACCTTAAAGGGAAATCTATCTGAGTTGCCGGTGTTAAGTTTGTAGATCACTCATGTGTTGGGGATGTTTGAGTTTTCTTTTCAGTGGATCACAGTTTTAAGTGAAGTGTAATCTAACTTAAGTTTTACCATGTATTCAGACTCTTCCACATAAGAGAGTAATTTGGTCATGATTTCATGTGATCGTAGCAGAAATAAGTAGTAGGCTTATTAAATGAAATGACAGACTGCCAAAAATTTTCTGTTATTTGGTTGATCATATGTGATAATTCATGTCTGTTCTTTTTTAGCTGGAAAAGCTGTATTTAGAAACTCACAGTATTAAAAGAAAAGGGATAGCATCCTCCTTAGTGGCATGGAAAATAGTTGGAAATGATCCCAAGGACTTTTTCAGATGTTTCCTTTAGCATTTCTAGGAATACAATGTTTGTTTTTGTGATTTCCCTAGATAAAATGAGACATAGTGGAGGTGAGGAGGACTGTTTAGACTTTTAGTCAGAATATTAAACCTTTTGAATCTTTCAGCAGTTTACATTTGCTGATGTGTCAACTTCCAGAGTGACAAATTACACAAATAAGAAATATATCCATTTTCTTTCATGTTTCCCTGACCTTAAGGTCTGCTTTGGAATGAGCAGAACAGACGACAGCTTTGTGGCCTGAGGATGCATCAGTGTGAGGAAATCCTTCTCCTCCAAATGGTCATGGAATAGAATGTTTTTTCTCACTTTCTTGAATAGCAGTAAGCCTGGGTTCACTAGTTTACCTCATATTCAGGTTACCTTTGGAATCACCTTTCCAGGTATATGATGAGAATTTTGGCCATGATTTTATGGTTCTCCATCACAGTATGTGAAGGCTGTTGAGTTTGACCCAACGGGCAGATGTAAGTTTTTCTTGTTCTCCAGTTAGTCAGCTATGGCCTTTGAAACATCCAGATGATAGTTTTGCTATGCTCTCAGCTGGCTGTAGTTTGATGCAGTTGTTGCATGGCTTCTAGCCCCTGGTTTTATAAAACTTTTAGATCTTTCTGCTTATCATACATGATGGTTCTTCTCAGGTTACAAACATCTATTGGTTTTTGATTTTATCCTGTTACAGGGATTGCTTGCAGGATCTTCTCAGTATTCCACTGTCCTGAGTACTAAAAAACTTGTGCAAAAATTTCAGATTACTTAAATTTGCTTTATATAGTAATCAAAGGGTAATTTGTCTTTCAAATAATGGTGTATTTAAACATACTTTATATTAATAGGGGTGCAAAAAGCACTGCTGGTAAAAGTTTGATGGGCTGACTTTCCATACCTACACCAAAATTCTTGAAGCCTGGCTCTCTGTCAGTCCGCTGTGCAGTGTTCAGATTTTCTTTGCCAACAGCCTAAGGTGAGGGAGAAAACTGCCCTTCTGGTTAATACTTGTGAAAACATGCAGAGCAATTCCTCATGAACTAACCAGTGCTGTCAAGCATTGTTACCAGTTTTTGTGAATGAATTCTGAAATGGTTAATCTGCTAAGCCCTTTAAGGCTGAAGTAGATTTTATAAATCTTGACAGTGCCCAATCATTGTGCTTTTTTTTTTTCTTTTAAACAAGTTGGAGATGCAGTGTTAAGCATCCTCTGTAGTCATCAACGCCAGAGATCTCTAATTGCCTTTGTTTAAGAGCACTTCAAAACAAGGCCTAATTAATGGCTTTTCAGCAATGTAGACACATTTTGTTTCATCTGTATGTACTAGTCCACCTTGCTCTGAAAGGCAGTGAGCTTGATTGGAGAGGATGTGTGCAGTGATATTGTATATTCTGTACATGTTTAATCTGTTTTCACCCAACAGTTGAGGGTAGGGACACAATTTGCAAGAAAGTTGCTTAATATTGATACCCTGAACTACTTGAGTAGGATGATTCTCTTGTGTAGGAAAATTGCTGCAGTCGTGAAATAGCAAAGGGAGGGCTGCAGCTGCTGGAAGGTGGGAGGTGAATGTGTGTCTGCCTTTCTGCTCCCCAAAGCTGCAGTTCTGCTGTCTCGGCTCCTTGTCACCTCTGCATCTGGCTCTGGTGGAGCACCAAAGGCATGATGAAGGTGATGCCTTGGAAGGGCTCTCAAAGGTTGAATGTACATAATTTGTACTTAAGTGCTTCACATGAGATTCAACAAGTAGTTTTTCTTTTTGGGGAGGTTTAAAAAAAATTGAAAGAGGAAGCTGTCTCTTCTTGAAATATTTAACTTTCCTGTGTCTTTTTTTTTGTGGTGTATCAACTTTCCTAAAGACTTTTAGTTGGAGAAACAAATTCAATATAACTAAATGTGGAAGTTGTCACTTCTAAACTATGGAAATTGTTAACTGAATTGATAAAGGATGATCAAAATACTGCATTTAATTTATTCAGGAAACATACACACAGCCCTGTAGGCATTGTACATCTATGTTTTACATTTGTGTGTGTTGTGCTAAGATGAGTATTTTCACCTGGTTTTTTTTTTGTTAGCAGGTTGTGCTGTCTCACAAATTTATTGCAATGAAACAGTAGTATTGCTTTTTCTTTTTTTCCTCCATGAGAATACAGAATTGGGATTTTAACTGGAAAGTACTCTGTCATAGCAAAAACAAACAAAAAAAAAATTTTAATTTTATGGTTCTGTGATTGGTGGCATTTCTTCTTAACTTTCTGAGATTTTCAGATTTTGTGTGTGTGTGCAAATATATATATATTAAAGAATACATAGGGAGAATTGGGAAGTAGAAATATGTCTTCCAGTAGCTGTTTTCTAAAGCCTGCCTAATAGCGTGGTAAATTGCAGTATCTGATCACTTTTTCTGATACACACTGATAATAATGTCTGTCTTAGTGTACTTTTTTATTTAAGGATTGGTGAGTTCCCATTAAAATGCAGTTGTTAGGGGTGAAAGTACTGCTTAACTGTGATCTGCCTTCACAGTACTATCTGTGAGTAAACCTGAGTGATGCATTTAATGATGTTTGAAACTTTTCCAAGCTAGTACGAAATTTCTTGGAAATGTCAATTGAGTTAACTCTTGTTGTCTCTCTACTTGCTACCTGGCTTTTGTTAGACTGACAGCAGTAATAAAGAATGTGAAATTCCATGGGATCACTGTCTGATAGAAGTCTTCATCTATGTCCACATGTTTAGATAGCAACACAGGCCAAAACCAGAGCAATGAAAACTCCTGCTTTTCATGGTATGCCACAGGAGAGATGGAGACACTTACGTGAAACTGGGTTGTATTGATACTAAAATTTTGGATGTTAAGCTAGAATCTGAAGGTAGACGTGCAGTCTTAATTGGCCTGCTTGGTATTCAGAGTGAATTACTTCAGTAATTCTGGCATAGGAGGGCCAATGAAATTCTCTGCTTTCTATACAGCTGCTGAATAAGCACTTTCTGTATGCAGTTTTGCTTTTTGCTTAACTTTCTTAGTTTATCAAGTGTTAGGTAAGAGACAGTGACCATTGTGCACAGATGGATGTAACAAAAAGTAATTGGAAGTCCTATGAAATGGTTGGAGAAAATCAATCTGTTAGGGCTAGCTTGAGCTCATTGGACTTTTGGTTTAGAGATGTTACCAAAGAAAGATACCTATAATAGTGAAAGTAAAGTATATTCTTGGCTTTTAAACCTATGCAATTGTGATTTTTAAGATGCGGTTTCGTCAGCCCAAGCAGAAAGGTACCTTATGCAAGTCTTGGTTAAGTTAGTGGGTTCCAGTGGTTATTTTGTGGTTGGTATTCTGGCAAGAAAGTTTGAATGACAATGGAGTTCATCATTATAGGGAGCTTCTAGCAGTGTTGATATGGGAAGCTTAAAGTCTTTTTGAAGGTTTGCAATGACATAAAATAATCAATTGTTACAAAGCCTATGTTGGCTACCTAAAGATTCATGGTAAAGTTATGTTGTGTTGTAGATAATTTCTCAATGCTTTATATATGGTGAGGCTAAAAAGGTGATTAGTTTGATTTTCTATTAGACTCACTTCACAAATTGAAAGGAAAGGAAGGAAAGGTGGTAGAGTTCAGGTATTTTCAAGCTCAGATTTGACTTTGCCATCTTGCATTAGTAGTTTGTATTACCTTTCTTTGCATTGCTACTTGAGTTAAACAGACCTTCTCTTACATACCTGTCTTCTGTTCCTTGCCATGGTTTTCTATCTTTATTTTAGCTATCCTAATAGTTATCGCTGAGTAAGGGCTGTGAAAACAAGATCAACAGTAATTGTAACTGCTTACTCCCCCTCTATCTGCTACTTCTGAAGTGATGTCCAATGCATTGTTATTCCATAGGTATTGTAGGAGATTTTGTACTAAATACAATTATGCTTAAAATTATTTTAGCAGTCATAAATTCTTTGCAAACTCTTTTTCCACAAATACAGCACTTCTTTTTGTTCAGGTTTTGTAAGAGGTTAGTGTAGGTCTTTGACCTGAGCTTATGAAATACTGTTGTTCATAGCCAGAATGAGCTTGAGGACTGTGTTTTTGACACCATAGTTTTCATCTAGTGTTTTTTTTTTTTTTTTAAGTGTATGCCTCAGAGAGGCAAAATGTACTTTCAAATGTACTTTAAATACGCATTTTTCTTTCTTTTGTTTGTTTTTGACTTGGTGTCTGTATATTTTACATGTAATCTGAAATTTCTTTTTGCAGAAGTACAATTTTTTTTAATGATGAATATGTCATATTCCTAAACCCTTGATTTGATGTTTAAAATGAAAGAGCAGCATGCTTTGAATAGAGGACTCAAGTTCAGGGTATTCTTATCAAGCCTCTGGATGGTTCTGTGCAATCTTCTGTACTCCCCTTTCCATGTAAGTTAAACCGTTAAGTTGTAGGGGAGCCTGTGCATTACCTACATTTTGTTAGAAGGATGCCCTTCATTTTGCAGGGGTTCAACATTCAGAAGCTAAAAGATATGACTACTGTGGTGTAGGTGAAAGAAAAAAACAGTGGTGGTTTGTAGTTGGACAATTGCATGCTGTTTCTTCCTTTGCTGCATATGTCCTTCTTGTCTACAGCTCAAGATGCTCTTCTAATCACCTGCCACACTCATTCTGTTGCCCCATTACTTTTTGCATCTTAAATGTGCTTCTTGCTGCTGCCCCTGAGCTTTTCATTTGAGCTCAGTCGTACTCCATCAGTTTTGCCCATCATTTTTCCTTCTGCTGTTAAAACGTCTTAGCCTTCTCTGCTTCTGTCTTTACAAGGTCTTTTGGTTCAGCTCCTGCATCCCTGATGTTTAAGTCTGGCTATTTAGGTATGGTTAGGATGGCATTAAAGATGGTCTTTCTAGTTTCTTAAGCATCAGAGAGATGGCTGTAACAAGTCCTGCTGTGTTGCCATAGCACTGGCTGAAGTATGCTCATTCATCTTGTGGGAATGTTGCATGTGCCCTGTAGCAGTGGGGTAGGAACTTAAAATTATTTGTGTATGCTAAGCACAGATTGAGTTTATGGGGAAAAAATTAAATGCAATGACTAGCAAAGATTTATTGACTGAATGCAAGCTTTTTTCCCCCCAGATCTGTGACATGGCTGTATTTGGAAGGGTTACTTGTGTGGAAAGCATGCTTTTACTCTCTGTGACCCACTGCCAAATATCTGCACTGTGGTGGAAAGCATGAACATACTAGTGCTTCCAAATGTCTAGAAAAAAGTACTTTTATTTAAAAAACAACCCTGTTCTTGGAAATGGCTGAGCCATTTTTGCTGACTGGGGTATGTAATGCTATCCCTTCCAGCTGCAAAAGTATGCATGTGACTAAGGAGGCTGAACAGCAGAAGGCAAGGTCCTGAGTTTATGCTGATTTGATTTAGTTGCTTGAACCATGTGCACCATGACAATGGTATGTAATCCCGAATGAGTTCCTGTTATTTGTAAATCTCAATTTAACCCAGTTTAATCACAGACTACTTAGAAGAGACACCTAAGTGCTGAATTGTATGTTTTGTGAGAGAATGTTACGTACACTGTTTTCTTTCATTTTTTGTAGTGTTATGGTAATTACTACAGTATTTCAGTGTTTTGTTATCAGTATATGAAATGATGTGACTTAGCCAGTGGCAAACACATGTTGTTCCTACAGAGGCAGTTGTGGTGTAGTGCTTCTTCTGTTGGGAGTCTTATCATACACATGCATGCACAGGAGTAACAGCAGCATAGTGCCCATTGGCTTCTATTGAAAATACTGGTTTGGAAAGAAAAATAAGGTGGGCTTTTAATTTCTGTGAATACACATTTCATCACCTTGTATCAGTCGTTAGAAGGTTTTATTCATCCTGTCTTCTGTATAAACAAATCTGTTTTTTCCCAGGGGAGTTCACTACAGCTCCAATGAATACTTTGTTCTTATGGCTATTGTGAACCCAGCTGTGCACATCTGTAAAGACTAGGTCTGGGATTATTTTATATAATTCAGAACATCTTTGGAAGGCAGTGTTATTGGTGCAGACTTACTGAAGAGCTACCCTGCAAAATGGCTTTAGTTCAGCATGTAGGGAAGCTACATGGCTTTGCCCTTGCTGCTTTTGCTTTGTCAAGAGCCGTCAGAGACTTTAGTTACATAGTTCGTCCTCTAGCGGAGTAGGAAGGGGTTTTCTGTCAGACTTGAGACGTGTCAGTAAAGAGCCAGCTGGGACACAGGCATAACTTTAAATTACAGGTTCGATTGATCAGCTGGGAACGTATACTTTGAATCAAATGAAACTGCACTGTGATAACTAACTCCCTTCAGTGCCTTTTTTTTTGTTTTTGTTCTCTTCCTTGCTGACTAGCAAGTTTAGCTTTATCTGGTTTTTGGTCCGTGAAGTAAACTTACCTAAAAGCAGGGCCATCTTGATTGTGAGTGGTCACCCTGAAACATACTAATAGTGTAGAAGTGCCACTTGGCTATACTTTGGCAAGTAATGTCACACGTTCTGATGAATTAACCTCACAGCTGCTGCCAGATACTGAAAATCCTGTGGGATAATTGATTTACATTGACCTGGGGAGAAATCTACTGAAGTAAAGTTTATCATCTCCCTTAAAATGGGTTCAGGAGAGATCCTAAACTTTGGTTACCTATCCTAGTGGAACAGAGTGTTTTACAGTAGACATGCAGAAAGATGAGAAATGAAATTTGCCTCCTGTAGCTAATTACCCATCAGTGCCAGCAAAGTAACTAGTTCAGTACCATACTCAGATTTGTTGTCTAAAACTGCTAACTGCTGTGCAAGCTTGTAATCAGTTTTCCTTCACCTCTTCAAGAGCTTCCTCAGAAAATGGGGCTCCATCTTGTGTGATAGCACAGTGAGAACTGATAAATATAGGGCAAACTTCTTCCAGGTGTTTTTGACTGAGAATTGATATCTGTTTGATGCTTTAGCTGTTTTGGGCAAACATCATACCTTTTGTGGCTTCCTGGAAGCATCGGTTTTTATATGGATTGTCCCAGTACTTCTGTGGATGCTCCTGAGTCTGAGCAAATCAGCCTTCCCATGTGTGTCATCTTTGTGGGGAAGGAGGGGTGATAGAACACTATTTCACAAACTTTGGTGCCTGGTGTTGTTTTAAGTTATCTACTGCTCAAGAATGATTAAATGGCTCACTCTTTTGGATGGTTTCTTCAGATGGAAAGGATAGGATTTGGAATTATGCTGAAGACTGATAGCGTTATTACCAGTTAAATTTTAGTACAAGATTTTTGACTGTCATTTTGTTACTGCTTGTTTTCCAGGCTAATAGTTCTTCTGTAACCTGCATCCTTATTTTTCTTTATTACTAGCTAAAAACTAATGAGAACTGATTACTTGGGGAAGGAAAGGAACATGAAGGTTGGTAGATTGGGAGGCCAGCTGCATGACTGGGATTCTGAGGTTGAAGGGATGCTTCTCTCATGCTTGAGTTTCCCAGTACAAAGAGAGAGAGAAAGTTCCTTCATAGGTTCCTGTTGGTGATAGTAACTTTTCTGGTATCTGTTGTGGTTTAGCTTCCTTACAGCTTTGGTAAGTTTGTACTAAAGAGCATTATATGGGCTCTATGCAATTGCTAGAGATATTAACAGCAAAGTACAAATTTTGGAATTTAAGTATGTTGCCCTTTTTTTTTCAAGTTGGTAATCTGTCTGTCTAGTTCTGTGTTGTTGTGCAGCTTTTTGGATACTGACTTCCCTAAGTAGAAGTAGAACATGGTTATTCACCCATACACATCTGAATAACTATGATGAGTAAAGTATTCTTCAGTTACTAATTGTAGAATGCTAAAGAAACTTGGGGATCGGCATAAGTTGTCAAGGCACAGGTACGTGAAGTGGTACTGCTGGCATTGCTAGGCTACTATCTGGAAAGCAGAAGTGTTTTGAGTGCTAAACTGTAGAGTTCAGTCTGATTCGTAGCAGCACTTCACCCCACATTCTGTGAAAGACATGATGTCCCCCACAGTTTATAGAATATTCTCAAATATGTCTTACTAAATGGCATGTTTCTTACTACTCTGATCTTTTGCCTAAGTCTTACAGGTGCGCTTTTGTTAAACTTCAGTGAGGAATGCTGCCTGTTCCATTGATTTAACCAGAAAAGATTTGTACTGCAGGTTTTGAGACAGTTTATAAGCATTATACAGGAAGGGGATTACCTTGTGTGTGTGTCCACTGTAAGTGTCCAAGTCTTCGTTAAAACTCTTGACTTTCTGGATGGTCCAACAGGTTACTTGATGATAATCACTGCGTCTGGGTCACTGCAGCAGTTCTTGAGCACATTTTGATGGAGTTGTGGCCGCCTTCCATGCTTAGGAGGCAGTTATGGTATTGTCCTGTCCAGTGCTGACTGGACATGAGTGTTGAGTGTTTGCAGCTGCTATTCACTTTTTTATTGTTGAGTGGGACACAAAAATGAAAGCATTGATTCTAGCAGGGACATAGCTGTAGCCACAGCATCTGCAATTGAAGTGTACATGTCAGTGTCTTGCTGCTAGATTGTGAAAAAAGAAATCCTGAGGACTATATCCACTGTGTTGCTCTGGGTGGGGTTTTTTGTGTAGGGAAGGGGAAGAGTAACAGATGGCAGTGTACTGTTCTAGTATGGTGTAGTTCTAGCCATTTGGCTTTGGCAGTTTTCTCCTTTGACTTTAACTTGCATTTTCAGGGGCCTGGCAGTTGACTTAGGTTCTGCTGTGTCCTTGAAGGGGATACAGTTTGACAACAAAGTCTAAACTTTTCTTGCCCCTTGCCACTGCCAAAAGGGGCAATGCATTTTTATGTCTTTCCTCCCTCATTCTGTCACATGTAATGTCTTTGGACACCTGTGGCTTTTAGTGAGTCTGCTCACCATCGCTAGTGGTGAGAAACATAGCTGCTTCTTTTGGTGGCAGCAAGCTGTTAGATTAGATTAGCTCAGCTCTCTTGGGTAATTGCATCCTTAGAGGGTCTGGAAAGAGTCTTTAAATCAGTTGTGTCTTCTTGCTTGAATAGCAGTGATTCTTTCCAAGACACTGGACCTACATGAATAGGCTTAAGCCACCTATAGGAAGAGATTGCTCTCTTTATTCCCCAAGGCATAGCACTAGTCTTTTTCTTTCTTCTCATCTTTGTTGGTTTGATTTGGGAATGCAGACAAGGTGCAATTTGAGCTTACAAAGAGTAAAGATCTTCTTCAAAAGCCTGCTTTTGAGTGTCACTGTTGGTTCTATTCTCACTAATGTGCTGGGCCAAGAGATTTTACTGCACAAAGGAGAAAATCCGGGATAAGTGCTTCCAGGTTCTCAGTGTAGCCCTCATTTATGGAAGGGCAAACAATATTACTCAATTGTCACTTGAAACAAACCTACCTTCCGAGCTCTTCTGACAAATAAGTTTTTCCAAATAAAAAGTAAAACGACTGTGTATGTTCTTGATGTACTTTGGCAAATACCCAATAGTGTGGGGTTTTTTTTTTTAAAATTCTTGATGTATGTGTTGTGTTAGACATGGCGATACAAGCAGGTCAAAAGCTTTTGAAATGTTCAACTGCCATTGCAAATTATAAGTGTTTTCTTAGCCCATCTCATAGACAGTACAGGACTTCCGGCAAAATGTTTCAAAATTTTCATCAGCAGCTGGACATTTGCCCAGTAATTGTCCAGAGATTAGGGTGAACCCATATGAGGAACTTCAGAGGATACTACATGTTCTGTCATTAGCTACTAAAACCACAGTAACAAAAGCCACCAACAAAAATCTGTTTTTGTGAATGTGGCTAGTTGTTGATATCTGTTTTCTTTAAAAACATATTTGCTGAGGGAACAGCTTAAACCTCCTTCCCAGGTTTCTTAACTACCATGAAAATGCATAGGGTGAAACACCATCCTGCCTATTACTGCCCAAAATTTTGATGGGAGTAAGGGGTGTTATTGTTTATTACGCAGATAAACTCTGTGTACTAAATATACGTCTGACTGTTGTTTCATATTTGAAACCAATTGTTTCTTGAGTTATTAAAAAATCAAAGCACAACTAAGAGTCCCCCAAATCCTTTTTAAAATAAAATACTCTAAATAGAAGAGTCAAAATAAGTTGCTACTCTGAGTACTAATGCAACATGTATCTAAGAAGCTGAAAGCTCGATTACAAATGTTTGAGTTAAATCTGTTGCAGAAATGGAGTAAGCTATCTTTGGCATAATTTTGTACTTTCTCACTGGAGACCTTGTTGTGTGTGTTCCTGATTTCCATCCCCTTTTCCACTTCAACTGGGGTACTTCTGTGTAGATGAGTCTCTAGGCTGTTACTGTGTTGGAGGAAGAGTGTGTTTAGTTGTTGCATTTTATTTACAGGGTATAAAGAATGCTTGAAAAGACTTTGTGTGTAGTTAGGCAAAAAGGAGGCTTGTGCTAATTTCATGTGTTACTTATAATTAGGCTTCTATAATTTTTTTATCCAATGATTTTTCTATGTCTACTTAAGATTTTAATATAATAGATTCATTAAGAAATTTAAAGGCATGACTTTGAACAGACCAAGTCTCTTCTTTCTGCATGCACAATGAATTAGTGTTGAAATACCTCTGTATTTTTAGATTGTGAGTTGTATGAAGTAGTTTGTGTGACTCACACTTGTACTTTTGTAATATAGGAAATAGTTTAGTGTGTGCATGGCACTTAGTCTGCTTTATGGAGTTAAGTACTCCATGAAGCTGTGTTCCTAGATGGACAGTGACAAATCTATTACCACAATACAAAGTCAACTCTGTTTAAGCAGTTTGGTTGGCAGATGTATTCCATGAAAAACAAGAACAGGAATTTCATTTCTTCGGCAAAATAGCCTGGAAACGTAAACATTTAATTCTTTTAAGAGAACAGGGAAATGAGATGGTGTTGTGTACCTGTGCTAATGTCTCTGGTCGCTGTTCTCAGTTTAATATACTAGAATACCTTTGTCTTTATTTCAAATATGAAATAACAGAAGGTATTTCTCTTACAAAGTAATTCCACTGAGAACTTACAAGCGCCAGAAAGGTACCATTTCAGCTGTTATGCTATGCTGTCTTTAGGCATTCTTAGAAAGTATTATATCTGTGGAATTTGGAGAGGGGTGGTTTGGTTTTGGTGGGTTTTTTTTGGTGTTCTTTTTGTTTTTGTGAGGTTTTTTGTTTGGTTTTTTTTGGTGTATGGGTTTTTGTTGGGTTTTTTTTTTTTTTTGTCAGCATGAGCGTAGTATAGTGTCTTGTCACATTTTGGGACAAATAAGTATTCTGTTTTATGTGGTGTTTGCTCTTTCTAAACCACCAGGTTCTCTTTTCCTAACTCTGCTTTTAATTATGTAAGTTTAATAACAGTCCAGTGTTAACTCTTCTGCTATTCTAATGCCTGTGATACCCTTTTAAAGTAGTGGAGAAAACAGTCTTTCCAAAGTACATTTGTTAAATAGTATGTAAATTTTGATAATATCTTTTACTTTATTTATAAATACTTCAGTGGTATTAAATTCCTCTGCTGCGTTGTGCGAAGTGCAGTGTCAAACTGACGAAGTTTTGCTGTGCAAAGTGATCTGTGAAATGCATTAGCAGCACTCAGTATCTGTTTAAATAATAGGTTTGTGAGAAGAATGGAGTAACACCACATAAATGTTTTCAGTTGCTGCACGTCTTGGATTTACTGATATTCTGTCAGAATTTTAGGATCTCTGTTTTTCTAATTTCTGGAAGTGTGTCAGAATTTCTGGGATGTCTGTGTCTAGAAAGAGTACAACAGTAAAAAGTTACTTTTTCTGGGGAAAAACAAATCTGAAGAGCTTCTGTGTTCCGTTTCTGCAATCTGCTTTAGTGAATTCAAGACCTCTGTTATAATAAGCATGAACTCAAAAGCTATTGCTTAATTTGGTATCTAGATTGTGTCTATTTAAATAATTTTCTGTGGATGTGTGCAGAGTGCAGTATTCTTGATCTTGTCTTGAAACTGACTCAGCTATAAGGTGTCCTGGGACTTGTAAGTTTGAGACATATTTGAGTACATTCCATATGTTTGTGGAATTTTGTGCTTCTGTAAAGCATTGCTGAGGTTTTGTTAAGATGTAGAGCAGAAGAGATGTTCTTATGTTTTATGCATAAAAGCCTCTATACCACACTCTGCTGCACAATTTACACTTACTGGGGCCAAAGCTACTCGTGCAAATCAGAGTGAAAGTAGCACTTCTATGTGGTTTCAGTGGTCTTACCTGTCCTAATTTGATGCAGATTTTCCTTGTAGAGGGCATTAAATTTTAAAGGAGTAGCTTGACTTTGGTTGGGTTTTCTTTTGCTTAGCTTGCAAAAGGTGGAGGTCTGGGCAGTGGTTGTTCTGCCAATAGAACTTGTCTGTGCTGGTAACCAGCCTATGCTTGATGCCATGTATCCTAATGATATCTTTTGAAGTAATTTTTGGTATAAAAATGAGACAGCAGTGGGGGGGGGGAATCCCTTAAAGCTAGGCTTTTCTTTCCTTGTCCCTTCATTTTCCTCTACCCTCAGTTGGATTGATTCCCATGTTCCCTTTAGGGAATTAAAAAGTATTTCTAATATGAATATTGAAGTAATTTTGAATTCTAATTGCAGATTTCTAATTAGTTTCACAGTTTTGACCATTTCTTTAGCAAACTGTCTGTGCTTTGAGACTCACAGATCTGAGTCTTGATTTCTTGGGTTGCCTAAGAAAATGAGATGTGTGATGGGAATGTGCAGCAGAGCTGCTTTTCTCAGTATAAAGAAATTATCATTAAAACACTTCCTGCTGCCAACATCAGGAATAAAGACTTCATCAGAAGAAAAGTTTGGGGGAGCAAATTCTGTCTCTCCCTCTTCAGGATATCTTGGTGGTAAAGGAAAGGTAGTGTAGTTTCTAAGTGCAATAGGAGGAAGTTTAGTTAAGGAGTGTGATTGTGGCATTTTCAGCTGTCCTACTGCTTTGTCTAGCAAAGGTATTGAAGAGTGAGAGTAAACCTCAGTTGGTTTGCTTCAGGTTTGAATGCTTAAGTAGCAGATCTTGATAATCTCTGATTTCTTCAATCTCTTCTGAAGTTTTAATTTGTCCTTAAAAATAATAATTGTTAAAACTTCATATAGTTCTGAAGAAATCTGCTGTTCCCTCTAGGGCTTGGGTTGGATGTTTAGGTGTTTATACCATCTGTGCTGTGAATACAGGACTTTGAAATGCAGGAGATTCGATTCTTGGTATAGATACTCCTTTTCTCAAGTGTGTTTCTATTCTGCATGCATTAAGTAAACCTCCAAAAAACATATACTTGCTATTTCTTACGCAAAGTGAAATTCTTTCAACCTTCATGATGTGCATCACTGGGATGTACTCTATCTGTGCTATCTCCTTCATGGAGCAGTTAAAAAGTGCACCCTCATTCATGGTACTGCACTACATCTGTGCTTGTGACCTGTCCCTTGTTTGGCAGAAATTTCTCTACATTGTTTACTGAGTGCAAATAATTTGAATTATTTCTTTCTTGCTTTTGTCGTGCAAACATAAGCTGCTTTCATTTTTCTCACTTGTCATTACTACAGTGACGCTAGGTTTGTAAAACAACCAACTCTTCTAGTGCTTCAAGCATTTGCATAAGGCAGTTTGCAGGTGTTAGTTACTGTGGTGTTGCATGGGGTGGTTTGCAGGGAAAGTTAGAAAAACATTTAATTTTTAAAAATAAAAGCACCAGTGGTAGTCTTAAAACACTGCAAAAACTTTGCATCTGTTGAAAAAAAGAAGATTTTGAAGTTGGAGGCATTAGTTGTTAGACAGCAGTAATGATACTCATAAATAGCAAACGGATTGTAAATGATCTCTTAAATTCTAATATCGTGTGTTTCTACTCTACAAAGTTATAGTGGAATGGAGAATAATCATTAAATTTTTTATTTTTAAATTGCAATCTAAATGAACTGCTTCTATGTTTTCCAGACTACATTTTGTAAGATGAAGAACAGAAAGCAATGTATTCAAGATACTGAGGATCAGAAGCATGAAGGCATGGAAGGTAAAAGTCTGCGTGTGTGAAAATATTGAAGTATATTATTCAGGTTCAAGCTGTGAAGGTCTGATTTTCTTTCATTTGCTCTCTCAATTAGTACACTGCTTGTTTTGAAAGAAGTTGTGTAAACATAACCACTGTCTCATAATATTTGGCTTTGGCCTGTGAGGTCCCCAAATTTCCTGTCTCCTCTGTTTTTTCCTTGTTAACTTTTAGTAGCAAAACAAAAATGTTGATAGCAATTGTTATTCAGAGAAAATAATTAATTCAGAGTAAAATTCCTTGAAGAAGAGTTCATAAATTTTTGTATTCTGAAAACACTAACTCTAACAAAATTGGGAGCATTTTTTATTTAATATATATGATTAAATCTTTGAAGATATTCAGATTAAGATAGTTCTAAGACAGAAAGAACTAAAATACAGGTAAACGAGGTGTATATAAGATAATGAATATAGAATGTGCTGGTTTAATTTATGTCATGGAGAGAGTGCAAACGCACAAGAAAGAACTTAGGAGAATAATGTCTAAATGACTGCATAACCAATAGGAAACACTGTGATGCCTGCTTTATTGAAATAGCCCTGGAATTAACTTTCCTTGGTTTTAATGGCAAATACCGATACAGTAGTCTATGAAATAAGTTGCATAGCTTTTTTCACCCGAAACACAATTTTCTGTAGTTACAAGCAAGTGGAATTCAAGTTTTCAGGTCTAATGCAGCCAAGCTGGCCAGAGGAGCACTTGAAAGAATGTATCTTCTTACTTCTTTATTATTCAAATCTAGAAGGACTTTGTTTCAAAAACTGCAAAACTTCTAAGTGTCAGTGTTAATACCAGGTGAAGAAAATGAAGAAAGCTGTTCCTGTTCTACTTTACTGTATGATGGCAGCACATGCCCCATCTGTCTGAACTGCCTTCTAGAACAAGAGATTGGGTTTCCTGAGAACTGCAGTCATACCTTCTGCATGACTTGTATTCTTAAATGGGCTGAGGTAAGACTAAGCACCAAGGTGTGTGTTTATTTTTCAGTGAAATCTTTTGCCTATACTACCTACAGATTTTTTTTAAGGAAGTTATGAATTTTGGCTTTGCACAAAAGTGTTTCAATCATCAGTTTGTGAACAGATTTTGGAAAACTTCCTTCTTAATGCAATAAAGTATTTTGTGTTGTCTTTCACTAGACAATCTTACTAGAGTAACTTAATGGTTACTAGAGATTAGGGATAAGTAAAGAAATTGGTGTTGGCTGTTTGGAAGATCAGACAGTATTATGTACATGCTGTAATATTGCATTGTCATTAGCTTAATCTTACTTGTGATAAGCCTCAGGCTCTTTGTCAGAGTGTCAGCTCAGGGCTGGGACCAGCATGGATTCATGTTAGTCTACAAAATGAGTGATAAAACCTTAGTTTTCTAATTGTAAAGAGAATTCAGCTAAAAGGTTTAGTGCTATTCTGAAAAAGAAATGTTTTAATGATGGCTGTTGTTTGTTCTATGTCAATAACTTTGCAGATAGTTCTGGAACCTTAAAGAAAAATGACTTGTTCAGCAAATCCATGGTGACCTTTTTCTATTTAGTCCCTTTTGCCTTACCTATGTCATGCAGTCATTGCATTAAGTCTGGTGTCTTTACCTTTCCTGTAACCTTTTCCATTCTCAGTATAAAACACCAAATTAATATTGCTTTCTACTGGGATAAGAGGGGGTTTCTGCCTTTTGTCCTGCTTCTGTGCACTTGAATTGGTTTCTCATTTTAGTGAGACCACTAGTTTCTTTGCAATATCATTCTTTTGAAGTAAATAATGATTTTGGATGCAGTATTCCCTATAGAAGGTTGGTGTCACTTGTATGTATATATATGTGCAATATGCTTATTCTTGCTATATTTTTAACCTTAACTTTTGTGCTATTTATTACTGAAGGCAGATGGTGCAACAATTTTCTGAACAATTTGTATGAACTTCAGAGTATTACAAAACATTTATTACATGAAAATTGCATTAGATTTACAAACCAGATAATAAACAAAGCTTTTCTTGCCAGATTTTCTGTTTTGCAGTTGATTTATTGCAGTAATTTTATTTGTAAGGGAAGAGGAAATTCTCATCCTCAATTTTACCCTGACTGACTTAGCTGGTTGCTATAATGACAGCTGAAAAGCATTAAACAGTGACATGCACAAGGAAGCAGTACAGTATTATTGGCTTGCTACTGGATTTGAGTTTGTTCACATTGTCTAACTGATGCTTTTAAGCCCAATGAAGAAGAGAAATTTTCTCGTTCTGAAGGGGCAGATGAATGATATGACATTTTTCTTGTCATGTCAATTTTATTTTTTGTGGTGTGAAGTGCTATTCAAATAGAATAAAAGCAACATCTCTTAAGAGTTGACAGGTAAAGTAGATGTGATGCCATAAAAATGGTGTGGGGGTGTTTCTAAAGCTACGTAAGACTTCTACTGCTGCTGCTTTTCATTAGTGACATCAGATAGGTAAAACCAGCTGGGCTTCCTTTTCTGAGGTTACTTGACAGTCAGGCCTGTTGAGTTTATGGAACTGCACTACCTAATCTAGTAGTTTTAATTAAAAGTAAAGTAGCAAAAGAAGTGTTGAAAACTGGGTGACAGTTCAGAGGCTTCAGCTGTGAGAAGCAGGTGAGGTTTTATAGACTGGAATGATAGAAACATTATAAGCATGTCACGATCTAAAACATGTAGATGCCATGTGCTTTTTGTCAGCTATTAATATTTAGTAACTGAATGTGTTCTTTTTTGAGAAGTGTTGCATAAGGGTTAGCTTTCTCTGGTTCTTGGTTGAACATAACTGTAATTTGTCATTCTGAGCAATGAAGATGTCAAAAAGATACAAAAATTATCTGCTGTTTAAAAAGTACACTACTTGATTCTGGTTAAAGATTGAGTATTTTTGGGGAGATAACAAATTGCCTTTAGAAATGCTGTTTTCCTCTAAGTGCTGGAGAAAAACAAAATTGAGAACAAGATTATTGAATGAAATCTTTTAAAAAAAGGCTAATATCCACATTATTTGACATGTTCTTTTGTGTATCTTCAGTTGTGCTCCATTCACTTAGAGGCTTTGCCAGCAGTTTGTGTTCGAGTTGGATATTTCCTTTACTTTTGTGTGTTGCATCTGGACTTCAAAATATAACAGAAGAAACTACTTCTTTACACTGTTGTTTTCAAATTGTACGTAATCATTCTCCTGGGAGTTTATGGATTTTGTGTATAGCTGTGTAGACTCTAAACAAAACCAGGGTAGTTAGGGCAGAAGATAAGAGTTTACTGTGCTGCTCCATCTTCAATCTGCAGATTTTCAACATTGCAACTGCAGTCAGGTGTCCTGTACCAGCAGGTTTTCTGTCTGAAAGCAGCAGCTATCACACTTTGCACATCTTGCTTTTTAAGAAGTTAGAGAGAGACTATAGATTAAAAAAAAGTACTTAAAAGCAATAAATAATAAAAGCAATATATAAAAATTCCCTTTATTCCAAAGGTTAAAGAGGGGTAGGAAACTTGTCACGGAACAGGTCTAATACATTAGATCCTGTTGGCTAAATCTGAATGTTTAGTTTCAGAATTAAGTAGTGTAACAGTTGAGTCAGTGCTGTATTTTCTTTCCATCTGAGGAAAGGTGTCTACCTCCTAAAAGAAAAGTGAGGGGTAGACAAAGGATCACCACAAAGGAGTTAATCTTCAGAGTAACTTCTTAAAATTTCCCTTGAATTGTTCTGCTCTCTTTGGCTGTGTTAATTGTGGCATGTGAGAACATTGCTATGCAGAGTTCAGTTGCCTATACTATTGAACTCTTCTATACTATTAGACTGTCAACTTGCGTGCCTTTGGCCATGCTAACCAGTGCTCTCCTAGAAGTTGCTGGGCAGCACTGAGCTGGCAGACTGCTGGGGCCTGTTTTCAGTAGGCACAGGAAGATTGACATAAATGTCCCTCATCCTGTGCCAGCCATCAACCACTTCTGTGAGCCAATATGATGTGATATACTAATGAAGACTTTCAAGCTTGAGGCTTTGAATTTCAGTGAGTCTCTGCTGGAAGATCATAAAAATTAAAAGGCACTAAATCTGGAGCTGAGGTTACTGGACACACCCTTCAGTGGGAATGTGGAAGGACAGTGTAAATGAAGGGTTGCTTTCAGTAGAAAGAAATTGTATGTGATAACGTTATTCTGGCCACGTTAAAAAAGGGGGAGAATGTAGCCAGCAACAAAAATCCCGTATGCAGAGTCTTCAAACGCCATCAGTAATGTCGTGTTACACCAAAGGAAGAAATTAATGTGTTTCTGTTGTCTGTAATACTATTAATATATTAAAACTAGTTGAGTCAACTATTTTTAAACTTTTTTTCTGATAAACTTGTGTTTTATATTTTCAGTGGTAAGCACATGTTTCAGTTTATAATAATTGGTTCTGAAAGGATTTAAGTAAAACTGATGCAAAGAAAAGTCAACTGGGCATCAGTAGCAAACATGCACAAAGTAGTTGATACCACCTCAGCTAAGACAACTGCTTGAGCAGCAGTAGTATCTTGCTTGTATGCATTAGAGGAAAATATCTACTTTTTTTTCTATTCAAAGAAAACAATCTTAGAGACAATTAATATTTACTTTACTGTAGGTTTTTAAACTTCCTTTATGTTCTTCAGAATGCTAATAAATGTACCGGAGATTTCTATCTCTGTTCTATTAATTCCCCTTACGAACCATCATGAGAGAAGAGTGTTAAAGAAAAGATTCAGCACGTCGTCTGCATTATTACAATGTTTGTGTAACAGGCATTGATTTCAGTGACCCTCACCTACCAGGCTGATTTATCTCATGCTCTGGTCCTGGTTTCCCTCATTAATTTTTCCTCATCTGGGGAATTTGAAAGTGGAGTATGTGCAGTCATAAATTCTCCAAAGTGTTGTGGCATATTCAAGTAGGCCCTGTACAGGATCAGTGGTTGACTAAATAAAACTAAGCAGTTGGCACAAAGAGCTGTCTTGCGTTATGTTTCTAGTGGACGTTCTTAGGTGTTTTGTTCGTAGTTTTTGATATTCAGTTCTTAGAGCAGTCATTGCCTTTGTGCTCATACAAGGTTTGGATCACTTAATATGTGGAGTATACTGCTGCACATGGATATTCTTCTGAGGGTAAGGAGAGTTACCTGTATGACAACTGGGATTCTTAATATGTATTCTTTCTGATCTGGACTCCTTTTTTACTAAGGGATATAGGAAGGAATCAGCATATATGGCAGCCGTCTCCACAGTGATCTGCAGTAAAGAGTGCTGTGGGCGAGATTAAGATTACACTAATGAACCAAACAGGTAGTGTTCAAAGAAACACAACCTAAAACCCCAAAAACAACAGTGGAAAAAACCTTATTGTTCAAGTGTACCCAAGGTGATATGTATGTAGACAGTTCATCTGAGAACTAGTGTACAAAAAAACTGTATTAATCAAATTGTTTCAGAAAATGCAGATTTGAGATACCTTTTGGCAAATTACATGTTTGCTTTGTAATATACAGTTGTTCTTGGCTATTTCCCTGCTTAAGCAGGGAGGTTGGGCAAGATGACGTCCAGAGTTCTCTTCCAGCATCAACCATTTTGTGATTTTGAAAGTACATTCATGTAGCAATTTAGGAACGTTAATGCTGTTTAAGTGCAGTGCAAAAGTCTCAGTGGTTTTTGTTTTACTCCAGTTCTTCCGATAGAGTCAATGCAATGAAACTTCACTTGTCAGCACGTTATGACAATTTTGAATTAGAACTTAAGGACTAGCCAAATGTGCCATGTAGGTAGAGAGACAGAAGAAAGCTGTTTAGATTTGTAACTAAGTAGTCTGCTGGTTAGGTGTTAAAGCTGTAATCTCTGTTCTTTTGCACTCTGTATCTTTACTATCCATCAATGATTCTTCTATATTTCCCCAAAATATAGACTCTTATCAGAAATAGTGCTTTCCTAAAGCATAACTATAAAGCCTTTAAATGTACTTGCTTTTTAAAATTAGACTAAAAAAAAGGTAATCTTAAGTTTTTACATGCTTCTAGAAAACAGTGCATTTTCTGATGTCTTCCTACTTTTCTTTCATCAAAATGTGAAGAGGGTGTTTCTCACTACATGTGGTGTAATTGTCTCCCTCTTCACTGAAGCTGGAGGTGGAATTGTGGGCTTTTTACTGTACTGTTATTACAAGTTGAAGTGAAATATACACACATCGCTTCTACAATCTAAATCTTACATATAAGCTTGAATTTAGTTATGATAATCTGGTATTATTTGTGTTTAATAGATTACTAAGAGTGCAGGATCATGTTTCTTTTTGTATCAGCTTTTAAATACAAAATTTGAAGAACAGACTTTATGAGCCACTTGAAGAAAAAATATTAAGGGAAGGCGTTTACTGCAGCAACTTGATTCATGCTCGCATCTTGTTACTGCTTGTTATGAAACCTCATAATGTGGAACTTGATGAGATGGGGATATCTGTCAAAGTTATTTTATCAGCCAAATATGTTTTGAGGTTAGCTTCCACCTATTTGTATACCTTTCTGAAAATTCCTAGCTGGAATATAGTAACTGCTTCAGCCTTTTGCCTACCTCAGTTTGTTCTAATGCTGTTTGAAGTGATGCAGTTAAAATAGGGGACAATTACTCCTTGAGTTTAGAGGTCACAGTTTTGTGTCGCTGAAACAGTTACAGGAATATAAAAATCAAATTATGACTGTGGAGCTAAAGTAAGATTTTTCTAGAGGGTCATAAAAATCTAACAAAATACAATAATTTTTTTTTTGAAATCTAAAAACCAAACACATTGCTTATGGATAGCTTTTCAGGGCTTGCAGATTTTCATGAATGCTTACGTATTTTATGAAGTGAATTCTTCAGATATCACAGGATGGGTAACAGAATGAATCACTGTGGAATTAGAAGATAGATTTAACATAAAAACTCTCAGTAGTTTCATGTGGAGAATAAAACAATCAAAGATATTTTGAAGTGTTCTCAGCTACTTGTCTGTGTTTTTCCAAGGAAGTAACTGTTGGGAAGCCAAGCAAGTCACTAATACCAGTTGTGAGGTTCTAATTATATTGATGGTTATGTTAAATACTGCATGTTCTGATTTTTTAAAGCTATGTTCAAGAAAGATACTGTATGAATCCATGGGTCTTCTAAGGTTGTTATATACTTCACGTTCCTTCTCCCTTGTGCACAAAGTGGTAGCTGCTCCTCGGACTTGTTCCATCTCAGCATGTTCTTTCTTGTTTTAAATGTTTTTCACCAAAATACAGTGTACGTTCACTATTACTTATAATGCTCCCTGAACAGAAACCTCAGAAGAGTGGAATTGCTAACCTGCTTTTGATGAAAGAAGACTCAACACCTTTGTTACTTAACCATCTTCTCAAAAAAGATGAGAGATGAGTTAAAGGCCACCACTCCTCATAATTTCTTCTTGTAATAAATGTCGACTTTTTTTACCTTTGTTCCTTTCTGTAGCAGTACAAATCCTGTCTTGCTGTTGGGAAAAGGGACAGGGGAAGTTTGGGGCTTTTTTTCTTCCATTTTAAAGGTTTGATTTTATTTGTTAGCAGACTAGTGAAAGCTGATGCATGTTTAGACAGAAGTAACTTCTAGTTTTCCTCGGGGTACCCAACAATTGTACTCCACCTGGGGGCTGGGGGTGCACATGCAAATGTCCTGAGTTTACTAGAATTTCTCTTGTGATAATATCGTGAGCTTACAGAAAATGCTAAGGCTACAAAAAGCAACTGAGTTGGAGTGGAAGGAGCATCTACTGTTTCTGAAGATATCTGAACCTAATGGTAGCTTTTGACACTTTCAGAATGTTTCCTCCCTTTCTACCCCTGTGTGTAACTGTATTAAATTGTTAAACGCTTGTCCAGAAGGACTGAACTCTGAATATCTTTCTAGTGGAGCAAAACCACTTGGTATTTGGATTACTGCTAGTAACACTTAGTATTTAGTATTCTATGATACTTTATTGCAATGAATAAATGTAAATTACAGTGACTTAAACTTGGGATGATAACTTGACATTCATGTGTAAATTTAATGTAGGAAGAGGTTGTACTGGATAAACATTTCAGCTAAGGTAGATCCTGAAATGAGAATAAAAATGGCTAAGAAAATTAACTTCCTCCTGCCTATCTTTTACAGTCTGGTATATCTAAGAATGAAAGTATGTACCTTGAAAGTTTGCAGTGGATTCAGCAGCTACAGTGCATTGCATTGCTATCAAATATCTGATGGAAAATTGCACTGCTGTGTTACTGTGGGTTAGCTTTACCTTGACTGCAGGACAAAAACTGTCTTCATGATCTGAGTCCTTAGAGAGCTGGCTTAATTACCCAATATGCTTTCCTTAACTGGGGCCATGACACTGCAGAGAACAATGGTAGCCCCCAAAAGGGGAAGTTTTTACTTAGGATAAAATACCAGAGCATCAAAGGGTAGCTAGTGGCTTTAACTTACATTCTTGTTCAACAACTTGTTCATGAAACTACCCCTGGGGTTTGTTGTGAGGTTTTTGTTTTTGTTTTTTGGGTTTTTTTTTGGGGGGGGGGGGGGGGGGAGGGGCAGGGTTTTTTGGTGGTTTTTTTTTGTTTGTTTGTTGGGGTTTTTTTTTAAATCAGTGTAATCTGGTTCGATCTACTTCAATTGAAATCGGAAGCACAAACTTCCTGATGCTCAGTGTTTGGGGACTGGTAGGTGACAAAGAAGTTGAGCACTCCATGAAATTGAGAAAAGAACAGAATTAACTGGAAAAATAGAAGCCAGCCCCAGTGAAAAGATAAGAATGAAGTTCACTGAATTTCAGGGCAGAGTTCATATGCAGGTTTTTTGTAGCTGCTTATGCAATTCTAGTACTGCATCTTGCTTGCATAGGTACCCTGTAGCTCTCTAAAGTGCAGAAATTACATACCTCTTCAGGGCATGCAATTCATATACTCGGTCTTGTTCAGTGAATTAATTAGGGCTGGAGACTTGGGTGTGTGTTTTGGATTTTTATTTTGTTTTACAAGTGTTTTGAACTAGCCTCTGAAGACCAGTGGAATTAAAGTGAGTGTGGGGGGGGTGTGGTCATGACAAAAACCCCAAATCAAACAAATAACCACTCCCCCAACAAACATATCTGGAACTAAAATGAATAAAAAGTTCTCTCACAGCAAAAGTTAATATTCAATGTGAATTTTTCTTAAAGCTGGTTCATTACATGATCTACTTGGCTGGAGCTTCAGTTGAAGTTTCCCATTTTTATGGTTATTAATGTGTTATTGTTCTCTGTGTTTGTGTGTTTTATCTGATGTAGTGCAGCCTCAATAACAGGGCATTTAGGTGATCAGGTAAAAACAATAAATCACCATTTCCGTCTAACAGAAGGGTAAAATACCCTTCAGTTCTCTTCCCTTGAAAAGTGATTTGTAAAACTTTAGTTGTGTTACATGTGGGAATCTGTTCCCTCTGCTGACTGCAACAAAAGCAATGTGCTATAGTCAAATAGATACAATGAGGAAGGTGTTACCCTGTTTGCTTTTGGCCTTACCAGTTTTATGTTTTGGGGGATGGACAACCCAACACGCTCTCTGTTGAAAATAAAATGAAGAAATAAAATGTTAGGACAATATGAAATATAGAGGACATTTGCATATTGTCATGCTTTTCAGTGTGTTATCAACAGTAATCTTACATTGAGTCCAAAGCAGTGTACCAGCTACTAAGAAAAAATTGCCTTTATCCCAGCCAAAATCAGGACTGATACTGGTATAAAATCAGTTATCTAAAAGGGATTAAAAAAATAATAAATGCAGGTAACTTGATTCCAAATGCTTTAAATGCTTTTCCTTTTTTAAACACAACTTCTGAGTTACATTCTTCTTTCCTTTAGATTTTTCCTGAAAGACCAATCTGCTTATATGAAACAAAATAGTGTACGGATAATGTGTCCAAATGCATTTTTACTGGGAACAAATTGGGATTTTGTGTGCTTCTGTAATGTAGTGAATAAAAGTGTAGAAAATTAAGGCTTCTCTTAGCTCATTACCAAGTTTGTAATAAGAAAATTAATTTTTCAGACACAGGCTTCGTGTCCTATTGATCGCAGGCCGTTTCAAGCAGTGTGCAGGCTGGATACATTAGATAAGCAGATACAGGTATGTTCCAGACTTATTTTCTTAAATAGCTTCAGTTATAGGAACATCCAAGCTATGCTGCAGCCTTTTATTCATACCTGTTGTGTTAAATAAGCTTTCCTAACAAAGTAATTACTGCTTTAATGTTTCTATTACATATTTGAAGCTAGAAATTGTTCTTAATTCTTTTTTGAAAGCAAGTATTTACCATAGTAATAATAATCATAAAGCTGCTGTTGCTACTTTCTAGTATCTTTGAGCGTTTGTGGTATATCCAAGAATAGATGTATAGTAATTGGTCTCAAAGTGTTTTAAAACTATGTTTTGCAAACAACTGCTATACCAATTATCATGCAATATTGCTTTTTTTTTTTGCTGAGGTGAATCTTCTATGTTCACAACCTCCGATTCCCAGACAAAAACACATGAAGGCAAGAGGGATCAATTAATGCCGAGTGTTGTTCGACCCAAATCTCTGAACTTTTTTCAGCTTTCAATTATTCTGAAAAATACTGATATGGAGAGTGGTTTATCAAGTAGGAAAAAAACTCTCCTGAGAGATGATCTTGGAAATGTATATAGAAAGATGCTGATAATTCTGAGTACGATTGGGAAATTTTGTGATGAAGATATGCTTTTAAGTAGTTCAAAAGCTGTTGGTTTTGCACTTTGACATTTAGAAAACAGGCTTCCACTACTTGTTTCTTGTACTTCTCAAGGCCCAGGTAGTCACATGTAAAGGAGCCATGCTGGCAACCACAGATGCTTCCTGCTCATAGAAAACCATGCTTATGTATTTTATCTTCTTTATTTCTGAAGAATCAAGGAAGTCAAAATAGGATAAACTGAAGTTTACATTTGGAAGAGTGTAAAGGCTGTATCAAAATACAGTTTGAAAGGTTGTCTGCCCACAGAACTGCAGTGTAAACAGGGGGGCAGAGAACAATGTCCTGCCCTGAAAAAAGCCACTGGAGCAGTAGGGATAGATGGAATGTGTACCAAGATATGCAGACACAGTGGTCAGCATCACCAGTGGTGCTGTCAGGACACTGGCAGCTTTTTCTTTGTGATAGTCAGAATTAGAATGCTAATACCTTAAGGAGTTGCATAAAAAGCCAAGTTTTGGGAATGAGGGAATAAAAAGTTTCTAATGCAAACAATTGCAATGTAGAATGTAGCCATTGAAGAAACTTGATAGTGTGAAATAAAAATTGTATTGCTCTCAGTGTTTTTGAGATGTGGAAAAGACTCAACGTTGTATAAAATATGTAAGTTATTTTACTCTAGAGGAAAATTGGGTGTGTTTTAGTTGTGAGGAAGCATGTTAAGTTGAGTGGTAGTTCAGCATTTTCCCAAGCTGAACCTTGTGTATTTTGAACAACCAACTTAGTTTTAAAAAATGTAGCTTATAGATTCTTAATGGAAAGTATTTCATTGTGCTGAGACACTTGCCATGGCAGTCTGAATGTTCAGGGCTTTTTTGGTCTTGTGAACTTAGCATGCATCTCAGGCCTTGTCAATAACATGTCAAGGTGTAGGTTTTTTCTATTTCATGAAAAACAAATTAAAAAGGAATCTCCAAACTGTGAAGTCAAAGTGAGATTTGAAATGCTTTCTAGTCCTTCTGTTTGAGCTTAATTTCTGTGTCTTAAGAGTCTTTGTAGTAATTTAAAACCCATGTATAATGAGATTCTACTTTGGATTGACTCTATTTTACAATACAGGTTCAGGTTAAAAAACAGCTAAGGAGGAAGGAAGAAGAGGAAAACTGTGCCTGCAATAAGAAAACTTATAGCCATGCGAAGATAAGAAGTTTTGTGAGGTTGGTTGTCTGTGTTTTTTCAAGCATTTGAATTGGAATATTCAGAATTTATAAAATCAACTGGTTTAAACTGTACACCCTGAAAATTTTGTAAAATTATTTTTATTTTAAAATAACTTAGTTTTCACCAGTGGTAGTTTAATTTTACTTTTATCATTGCTCTAATTTCCACTTCCATATTGAAAATAGCAAGGAAGAAATAAAGGCCAATGTACTTTTTGCATTGAGCTCTGTGAAAGTTGCATTTTGCAAGCAATTCTGACAAATTTTATATTAATTTGAAGTAAGGTTTTGTGGCTAGATAAAATTTTAACAATATAAGTATTTTTCTTTGTTTATCTAAACAAACATCCACTTTTCTTGCGTGTTATCATAAGCATTGGTGATGTTCCTCTTCTGTAAAACATAGCTGCAGTCAAGAGCTGATTTTATTCTAGTAAGCTTGAGAGGGAACATTTCTGTTGTTATATGGAAATAACATTTCTGTTTTGATAAACTTTATCTTGTCGCATTTGCTGCATTGTGTAAGGGGAAGCTTAGGATTGCACGGGAGAATTTTGCTAAATAGTGCTTATCTAAAGTCAGTTTAATGGAATATATGGAAAATACAGAGTTCCTGAGGTTTAATGTGAAGCAGACTTCACTACAGAAAAGATAACTGGAGGTAAATTACCTTTTTTGACTCATAAGAAAATAAAATTCACCATTCTGAATCAACACAGACTTTGATATTCTTAAAAGGAAGCAGTTATAACATCTTTCACATGTTGCCATGAAATCAAGCAACACTGAGCATTCCGGTTTAACACAGGGTACTTATTTTTGTGTAAATTGGTTTCCTTTTTTCCTGTCTGTAAGCTTGTTGAAGCACTGTGGCTTTTAATGTATGGAAGATGATATTTGTGATGCAAGTTCATGTTTTGATAGCAGTTAGAACTTGGTTTATATGCACAGTATGAAAACACCTTAAAATAGGAGCAGATTTTGTTTGGATGTGCCTAGAAATAGCTTTTTTAAAATGTCTTTTGTTGATCTTGCAGAAGAGCTGTATGTCCAGGCAGAGGGCCGTTAACTGTAAAATTAAGTAGAATTGTGAAGAAAAAATACAGTAAGTTGGTATTTGTCCTTCATTTGCCAGAATTGCTGTGTTTTATTAAGGAACTCTAGAATATCTTTTCTTGATGATACAATTTAATTTTTTTTAGTAGCTTACATTTGTATATAAAACCCAAATACCAAGTAGTAGAAGTGTGGAACTTCTAGAAAAGAATTGCAGTATGTGAAACTCCTGTTTTTGTATTACGGGCAAACTGCCTCTTCAATTTCAGTCACAAGTCAAATCGATTTGGTTTCAGCCCCAAGTAATTTTCTGCACCATGCAGCTGGGGAACAGCTAATGACTAGCTTTTATTTGCAGAAGTTTTCTGGTGAGAGTTCAGACACATGCAGCACTTAGCTGTATTTTGTGGTTGCTGTTCTGAGGGGCTTATTCAATAGGTATTATTTGCTAAGTCAGTTCATAACTTAGGAAATGAAGCAGATATCTGAAGAGGTAAAAACTGCTTCGTGTGAAAAAAGCTATTGTGAAGGCGCATGCACTTTCATTTTACTCAGTTTGCATGTAAACATTGTAAATGCACTCAAGATAGACATTTCATTATCCTCCCATTGCATTAATGATTTTGACAAACAATCAAGAACTAATATGCTAAAGTTAAGATCAAAGTTTTGTTCCTTGTTCCACAGGTAATATTTTGTATGACAAACAAAACAAGGAAGCTTTGTCTATGAAGATAAACAAGGTTGGTTCTGATAATTAAACATTTGTAAATCCTTTCTTTCATTAGAGCATTTTTAAGACTACCTTCCCACTTATTTTTAAGGTTAACTTCTATTTGTTAATTTTAGTATGATTCAAACCTTCTTTTGTCTCTTTTTGTCTTGAAGCAATTAGATATAGTGCTAGGTTATATGAGCTTCTTTCTCAGATTAAACTTAGTTTTGTGGTGGTAAATATTTTCATTTAGATTAGGATGTTACATTATAAGATCCTGAACCCTGTTTTCATCTATCTTCGCCAAGTGAAGATGGTTTCAGCTACAAACAGTCAGCCAAGCACCACTATATGAAGGTTTTCATTATTTTCAATAAAATACATAGATCTAATCAACCAAGTGATTTACGTGAATCCACTATAGTCATTATCAAGTTTTTGGGTTTTTTTTAATGGGAGATTACTGAAAACAATGTTTTTGTTTCCAGGTTTCTTGTTCACAAATCTTAGCTTATAAACATATGCTCATCAGATGCCAGATATATAAGGAGCTGTAAAGGCTCTCTTGTTTGATTTCTACCATCCGTCCTTTCAAAAATACTTCGTGTCTCTGGGACACAAGTTTTTGATCAGGTCTTTCTTACTCATAATTATATCTGTAGATGAATTTGCATGAAAATGTTAGGCCATAAATTTAATTCTGAAGTGTAAATGCCATAATTTGCCATTATTCTGTCTTACCTGAAGTTTAAAAACATGGAGGGAAAGCTATGTTCAAGTCCCTGTTTTGCCTATGGCTTTGTTTCCTGTAGTATATCACATCACTTGTATTTTCAGTAGCTGATGGCCTGTGTTGTCACTCCTGTTTGGTGCTCATTACACCAAAGTTGTCAGGGATATTGTTAGCTCCAGTTTTCCCCTTCTAAGTCAGGTATTTGGAAATTTTGGTTCTGTTGCCCTGTAAACTTAAAGGTGCCTTTCATTGAAGTGGTTTTGAACTGGAAAGCTTGGGCTTAATGGTAGGTCAGCCTCTTTGACTTCTTGGCTGGAGAGTGCTTTCAGTTTTAGTTTCACTGATTAATTGTGAAGTGTTTAATAGTGTTAGTGCCTCAAATAGTACCTGTTGCAAAAACCAGTGCATAAACAAAAGTAGAACTATTAAAAACCTTCAGGAGGAGACAACAGGGCTCAATTATCCAAGAAATGTTGACAATTTAGAAGAATTGAAAAGAAAAGCCCTGATGTACTAGCAACCACTTCATAAGGACATTTGTGGAATATCTGGATAGCTTTTTTAATTGGTGGGAAAAAGGTTAATGTTCCAAATTTATATTATTCTGAAAATAAAACTGAAACCCAACAGTTTTTTAAGCAAAACTTAAAATTTGCACTCTAATGAAACAGGGCATGTTCCCAGCAAAAGCAGCTCTCTCTGCTGAAGTTTGATGGAACATACGAGTAACAACTGCATATTAAGACACGTATTTATATACATCTCATTATGAAGTTTATTTTTCATTTTTCTGAAATTAAATTATGGCAGTATTCTAAATTCCTGTTTTAAAATACCAGTCACAGGGAATGAACAGGAAAGTTTTAGTCAGATTTGAGGTGGTATGAATCCTTTAGATGCTGTAGCAAAAATGGATCAGGGTAGGTAAGTTTGTCAGTGTGGGAAGAGTATCTGCAGGATTATTGTTGGTTTGTTGTTGGGGTTTGTTTTTTGGTTTTTCCCCTGCAGCCAGCCCAGTGCCCAGCAGCAGAGCTCCCTGCATGCCTGCAACCAGCAATGGACCAGCACAGTGCATGGCTGGGCCTTGTTAGCAGCATCAATAGCTGCTGGTGGTGGCAGTATGTTTTGAAATACAAAGTGGATTCTAAGTGTTGTGCCTCTGTGTGAGGTCCCAGTAACCAGACACACCAGTCAATCTTCAATTTTGTAATCCTACCTGAAGGCAAAGGAGAATCCCAGCTACCCTCATTAGGTTTCCTTGTTACTTGAAACAAAACATTTGGTGAACTGCTGTGCAGGGGTCTGAAGGTGCTCGAGCTGTACGTACTGTGGTGCATTAGGTAGCAGGATTGTGCAAGAGTGAAGATCAGGCTTATTTATAATGCCTGTGGGGAGCATTAAAGATTTTGCTTTATATAAAATATGAAGTTTATCTACAAAGGGCAGGTGTTGAAAATTTAGAGACTGAATAGAGAAAATTTGTTTGCTGTAACTGCAAATCTCTGCATATACCTATGGAGCTATTATGGTGTTTACTTACTATGAGCTAAAGTCTTGCTGACCTAATTTAATTTCAGTGCAACTTCATGTATTTATTGTTAATTATTTTATTTTGGGTGTCTTTAATTCATTATTTATTTTTTGTGTAGCCCAGAAGACAGACCTGCTGGAATGAGTCCATCAGAACTAATTTCTTCAGCACACTTCTGGCTGGTGGTAGCAGTGAAGAATCATTTTTTAGCTGTAGAAATGACTGGTTAGTATGTACTAGTGCTTTGTAGAAACAGATGGGTTACTGTATTGTAGATTCTGAAGTTCCCTCTGCTCCTACCTGTACATATACTGCCTTGAAATATTTTGGAGATTGCCAGGGTTTTTATTCATTGATGAAGAGCAGTTAAAGGATAAACACAAACACAAAATGAGTACTGTTAAGGACACACCCCAATTTCTGTTATGTTTTCAGCATCAGAAGCACACACTTGAGTATTTTAATCCCATTGATTTAAAATGAGTTTTATTTTTAGTTCATGTTTAAGTTCCTTGCTGACTTGAAGCCTTGGATAGGAAAGGCTTAGCTCTGTTATTACAACAGCAGTTACCAAAACAATTAACAGCAAATATCATGGTTTGTATCAGAAACAATCTTCTTGGATTGTTATTCCTTGATTCCAAGAGGAATACTTTAAACATCCATGAAGCAATTTTGCAATAAGCAAAATACTTAGTTAAGCCTAATACTCAAGGACAGGTGTGTAAAAAAATTTGTTCATTGACTAGATGGAAGAAAAAGAACAGTCTAAAAGAATGTTATTTGGATAATATAGCCTAATTAAAAAAAAAGTTCTATGTATGTATGTTTTTGGCAGTCTGTAAAAGTTAAACTATTTGCCATGCATGCAACAGAATTAATTTGTCAATGATGCAAAGTTTCTCCATCTTTCACCTCCCCAGCAGACGCATTTCATCTCCTATTTTCCATTCCATCTGCCTTATTTATTTAGGACTTCTTTTATGTCTACTGTGACTGTGTTTTTCCTCTACGCAATAACCAGTGCATAGTTTAATCATGACTGTTGAAAGTTCTAATATAGTTAAATTTAAAAAGTCATTGGTAGAAGCAATTACTGACATAGAAAATTGTCATAGCACAAAGTTACTTTTTATATCTTCTTGTATAAAATTTATTTTTCAGTGCAGAATTCACAGAAGTCAATGCAGGGATCAGACAGAAGAGAGAGGAGCTAGAATTGTCCTGTTCATCTGTGATTGCTAGAGTTGAAAGGTCTGTGTTTTGGATTCATAGTGGATCTTAATACTTCAAGTTTGGAGTTTGATTAATTCGAATTGCTCTTTAGATAGAATATAATTTTCATGAAACTAAACAGTGTTTGCATTAAACTTGTTAAATTTTTGTGTATTTGCTGATTGGTATTTTTATGTCAATAGATTTTTTCTGTATGCCTTAATACTTTTTTGGTATGACATGACAAACATAGTAAGTCCACTGACTTGTGCACCTTAATATGTCACTTTTTCACAGAAATGTGAGTTTGAATTTATCTTCTATTTGGAAGCTAATATTCAATGTGCTTTAAAAATTATTTCTGTGGGTAGATACCAGACTATGTTTGCTTTAATATCAGTTTGATTCTAATTCCCCAGACCACTCTGTACCCTACTTTCATGGGTTGGTTCTATCACTTCTTCTGTAATCATGTATGAAAAAGTTCTGTTTGCATCTAGAAAGAGCTAACAGGAGTTGTATCAAGTGAAGCAGAGAACATAAAATAATTTTATGGGGGTTTTTTGTCAGAGAGGACATGTGTGTTAAAATGTGCCCTGAGGATGTTTTCGTGAATATAAAGCAGAACCATAAAAATAACTGATTTTAAAATAACACAGTAAAAAATTGGTTCCATTATATTAATTTCTCTACATATCTCTTTACTCGCTTTGGCATAAAAACAAAGACTAAAATTAAAATAGCAGGAGAAGAGTTTTTTTAATTTTAGTGAAAAGTTGCATCTAGAATTTAAATAATAAATTTAAATTTTGTACATATACATTTTCTTAAGGGACGTTTCATTCCAACTTAGTGATAATGAAAAAATTGTAGATCTCTAACTAAACTCTGGTTTTGCCCAAGATTTGCTGAGGCAGTCTGAATAAGTACCTATTTCTTTTGTTTATATGAAAAAAAAAGCTTCTTCTAAATTCTCATGTGGACTATTTCTCATTTTTCTGTAGAAAAGGTTGGTGTTCTGCTGAAGTTCTAAATCAGCACTCAGACTCTAATTTGCAGTAGTATAACCTACTACTTTGGAGTACACTATTACTGTTCTATGTTTGACTTTAAAGAAAGCCAGATGTACATTACTTTAAAATAACATACCATGTTCAAACTGTTTTAATAGATTAGGCAGTAAAATGAGCTTGAAATTAAATATGAGAAAGAAGGTTTTATTTACTGGCAGCTTTGTGTTTCTCTCCAACTGTGATGAAGTTGGAAGGGTTGTAGTTGCCTAATGCGTTTTGGTATTGTGCATTGTTTCCAAAACTTGCTGCAAACAGCTAAAATAACTAATGTTACCGCTTTTGCATTTCCAGAGTTCCTTTAATATCTTATGGAGCTGAAGCTGAGACCTTTCTTTGCACTTCTTCTGCAGTGGTTGGGAGAGTTCTTCCAACAAATATCAGGCCTTTGGAAAACTTTGGTAAACTTTTTTTTTGTAAGTTTTATTCCTAGCTCATGTGGAGTATTGTTAAACTATGCTTATCAGAAATCAAACAGAGCATATAGTTACACTTAACAGGGGGGAAAAAAAAAACCCTCCTGTTTTGATGTAGTTTGGTCCTATTTCAAAGCCAGCTACTTCATTTCTGAAATTGGAATACAGACCATGAATCCTCCACCCTAAAGGCTGGTATATCTTAATTTTTGAAGTTCAAATTAATAAGTATTTATGTAACTTAATTCCATTTCTAATTGCAACACTTTTTTCCTTTTGTGCTCTTCTTTCTTCTTTTCCCATTGTTCAAGGATAAATCTTATTTTGATGCATTATGAATGATGTATTTCAGAGGTATGTGGTGCAGTGTGAGGAACAAACTGTTGTCTGACAGAGAAGAACATAAGTCAGGAAGCAGTGAAGTGTATGGATCTCTTTCAGTTTGCCTACAAGCTCTGCAGGGCAAAAACACTGGAGCTCCAGAGTCTGTCTGTAGCAGAAGATGAGAAGTAGCAGAACATGAGATGTGGAAGGAATTGCCTTCCTCCAGTGACTTTAACAGCCTCTGTCTCCATACTCAGCAACAATGTAGTTTATCTTCCAATAGGCTGCACAAGGTCAAAGAAGTGGAAACAAAGGACTCCTGTTTTTTAAGGCTAGAGTTAATACCTTCTTTGAACCGGGAATTACACCACTTTCACTTTACTAGTAGGCAAAAAGATAGCATGTATTTAGGTCTCTTGGCTTACAAAAATTGTGTGAAAGTAAATTGCTGGAAGGAATTAAGTATTAGAAAGATCATAAAAAAGTTACTTTGATCATTGATACTCTTTTTTCTTTTTAAAGGTATGTATTTCACCTCCACATTTCCCAGTGAAAAATGCATAGGTTGCATCCTTAGGTCTCTGCTGTTTGGCAGTGCAATGTAACTGATCCTTAACTAGTTTTCTTCTAGTAGTATCCGTGTTAGCTCATACCGCTTGACTTACCTTTCTACTTCTCTAGTCAGGCTTTTTTGTTAGGATGCACTGGAAGCATTTAAAAATTATACTTAGAACAGAAATTTTGTCAGTTGTCTTGATTAGAATTTTGATATTTGTCTGTGGACAGATTGAATTTTAAGATTAGTGCCAACATACTACAATGTTTTAAGATTCAGAGTTTTAAGTCATCTTCAAGTTTTATTTGAAGACTTTCTACTGATAAAGGAGCATGCAGGAAGTAAGAGTCTTAAAATTTCCTAGTAAAACCAGGGGGATGGTGGATATCAAGATGTCCCTTGAGGATTTTGGTCACATTCTGTTGACTGAGTGTTCCTTCCCCGTTCAGTTTTTATACAGCATCTGAGTAAAAGGCCAATATGCATAAAAAAGGTAAAGACAAAGAGAAACCTAAACTGAATACGGTTAGAGATGCATGGCAAATATATATATATAAAAGGACGCTGGCTTTTTAAAAAGGTGGAGAAAAGGAGAATGAAAAGAACAGATACATTCAGAAAAAGATGCAAACTGGTTCTTGCATTTCTTACTAAATCGTGCCTGAAAGATCATAGCATAAACATTTTTTATTTTCTTTTTATATTCCCCTTACCTTTTGCTCACACTTAAAGTATACAGTTTTGCATCAGAGTAACAGCTGACAGTAGCTTCCAGGGTTGTGCAAGGAGGCATACAAGTATCAATGATGATCGTCTAACTGTAGTGCCTGAATCATCCCTGTAGCTGCTGCAGTTTTAATAGTCTGTTACTATTAAATACTCTTCTTTTACTAATTTGACCTGAAAATGCATTAGTGAGTCTACAAATACCACTATGATTTATGCTGGTGTTACGCAATTTTTGTGTGATTAGAATATTTTTCAATAGAGTCAGTGAGCTGAAATGCCTTGTTATTTGGTCCTAGTCCAAAGCTTGTGAAGCTTTTCTGTTAAAATTTTACAAGAAGTAAGACATTCTAAAAAGGGGGTTTGTGCTTCACATGTAGATTTTGAATGTGCTAGAAAAATAATTCACCTTTTAATTCTACCAGGATTCCCACATTCCACTTGTATTGTGCTGGGATTTTTTCTTTTAATTATTGCAAGATGATTTCCCCTCCCTTGAAGAAAATTATCACATCTATTAAAAATTTGTAATGTCACGTAAAATCTGACTTGATTTCCTGGCTATTTTAATAGTTTTCAAGATGTAATTAGTTTGAGACAGCCACTTGTTGCTATGTGCTGGTTAACCACTGTAAAATCACTTTGTAACAAAATGATTGGTGAGACCATTAGAGTAGATACCCAAAATTGTGTCAGTCCCCTGAAATTCCTTTGGAAGTTCTTTACCACATGTTATTTTCTTTTAAATACATGGTATTTTCTATACAATTGATGTTGTTGGTTTTCATTATATCAAGTCACTGGACATGCAAAACCCAAACCCACTAGGTTTTGGGTTTGGTTTTTTTTTCATGTTCAGGCAAATTATTGTGTGTTTGCAAAGAAGGTCAGAAGATGTGATTATAGTCCTGTGCTCTTTTAAAGGCAAGCAAGGTGGTTATGGAGCTCATTCTCTGAGATTATTGTTTGCATTTAATACAGTGATCCATTTTTTTTTTCCTGCTAATCAAGCTGTAAATGGTAGAAGAGGCTTTTTTGCTATTGCTTACTTTTCTTATTCCTATCTTACTTTTATAGAATCTGTTTATGAATACATTAGACAAATAATTTCATGTTGCAAAAGCATGGAAAATAATGTACAAAGAGAATTACATGTTTCTGATATGAGAGATTCATAACTATGTTCAGATAAATGGTTATTATTGAATCTTAATGTGTTTTGTTTTTACTAGAATCTTTAGGCAAAGGATATGCTGTTGCATGTACCCAAGAAGGAGAGGAGAAAAAGGAAGTTTCTGGTTCATCTGGCACTAGAGGAAGTAGGAGAAAATCAGTTACTACTACTCCTACGAGAAGGTCTGCACGAAACAGCAAAAACGAGGCTCTGAGTCAGTCTCGGAGCTCCCCTCGATCAAGCAGTTCTGCTTGCAGTGCCCCTGATAGTAATAACCCATCTCTGAATAAAACTCATTCAGAACCAGAGAAGGCTCCTCCAAAACGCAAGTCTAAAAGAGCAGTTAAACAACAAACACCTGCAGTTAAAAAGAAACTGAGAAGTTCTGCACGTTCTGAAAAATCACCATGTGGCTCAGTGGAAGATGATGACATTGCTGAGCCTGAAGCAGTTCTAACTTTAGATAAAGACCATCAATCAGATAATGAAAGCAATAATGCAAGCCTTCCACAGAAGAAGAATAATGTAGAAACAGAATCTTCTAATGGATTGGAAAGCTCTAGTGAACATGCAGAAATTGAGGAGACTGCAGGAGAATGTAACAGAGATGAAGATAATTCAGTCAATGCAGATGTAAGTTTTTCTCTACAAGAACCCCCAGTACTAACTGTAGGAAGTGAAAGTCAGGAATTTGAAGTAAAAGATGTTACTGAAAAAAATGTAGATCTTGCCAATCAGGACAACTGGGAAAATACTCTTGAACAAATGGAAATGGTAGCTAGTCCCAAAGATGATGTATGTGACCACGTAACTTTTGAAAAAGTAGATCAGACATTATGTAGTCCTCAAAAAGAATTAACAGAGAATATAGAAACTTCAACAAAAGTAGGTCAACCTGTAGCTAGTCCAGAAAATGAATTGTTGGAACATCTGGAACCTTTGCAAAAAGATCAGCCATTAGAGAGCCCCAGAAGTGAATTGCCTGAGCATCTTGATGTTGCCAGAGGCACCACTGAAGCCATGGAAATAGATAATATAGAGACTGAACTAAAACCAGTAGTAGACTGTGCAAATACAAAACCTGTTCAAGATGAAGAATCAGATGCATTAATACACAGTGTTTCTATGGACAGTACATCAGAACAACCCTTAAAAGAGAACACCATTTCAGAAAGTGAAGAGGGTGGAACTTCAGAGTCACCCCAGATAAATGCTGAAGATAAACATTTTGGTGAAGATAACAATGAAATGATACCAATGGATTGTGACTCATTTTGCAGTGACCAAAATGAATCTAAGATGGAGCAGTTACCACCAGCTGAAAGTACAGAGCAAGGAGAAGTGAACTTACAGTGTAATGCGGGAAACTCTGCACCAGGTTCTGATGAAAAAGCTGAAACTGTTCCTCAAGAAAGAGAGAGCCAGCCAGAGCTCAAAAAAGAGAAAAAGGCTCGAACCAGAAGATCTAGATTTCACTCTCCATCAACAACTTGGTCTCCTTCTAGGAGAGAGGGCAGGAAATCTCAATCACCATCCCCTAAAAGGGAGATGACTGGAGACAGGAGCTCACGATCACCCAAGAAGGTAACTGTGAGGGAGGGAAGGAGATCCTTATCTTGTTCTCCAGAGAGAGACACACTCAGAGATGAGAAAAAACCACCATCTCGATCTCCTAAAAGGGAAATTGTCAGGGAAAGCAGGAGATCATCTCGGTCAAGAACTAAGGATTCACCTCCAAGGCGAAAATCTAGGTCTCGAAGCAGTGATAGAGATCATCAAAGAAGAGATCGTGACAGAGAAAGAAGAAATAGGAGGTCGTCTAGGTCACAGTCACGATCTAGATCTAGATCAAGATCACGATCTAGGACTAGAAATAAAGGTTCTTCGTACTCTAGAAATGAGAGGGAAAGTCATTCACCTCGATGGAAAGAGAGATGGGCAAATGACAGCTGGAGGAGTCCCAGGGGAAATGATCGATATAGGAGAAGTGATCAAGAGAAACAGAATGAAAATCTTAAAGAGAAGGACAATACAGAAAAAAGCAATGATGATCAAGGCTCTTCAGACAAGCAGAGGAATGATTGTCCAGACTGGGTAATGGAGAGGATAAACTCTGTTCCTGAAGTCAGGAACAGAGAGAGAGAGAAACCACATTGGGAAGAGGGCAGGCATGATAATGCAGGACAGTCTTGGAATAAAAACTTTGGTTCAGGTTGGATTCCAAATCGAGGGAGAGGTCAGCGTGGGCAAGGTGGGCGTGGGCGAGGTGGTTTCATGTATGGAGACCAGAGTGAAAATCACTGGCAAAACAGAAAACCTCTCTCAGGGAACTCAAATGGTTCTGGGAATGAAGCTTCAAGGTTCTCAGAACAGCAGCCATTCAAGCGTAAGAATGAACAAGAACATTCTTTCGATACACCTGCTGACAGGTCTGGGTGGACATCCGCATCCAGCTGGGCTGTGAGGAAGACTTTACCTGCTGATGTGCAAAATTATTATTCGAGAAGGGGACGCAATTCATCAAGCCCACAGTCTGGATGGGGAATGAGACAAGAAGAGGAGACACCTGAACAAGGTATTAGTAGTTTTGGAATGTAATAGCTTCGTCACAGATGCCGTAGCTGAGCAAAATCCTAGTCACATTGTCCTGGCTCAAGCTGATCAGTTCTTTAAAATAATTCGGGGTGAATCCATACTCTTTTTGCAATATGGAGTGGTAAAGGTGTGGTGTTTGATTTGTGTTTTGCGTAAAGCCCAAGTTCAGGTTTAAGGACTATGCATCAGAAGAGTGCTGCTCAAGAAAATCAGTTTGGCTGAAGAGAAAGCATATTTTCTTCGTGGTTACTTTTAGCATCTGCACAATTTAAAAAGGCTAATTAGTTTCAAAAAGACATGAATTTGCCTGTGCAGATCCAAATGGCAGATTTAGAGATGACAAAGCACTATGTTGATGTTTAGCTTGCTCCTAAATAAGCATAGTCCTCTTTAAATGCCTTAGAAAAAAATCTAGGGAAATTTATAAATACAAACCCAGTGCTTTTACTGTGTTTCAGCATTAAAATTCTTTTAAAACCTCAGTAGAAGTCTTAATTAGTTTTTGAGGGGTTTTTATGTCTAAAAGGCAACTGCCCTGACCCTGACAGAAATAAACTTTTTGGTAGAAAGTAAGTTAACTGTGGATGAGATTGATTGATTGATTCTATATAGCTAAGAAGTCATCCACAGATTATTGATGCTCTGATATATTAATAATCTTTAAAAATAGATGTGAATTATATTCAAAAACTATAAAATCCATTTCTGAAGACAACCACACTTTGCACTTTCGCACTGTCTTGCCTGGTTTTGCCTTTCATTTTCATGCGTTTTCATCCCACATGCCATCAGTTTTCTCCCTCTTCTCAGAGACAACTGCATCAGTGGCTTCGTAGTTTTGAGACAACATGGTCAGCCTTCAATTTGCTGCCGGGAAAACTTAGCAAACCTGTAACTGAAAGCATTTTGAGATTGAAACACTTTTTCATATAGTTCAGGAACAATCATGCTATTATTCACTTTTGGTACCTGAATTCAGCTGAGGGTAGTACAGCAATCTCCCATAACTGGATGAAACAGGCTAGGTTGCCATCGTGACATGTCTCTGAATGACATGGTCCTCCAGGGCAACCTGCTTTTGCTGACCCTGTTGAGCAGGGAGGTTGGACCAGACAGTCTCAATAGGTCCCTTCCAGCCTCAGTGATTCTGTTTTCCCATGATCTTTAAAAATGAGGATTTGGGCTGAGGCATAAGGCCTTAAATTGCTATCCCTATGAATTAGATGACAGGGTTCCTCAAGGAATGGATTCTAAGGAGGGACATCTAAATTATAGCCTATCAACATTTTTCTCCAAACTAATTTCTTGACGTCTGGAAGGCTTGCAGCTTGTATCTAGATTTTACCTTTTTGGCTTCCATTGAAGAGAAGATGGAATATCAAAGTAATTTACTTAAGAAGTGCTACCTGTTACCCCAAGAGATTTTTTTTTTACTACTAGGTTTTACCTCTTATACCATTGTGGAGTTTTTAAACAACTCAGAGTTGTTGCTCAGGGTGAAAAATCCCAGCAGAGTATCTCTGTATTTAACCGGAACTTTACAATGAGTGTCGTAAATCAGGCAAAGAGGGGCAGAGACTGACTTGTGTGGTAATGTGTGACTAACCTTTGGCAACTGCAGAACTGGATAAATTATGCTGTCTTCCTGCTCTTTGGTGAAAAATTGCTGTTTCACTGTGATGAAATAATTTATTGACTGTGTTATGGGAACAAGTAGGGAAATTCAAAACGCAGGCTTCTATAATACCCTGAACTTCTTAAACTTAGAAGCTAGCATTTGGTTTCATTGTATGTATGGTGGTGAGTGCCATGTAATAATACAATGCAATATCTTGAAAATACTCAGATTATAGAAAGCTTTTTGATAATCCATCCTTAATTAAGAGTTTAGACACCTGACTCTCCTTTTGCTTTATGAAGTACAGAATTTCTTCTTGAAATACTACCTGGTTTTTCTTTTGGCAGATCCAAACCTCAAAGACCAAGGCAACCAGCAAAGTGATGGTTCTCAGTTACCAATAAATATGATGCAGCAACAAATGAATGTAATGCCACAAGTGAATGCACAGCACCAACCTATGAATATCTTCCCGTATCCAGTGGGTGTCCATCCTCCCTTGATGAATATGCAACGAAATCCTTTCAACATCCACCCTCCAATGCCCATGCATCTCCCTACTGGAGTGCCTCTCATACAGGTAGCTGCTCCCACAAATCTTTCTCAGGGATTACCTCCGCCTCCACCTCCACCCCCACCATCTCAACAAGTCAACTACATTGCTTCACAGCAAGACGGAAGACAATTGCAGGTATGCTTTATCAGAAGCCATGGCAAGAGCAGTGGTGAAATAATATCAGTTAAGAATTCTTTATCTTGAATACCATAAATTTATACTTGCAGTTTCTTTCTGTCTTGCCTGTTTTCTTCCACCCCACATCAAATTTGAAGTGGAAGCATTGATGAGCATATGGGTTGTTCAGAGACTGTAGCTTTTACATAGTAACATACAACATCCTAACTGGGTTTCTGTGGTAATGGAACATTGAAAAATTTCATCAGTGTTGTCCATTATCTTTTTTATATTAGAAGTGACCTGCTTCCAAAACTAAATTTTCCCCTTCCAAACCTGATTTTTAAGCATTTTAGGAAATGCTTGAATCCCCTTTTAACAGCATGTGGGAAGTGACCTAAACTTCTGTGTTGCAATTTTCATCCCATGGGGTCTATCAGCAGAGGAAAATTGCCAAGTACTGCATGGCACCCATTTGTTCTACGCTTCCATTCTCCAGCTGTCACCATCTCAGTGGCTTCCCCATACATGCATTTTATGTTCTGTTTTATCTTTTGCACCTTTTTATTAATAATTTCTGAGTTCTTTTTGGTGTATTTTACTTCCCCCTTCTTGCCCAATCCTCCTGGTTTTGCATACTCTGAGACCTAACTCTCATTTTATTTCTCCAGTTTCAAAAAGACTCTGCCATACTTGAGCAGGTCAGACCATTGTTTTATGACTCTCAAGGTATCTTAAAACAACTCTTGTGTATGTGAGCTCCTTCTGTAGGCAGCTGTGTATATTAAGAGCTTTTATATCAGGGAAAGGCATATGAACTTGGAGGAGAATACATGGCCTTGCAAGAAGATGTAATGCTGCATTTGTGATAAGTAAAGGGCTCTTTAGGAGTTGACTGGGGTTTGTGCTTTTCTTTTGCTGCTCCCTGTTCTAACCTAAAATGCTTTCCCCCCTGCATTCCAGGTTGAAGAAGTGATGTTCTAGAACAAACGCTTTCTAACCCTCTGTTTTCATGCATCATCTCTTAAAGATTTGAAGTGAGCTGATAAATGGCCTGCATTGGTCTCACTTTTCACTGTTGTTATCTGTTCATATTCATTAACTTAAAAGAAGGAGAGTTAAGTGCTGTGGGAAATATTAAGTGGGGTTACAGGCCATATGAAGTAACTTAACACTAAAAAGTAAACCAGCAAGGTACTGCTGGAACTAAAATCCTGGTAGATTGCTTGTTGATTTGATTAATACCGCCTGTCTGTAATTAAAATATTTTCACAACTGGAAATCCAGTAGGTTTAACCTCCAAAAATGTAAGAAGCCAGAACATGGGCTACAGACCTCTGAAGTTAGTATCTAATGCAGCAATAACTACGTTTCTGTAAAGATTGTGTATTTTTACAAAACACAGTTCTTTGTTGTAAAGCCCCTGTTACACTTGTTGCTCTTACCTGCTTTTGTGGAATGGTGTCTGTGAACCTGAATGCTCTTGGAAGCTGCTGCTGCTTTTTCTTTGAGCTTTCACTCAACAATTCCTCAGTGGTAGAACAATAGAAATGACTGAATACTGCAGGACACCACCTATCCCTTCCTGTTGAAAGGGAAATGAAGAGAGCACACTGAGCATTAGTATGCTGATTATAACAGCTCCATTTCTCTGTCCTTTCCAAAGAGCTCAAATTCGTGTTTCATTATTTTCCATCTGGGTAAATGCAGATGTGTAAAGAGTAATGGTGATGACCTGCAGAAAAGCAGTGTTTAGCGTAGCCTGGCAGAAACATGTCAGGAGCATGTTCTGGGCTTTTGCTAAAAATGGCCTCTATCTGAGAGCTACTTAATTTCTCAATTCCCAAGTATGTACAGGGCCTTTCAGTGATATTTAGAAATGGCCAGAAAATGGCTTTTCCTGAAAAACAGATCCTGGTTCTTGAACCAGCAATCTCTAGTTTGTGTATTTACATTTGAAATGCATTTGCAAGTTCAAGCTGATAACAAACATGAAGAGAAGAAAAATGCTGTTTTCAAGGCAGCATCAATATGATGCAGGAATGCAAGTGTGTCTTAGGTACCTTTTGCATGTGTGTTTAGGTGCTGATTTTTTTTTTTTTTTTTTTTTTTTTTTTTTAGAAAATGTTTACTGTGAATTAGAATGATTCTGCAGCCATAAACTTCCTTCTGCCTGTACTAACATCATGTGTGCCTGTTTGCAGGGTATTTTATTACTGGGACCAGAGTTAGAATCTGGTAGCCATCGTGGTGACATAGAAGATGCTTTACTTCTCAAGCTTTTATTTTTGGTTTTTTTTCTTTGAGTAGATCTAATGTAAATGTGTGCTCCTTCCATAATAATGGGCAATGTGGAAATTAGGTAATGAACCAAAGCATGTAATATTTGTGCTCGTTCTATAGCAGCTGAGATTCCTAAAAAGGTATGTTGCTGTATGAAACAGTGATGTATTAACTACTGATAACTTTTTAAAACAGGGTATTCCAAATGCTCCTCATGTAAGTAACAGCATGAGTGCTCCAGCCTTGCCTGCTCCAGCAGCAGTCCTGGGAAACATGGGAACAGTTCAGGGACCAAATTCGGGTAATGCAACGTCATCAGGTCACATGAAGAGCTCTAATGCACCTGTAAAACTGGGAGAAAACAAAGCAAGTGTAACAGTGGAAGCCAGTGCAGATAGCTCAAAGAAGGACCAGGCAAGTTCAAAATTCAGCATATATTTATATATACACTGCTTATATATTTAAATTAAAACATAAATTTTAATTTTTATATAAATGCATTTTGATATACTAAACGACAACAAGCGATGACAACAACCCTTCTGTGGAATATACTCAGTACCATCATGTATGTAATATTTTTGTGGCAGCCATAGAACACATATTAGCAACTGACTCTTTTTAATGTAGTCTTCTTTAAAGCAGCAGTATTGCAAATATTACTTGAGTTGCTGTGGGACAGCATTCTGTTCTTAGCAGACCACAGGCAGTTCCCATGAGAGCTGAAGTGTGTGTGGGTGGGTGGTTTTCTAATCTTTTGTAGCAACCTTTTTCCTGTAAAGTTTTAATTTGTGATTGATAAAGATTCGTAAGCAGTGAAAAATAATGTTCAGGTTTGTTTTCTCTTCAGAAATTGTTAATTCAAGAAAAAGCAGCACAAGAGGTCAAACTCGCTATTAAACCTTTCTACCAAAACAAAGATATCACTAAGGAGGAATATAAAGAAATTGTGCGGAAAGCTGTCGATAAAGTAAGTTGGTCCAGTAATCGGAGCTGCACACATTTCAGCAGCAGGCTGGGGATGGATTTCTTGTTCTTGTGGGGCAGGCTTTGGGGTGGGTTTCTTGTTCTTGTGGGAACAGCTCCTAGCTGCTGGAAAGGGGAAAGAGGGAAAAGCAAAAATACCTTTTGTCCTTCTCCATCCACAAGAGCTTTCCTTGGCTTCTCAGAACAGAACTTGGTTATTGTGTGGAAGAGTTGAATGGGAATTCAGAAGTATTTGTGAAGCAATCAGAAAGTATTAGGAGTTTTAAAATATGTACTGCCTGGGATGGAAAAATCAGGGGTGTGGGGGAAGTAAATAATGTGGAACTGTGGCAGATCAACAGAAATGTTTCAAACGTTTTTGTTCTTTAAACTGTTGTAGGTTTGTCATAGCAAGAGCGGAGAAGTTAATTCTGCAAAAGTGGCAAATCTAGTGAAAGCATATGTAGACAAATACAAGCATTCACGGAAGAAAAATCCTGAAGAGGCAGTATCCTGTGAAAGGAAATAGAATATGTTTTCATTTTTTAGTTTTATTCTATCTGCAAAGTGCAATTTCAATGTGAACTGTTAACTGAAAATTGTACATGACAGTGATTTGAATTTGGTTTTGATAAAATTATTTTTCAAGGTAGTGTATAATGTTTTGTTCTAAAGAAATACAGATCTGCAGGGCAACTTCTTTATTCCTTTTTAAAAACAGATGTCTAAAAAGAATAAAGGTATAAAGAAGAATCATTAGGAATGTACGATTGTGTGGATACTTAGATGTACAGCATTTTGACTTGAATAAGAGTGCATTAAATTAGAAACTTCTGAGTACGTTGGCTTTGGAACAGGTATGTACATGTGATCAGTCAGATTAAAGTAAAATTTTTCTTTTGATTGCTCCTTAATTGTAGCAAAGATGAAATAATTAATTGCCTTGACAAATATTTCTAGTGTTAACTGGACAGGCTGAATGCAGGGGTCACAATGTGTATATTAAAAAAGCACATGGAGCTGTCTGAACACGACTGTTTAGATTTCAAAAAGAAAAGTCATTAACAGTAAAATGTGGTGCCCAAAAGCATGGGTGCTGCACAGCTGTTGTAACACCAAATAAAAATTACGCTGCTTGGTATTGTTTGTGATGTTTTTCAATTTGTTTCAAGATAGTGGGATAACTTGAATAATTTTTGTGTGCTGAAAGCCCTCAATCACCACACACTGATAACCTCAGTTCAGGTCATGCCCTTAAGCTAATAGGGAATTGGTGCACTAGAGGTGGATCTTCAGAAACAGAAAAGTTTCTTCTTCTAGTAAAACCTAGAAAGCTGGAATTTATCATTAGGTTCCCAGTTGACCAGACTGCCAGTTGTGTGAATCTCAGCTGCACAATTCTTTTCTCCATTAATTAGGGACTGTGGCATGATCACCAGACTGGTATTGGTGAACCTATGCCATTGGAAGCCAAGCGTTTTCCTGCTTCCGTGAGCACTGGAGAGAGGCTCTATTAGAGGTACCACAAGCATTCTGTGGGGTCACTGTCCCTGGGGAATGCTTACACCTAAGGTAAAACTATTTATTGAGGCAGCAGCAGGAAGGGTTGCAGGAATACTGAGGTCACTGTGTGTTCCTTAGGGAAAGAACAGCTTGAGATCCTTCTCAGAGGAGTCTTACTCTGTGTCCTTTCCTCTAACAGAATGCTACTGAAATCTTGTCACCAACCCTTCAGTCCTGCCATGCTCTAACAGCCTTTGGCATTGGCCCAGCCTGGCTTCTGCTCCAGCCCCAAGTCTGCTGGCCCAGAAGCAGGAATAAAACATTTTAACAGGAAGTATCAGTTGAGTTTTCTGAGAAATTATCTCTTTGTAGCCAGTAGTTCTCAAATTACCAGTTTATGGCAGAAAACAGAGTGTCACCCTGGAAGTAACTTTTGCAGAAGCCTGAGAATGAAGTAAGGGATAGCCACTCCTGTACACGTGTGGTGTAGAGAGAGAGACGTGTAAAAACAAGATCTTTGTCACAACAGTTGATTGCTTGGTTTTAACTGTAACTTTCTGCAGACTTAATGAAGCATTTGACTGTCTATATTTATTTTTGTGTGCCTAAATACAAATGCTATGTAAATTAGAAACAGATAGAATACATTTTCTACAGTCAAGTCAGGTTCAAGATTTTTCAAAATACTCAGTTTTACACTATGGTAGCAATTTGTAAGAGCTTTTGAACTATTTTAAGCTAAAACTGGTTAGCACTTTTTGAAAAATGTAGCAAATTGCTATGTCTGTCCTGGTTTATCACGCCATGCGTACTTTATTACATTTTCCTTCTCTGAGTTTTTGGATTTTAATCACTTTTTATATCTTTTTCTAGTCTATACAGTTGAGCCTTGCTATAAAACTCCTTTCAGGAGTCAGATAAGTGTTTCATGGGGTTTTTTCCTCTTTTGGAGTAAAGGTGGAAATTGGGGGAGGAAGGAAACAAAGGAGGATTTGAACTGGGAGAAGGGAGGGGTCATAAGTTTCTTGTTTTGCAGCTGCTGGGTGGAAGAGAAGCTGTCACTGGCTGCCACGTTGTTGGGGCAGTGACTATAGTGATGCTCTACTGTATTTCAAAGCCTAATGAAGAATAGCAGATAGAGTAGCATGTGATCAGTAACTTTATTTTTTACAATTAAATACTTCAGAATTTATCAGAAAATATGCAGTTTGTTACAATTTCTATGTTGAATTAAAGAAATGCATTGCCTTAATCTGTAGACTCTGCTCCTGTTTCTCCTGAAAAGC